>BEDX01000002.1:1540869-2140869 GCA_002335585.1 Cutaneotrichosporon daszewskae | reverse complement strand
TCGCCGTCCCCGAGCTCCTCGATCGGCTCGTACGCGCCCATCGCCTCGGGCGCCTCGGGATGCGGCCGGGCAGTCCACACACGCGCGCCGGGGTGCTTCAGGCGCATCGCGACGCGTTTGTGCAGCGTCGCTGCCGGTAGGGACGGGAGGAGGCGGAGCGTGAATGTCTGGCCAGAGGGCGGGATCAAGTTTAGGTCTGTGTGTGAGCGGCGAGCTGAGAAACGGTCGGCGTGGGTCATAAGCCGTGAAGCAGCTGCACGCTGGACAACACGTCGCAGACGCACAAGACTTACTGATCATCTTGTCCCGCAACTTGCCAACATTTGCCGGGACGCCCTTTACTTCGTTGAGATTATGCTTGGCCACCAGCTCGTCGTACCGGCTCCAGTCCTCTGGGGTCGGTAAGAGTCTTACGCGGTGGACATAGAACACCTCGGCGTCCCAGCGCTCGGCCACGCTGATGGCGCTCTGGTTCAGGATCTCCAGGTGCGGCAGCTTGGCGATCAGGAAGGCGCGGTCCTTGTTCGTATTGCCCGTCATGCGCGTGGGGTCGTTGAGGGTGTCGCTGCCCGAGGGGCTGTCAGAGGAGCTGCGGGTTGAGAGCTTGAGATTCGTGATCTGCGCCCAGGACGCGAGACGGTCAATGTCCCTCCAGTCCGTCAAGTGCGTGTTTGCCATCCACAGCCTGGTCAAGCGGGGAAACGGGGTAGAGCACGGGGATACCGCCTTGATAGGCGTCTCCGACACGAGGAGCGATTCCAACCTGCGTCAGCTCCGTGCCAAAGTGTTTGCTCACGATGGGAGGACCTGCAGCCGGGCAACGTCGTCCCAGGTAACCCCGCAGCCATCGAGGCAGAGTTCGCGGACGCCGTGCAGACTGTCCATCTCGCCGTCGATGGTGCTGAGCTCGTTGTCGTTCAGGTACAGCATCCGGAGGGAGGGGAAGAGCGTGGCAATGTCGATCGCTTCCCGCCAGTCCAGCGCGCAGTGGCCAAGGAGGAGCTCTTTAACATTGCCAAACGCGGTCCTTGCGCTCTGTCGCTCAGACTCGGACATGTACCTCACGGCTCCAAGACGGGATTCGCTAGAGTCAGCTCTCCCTCAGGCAGGACATACTGCATAACGAGCGTTTCGAGCCCAGCCGTCAAGTCCGCAATAGCAGCCACGTCGCTCCAAGTCCCCAAAAGACTCGCAGAGAGATTCAGCACGCGCACGCCTGGCGTCAGTGTGGTCTCACAAGAGTCCTACCGCCCAATCGGCGCCGCATAAGCTCTACCTGGCCCGCCGTCGCGCCAAGAGAGGAAATAGCGTCGCCGTCGAACCCGATCTCGCGCAGGTTCTCCAGGCGCGCCACGCGCCGGCGCACGCCCGCCATGCGCGGCGCCTCCACCACAATCCCCGAGCCGCCCAGGAGGACGTGTTCCTGCGCGCTGCCTTTTGCCCTCTCCATCTGTCTCCTGGACTGTTGCTCCGCTTCGGTCTCCAGCCGCACATCCTCTGCCAGGTGCCCGTATCGCTCCTCCAGCGCCTCGAGAAAGGTGCTCCCGGAGCGCAGGGGCGGACGGTCGGGCGAGTAGCGTATAAAGCCGCCCGTGCGCGCGCGCGCCTGGAAGAGCTGCTCACCACCGTACGCTCCATTATGCCGTCCTGCGGACGGCGTGTCGTACTCGACCCCGAGCCAGAGGCCAGGTTTGGCCGGCAGCGCGCCAATGTACCTCAGTGTCAAGCGCTGGTGCGTTTTGGCATGCAGGTACCGCCTGCCGACGGCGTACGGGCATTCCGGTGCGGGAGCCGAGGTGGACGCGCTCGAGCTGCTCGCCTCCGCTGCCGCTGCCATTGCGTACAGCTGGGATTGAAGAGTTGGACAAGTATCGAGATGCTGACAGTCCGTGGACGAGGTTGACCACCTCCACTTCGTCAAGTCACGTGAGCGGATCGTGGCCGTGAGCCTCTGCAGTGTCCTCCTGTCCTCACGTTCTCTTTGGGCTCTGCATGGTCTACAATCTAGCTCTAGTACTTCCTCTCCTCCATGCCCTCGGGGGGACGGACAGCAACCTTCTCTGCGAGTCAGCTGAGCTCGAAAGGCGGGCAGCAGAACATCTCACTCACCCTTGCCCACACTGCTCCAGTCGGTACTCAGCGCCGTCCCTCCGCTCTCCGTAAAGCTCTTGATCATCGCGCGCTTCGTGTCCTCGCTCGCGTTCGCATAGATGCCTGCAAAGAGCTTCTGGAGTGCCGCGTCGCCGCCCGCCTTGGAGGCCTCCGTCTCGTCCTCGTCGTCGAGGGAGGAGGAGATCTTGTCCCAGTTCTTCTTCTGCCGGGGCGTGGGCGCCGGGGCTGCGGTGGAGGAGGATGCAGCCGGCGGATCGGAGGCGGCAGGGGTGCTGGCCTTTGGTGCTGGTGGGGTGGCCGAGACGAACTGTTTTGGCTCGGTGCTCGTGCTTGTGGACGGGGATGGGGCTAGGAGGGAGGTCCAGTTTACTGGCTCTGCCTTGGTGAGCTTGATCTCGATCTGTGGTCAGCTAGGACAGGAGCGGTCAATGCGCGCGACCTAGAGGCATTGCTGCAGCGATGGAACTGTGCTTCGACGTCTCGGTACCGAGTGCTTGACAGTTGCACTAGCGCTGAGAGCTGCGAGAGCCGCTCAGTGGCAGGGGTCTGGCCGATGGCCACCCTATCGGAGTACAATCTCGACAGCCGCCAGTCCTGCGCGATGTCGGATCCCCAACTAGACGAGAACAGCCGCTGAAAGTCCTCAAGCATCTTCACCTCTCTCCAAACATCGAGAAAGCCAGACAGAAACTCACCTTACTCCCCAGAACACGCCACGTCCCACCGCCAACCTCCCCCGCCAACGCCATCTCGAACTCGCTTCCCTCGGCCTCGCCCTTGGGGGGCAGGCGCACGCTCACGACGCGCGGGGCGATGCGTACGTCCACCGCGTCCTTTACGGCGTCGTACCCGCGCACATAGAGCGAGACAGTCAGGTCGGACGGGGACTGGAAGAAGTCGTGTCGCGGAATGGCCATGTTTCCGTCCTTCTAGTCTCTCTTGCTGCTTGATTTTCTTCCTTCTCTCCGTCCAAATCTGGGTCGACACTGGTCGAGTTGCTCCCAAGCGTGTGCTGACCGGCTTGATGAGCAAGGGGATGATGCTGAGAGAGCTCGGAGCGGACTACCTCCACCTTCTCGAATATTCCTTACGTAATGTACGGTGTGCATCTCATGCATCTACCCCCTGATTCCAGTCTCGCAGCTCAACGCGAGTGACGAGAACGTTGACGAGAGAGCTCATGTTGGCAGGGGAAGCAGAGTAGAACCAAAGTTAGCTCCAGATCAAGCGTGGACTCGGAAGAGATGCAATGCAGTATGTACAACAACGATAAACTCAGATGGACGTCTGCGCAAGCCAGCGCTGCAGATCCTGCCGTCAGCCAGTAGACGAATGTACTCACGTCAACAGGGAGGCCCGTCTTGCGCGGCCGCCGCCCGCCCTCCAGCCCGGGCGTGAGGTTGTACGCGCTGCGCAGCTGCGGCCGCCGCTCGTCGTGAATCACGTCCGCGCCCAGGCCTGTCGCGAGCGAGGTACTGCGCGGCAAACTGCTCGTGCGCGGCACAAGCGGCTTGCCGTCCGTCTCCATGCCGAGGCCAAAGTCCGTCGGCGGGCTGGGCGGCTGCATCGGAGGCAGCATCATCATCGCCTGTGGCGGTGTGCGGGTGCGCTTTGGGCGCGGGGTGCGCGTGAGCCCAAATGTGGAGTGGTCCCGCATCTCGGCCTCCTTCATCATTCGCTCGGCCGGTGCGGGCGTGGCGTACATTGCTGACTGGAGCTTGAGGCCCGCCTCTGGAGGGGCAATGTCCACTGCCGGCGGCGTCGCCCGGTGGCTCGGGGGTGTGCAGGTTGGCGCTGGCGCCGGGCTGGGCTTGTCCTTGAGCCGCTGCTGCACTGGCGCCGGCGTATCAGGCGGACTTGCCGTCACAGTCACTCTAGCCAGCTCGGGGACGCTGGCGCGCGCGACAACCACACGGTCGTCTGGCGTCCACGAGTCCAGGGCCCTGGCGGTGGTCTGGGGTGAGGGTGCCGGGCCGAATGTCGGCGCCAGACTCGGCGCATACCCCGACACGCTTGGGGAGGACTGAGGGATGGGGGGGATGGGGATGTTGAGCGGGATACTCCTCGGCGTGAGCGTCACGGGCGTGAGGCTCGCTGGAGTCGGGGGCAGGGGGGAGAGGGGTTCCTGTGCGATAGGCGAGAGTGGTGTGCGTCCGTACTCTGGCAGCCCTGCCAGCGTGGCGCTCGCAACTCCTGGGCCAGCCAGTGAGCTGAGCGCGTGCGCAGAGGACGACCGCGGCGGGGCGCGGACAAAGTCAGGCGTGCGTGTCGCCTCGGGCGAGCTGGCCTTGGGCGCGCTGTCTATGCTCCGCTTTGGAGCGACAATGGGCTCTGAAAACTGCGACAGCTGCGACATGCTCGCCGACGCAGTGAGCCCGCCGAGGCTGGTCTTGGGCAAGCGCCTGGGCGGCGGACGCGGCCCCGAGCCGCGCAGCACTGGCCGCGTCTCCTTGGGCAACTGCGGCAGCGCGAGCGCGGCGACCTTGGCCTTCCACTCCTTCTCTGCGCGTCTTCCAGCCGACATGCTGCCCCTGTGCGGCGAGGACCGGTGAGGTGGGGACTTGTGAGGCGAGCTAGTGGGGGACCGCTTGGACCACCGCGGCGGTGAGCGGGGCATGACCGCGCGCGGCGTCGCGCGAGTGGGCGTCTGGGGCTCGTCCGCGGACGACTTGCTGTCGGGCGACTGCACACGGCGGGGAGGGCGGGAGGGGGTAGTCATCGGCGCCGGGCTTGATCTCGACAGAGACGATGCCGAGCGCGGCGGCAGGTCGGCGAGGACCACGCGCGGTGGGTCCCCTGCCGCGTCCTTTTTGAGGACCTCTGCGTCGTCGGCCGAGTTTGCGCTTGTCTGGCGCGGGGTGACTGTCGCGCTCGGCTTGGAGCGGAAGGAGAGCTTGCGTACGAGCCCGAGAGCGCGGCGCGGGGATGCGGTGTCGCTCATTGCGCGTCCGTGGCCGAGGGGAGGGCGAGGTGGGTTGGCTACTGGCGTTGCAGATGCCGCACGAGGGAGAGGCGAGGGAGGAGGTAGTGGGGGCTCTCGCCATGTCGAGGCTGAGGCTGATGGCCTTGGGGGAGCCTGCCGCCGAGAAGTCGAGCAGATTGGCACCTCGTCGGCGTCGACCACCTGGACGACCTTTGCCTGCGCGTTGCCCATGAGAAAGGGATGAACGGAGTGGGAGAATGCGTGGTATGCCAGAGGCGGGGAGGAGGAGGGAGTTGTTGTTGGGGTCATGATGCCTGTGCTCGAGGTCGAGGTCGGTGCGTTCAGCGGCCAGCACTGAGAGGGAGTAAACAGGATTGCGCCAGGCGGTGGAGGTGGCGGTGGCTGCTGCGGCAGTGGCAGTGGCAGTGGCAGTGGCAGTGGCAGTGGCAGTGGCAGTGGTGTCGCTGGTGCCGGCGCTGCTGCTGCTGTTGATGGCGACGAGGAGGGTGGTGGTGAAGAGGATGGAGAGGATGCTATAAGAGCAGTTGCCGCTGTTTCACTTGTGCGCGTCGCACTCTACTCCCTCGTCGTCATCTCCGGGATGCTTGGGACGACCCCTATGCATGCGCGTACTCCTAAACACTGTAGGCTGCATGCTTCTATGGGCTGCTCTCCTCTTTACGCGGCTGCTCTGCTCAGATGCGAATCGACTCTACAGGTCAGCACGAGCGTCCAAACGATCCCGCGTCGCCATCACGACGCCGAGCAGGCAACGCAGCAGCGGGGACCCAGAGCGTTGCCCAGCTCGCCCGGCTGCAAACTCTCCACGGCAACGCCGATTCCGACAACGGCAGCAGCGCCGCCGCCGAACCCGCGCCAGACACGGCGTTTCAGGCCTCAGGACCATCCCCCCGGGGGCCTGGACGCTCGCTGCTCGCACGACGCTCAAGTAGCCGTCAGAGTTTGCGGAATGGCAACCTTGTGGCCTGGACGAGGGGTCTACTCCCCACGTACACCGCCTACTCACCGCTCTTGGCAACCTTCTGGAGATCCTGCTCGACACCCCAGACGTGTGCGCGCAGGTCGAGCAGCTCGAGGTGGAGCCCGTCCTGCGGTTAGCACAAACTCTGGTGCAGCAGGGCAGGGCAGGTCGGGACGGGGATCGGTGGATCTCAAACCATGAGCTAGAATGCTGTCTGCCCACACCTAATTAACGGTGTTGACAGCCAACATCCGTGTCGACGCACATCGTGCCGTAAACATGATATGACCTGCGTCGAGCTCACATGCCGTGTCTGAAACGCATCCAGCGGTCGTACGTTCCTTTGGGCACGGCATCGCGCAGCACATATCGGCAGCGCCTGGAATGCGTCCCAAAGATGGCGACGCCGAGACAGCAATCACCGACAGCGCGGCGATGAATGCCCTCCCGCTGAGAACTGGCAGACTGTCGCAACAGCCTCTCCAGTCTGCGGCTCGGCCTCGCCGCACTCGCTCTTCACCTCGCCTTCACGCCATCCACAGAGGAACGCTCAGGCGCTGCTCATTGTCTCGAGCACACACTGGACGTGCAGGGACTGGGCGAGGCGAGGCTTGCACAGGCGTAGTAGCTCTTACGATGCTGTCCAGCAATAGCAGTAAAGAGCGTGCGTCCTGGAAATGGCACACTTCCAACCGCCGAGCTCTGCCTCTCTGGCGCATGGCCCCTGCCAACGAGGCCTCAGACGTGTTCCAGCTGTCGACGCTCACACGCATCCCACTTCCCAATAGAGCTCCCGAGCAACAACAGCCCCCAAGCCGACCCTCTCCCACTCACGTAGATCTTCTTGGCCTCCCCGCGGACCTGCTTGACGTCGTCCTTCTGCGCGGCAGCCGCACGGAGCGCAGTAATGTCCTTTTCAACGGCAGTCAGGCGGTCGAGGTGCGTGGTGATCTTGGCAGTCGAGCCCTGGAGCTCGTCGACCGATGCGAGGAGCAGGCCAGTCGCGACCTTGGAGTCCTGCTGGAGGTAGTAGACGCCGAGGCCCGTGGCGGCCGAGAAGCCGAGGAGGAAGCCGAGGATGCTGTTGTCAGTGGGGGCAGAGGAGACAGCTTACCCGCCGCTGGAGTCGAAGTGCGAGGAAGGTAACGGACGGAGGAGAGATAGCGGACAGAATCGAGCAAGGAAGCACGGCGTCAGCACAAGCTCGTACTTGGGTTTCAGCCAGCAGCGAGGCGCAACCTGTGGAAGCCAAGCTTGCCTCGCTCTCGGGCTGTCGCCCTCGAGCGCTCACCGGAAACCGCCAACAGGCTTTTGCACGGGCACAGGCGTGCCAACCGTCCCAACAGGCTCCAGCTTGGGGGGAGGCGGCGGGGGCGGGGGTGCGTGGTGGTGCACGTGCACAGGCTGCGGCACAACAGGCGGCGGGGGAGGGGGCATCGCCGGAGGGGGCAGCGGCGCGCTCGACGGAGCGACGGGGGGAGGGGGAACATGGGGCGCCGGAGTCACAGGCTGGGCGACGCCGGCGGGCGGGAACGGCGTTGCGGGCGGGACGGGGCCGGCCTGAGCGCGGCGCGCGGTGGTGCTCAGCGCGCGACGGCCGGCGCGGGCGAGAGGGAAGGACATGGTGATGGGGGATGGAGAGATGGTGAGTGCTGGTTGGAGGAGCGCTTTTCGGCTGATGACGGAGTGGAGGCGGGGACGGGAGGGGAGGTGGTGGATGGCGGCGAGGAGGAGGGGCCGAGGAGCATGGAAAGAGGAGAGTGCTCAACGCTGGTGGCTACGTGCTGCTCATCACTTTCGCCGTGCTCGCTACCAGACTGGGGCTCGTCGCTGGGTCGTTGGGCTCGCAGCTGGTGACCCTCGCTCTAACCACCCTCCTAGCCTCCTCGTCAGTATCGGACAAGCATAGAGCCAGCTCGTAGATCATGCAGCACACTGCCGTCACTGGCACAGAGCACCTCGCCACTACCAGAACACCCGAGCTCGCCATCACGGCAACCTTGGACGTCACCATCAGCCGGGATCCACCTCTGTCCACAACAACTACTATGCCTCGAGCGCATCACCACCACTGTCGAGCTCGCTCTCCATGCCGTCGTCGTCACTGCTGAGAGCCGTAGCATGCATAGAAGGAAAGGTAGCATGAGACCTTCCCCGCCCATAGCCACTCGCGCTAATCCCGAATTTCCGCCACTGTGGCCACGCGTCGCGACGTTCGTCAATGTTCGCGACGGCGTCGACAACATCAACTCGAGCTTCCACTGTCTTCCACTTGCCAAAACGCTGCACTCGAGCGAGCCACAGCGACGAGAGCATCAGCGACAGTGCTTCCGACAGCGAGCACAAGCTTGAACACGAGCTCGACACGCAGCAGTGCCGGAAATCTACAGCTTCCACGGACCGATTGTTATTGCTAGAGTATTGTCACGATGGCCGCACCAGGAGGAATGCCCATGATGGTGATGAGTGAGTAGACTGGACAGAGCCTTCTGCAGCTCCACGGACGCGCGGCTGACTCGTAGACACCGGGCCCGAGCGCCAGACCGGCCGCAAGGCGCAGACGGCCAATATTGTGGCTGCCAAGGTAGCTCGCTGGTCTTGGGTCTAGCTCACCCCAGACTGTCGCCGATGTCATCAGGACGTGTCTTGGCCCGCGCGCCATGCTCAAGATGGTCCTCGACCCCATGGGCGGCATCTTGTGAGCTCCCCAGCCTCCAACCACTAACCTCAGGCTGACCAACGACGGCCACGCCATTCTCCGTGAGATCGACGTCGCGCACCCGGCGGCAAAGTCCATGATCGAGCTTTCCCGCACCCAAGACGAAGAGGTCGGCGACGGCACCACCTCGGTCATCATTCTCGCCGGCGAGATCCTCGCCTACTCCCTCCCCCTGCTCCAGAAGAACATTCACCCCGTCGTCATTATCCGCGCCTTCAAGGCGGCTCTCAAGGACGCCCTCGCAACAATCAAGGAGATCTCTGTGCCCGTCGACATCTCGTCCGAAAAGGACATGATGGCGATCATCAAGACCTCGATTGGGACCAAGTTTGTCTCGCGCTGGTCCGACCTCATGTGCCGTCTGGCTCTGGACGCCGTGCGCACGGTCGCCGTGTCCGCCGAGGAGGAGAGCGGTGTCATCGGCGGCGGTTCTGACAAGGCGCTGAATGTCAAGACCATTGACATCAAGCGCTATGCGCGTGTGGAGAAGATCCCCGGTGGCGAGATTGAGGACTCGCGCGTCCTCAAGGGCGTCATGATCAACAAGGATGTCACCCACCCCAAGATGCGGAGGCGCATTGAGAACCCCCGCATCATCCTGCTCGACTGCCCGCTCGAGTACAAAAAGGGCGAGTCGCAGACCAACATTGAGATCTCGCGCGAGGAGGACTGGAACCGCGTGCTCCAGCTCGAGGAGGAGCAGATCAAGCTCATGTGTGACAAGATTGTCGAGTTCAAGCCGGATATTGTCTTCACCGAGAAGGGTGTCTCTGGTGGGTTGACCTTTTGTTCGCGGCTGACATAGACCTCGCCCAGCACTACCTCCTCAAGGCCAACCCGCCGATCACCGCCATCCGCCGCGTGCGGAAATCTGATAACAACCGTATCGCGCGTGCGGTCGGCGCTACGATTGTAAACCGCATCGACGACCTCCGTGACTCGGACGTCGGCACGGGCTGCGGAGAGTTCTACATCGAAAAGCTCGGCGACGAGTACTTTACTTTCCTGGACAAGTGCAAGTCGCCCAAGGCATGCACGATCCTCCTCCGCGGTCCGTCCAAGGACATTTTGAACGAGATCGACCGCAACCTGGCGGACGCCATGAGCGTGGCGCGCAACGTCGTGTTCAACCCCCTCCTGGCACCTGGTGGTGGTGCGACCGAGATGGCCATCTCGGTAGCGCTGGCCGACAAGGCCAAGTCGCTCCCCGGTGTCGCTGGCGCGCCATACAAGGCCATCGCCGAGGCGCTCGAGGTCATCCCCCGGACGCTGGTGCAGAACTGCGGCGGCAACCCGATCCGTGCGGTCACCGAACTGCGTGCCAAGCACGCCGAGGGCGAGCACACGTTTGGCATCGACGGCGACACCGGCAAGGTTGTCGACATGCGCGAGTACGGTCTGCTGGAGAGCGCGAGCGTCAAGATCCAGACGCTCAAGACGGCGATTGAGAGCGCCACGCTCCTGCTGCGCGTGGACGACATTGTGTCGGCACGCCGGCCGGACGAGCACGCGGGCGGCGTGCAGACCATGGGTGGCGGCGAGGACCTGCAGGCCGATGGCCCGCAGATGTAGAGCAGTTCTGGGATCATGTAGAGCGGCGCGCATTGCATGCATGGATAGAGACGGCGAGCACAACGACAGAGACGGCGAGCACAACCACTGATACACCCCCGGACTTTGTGGAGGCATGACGGCATTCACGTCCACGCTCAACGCTCAACAACACCATGTCCCACCAGCCAGCGGGCGCGGCGCCGAGCTCGCCCACCCCGTCCCCGTCGCCCGTCAAGGCCGGCGCGCACCCGCTCGCCGGCGGCAGGCGGGTGCCCTCGGCGCACGCAGCGAGCAGCGCAAGCCACGCGACGGCGTCCAGCTCGCGCAAGCTCGACTCGCCCCCGCCGCTGCACCACCCGTCGGCCAAGCGCGCGTCGTCTGTGTCTCTGGCGCGCATCGAGTCGGGGCGCGAGCACGTACTGAGTCTGCGCGCCGAGGCGGACCTGCTCGGCCTCGGGCACGCGCTGGGCCAGCGGCGGCGCGGCGCACCGTCTCCCGGCGGCGGCGGACGGCGCGCGCCGAGCGCCACGCAGGACGATGGGCGCGAGAAGGGCTGGGCGGCGTATCTCGACTGCCTTGGCCGGGAAGAGGTCGCGGTCCTCGATACGCGCTTTGACGAGATGAGCGACGGCGAGCTGGGCGAGTTCCTGCACCATTTCCACGCCAAGGCGGAGAGCTCGAACGCGAGCGACGTAAAGAGCAAGAGCGCGAGCAAGGGCGCGAGCAAGAGCGCGAGCAAGAGCGCGAGCAAGAGCGCGAGCGTCAAGAGCTCCAAGAGCAGGGGGAGCGGCAGCGGGGCCAGCACGAACGGGCAGAGCTCGACCAGGAGCCCGAGGACGATCGACGAAGAGTCCGAGGACGACCGCCCGCTCTTCCCGCCGTCGCCGCCGCATGTCGCGCAGCGCGAGCACCCGCTCAAGATCCTTGGGAGGGCAGTGCGGGAACTGCGCGAAGCCGTCTCGCGGCTCGAGGACGAGAATGCGCGTCTGCGCGACGCGGTATCTGTTCAAAGTACTGGCGCGGCGGGCACACCTATCCCGCCGTCGTCGCGACGAGGCTCCGAGGCAGTGACTGCTGCCCCTCCTGACCGGCCAGATCAAGTACTCCCACCTTCTGACCCGTACTGACAGCAGATATCGATCCACGACTCACTCGCCGACGCCTTATCGACGTCGTTAACTTCGCCCGCTCGCGGGGCGCTAGCACTTACTCTCGTCAAGGATGAGGAGGAGCGCTCGCCGACGCCATCGACAGGCTCGGCGCCGCTCCTGCGGTCCAAATCCCCCACACCGTCACACGCAAGCTTACGCTCCACTCGCTCTGAACGTCCCGCTACGGGCCGCTTAGTGGTAGCCGGCACGCGGCCGCGGGGCTCGTCCGCTGGCGCTGCTGACGAACCGAGTCCGACGACGGCCAAAAGGGCCGGCTGGGGGAGCATTTGGGGCTGGGGCAAGCGGCCGACGCGAAAGGGCAGCCAGACGAGCCTCGCGCCGCCGGACGAGGACGACGACTGGCGGCGTGGCGACGGCGGAAGCGCGCCGAGCTTCAAGGCCATCTTTCTTGCTACCGTTTGTTCTTGCCTGGATGTATCTGACCACAGCGTATTCTGACGCCGGACGCAGCGAGCATCCTTACTGCGCCAGCCAGGGAGCGGGAGGATTCGAGCGTAGCCCGTCTCGCTCATGCGCTCGTGAGCAATGCGCGGGATGCTGGGATCAGCGTGCGCGATGCGCCGGGGAGGGCACGCGCTCGAAGCCGCGCAGCAAGTATATCACAAGCTCCGCCGCCGCAACTAGAGAGCTACGGCGACCAGGCGATCGCTGCGACGGTCGCAGTAGGCAGGCAGCTGCTCTCTCGTGGAAAGGCAGCCATTGCGGGTCTGCCGGATGAGCAGACCAAGCCGCCTCAGCGGCCAGCTCTCCTCTCTCGCGCCAGCTCACGACCGTATCCCACCACGGCGATGAGTCTCCCGTCACCAAACGCTTCGCCCACCGTCTCTCCGAGCGCCGAGACGCCCCCGCCGAGCGTGGAGCTCAGCAGCATCGTGCCCGACGAGACGCGGCCGCCGACCGTGCTCCTGTCGAGGCAGAACCTCGGCAGCTTCTTCCAGAGCTCGCGCTCCAAGCTCACTACGGCGACGAGGTTCACGAGCGACCAGCCACCGCTGACGGACCGGTACGGGTTCATCTGTGAGTCGCTACATGGGCTAGGTCTGACTCCAGACGATATTCAGCATGCCAACATGCTCAAGGACGCGTCGCGTGCTGGCACGCCCGCGCCGATCTCGTTAACGGGGCATGTGCCCGAGACGCCCCGCCGTCCGCCCTCGGCGCGATCGCAGCGGTCAGACGTGGACAGCGACGAGCCCGAGAGGCGGAAGAAACCTGCCACTGCGCGGGCTCTGCCGTCGTCCCTTCACGTACCGATTGTCGATGCACAGCGGGAGAGGGATCGACGAGAGCGCCGCCCATCGCCCGATACGACGTCGCCGAACGGCACGCCCGGCCGGCGACGCACGTCCACCTTGCGCTCCCTCGCGCCAGCCCCCAGTAAAGCCATCGCTGTTGAAGACCAGCTCACCGTCTCGGTGCGCGGGAGCGGGATGCAGGGCGTCTCCAGCAGTCTGTACTCGCCCTCGTCCGTCGCTGCGGCCTTGGACGAGCCGCCGGCGCTGATAGACTCCAAGGACGCAGCAGCAGCCTCCCGCTTGACTGTCTCCAGCCTCTTGGATCAACTGACAGATATCCACGACCGGCAGCAGGCCGCGCGGACGGCCGAGTGGGACGCGTTCCTGCGCAAACGCACGCGACGCAAGGTGAACGGGAAGAGCGAGCAGGACGTCGGCGTGTCAGGCGCGCTGGCGCAGATCCTCTCCGGGGCAGGCGCCAAGGCCGGCCCACAGGCGGAAGAGTATCGTGCCCTGCTCCGCCTCGTGCGCCGCGGCATTCCGATGCCGTATCGCGGCGACGTGTGGGCAGAGTGCTCTGGCGCCCGAGACCTGCTGGTTCCAGGCGAGTACGCCGAGATCCTCGCTGTGCACAAGGACGACGACAGCGCGGCCCTCGGCGAGATCGAAAAGGACGTCGGGCGGACGTTTCCCGGCAACGTCTTCTTTGGTGGCGACGGGCCGGGCGTGCCCAAGCTCCGCAGGGTGTTGACGGCGTATGCGTGGCATAATCCCGCCGTGGGATACTGCCAGGGCATGAACATGCTCGCGGCCACGCTGCTGCTGACCTACACGGACGAGGGTGGGTTGGAGTATAACGGGAGCTGACTCTAGAACAAGCCTTCTGGGTGCTGCACTGCATTATCGAGCGCCTATTGCCGGCAGACTACTACGCGCCGAGTCTGCTCGGCTCACGCGCGGACCAGCTCGTCCTCACCGACCTCGTCACCACGCACTTGCCCAAGGTCTCTGCGCATCTCGTGGCCTTGGGGGTGGACCTCACGACGTTGACGTTTGGCTGGTTCCTCTCCCTCTTCACGGACTGTCTGCCCGTCGAGACGCTGTTCCGCGTCTGGGACGTGCTGTTCGTCGAGGGACACGAGGTGCTCTTTCGCGTCGCGCTGGGGATACTCAAGCTGAACGAGGCAGACATGCTCGCGTGCGAGAGCGTGGGCGACCTGTTTGCGAGCATGGCGAGCATGACGAGCCGGCTTTGGGGCGCGGACAAGCTCGTCGCGCTCCAGCACGGATACAAGGGCGCCGTGAGGCGGGAGGCGGGAGGGATTTTGGACAAGCACCTCGCGGCGCTGGGGGTAGATTAGCAGGAGCGCGCCTGGAGCCAGCGCCGGGCACGACGAGGATAAGACAGAGGCCTCGCCGCGGACGAGATGAGGACGATTATGTAGAATGCCGAGATGTTGTATGCCACACCTGACGTCAGCCACTCGTGCCCACTTTATAACCCGCCTCGACTCGTTTTCTCTTCTTCCCATTCTCCATGAGTGAGTACGACATCGCCATCGTTGGCGCAGGCATCACGGGAGCGGCGCTCGCGGCGCTGCTCGCGGCCGACTTTCGCGTGCTGGTGCTGGACCGGGACGTGGCGGGCCTGCCGGGGTCGACGGGGCATGCGCCGGGCTTTGTCGGGCAGCTCAACCAGGTGCCTGCGCTCACTGAGCTGGCGAGAAGGAGTGTAAGGATGTACGAGGGCATCGACGGCGGGTTCGAGCGTGTGGGTGGGATCGAGGTCGCCATAGGTGAGTACCATCGAGTTGAGGCATCAGTGTCTCACGGGCACGAAGCGAGCAGATGCTCTTGCCCAGTCGCCTTTCCTGCCAGTCTGGCTGACCGCAGATGAGGCGGCGAGCCTGCAAGCGCTGCACGACCGCCTGGCCCTCGCGCACAGCTATGGCCTGGAGGCTCAGCTTCTCACGCCCGAAGCGACCTCGAGCCTGGCGCCAGACTTTGTCGACGCCCGCGCCAAGGCAGCGCTGCACTTTCCCGAAGACGGCACCGCGAACGCGCGGGTCATCGCGCACACGCTCCAGTCCCGCGCCAAGGCCGCTGGCGCCGCGCTGGTCGACACAAAAGTCACGTCCCTCGAGCCGACGCTGACGGGCTTCGCGCTGCAGACGACCACGGGAACGTACGAGGCCAAGCAGGTCGTGCTCGCGACGGGCGTGTGGGGGACGAGCGTCGCGCATGGTCTTGCCCCGGGCGTGGCCGCCGCGCCTGTCGCGGTCGCGCATCCGTATGCGTACACGAAAGCGCGGGCCGAGAGGGGTTACAGGACGCCGTTCGTGCGCTGGCCGACGCAGCACGTCTACGCACGGGACCACGGAACGCGGGATGGGATGGGCAGCTATGCGCATGATCCCATCTATGTCGCTTCTGCCGCCGTGAAGGGGACAGCTTATGGCAAGTGGGACTCTGGGTTTGCGCGGGTGCTCGACGATGCGCTCGGCCTGCTCCCACGAGTTACGCGGCGGGGGTTCGAGAACGCCATCATCGCCGGAAGCGACGAGGAGGGCGGCGAGCCCTCGGCCCATGCTATTGTGGACAAGGCCAAGGACGGGGGAACCGCATATGCCTTCAACGGCCTGTTCACCGTCACGCCGGACGGGCAGCCGCTCGTCGGCCGGCTGAGCGGCAGTCGCGGCGGACCTGGGCTGTGGTGCGCGCTCGGGTGCTGGGTTACGCACGCTGGCGGGTGTGCGGGCGTGCTTGCCTCTCAGCTCCGTGAGGCGCTAGGCAAGAAGGGCAGTGCGGAGGAGGGGTTCGGGGTCGTCTCTGAGCTCGACCTCCGGCGGGCCATGGACCCGCTGCGGTTCGAGAAGCGCGATGCGGGCGAGGTGAGGAGAAAGGCGCTGGGGACGTATAACGACATCTACAACCGGGAAGCTTAGCATAAGGAAAGCGCAAGAACTTAACGCAAGAACTTAACGCAAGAATCATTAGCAAGGTTCATAACAAGCCAGAACAGCATGCATCTCTACCACCCCTTCCACGGGACCCAGACGTCGACGACCTTGTCCCCGCCATCCGTAACGTACAGCCACGGGTAGCAAGCGCAGGCGAGGCAGGCGTGCTGCGGCACAATCTGCACCTTTTCGCCAATCTCGAGCTCCCTCGCCTCGCCCTTGCCGCCCTCGTCCTCCCTCTTGCCGCCCGTCAGCGCCGAGGTGCGCACGAGCGTGCCGTGCTCCTGGCTGATGCGGCCGAGGCTCCACCCCTCGTGGCCCTTGGACACTACCCGCCCGTGGCCGGCAAACGGGCCCTGGTCCTTGCTCACAGCCAGCGCGCCGGCATCGCTCATCGCCTCCCCGCGCTCCTCGTACTTGCTCACCACCGTCGCGAGGATGGTCAGTGCGGGCGCTGGCGCGCCGGCGGGCGAGACGAGCGAGGTAGCGAGCTGCTGCAGATCGTTCAGGCAGTAGCAGCCTGCGTGCAGCTCCAGGACGCCTTCGAGCTCGGCCACGGTCTTGGCGTGCGCGTGCGTCGTGGACGCGGCCGCAGCGTGCGCCGTCGGCGTCGCGCCCACTGACAGCACCCAGTCACCTTGCGAAATCAGGCCGAGGGAGCGCGCGTGCTTTGCGGCGTCGTTTACGCAGTCCACCTCGCCCTCGTAGTAGTGCTCTGCCTCGGAGAGGTCTTTGGAGGCGTACGACTGGCCAAAGTCTGGTCAGCGACGTCTCTGCACAGTTGCGCTAGGGTTCGAAGTCACAGTGGGGAAGAGACTCACGAGAGTAGAAGCCGTACACCACGACGCCGTCCTCGGCGATACACGCCTCGACGAGCTCCTTCATCTGCTTACTCCGCGGCGGGGCGCCGGCGCGCTTGCCGCCGCCGTCGACTTTGATGAATACGGACCATGGGCGGGAGCGGTTCAGTCTGGGTCAGCATGTTCAAGCGACGGACATACTTCTTCCTCGCCTCGCCGAGCAACTTGATCTGGGCCGCATGGTCGACCATGAGCCGGATCTCGACCTTGCCCGCCTTTTCCTGCGCGGCGTTGATGTCCTCGACCTTGTCGGCCTGGACAGGCAGGGAGAAGAGGATCTGGTGTCAGTGGGCAGACAGAGACAGGTGTTGCTGTAGCCACTGCTGAGGCATACCGGGAGCCCTCGCTCGCTGGAACCTCTACTCACATCGTCAATCTTGTCGTCGGCCACCAGCCCAGACTCAATCAAGCCCCAGACCTCGGGCATGGTGCTGGCGACCAGCGAGCGCGCACCGCCCTCGACCTGCAGCCGCGAGCCTTCCGGCGTCTTGTGGGCTGGCGTCAGCTGAGCCATCATCACCATGGCCACTCTCCGTGCCAGCTGCGCGGGTCAGAGCGACATGGTACTCCAGTGAGAGCTCTCAAGCATTGCTGTCTGCCCAACGCTCGCTACCTGGTCCCTCCACGCTTCGTGCACCGCCAGCGCAGCTCGCCTCCTTCAGTCCTCGCACTCACTCTTGACATGAGCCCTAAACCCGATCCCCATCCCCTCGACAGCCTTTCCCATCGCAGCGCAGTTATCCACAAACGCCTTGCGGTCCACGATCGCCGCGGGCGTGCGGAGGCTGTCGAGCTTGCGCCCGACAAACTCGTCCCGCAGCGCGCTGGCGTCCGGGAGGCGGAGGAGCTCGAGTGGTGTGAATGTGGACATTGGAGTTGCAGTACAGAAGACCGCTGACTGCTGTGAGCACTGTTCTTCAAGACGTCGCACGTACGAGCTGGAGAGTATGGTTGCAAGATTCCGTCGATGGAGCGGATGACGCCTAGGTGGGCCGGTGTCGGCGTGGGGGAGTGGGGGAGATGGGCGCTCGACTCGCGCGCCAGAGCGCTCAACGGCTCGTCTTATCGATGCATGTCGTGCTATGCTACAGCGCTCTCCTATATCCCAGCCAACCGAGTCAGATAGCTCTCGACGACGCGCTTGCCGTTCTTGAGATTCAGCAGGCGCATGCGCTCGTTGGCCAGATGGCCCGCATCCGAGCTCTGGCCGAGGGGCAGGTGGACGCATGGCGCGCGGAACTCCTTCTCCAACCAACTCATCGTCGGCACTGTGCCGCCTTCGCGGATCTTGAGCGGCGGCGCACCCCAGACGTCCTGCACCGCCGCCTCGAGCGCGCGTAGGTATGGCGAGTCGAGCGAGGCAAGCCACCAGGACGCTGCGTGTGTGACTGTTACGTCGAGGCTGTTGGGCGAGTTGAGCGCCGAGAACGTGCTCTGGCAGTAGGCTATCAGGCCGTCCACAATCGTGTCCAGATCCTGGTCTGGGACGAGGCGAAGGGCGATATCCGCAGAAACCCGCCGTGGAATCACCGTCTTGTTCGCGCTGCCTGAGGTGGTGATGTTCGCAATGGAGAACGACGGCTGCCGCCAGACGCGCAGAAGATCCTCCAGATCCCTGCCCGAAGCGCGCGCGACGTCTTGCAGGAGTGCGATCTCAGCGTCGCTCTGCGCTCGCACCGACGAATCTGTCGTCAGCTGGGAGAAAGACACCTTAGCTCACAAAACTCTGGGATCTTGACGTGCTTTGTATCGGCCAGACTGCCGAGCACGCGCACAAGATCAAACATGGGCTCCGCAACGGCACCGCCTTCGACACCGTTGTGCGCATCGTCACCCTCGCTCGAGACTGAAAGGTTTGCGTAGACTACACCGCGCATGCCGTAGACAACACATGGGTCGTCTTCGCCGATCCAGGTCGAGTTCGACAGCAGCACCACGTCGACAGGCCCAATCTTGTCCTTGTTTCTCCTCACTGCCGCAGCGAATCCTCTTGACCCAGCCTCCTCTTCTCCCTCGACTAGCATGACGAGGTCGACATCGAGTTCTCGTCTTTGCTGCAGCGCTGCAGCGGCGCAGGCCACGGCGAGGATCGGCCCCTTGTTGTCCGTCACGCCGCGCCCATAAAGATACCCATCCCGCCCAGTGAGATGCCACGGGTCGCTCTCCCAGTGCTTCTCGCCGACAGGCTGCACGTCGTAGTGCCCATAGAACAGTACCCTTTTCCTAGGCCTGCTCGTGTCCCTCCCCTTAAAGGTAGCCAGTACCAGCGGATTCCTACCCGGGTCGCCACTAAGAACCTCGGCAGTCGCGCCCAATTGTCCCAGGATCTTCCTCAAAAGATGTGCTCCCTGCCTGCAGTCCTCGCGGTGTGCCTCGTCACTGACAGTCGGGATGGCCACAAGCTTGTCCAAAGCGTACAGCATGGCGTCGACGTCCGAGCCTTGGGGGTCGACCTCAAACTCGGTATCGTTACACGACGACGGCGTTGCGCGCCAGATCTTGACGTGGTTGTCGTTCCCGGCCGTGATGAGCTCGTACCCGCTTCCGCGCGCTGGTAGGGTGATGCACGCGAGCACACAGTCCGAGTGCGCTTTGAACGCCGCCGTGCAGTCAAACCTGGCGTCGAGGCGGAGGACGCGTCCGTCCGCGGCGCCGGCGTAAACGTCCCCACCCAGGACGCAGAGGGACATGACGTCCGCCTCGTGCGCGTCGATCGTGCGTATGCGCGCGCCAGTCTCCAGATCCCACACGTCAATCTCGCCGTCCTGCAGTCCAGCGTAGAGTAACGAGTCGCGATATGCCAAACTCAACACCGCCCCAGAGAGCCCGTTGAACTCTTTGAGCAGGCTCAGACCGCCTCCTGCGGCACAGTCCCAGATCTTGATGTCGCTGTCCCCACTCCCGCTCACGAGCCATCGCCGGCCGTCGTCTCGTTCGACCATTTGGACGGCGTAGACGTAGCCATAGTGCGCGTGGAAGACTGTAGAGTCGACGTCGATCTCGAGCTCTGTCACAGTCGACGGCGAGTCGGGACGGCCGGGGAAGGGATAGCTCAAACGTGATGACTGGGCTACTGGCTGTGCCAGCGGTGTTCTGGGTGTGGATGCCCCGCTGCGCGCGTCGGCTGGCGGCGTATCAAAGAACGAGTGAGGTTTGTACCGTCCAGACCGCTGGCTCGGTGTGGGGCTCGCGTCCTTTAGTCGCTCTCCCATTGTCAGCCGTGCCGCCGCAGCCGCCAGCGGCGGCGTTCCCCGCAGCAGTGCGTGTGGCTTTCCAAAGTTGACCCACTCGATACTCGCATTCTGGGCACCAAAGTAGAGCGTGCCGCCGTCCCGATCGTCCCATGCGAGGGAGTAGATATCGCCAGAGGTGTCGTCGCAGGGATGGATAATGTACAGCGGTCGGAAGGTGGTCGTGGACCAGATCTCACGTCAGCCGCGCAGGCAAGTTGACTTACTCGCACGTCGCCAGCACTACTTGCAGTGACGAGCCAGTCGCGCTCCTTGACGATTAGGAGGGCAAGGACACTCCCCTCGTGCCCCAGCAGCCGGAAGAGGGGCTGCAGCGTCGAGCGGCAGAAGACTGTGATCTCGTTATCGCTGCTCTGGCACCCGGCGTAGACGTGCTTGTCGTCCGCGGCGAGACTCAATACTCGCCCGGCGCCGACGCTCAGGAGATGCGCAAGACTCGGGCTCTCGCCCATGCGCTGGCGGGTGAGGGAGTCGCCTAGAGTGGATGCAGGATGGAGCAAGTGGGTTGAACGCGCGCGTCAGCTTGTGCTCGGTGGAGAATCAAAGCGCTCACCCCTCCTCATCGCCGCTGGGATTGACTCGGCATTGCCAGAGCTGCCTGGACTCGCGGCGCGCGGTCGACGCGCAGAGGGTAGCGGCACCGCCATGGAAGCCATTAGGGGGTCTCGAACGGCTTCACAGCTGCGTCCGATGCTGTGCGGGGTATCAAGGCCGCCCCTCTCTGTCGTTGTCGCCGCCTTTGCTGCTGTGCTCGCTGTCGCCGTCAGCTCTTGTGAAGAGTACAACGAAATGTTATGGATGTGGTCCGACGACATGACAACAACAGGCACAGATCGGCCAATACCAAATCGCCCAAAGAGCACGCCACATGGCATGACGGCGATGGCGACGACGGGTGCTATGGTAGCGAGGACGAGTGGAAGAGTGGTCAGTTGGAAGAGCAAGGTTAGTATTCTCGACTGCACAATGACAATGCAATGACATGCTGTGCTAATCCTCCTCAATGTCCATCGCGCTCGACTCGTCGCCCTCTGGAATCTGCCGGCGCGACATGGACATGCTCATGCTCATTGACGCTGCGTCGACCCCCAGCAAGCTCCTATCCCTAGGCCGGAGTGCAGGGACACTGGTGTCTCCCGCTTCGTCGAGCGTTGCCGGGTCAGATTCCACGGGGAGGGGGCCGAATGATGGATTGCCCTTTGGTACAGAGAACGGGTCGAGGTCGCGGCTGGCGATCGCGACGGGGAGGCCTGGGAGTGTGGTCGGATCAAGGGTGTCGACTTGCTCCTTGAGTGCATTCTCAAGAAGAGCAGTGACGACTTGGTCTTGGGGAGAGAACGAGAGTGCCGTGTGGTAGAGCCTGATCGCTGTGCGCACGTCGCCCTCAAACTGCGCGATCATGGCTTGGCTCGCATACGCCGTGCTGTTCGTTGGGTCGAGCCGGATAGCCGACTGGTACGCTGCGCGCGCCTCGGGATACTTGCCCTGCCAGCGAAGCGCGTGTCCGAGGTTGCAGTGCGTTGCCGACCAAGCCTCGGTCGAGCCTTGCATGCCGCTCGCGCCTGCGATGGCGCGCTCAAAGTAGTCTGTTGCCGAGGGATAGTCGTCGCGATTGTACGCTGCCACGCCGAGCTCGTTGAGGAGTAGTGGATCCGACGGCTGCAGGGATGCTGCTGCGAGGAGATGCTCGTCCGCCAGAGCTCCCTGAGAGAGCTGGAGATACACTGTACCCATGCTGAGGAACGGGAGGTGTGAGCTGCCGTCAGCTTTGCGCCTACCGTCCAGCTTACCCAGG
This sequence comes from Cutaneotrichosporon daszewskae, assembly GCA_002335585.1. Classification (NCBI taxonomy): domain Eukaryota; kingdom Fungi; phylum Basidiomycota; class Tremellomycetes; order Trichosporonales; family Trichosporonaceae; genus Cutaneotrichosporon; species Cutaneotrichosporon daszewskae. The sequence goes on along the minus strand of BEDX01000002.1, from coordinate 2,119,306 downwards.
AAAGTTCCTCGCGGCAGTCGAGTACGCCGCAACAGCCTGATCATGCTCCCCCTCCTCACGGAAACAGTGCGCGTACGCGACCCAGGCTGGTGCGAATCGTTGGTCCTCCAAGTTGGCTCGCGCAAAGTATCGCCTTGCCTCGGCCCATCTCCCACCCGTGTAGTACCACAGGCCCACGGCGTACCACGAGATCGCCTCCTCCGGCTCCGCTTGGACCAGTTCGTGTGCGAGGATGAACAGTGACGAGTGCAGGCGAGGGACGTGGTGCATGCAGCCCAGATGGAGCTGCAGCGCACCTGTGTGCCCCGGAACGCGCTTGAGAACCCTGGATGTGACGGCGTAGCACTCTTCCCATTTGTAGGCGGCAAAGAGCTCCTCTGCCAGGCCGACGAGGACGTCGCAGTTGTCCGCCAGGCCATATACCTCAGAGAACTCTCGTCGTACGGCGGTAATCTCGGCAATGTGCGCGTCCTTGCGGAGCTTTGACAAGTACATCATGCGGACAAACTTGGCGGGCTCGGGCTCGAGCTGCGATCGGTAGTTGAGGTTGTTGATAAACTCCCACTCTGCATGTCAGCCAGCCCACACTTGTGCTCACCCTCTGCCGAAGTCATCATCTGCTTCGTGACCAGCTCGTTGAACGCTTCATAGTTTTTGACGTCCAGTATCAGGGCGGCCATGAAGCACTCTTTGGCACGCGGTTGCCCAGATAGTCGGAGATGCAGCTGGCCTCGGAGGAAGCACAGTGACGACTTGATCTTGACTCCATCGTCGGGTGACGGTAGGTTTGCGTCGTTTGGCTCACTAAACGTGTCGTTCTCGCCCACCAGCTCGAGGGCATCCTCAAACTTGCCCTGCTGCACCATGCACTTCGCGGCGAGGTAGCGACAGGGCAGCAGAGATGCCAGTGGTCGCAAGTCTTCCTCCTCCTGCTCCTCTCCATTTTCCATCGGCAGCTCGCGCCCTTTGCCCTTGCCGACAAACGCAGGCGTGGGTCGTATCCTCGCTGGTTCGGTCAACAGCAGCTCGGCTCGAGCGTAGCGTTGCATGTGGTAGTAGGTCTGCGCGAGCCAGAAGGCGTCATTTGGATCGGCTGAACGTAAGTTTGGCACACAAGGCTCTCACATGTGAGGTCGTAGATCTTGTCGCCCCAGAAGGCCGCTGTTTCATACAGATGTGACGCATAGGCGTCGCTGCGCCAGTTGCGCATAGAGTCGATCATGCCCCATGTGTCGTCGGCGCCGTCCGCTGCGTCCTCGTCGTCCGGCCCAGCGACCTCGCTCAGTCGGCTACGGCTGCGCGTCGCGCGCGGCTCGCTGCCTGGCAGGCCGAGAGTTGTGCTGCCTGATGGGCCAGCTGCAGACTTGCGCGTAAGAGGAGAGCGTATCCGGGGCGACATTTGAGACATGCCCATGTTGCCCTGTTCCGCCGAAGAGAGCACGGGTGCTCGCGCACGTGTCGGCGTGCCCGCGAGGCTCACATCTGAAATGGACGTGTCGTTCGGATGGAAGCTGAATGATGTGGAAAGCGATGTCCTCCCCGTGCTCCCAGGCAGCACACGCCTCATATGCGGCGCGTTCTGCGGCGTGAACTGAGCCGCCTGCAGTGGCGGCGTGTGAGTGGGCATGGGTGGTGAGCAAGAGGTCAAGTCCAAAGTCGGACGCTCATGTTGATCATCGAGATCAACAAACACCGTTACGTACGAAACGATCGCGTGGTATTACCTAATCTCCACGTGGATCGAGCCCCGCCAAATGCCCTCCCTCTTTGCATCTCCGACTCTCAACCCGTCCATCACCATCCAACATCCATCCGGCGCCATCGCCGAACAGACGGAGCATCGAGCACTCACAGAGCAGCGCCAAAGCCAGCAAGCACCGCTAGCAGCATTCGCGAGCGCACTACAGAGTCTCGCTTGCCGCGACGCGAGTTCGACCCCGGTTACCGTTTAGCCAGTGTCAACATTGTCCACCACTTCTTTGTGACCACCCTTAGCAATGCAGCCGCCAACGATCTATAATGTGAGCAAAGGCAGAGCTGCGGGCCCACTACGAGGCCACAGGCCGAGTACAGACGCGCGGCCTCGGGCGAGAATGTAGCTGACGCTTCTCCTTGATCACCCATTCCTGTCCTCGCTCCCGTGTGCGCCTCCATCCTTGCTCCGTCCGCATAACATGGCATCCTGGCCTTGTTCCCCCTCGCCTCCCGACACGTCACTCGACATTCACGCGGGCCGTGCGTTGGGACGCCTTGGTGCACGTTCACCTTATGATTGCCCCTCCAGCACCACCGCCTCCCTCCAGCAGCAGCTCCATCTGGTGCGCCGTCAGCCGTGCCACCGCCATCCATGCAGCGATTGAACGAGTACCTCGAGCTCATCAAGAATGAGTTTGAGACGGTGGCAGCAGACACGGGCGTGTGGAAGGCGCAGCGCGACGAGTATGAGCAACAAAGTGAGAGTGGCTGCTGCAGGATTTGACAGCAGTTTCCCAACAGATCAACGAGCTGGGAATGATTCGAAAGACTTTGTACGACCTGGAGGCGCAACATGGCAAAATTAGGGCCGAGTAGGTGTTTGTTTGGGCGCCGTCTGACCCCAGCTACGAGCAGGAGATTTCTCGACTACGGCGAGAGCTCGAAGTGGCGCGTGGAGCGGGCCCGAACGGCCCTGGTGCCGCTTCGCCTCCTCATCTGCCCGCTGCTGGCGGCCCAGAGGCAGATAGAGGCGGCCCGGCGTACCCATCCGCGCTCACGGGCCCGCCAGTGAATGGCGACCCTTGTGAGTACCCAGCAGCTACCTCTCCTGACCGCAGCTCGCTCCCCGTATCCCACGGCCGTCATCCCCCGGCCCATGTCGACTAGCCTGGACCGTAAGGAGTCCCGATCCGTCGCGCCCGGCAGCCCGCCCACTCTCTTATCCGACCTGGACCCCGAGAACGTCTCGCGCGAGCTGAAGAAGGAGGGCTCGGATTGGTTTGCCATCTGGTCGTCGCAGTCAAAGAAGCAGTTGGACGTGTCGCTCGTACATTCCCTGGTGCACGATACCGTCGTCTGCTGCGTCAAGTTCTCCCAAGACGGCAAGTGGCTGGCGACTGGGTGCAACCGCACGGCGCAGATTTACGACACCAAGACGGGCGCCAAGACGTGCGTGCTCATGGACGACAGCGCCACGCGCACGGGCGACCTGTACATCCGCAGCATCTGCTTCAGCCCCGACGGAAAGTTCCTCGCCACAGGCGCCGAGGACCGCCAGATTAGGGTAGGCACTTGTAGGAACATGGCTGACGCCAGATCTGGGACATTAAGGCCCAGCGCATCCGCCACCTCCTCCAGGGACACATGCAGGAGATCTACTCGCTCGACTTTAGCCGTGACGGGCGTTTCCTTGTCTCTGGATCGGGCGACAAGTCTGCGCGCGTCTGGGACATTGAGAAGGGTGTTTGCGTGTTTGACCTGCGCATTGAGGACTTTATCCACAATGAGCACGGCCCGATTGACGCGGGTATCACTTCTGTTGCGCGTGAGTGGTGATGTCTTATGCAGCTGACGACAGTCTCTCCCGACGGCAAGCTTGTCGCCGCCGGCTCGCTCGACACGATGGTGCGCGTCTGGAACGTGCAGACGGGCATCCAGGTGGAGCGCCTCAAGGGGCACAAGGACTCGGTGTACTCTGTCGCGTTCTCGCCCGACGGCAAGCTGCTCGTCTCGGGCTCGCTCGACCGCACCCTGCGCGTCTGGGACGTGAGCCAGACGAAGCGCGCAGCCGAGCAGGGCGTCTCAAAGGACGAGCCCGCCAAGGGCCTCGGCACCTGCGCCTCCACCCTCAACGGCCACAAGGTGCCTCTTTACTTTAGAATATAGCTGACGACAGGACTACGTCCTTTCCGTGGCGATATCGCCCGACGGGCAGTGGGTCGTGTCTGGCTCCAAGGACCGGTCGATCCAGTTCTGGAACACTGCCACGGGCCAGGCGCAGTTTATGCTGCAGGGCCACAAGAACTCGGTCATCTCTATTGATCTTGCGCGCTCGGGCGGCCTGCTGGCGTCGGGCTCGGGCGACTGCCACGCCAGGATCTGGAGCTATGGCCCGCCTTAGATTGAGACTGTAAGATTGTCGTTGATAGTCATGTAGCCGCGGATGGAGATTTGTCCTAGTAGGCTGTGGGATGTGGTGGTTGCCGACACCAGTAGCTGGCAGTACCAAGGGCCTCAGTTGGGCTGGCGTTCCATGGACTCTCAAGAATCGTCATTTCAGACGACTTCTAACTATTCACTAGAAGAGCCGACGAAAAGACTCGGCTGTAAGTCTGCAGACGTCGTTGTTACCAACCTGCTAGCCCCAGAATAATATGTATCGTCAAATAGAGACATCTGTCAAACTGCCCATTTCCGCTCCCAAACGACCGCCTGTTCCTTCATTCTCCCCACCAAGGCGGGCAAGGAGGTAGGTTTACACCGTGGCAAAGTTGATGCAAGCAGCCAGGACACGCCAGCACATTTCAGAATCGTCTCATTCGTGGTCGTTCTCGGTGGGGCGCCGCGGTGGGTTGGATGTGGATACCTGAGACAGGCCGAAACGCGCCAGCGTCTCGAGTCGCGAGCTTATTTCCACGGCCGGAGCATCTCTCCTTAACGTATGTGCTTTTCGTGTTCAGAATAACCATAGCAGTGTACTGCTGCGTGCGACGCCAGAGCTCACTTCTGTAGTGCTCGAAAAGAATACGGCATCCTCGTCCGCCAGCTGTCGCGTCGCAGAGGAACCAGATCCCCCGGATCTGACAGACATGAGACGCTCAGGGACGACCCGGAATGCGTCGCGCGTCCATCGCACCCCGCCACCAGCAAACCCGCAGACCAGCATAACGAGCGCATGCATGCTGTGAAAACTCCCCCACACCTGCCGGTCTACCAAGTGCACCGGAGAGACTGTTGAGAGCATTATAAAAGACGCGGGAAAAATGATGCCTGCCGAAAACAAATCAAAGAATAATCCCAAACGAGGTCCGTGCGTTGGGCCCTCACTGGGGCGCAGTACCAGACCCCCGGGGCCTCGGGCGTTCTGCCTCGTGATTTCACGTGATGAGGCATTTATTGCGCCCCGCTCGTGTGTTGGGGAGGGCGCAGGGGGCGCACGGACACTGCTGTGCACGGACGCGGCGACGCCGGGGGTGTTTGTGGTGACTACCGCGGCCTTGGTGGTGGGGAGGGATGTGCATATTGTCTACGAGGTGGTGGGGGTGCTGGGCGGCTTACTATGCAGAAGAGTCTGATGTAGAGGAGACTGTGAGAGCGAGAACGAGTTTTGTGGGAGGGCGCAAGAGAGGTTCAATGGACGGGACATGCTGCGCAGGTACTTATACCCAGCACCGTCTCTTCTCTTTTCCCCACTGCTCTCTTCACCACTCTACTCCATACTGCTCTGTAAACATCCACCAACCCCCATCCACGCACACAACTACACACCCGTACACCAGTAACCACCTATTCCCGCGCAATGCGCCTCTTCAAGGTCCTCAAGAGCCTCGTGGGCAACAAGCCTGGCGTCGACCCCATCCCCGCTGTCTCCTACGACGCCCCTGCCACCATCATCGACGCCGCCGAGCAGGACGGTGATCTCTCCTTCGTGGCCACCACTTTTTCCATTCTCAACGGCGACGGCGCAGACATCGGGGGTGGCAACCAGCCCTGCGCCGACAGCGCGTCCTTCGTTTCTTCGGTGGCGAGCGGTACGTCAATCCTCAGAGCTCGTTCGCTAATCACAGACTTTTCGAGCGTGTACGAGTACTACTGTACCGCGCCGACCCCGCCTCCTTCGCTGGCCTCGGTCCCCACACAGCGCCGCCGCCGCCCTTGGCGCCCTCCTGTTGCCACCTGGGCCACCAAAGAAATGAGCGCCTCCGAGTTCCTCTACGACATCGAGAATCGCACCCAGTACGCCATCAACACGGGCGGTCACATCAACTTTGACTTTCCAAGCTCATTCGAGTACCCTCGCGAGATTAGCCAGGCGACGCGCGAGATCCACTCCAGCGACTACCTCGACGCGCGCCTCCGATCCATGTTCCTCGACAGGCTCTCAGAGTACATCGACATTCAGCGCAAGCACTGGATGGCCGTCCCTCAAGTCAAAGACGAGGTCGCCATCTGCTTCAAGATCATTATCGACAGCTACTTTCAGCGAGCCCACGCCTGGGTAGACGACAAGGTCATGGAGGCAAACTCGTACATCAAGAAGCACCGCCGCCGCCTCGAGAAATGGGGCCGAAACGGCAAGCTTGCGCGCCAGGACGCGCAGGCTGACGAGTTCTTTGCCACGCTGCCCCTCGCCCGCATGCTCGTGAACACCATTGGCAGCCCGATCCGTCGCGAGATTGACGGCAAGCGCGCGACTCTCGTCATCTCCTACGAGGGCATTTCCTACATCCGGGACGACGGTCTCAAGGGCTGGCACGTCGGAACCACCTTCGTCACCGACAAGCAGCAGGCTCGTAAGAACAAGTCCACCGAGCTCGCCAAAAGCTGCGATGACAAGGCGAAGTCCGCGGTCCTCAGCTCCCACAACAAGGTCTCCAGCCGCCCCAAGCCGCGCATCGTCAAGTTCGCCAGCAACCGTCACAACCAGGACGAAATCCAGGCGTACCACTTCGAGAAGAACGGCCGGTGGGCCTCATAAACACACATTCTCATACATAGACATTAGGAGCGGGGATGGGGGAGGAGGCTCGCGCCGGGTTCACCGCTAGTCGGGGACTCGGTGTTGGAGGGGGGAGACCAGGCTAACCATAGCACCGCTAGTCGGGCTGTGGGGATGCCTTGGTGATTCGTAGTGGCGCCTGCGGCCATGTACGATGTATAGATAAGGCATACAGTGGAGCGACTGGAACTGACCAACTGACCTTGTAGTTTCAGCAAGTGGCCGCAAGCAGAATGCCAACGAGGCTGCTTCAGGTAACGACCTTTTGGAACCGAGTTGTCACTCACATGTCTCGGCGAGGCCGCTGCGCGCGGAACCTGCAGTCGCTCGCCGAGACAGATGCGTCCACGGTGGTCACGCAAGGCGTCGGCCACTGTTCATCTTTGTGGTTGAAGGTGCGAACAAGTGATGGGGACAAGAGATGCCAAGAGCCACGATCAGGGACCGCGACGAGTCGCGCATCAACCTCTGATCTGGTCAGCCAGCCACTGACCAGCACGAACCGTCGTCTCCATAATCAAGATCCGCGGCCACGATGTACCGCTGACGAGATGCTGAATAATATTGGGCAGGTGACACATGCCATTGGTAGTTTGAGTGGTCTTGATTTCGGCGCTGGGGTGTCAGTTGCATCGTCGTTATGCGTACCTTTGCTAGGAGCGTAATGACACGGTCATCCTTGTATCCATAGGTAGGTAGCTTGGCGTCCATGCACGTCTCCTTGATCTGCTTGCGAGTTGACAGTGAGATCATTCAGCAACACTGGCAGACTCTCAAGCTCGGCTGTGTGCCGCGAGTCCGTGCGTGGTGCGACGGATGCAAGTTGGGAATCGGAGCCCGTACGCGGACAAGTAACGTCTGGAATCATGCTGTACGTGGACAAGTAGCAGCTGCTCCAGCAGGTGAAACGACTTTCCTCCCGCCCAAGCCAACTCGTACCAAGCCTGAAAATCCAACTGCCACAAGTCCAATCGCCACAAGTCGACGCATGCGCCACATCAGGACGCACCCTGCGTCAATGCACTCGCGCCACGCCAAGTGCCACACTGGAACGCCTCGGGGCGGACATCGGTTGATCCCCGCCAAGCCTCCGTCGCGTCGCACGCCTACCCCGTTTTGCTCTCGCAACAGGCACGCGTGGGAGGGGGTTCGTTCTGGTCGCGTGGCCTGGTAGGCGTGCGTGACGTCAGAGGACGTGGAGGGAGGAGGGAAGGTGGGAGAAGGAGGAAGGAAGGTCGGAGGAAGGTCGAGGGAAGGAAGGTACAGGAGGAAGGTCGACGGATGATACGAGAGCCACGGAGTTGAGGCAGCGAGCGCATCGCTGACAGCGAGCCCGGCCGGAATGCCGGCTGCTGGGCCGTAGTGCGACGCCAGTGCACGCGATGCTGGCATGTTTTGGACGGTTTGGAGGCACCCGGCTCCTGCACCTGCTGGCTGAAGCAGCCGAGCCGTCGCCGTCGCTGCTGCCCTCGCCGAGCAGCCGTCGCGCCGCTGCCATCGCCGCGCTCGAGGAATGCACGGCGGTGGTTCATGTTCCGCGGGTCGCTTTCGCTTTTGACCGAGGCGCCCTGGGAGGAGGTACTGCGGGGCAGCTAGAGCAGGGATCGACGCTGATTTGAACGCTCGATTGAACTGGGCATCACTAACAACGCGTCTTCCTTGGCTTTTTCGTTCACTGGTGGTGAGTGCATGCGCGGGATGGAGAGCAGGGAAGGGAGGCTGGAGGCAGAGCACTGGAAGAACTGAACAAGCCACTCTGAGGCAGTGGGCTTTTGAGCGGCTGTCGTACGTGCTGCATGTCGAGGCAGGAGAGAAATCTTGCAGTGAGCGCCGTCGACGGTGTGCAGCACGCTGTGCGCAACGGCCTGCATCGCGAGCAGGCTCGGAGCCATCGCGAGCAGCCGCATGCCAAAGACGACAGGCGCGTATACAGCATTCAAGTGCCTTCCTCCTGCCCCTCCACCCAGCCATCCCCATCCTCTCCTCCGTCTCTCCATCTCTCCATCACTCACTCCAGAACCCCTCCTTGACGGATCTCGGCGTCGACGGCGACCCCTTTGGTGCTTGCATCGCTCGCCGCACCCCCACGCACGCCGCGCCGCGTCGCACGGACCGTTGTCCCCCATCCCCCATCGCACGCGACACCACTACACGTTGTCCTATCCCCATCGCCATCCTCTTTTCTTCTCCGACGCGTTGATCGTTGGCCGTGGGCGCCAGCCGCCTCCTTGTATGCATTGGCACACTTTTTACACCACACGCATCGGCTAGATCGTGAGTACCGCGCGGGTTTGGTGCTGTGGCTGTGCTGCGCGCGCGTGGTTCTGCCCTGGGTCAGTGTCTGGCGCCGTCGAGGCGAGCAGTGATCCCTCGCAGAGCTAGGACGGCGCCGCCAGGCTCCCCACCGGCTCCTCGCCATTGCAACAAGCACGCTCGCTGCACCCTCCGCACTGCCCAGCCTCTAACCACAGACACCACCTCGCACGCTCCTTTTGCAACGATCGGCAGTCGTTGATTCTTCATTGTTCTTTGATGTAGGTCCTGCTTCGTCTCGCGCTCACTCAGACCATGGCAGCGACGCTCATGCAGCCCATCCACCGTCCCTCCATGGACCAGTTTGACCAGCGATCCCCCTCCGCTCCCTTCAGCGCCAGCTCCAGCTTCGACCGCGCCCCCTCCCCTGCAGGCCCGCCCCGTCCACGCACGAGCTCAAACTCGACACCCACCCCCTCTGCACCGTCCGCCCCATTCCCACAACAGCCATATGCCAACAGCTACTACCACCAACGCCCGCCCACCACAGCCTTCCCCCCGCCGGCCGGCGCATGGCCTGCCCCAGCCGCGCCCCCGCCATCCTTCTACCCTCCCCAGTTCCAGTTCCCCCACGGCCCCAACGGCGCCATCCCCCAGGGCTTCCAGCAGCACAACCCAGACTTTTCCGCCTGGGCACACGTGTACCAGCAGATGGTAGCAGGCGGACACATGCCTGCTGTGCCGCAGCAGCAGCAGCAGCAGCAGCAGCAGTACGATGCCGATCCCTCTAGGCGGCGGACGGCTTCTGGGCCAGCACCACCTGGACCACCACCTGGTCAGTCTCAATCGCATGAGGTCCCTCGCCCTCCTGGAGCCGCCGCACCCATCAAGGGTGTTGTCCCTCAGCCACAAGCCTTCCACCCGTACAAGCGCGGGCCGCAGCAGCAGCCACACCGCACAATGCCCCGATCCACCTCCCAGCCGGCCGCCGCGCTCGACGAGATTGTCCAGACAGCCCGCGCCGCTTCCGCCTCGCCAGACGAGCACCGCCGCACCGGCAGCGACCCTTCTCGCAGCGACCCCGCGCGCCCGGGCGCCTTTGCTCCACCGCCAAAGATTCGCACCGACGGCGAGCGCAGGAACTCTGCCTCCAGCGGGAGCTCGCGATCAGGCGCCGCGTCGCCAGCGCAGGCCTCTCCTCGTCTTGTGGCCTCGCCCGTGTCCATGTCCTCAACTCACAACCGCTCCCGCTCAGAGTCGCCTGTGAACAAGTCGACGCCCGCGGCAAAGTCGACGCCCCTCACGCCCGGCGCGATCGCTGCAAACGCGACCAACGCCCAGACGCGTCCCTCGCCGCTTGCTCAGAGCGCCGCACTGCCCCCAGAGCAGGCCAGCCCCGAGAAGAAGACTGGGTTCAAAAACCGTTTCAAGTCTGCTCTTTCAGCCGACAAGGACACCACAGCCAAGCTCCCAGCCAAGCCTCAACCGCCCCCTCCCGCCCCATCTCGCACCGAGGGCTCTGCTGCGGCGCGTACTCTCCCCAACGGCGCAGCTCCCACGACCACCCCACTCGCCCCGCCCCACTCACCTTTCACCGCCAGCAGTGTTCCACGCCGCCTTGATGGCGACGACGTTTCTCTTGCCGAGACCGAGCGCACGGCGGCAACGACTGCGACCAAGTCGAAGCGCAGCCTGTTCCGAATCAGGAACAAGTCGTCCGACAACGTCTCGCTCTCCTCGACCGTGTCGTCCGCGAGCATGATGATTCGCAAGATGGGCAACCTGGGAAAGATGGCGCGCAGGAACAGCCTCATGGGTATCAGCAAGATATTCAAGGGCAAGGAGCAGGAGGAAGAGCCCGTACCCGAAAAGCAAAAGGACGGGATTCTGAGCTTCAAGAAGAAGGGCGGGCGGAAGGCAGAGGTGGCGCCGGCGACGGTCAGCCACACGCATGCCGAGCTCGACCGTGTGTCCGAGGACGACGACCGTGTGCTGTCTGGTCTGTCGCCGGCTGCCGCTCTGGCGCGACAGCACACTGTGCGCTCCAAGGCCGAGGCCGCCAAGCGCGAGGCCGAGGCGAAGCGCAGGGCGACTGCTGCAGCCCCCGTGCCAGAGTTTGGTCCCAGCGAGCCGACCTGGGACCGAAGCACTACCACGCGCAACACCCAGGCCGCTGCTGCCTCCGAGGCGGCTGCCTCTGGCACCAACGTCGTGCACGTCGTCCCTCGTTCCCCTCACGTTATCCACCACGCCGTCGCCATAAGCCAGGCCGAGTATGACAGCGACGACTCGTCTGACGGCGACACGATCGAGGATGTGACGACCAGCATGAAGAACAGCACCATCACTGAAGAGCTCGACCAGGAGTTTGAGGCTCTGTGGGGCAAGGCGAACATTAACCGCAACGCCCGTCCCAAGAAGGGTATCCTCAAGAGTGAGCGTGATTTGTTGCTAGATCTGACCCCAGACTGCGTTTCCAACGAGGACCTCGAAAAGCTTGCTAGCAAGCAGCGTACGCCGTCCCCAGAGGTCGTCTCGCCGTCGCACGGTCCGCTGTCCGAGCTGCCTGCTCCCATTCCCGAGCGCATAGACGGCAACGCGCACGCGGTGCAGCACTCGCCGCGTGACGAGTCGGCATACGACCCTCTGTCGCCCGACTTTTCGCCATTCGACTCTACCCCGATAGAGCTCGACTTTAAGCCGGCGACAATGTACAAGCACCCCGTGCACAACACGTCGGCGCCGCAGCTGTCGCTTGCCGGCGAGCAGGTCGTCAACCCCCAAGCGCGCTCGATGACGGTGCCCGCGCGCCGCCGGCTGGTCTGGGCGCCCGAGTGTGCTGTCTACAGCACTTACGACTCGTCGACGTACGACCGCCGCAGCGAGCCTGCGACGTGCAACCGCCTGACGCCCGAGCTGGCCATGGCGATCAAGCAGGAGCTGAACGCATTCAAGCTCGAGATGCCCGTGCACCCGTCGTCGCGCGTGTACACGCACTACTTTGCATAGTCCCATCCACCACTTCCACCACCATCCCCCACCCCCCACCAGTCCCGGCGACTGTCCATTCCATTGTGCACTAGGTTGGTTTGTCATGAGGCGCGTGAGCATGTGTCACTGTAGGCTATGTAGTTGAGTACGGGCTGTGCGAGACGACGAGCAGGCGACTGCCGCGGGACTGAGCCGCGAGAGTGGTAACTTACAGACGTCGTACTCTCCTCGATCACATTGCTGCTCACTTTTCTCGACCTCGTCGCTGTTGCTGGTGGTCGCTGCTTCTTAGACCGTATGCAGAGGACGGGAAGGCAACAGAGAGAAGGCAACAGAGAGTAGCTGCATGCATTCGAGAGTGACTGGTGTAACACGAGCCGTCGAGCTCTGCATCGCGGTTGGGAGCACCAGGCGGCGATGTCGAGCTGAACAACATGCACACTCTATTCCATAGGCACACTGCATCCATCCATCGCCCTCACCATCACTGGCCACTCGCAGGCCATCTCAGCGCCGCCGCTCACCGTGCTCTCGTGCTCGTACGCCAAAGTCACGCCGAGGCGACCGCCTCCACCTCCCGCCTCCCGCCAGCAACCAGGCTGGTTTCGACCACTACACCAGCATCCACCCATCCATCCCCCCGCACGCCCTCGAGCGGCCCCGAGGACGACAGACAGACGACGAGAGAGCAGGGCTGGACAAGGACCAGCAGCTCGTGCGCACGCACAAGCCAGCCAGCCCACGGGCCGCCGGCGCCTCGTCGACCCCTCGAGCCTCGTCTGAGCCACCAGAGCTCCTTCCCCTGCCTGGGCTCCCCCCTGCCTCCCTCGCCCGTCTGAGCGCGCTCAGCCCCCACCTGCAGCATCCTGCGCTTTCGCAATGGTCGACACTCGACGAGCGCAGGTTGGCATTGCCGGAAGCGCTGGCACATCCGCGGCGTCACATCCGCCAGGGGACACATTCTCGTTTGCGTCCAGTTCGTCTGGGTCGTACACCAAAGTCGCTGGCTCCAGGGCGAGCACAGCCGGCTCCTCTCTCGGCGGCTCGCTCGGCAACACCCCCACCGTCCGGGCTGGCAGCGCTACGACGTCGAACCGCAGCCTCACTGCGCTCGGCATCGATCTCGCGGACCGGTACAGCGACCCGCTCTCGCCTGCGCGCACGCCGACGCTCGGCGCCTCGGACCTGTCGGCCGACGCGCTTGGCCTGCCTGCTGACGCCCATATTGTCCGCGTTCCCGACGGCCAGCAGTACCGCGTCCGTGCCGTGTACGACTTTGACGCCACGGACGAGAGCGCGCTGAGTTTCCGCGCAGGCGACGTGATAGAGGTCCTGACTATGCTCCCGAGCGGGTGGTGGGACGGCATGCTGGGCACTTCGCGCGGATGGTTTCCATCCAACTATGTCGAGGACGTCGACGACGACTATTTCGAGTACACGGGCGAGTATGCGCCGGAGAGGAGGAATGGGGACGACGACGGCTGGGACCAGTGGGGGACTGGCAGCACGGCGTCGCTTGATGATCTCGCACTCGAGCTCATGGAGCAGCGCGGGCAGGAGCGAGCACGGCATAGCAGGCTTTTCCGCAAGCCTGAAGACCCCGACGAGACATTACACGCACCAGCGCCGCCGCGCGCGGCCGGTCAGGCGGACGCTTGGGTCCCCTCCTTGACCCCGGACGGCAGGGTGAGACGGCGTCCGAGCGACACTGACGCCAGGTATACTACCACAATACGCAGACGGGGGAGGACGCGTGGGAGATCCCGGACGGCGAGGACGATGCGATGAGCCGCACGACGAGCGAGGCGAGCAGCCGTCGCGCACCGCGGCAGAGCGTGCAGTACTCGCACACGCCGACGCAGGACACGCGACGGTTCTCGGCGTACTCTCGCTCGCGCCCCGCGTCGCGCGTGCTGGACGAGTTCCTCCCCACGCGCCAGATGCCGTATCCCTGGGTCGCGCGCATGACGGACGACGGACGCAACTGGTACTACATCAACCAGCTGACGGGCGAGTCGCGCCGCGAGCCGCCCGAGCAGGGTGAGCGCCCGCTGCGCCGCTCGAGTCTCGGCCAGAACAGCATCGCGAGCGTAAGTGCGCAGACGCGCACACAGACATCGCAGCAGGACTGGGAGGCGCGGATACGTGGCGCCCTCGCGCCAGTGTTTGCCCCGCCGCCCAGCCCTGTTATCACGGCCCTAATTGAGAACTGCAACGACTCGGTGCGGGACGTCTACGAGGCGGCTCTCGCTGGGGCTGCGGCGGAGGAGGAGATTGCTCTCGCGCACCAGACCCTGTCGGGCATGCCGGCTGCATTGCAGAACGATGAGCTGGCCGTGGAGCAGATTCTACGCTCCCAGCATGAGACGGTGCAGGCCGTTCGCGGGCTCGTGGTATCACTAGGCTATGTTGGGCCACTCATCCCGCCGTCGCAGGGGTACGATTCGACTCTCCCGGGCGAGCTCCAACGGCCGGCATGGTGCAAGGACGTCTCCCTCGTCGGTGCGCTGGGACTGCTTACTTCGACAGTGCGAAAAGCAACCGCCGGCCCGAGACTGCATGAGGATCCAAACGACTCGCCCTGGGCAGATGTAATGCGGTCTGCGACCAAGCTCCTCAACGTCCTGGACATGTTCCCCAAACTTGCACTGGCAGACACGCCCGAGGGCGAGCGGCACACTGTGCACGGCCGTCGGCTCGTGGCGTGGTTTGGCGCGGACAGCGTGGGCGAGTTTATGTCAGGGCGATTCGGGTTTGGCGCGACGCTCGATCCGACTCTTCGGCCGCTGGACCAGACGGCGGTGGTGGAGATCCAGAAACTCAAGGCCGAGGTCGACGCAAGTCTGCGCGCCGCAGCCGCCGAGGGCGCCGTGATCGATATTGTGCGCACCACGTCCCTCTTCCGCGAGGCCGTCCAGCAGATTGACGTTGCGGTCGTTATTGACCTCGATGGCGAGCAGGGCGTCGCGGACGCGCAGCAGCATCCAGAGGACGCAAGGGTGTATGCCGATCTGGTAAGTCGCGCACGCAGGGCGGTGCGGGACCTCGACGAGGCGTGCATGGCCCTCGACGCAGCGGCCGCGGACGTGTACCTCCGATTTGACACGCCGGGCGCGCAGCAGACACGCGACGGAGTCAGCGGGAGCGTGAACGCCGTCTTCCGCGCTCTGTCTGCTCTGCTGGTTGTGGCGCAGCAACAGGCGGCGACAGTCGAGCAGGGCGTCGTCCGCGGCCTCCTCGGGCACCGTTCCCCCGCCAAGCGCCAGACACGGCATGCGCGACACGCCTCGCTGGCATCGACCGGCAGCCGGGCCTCGGTGCTCATCAACGAGCACGTCCGCCAGGCCTCCGTCGCGTCCTCTGCCGAGAGCCACCGAACGCGCAACACGGGCTCGGACGCCAAGACCGAGTTTCTCGACGGTGACGCCGACTCGCGCCGCAGCGGCGGCAAGAGACGGCCGAGCACGAGTTCGGCGAGCCACCGACTCTCGCGCACGAGCCAGAGCGCGTCTGCCTCGCAGACGAGTCTCGTGCCGCGACCGGGAAGCAGCAGCACGACCTCGCTCGTGCATGACTCGGAGGCCGGGAGTGTACGCGGCTCGAACAGGAGCAGCATCCTCAAGGCCGTGCCGAGCTTTCTCCGCTCCCGCAGTGGGTCAGAGGAGCAGCGCAGCGCCAAGGCCAAGAAGCTGTCCAAGATGCGCGCCGACCCGCTCCCGTCGCCCACGACACCAGCCCCGCCGCTCACGCCCGCCACACCCGCCACGCCCGGTCCCGGGCCCGCCTCGGCACCACCGGGCGCCTTTGGTCCTGCGCCGCCATGGTACCTCTCGTCCGACTATCAGCCCGACGAGATTGTGTTCGACGACAAGGGCCAGGTCAAGGCGGGCACGATCCGCGCGCTCATCGTCCGCCTCACGCCGCATACGGGCGCGGACACGGCGTTCTTCCAGGCTTTCATGCTTACGTATCGGAGCTTTGTCGACACGGAACAGCTCGTCGAGCTGCTTATTGAGCGATACTCTATCGCGCCGCCGGAGCTGGGAGAGACGGAGATGAAGGAGTGGACGTTGCGGAAACAGACGCCGATCCGACTTCGGTGAGTACCTTTGGAGGGGGTCGGGAGCCTACAGCGTGGGCTCTGCAACATTCTCTGGGCAGCCGCTTGCGACGTAGTATCGCTTCGTGGCGGACTCAGCTTGGCAGTACTAACATCAGCGTGGCCAACACCCTCAAGACGTGGCTCGAGCAGGCATATATGGAGGACAAGGACGCGCACGTCCTCGACCGCGTCGAGGAATTTGCGAGCGTCACGCTACCGGCCAACGGGAACGACCTCATGTCCAAGCAGCTGCTGACTTTGATTGAGAAGCGGGTGAGTACCTATGTGACGAGTCCCCTCCGGCCACGAGCTTGTACTAACTTCAGCGACGCGGAGACGTCATGCAACGCAACCGCATCATGACGAACGGTCCTCCACCACCGGTTCCTCTCGTCCCGCGCATTCCCACCGGGCGCCCGATGAGCGTACTCGATATTCCCGCCCTCGAGCTAGCCCGCCAGCTCACTGTCCTCGAGTCCAGCTGCTTCCAGCGCATCAAGCCGGCCGAGTGCCTGCACAAAGCCTGGCAGTCTGACTCGCAGGAGGAGCTGGCCCCGAACGTCGCATTCGCCATCTTCACCGCGAACCGCATGGCTGGCTGGATCCAGAAACTTGTTCTCAAGCCCAAGGACCCCAAGGCACGCGCGCAGGTGATCAAGCAGGTCATCCGCACAGCGTCCGAGTGTCGCGGCTTGAACAACTTTTCCTCCATGGCGGGCCTTGTTGCCGGTCTCAACTCGGCGTCCATCATGCGGCTGAAGAAGACGTGGGAGTGTCTGAGCGACAAGACACTGCGCGAGTGGGCCGTGCTCGAGCGCTCGATGGACAGCACCAAGAACTTTTCAAAGTACAAGGAGATGCTCAAGACGATCAACCCGCCGTGTGTGCCATTCTTGGGCTTTTACCTGTCGGCGCTGGTATTTATCGAGGACGGCAACCGCGACATTGTTCCCGGTCCTCCGCCGGCCACCCCCGTGTCCAACGGGCACCCAGGCGACTCGACGCCGAGCCTCATGTCCTCTGCGCCGAGCACCAGTACGGTCGCAACGGCCTCCACCGCGGCGTCCGGTGCGACTAGCGCGACGGCGACATCCACGGGAACAGGCGGCATCGGCCCAGGCGGGAGCACGCACGCGCCCAACGGCGGACTGTGGCTGATCAACTTTTTCAAGCGCCAGCTGACCGCCGAGATCCTGCGCGACATCTCCCAGTACCAGTCGCAGCCGTACAACCTCGCCACGTGCAAGCCGGTGTACGAGTGGCTCGAGATAAGTCTTGAGGGGTGCACGGAGACGACGGACGAGTTCTACGCCCTGTCCTGCCAGCTCGAGCCCAAGGAGGACGGCGGCCACACGTCTCGTCTGGGCATGGGGATTGTTGTCTGAGGTATCTAGCTTCTCGGGGATCCCAACTTCGCGCAGATACTTGCTCTGCGCCGGGAGGGTGCAATGCGCTCATGCATGTTGTACTAGCGTAGTATAATGTCTTATTAGGTCGAGCGCGGTCGTTGCGAGTGCGGCAAAGGACATGGGCTTGTCATGACCTCGAGACGGGCGTCTCGACCTGGGCGTGGACATCACGTGGGACGGCCATCTCACCGCGTCAGAGTTCCCCAGCGCGTTCTCGTTCTCCACTTGACCAACAGCATGGGCGACCCGATCCACCTCGCCGCCGTGCGCGCGCAGCACCCGGCATTCTCTGTCGCGGGCCGGGAGATTGGTGAGTCTGCGCCGAACTGGAAGGAGCTGACGGCAAGTCATCGACATCCCCCTCCCGACACTGTTCGTCGCCATCTTTGGCGCGGTCGTGGGTCTTATCTATACCTGGTCCTGGTTGCGCCTTCTTTTCGAGCTTACTGTCGTCCCCGGCATCAGTGTGAGTGTACCCGCAAGGTGCCAATCTCACTGCAGATCTCCAAATTCAAGGGCAAGCAGCAGACCTGGGCGCTCGTCACGGGCTGCACCTCTGGTATCGGCCTCGAGTTTGCGCGCCAGCTCGCCGGCAAGGGCTTTGGTGTCATTCTCGTCGGCCGGCGCCAGGCCGCTCTCGACGGCCTCGCTGCCGAAATTGGTGAGATAGCCGTTCTGCGTAGAGCTGACGCCCAGAGTCAAAGTACAAGGTCCCCACCAAGACCGTCCTGGCCGACGCGGCCAGTGCGGCCGACCTGCACGCCGGCGTCGCGCGCTGCGCCGAGGCAGCCCGCTCCGTCGACCTGGGCATCCTCGTGAACAATGTCGGCGCGTCGCACGAGATGCCCGTGTCCTTTGCCGAGACGGACCCCAGGGAGATTGACCAGATCATCCAGACCGTAAGCTCCCAACCTATGTCAGCTGACAGCAGAATGTCTCCTGGACACTGCAGCTGACGCGCGCCGTGCTTCCGCAGCTTGTCGCGCGCTCACAGGTCGACCTCGGGCCCAAGTCTCTGGTGCTCAACGTCGGCTCGCTGTCGGGCCGCATCCCCAGCGCCCTCCTCGCGACCTACAGCTGCACCAAGGGCGGGCTGCAGACGTGGAACACGGCGCTCGCGGCCGAGGTCGAGCCCGAGGGCGTCATTGTCCGCATGGTCCTGCCTGCGTTTGTCGTCTCGAACATGTCCAAGATCCGCAAGCCGTCGCTCACCGTTCCGACGGCCAAGGCGTTTGTAAAGTCCACGCTCGGGTCGCTCGGCCTGCAGCGCGGTGCGCAGGGACGCCCGTACGACTCGACGCCGTACCCGTCCCACGCGCTGCTCGACTATGTCGTCGGCCTGTTCGGCAAGGCGACCGAGATGGTTGGTGTCAACGTCATTCTTGGCATGCACAAGGACATTCGTGCGCGCGCGCTGCGGAAGAAGGCGCGCGCGGAGAAGAAGACCGAGTAAGGCGATCTGCTAGATAGTCGACAACACGATAGTCTATAGATGAAGAGCATGCGATCTAGCATCGTCCGTTCGAGCTGGTCTATGGATCGCCCCCGTCCCGCTCATACCTCCCGCTGCCCGCCAGAGCTGGCCGTCCGCCGCGGCTTGTCTCCTGCACTCTGCAGCAGTATACTCCGTACACGATCAGCTAACGGCCCGCCGCTCCCCTCGCGTACGCGCACCGGGGCGCGCACGCGTTCCTCCTTTGGCGCAGGCGAGTCTCGCGGCGATCGACCACCAGGGACGCTGCGTGCGCTCCCCGGTGGCCCACCACGACCAGGCACTCTCGGCGCGCCCCCGCCTGCAGCGCCGCCGCGCCTCCACTCGCCGTCGGACCGTGATGGCGGCGTGCGCGGCTTGGGCGGGCTGGACTCGACAGGCGGCGGGTGCGCGAGACCTATTGGTCCCCGCCGCCCCCCCTGTATAGGATGCGGCTCGACGTCCTTGACGGCCAAGCTCGGCAGGGCGCCAGGCGGGGACCCGACAGGTCTGCGCGCCCATGGGCTCTTGGTCGGCGAGGAGCCGAGGGCGGCGGCGATGGCGTTCTTGATCGGCGAGCCCGCGAGGGACGTCCTCTTCGGCGACCCAGCTGACGCAGAGGCACCGGGAATCGCCCTCGGCGTCGACTTCTTCGGACTGCTGCCCAGTGCCGGGAAGGCCTCCTCGTTCACGTCGAGCCGCTGGAACGCGTCCTCTATCGCGCCGTCGTCATCGCTCTCCGAGTCCCAGTTATGGTGCACCTCGGCCTTCTTTGCGCGGCGCTTCTCGTTCTTCACCTGCGCCTTGGACTTGGCTGCCGCGTCCTGCGCGAACGGGTTGTCTGGCTTTTGGGCTTTGGAGCCAACCCGGCCGCCACCGCCGGGGACGACGCCGCGCGACGCCTCGGTCTGCGCCTGCCGGCGCGTGCGGAACGCGCCCACGTCCTCCTGCGGCACGTAGCCCGCGCGGACCTTTTGCTCCTTGCGAACACTGGTGTTAGTGCTCGAGCAGGCTGGGTTGCGCACCTGCCATCTTTCCGCTTCGAGGACGGGATCACACGCTCGAGCGTGCGCGGGTCGACTATTATGCCGCTCGCCGTCTTCTTGGGGTCGAGCGGGGGAAGGGTGATGTTGTCCATGATTTTTGTGGATGCACAGAGGGATTGTTGGGCGGAAAGCAACATGGCCGCTTCAGGACATTAGCGGGGGCATTTTTTGTAATCCACCACGGGGCATTAGGATGATTTTGTAATGAGATAAGCAAGTCGCCGTGACGATTTTGGATTTCGCGCTCTCAACAACATCCTCTCGCCGTCCGAGTTCGAGTCCGAGCCCGAGCCCAACGAGCAGCATGGACGCCGTCAACTCGAACGGCAAGGAGGCCGTGCGCATGTGCGAGCACATTGTACGGCAGGCATTCGGCGATGTGGTCTGCGTGAGTGTTCTCAGCTTCCTATGGCCTCATGTCCGCTCCATGCAGTACTGACCTCAGCGCGTCGCCTCGACCCTCCTGAACCGCGGGCGGTGCACGTCGACGACTATCTCGCGTCTTTCCGCGCTCGGCAAGGCGACGACCAATGCCGCGCTGCTGATTCTCATCCAGCACAATCTTGTCGGCTCGACTGGCGCGTCGCGCCGAAACCTGCCCGAGGAGGAGATGTTCGAGTTTGACACGGAAGAGTGCTTGTTGCGGTTGCGGTGGGGGCGGATTATGGCGCTGACCGAGGAGAGGTTTGGGGCCGAGGTGAGTGGTTGTGTCTGCTACAATCTGTGCTCGAAGGCACTGCCGCCTGCTTGCACTGAAGCTTGAGAGCAGGAGCTGACCTCAGTCACTAGCAGTTGTCCGACAACTACTGCTCTATGGCAAGCTCTGCATGCCAGATATCATCGATGTGTGCGGGAATGCTAGAGATGCGACTGGTGAGTCTCCGAACTGTTATCCACTCACACCAGCGGCACAAGCACTGCGACGGACAGTAGTTACGCTTCTGCGGAAAGGCTTCGTCCAACCGACCTGCGGCGAGCTTCTCGTCCTGCGCTCCGACCAAATAGACCGGCGATATAAGGTACCCCATGCTATTGTCCCGCTGACAGCAGGCAAAATGGGTAGAAAAGTCGGCTGCAACCGGCACAAAGCTGCACTCGGCCAACCTTCTGGCAGAGCTGCGCTCGACCGCGGCGTCCGAGATTGACGACGAACGCAAGTCCTACCGTGACCCCTCAAGAGCTTTGCGAGAGGTCAAGTCGAAGAAGCGCGAGAAGAAGGACGGCGAGACCTGGGAGGTTCTAGACGACGTCCCCTTGCGCGTCAACTACGACAAGTACAGCGTGCTCATTCGCAATGAGATGCTCATCAAGGCCGCCGAGGATCGGTGGAACGCGGCCGCAGGCGAGGTCATGCGCGCCGTTTTGGCCGCCAGCATCGACGAGCAGATCGAGGCAAAGGAGATGCGCACGGACCGAGGAGTAGGGGTGACGAACATTGTTTCGCTCATTCCGACCTCGGCGCACAAGCTGCTTGTCGCGGGCATGGCGGGCATGAGCTCCAAGTCGGTTCCCGAGATTGTGCGTCAGTACCTCTCGGTCATGAGCTGCGACGACCTGAGCTCGGACAGCGGGACGCGTTTCCTGTCGCACTCGGACCACGCGAGTCCGACGTACTGGGTCGAGATTGAGGCAATCTGCACGAGTCTCAAGGCGGCTCTTCTCACGGAGCTGGTGCGGGAACGCATCGACGACAAGGCGGCGCGAGTGCTGGCTGTCGTGGCGCGGGCGCACTACGCCAGTGAAACCATGGTGAGTGGCTACCACACGGTGGATCTAACGACAGGTGCGCGACTGTGCAATGATCCCGCTCCGCGAAGCGCGGCACATCCTGTCCGAGCTGCAAAAGCTCTCCCTCATCGATATCCAGGAGGTGCCCAAAACCGCCGCCAAGGGCCGCAACGCCTTCCCCGGCGCAGACTACCACCTGTGGGGCATCGACCTGCGCAAGGCGTACGGCTTCCTGCTCTCGGGCGTGTACAAGACCGCGGGCAACATTTTCGAGCGCCGCGAACGCGAGATTGAGAAGCGCGCCGCGCTCACGGCAAAGCTAGACCGGCCAGATCTGCGCGGCATCGACGTGAGCGCCTTCCTCAGCACCAAGGACCAGACGGACCTGGCCGAGCTGCAGAACGCGCTTGTCATGCTCAGTCTCGCTGAGACACGGACGGACATGGTCATCATGATGCTGCGCGACTTGCCCGGTGGGATCCCGACGCGATAGGCGATCTAGTATGCAGATATGCCATGGGCTACCATTTTACCTCGTGCACGAGGACTACTTTTGTGCTCTCGCCCTGCCAGCCGCGGTCGCCGGAAGCGGTGATCAGGAAGCGTGACGTGGGGTCGATGACTGTCGTCAGATTAATCGTCAGCTGAACTTACTCATGCTGGACACCGTCCCGCCGTGGTGGCCGGCGATAATCCTGAACGGTGGTCTGCTCGTTTTGCGCTTGGCGCTGGTTTCGGGCTCGTAGTACTCGACCGTGTTCCACAGCCTGACATTGTCCGTGCTAGCTGTCGCGACATGCTGGCCATCGGGGAAGGCGACCACGCAGCTGACGGGCCCGGATTCGGCGGGCGTCTTGAGTGTGCGCAACAGGTTTGGAGCAGTAGAGGACGACTTGCGCACGTCCCAAACGTCGATTGTCCCGTTTCGTCGTCCGGCAAGAATCTGGTTGCCGTCACCTAGCCACGTTGCCTGCCATCAGCTTCGCAGCCTCACTGGGACCCACAGACATGCACCACGGCGGCGCCTTGTCGCCCGGCAGCAATCGTCCTACGCGCCCGCGATCTCTCCTGTCAAACAGCGTGATCTGCCCGTCCATGCTGGACGTGAGCATGATGTCGTTCGAGTACGACCGATACTCTGCCGGGCTGAGCAGAGGGATCGTGGCTGCGGCAGCTTTGGGTTGCGGGAGGGATTGGCTGCTGAACAGCTTGGAGCTCGAGGCCGGCGCCGAGGCGGCGGCTGAACTCGGTCTCATGGGCGTCACGGCGCCGGAAGCGCCCGGTGTCGCCTTGCTCGATCCCGGCAGCGCCAGGCCACCAGGTGCCACTGAACCCGACGCGGAGGGCGGTTCCTCCTCGCCCTCTGCATCCTCGTCCTCGCCGAAGAGCGAATCGTTGGATGGACTCTTGGCCGCATCCCCGTTCGCACCGCTGTTTGCACCATTTGGCGCGTCTGTCATGGACACATCGCCGTCGGCGTCCTTCCTGTCCGCCGCGAAGAAGTCTGGGCCCACGTTGACTGATATAGACGGCAGCGCGTCGCCGTTTTCACCCTCCGTTGGTGGTTCCGTGCTCGTCCCAGTCGTCAATGGCCGTAGTGATAGTGAAGAAATTTGCGCGCCGTGAGTTGGGTAAGATCGAAGGACTTGCCCAGTGTTGAGGTCCCATTCCTGCTGTCAGAGCACGTTCTGCTGGAGCCCACCTTCACCGCGCCATCCCAAGAACCACTCAACAAGGTCGTCTCGTTCTCCAGCAGTTGCAGGCAGCTGACCACGTTGGTGTGCCCCTTGAGGGAGTGCACGAGGTGTCCTGGTTTATGTCTTAGAGAGTAGAGGTTTATCGGCCCGCTCTGGCTGCCCGCGACAGCCCAGAGCGCGTCCGCCTCGCACGCCAGCGAGTATATCGGCTCGATCTTCTTCTCTCCGGCTCCGTCGTCGACCTCGCACGACCACCAGCCCCGCCCGACGCCAGCCTTGTGCACGCCTTCACCGAGGCCGACTACTGTCCGCTGCTGGGCAGTCATGACCTGCCCGCCGTTGAGGGACGACCAGAAGTCGTACGTGCGCACATGCCCGTCCTGCGAGCCTGTGAGGAGGTACGAGGCGCACTTGGAGATGGCGAGCGCATGCGTCGCCGACGGCAGTGGGATGGCGACCAGCGCCTCGATACTGAGAGAGGATGGCGGCCACGGCGCGGGGGGCACGAAGGCTGCGCGCCGGAGCAGGTGGGGAGCTACCGTCTGAGCGACCTTCTGTGGCGACTTTTGTGGTGACTTCTGCGGCGAGGCAGTCTTGGCTTCTCGTCAGCGAGAGGAGAGAGGGAGCATACCTTCACTTCCTGGCTGAGTTAACGCTGGCGTCTCGTCGTCGCCTGCTGGGTCTTCCTCCTCCTCCTCGTCTTCGTCCTCGTCGTCGTCGTCTTCATCGTCCTCCTCCTCGTCTTCATCGTCCTCTTCTTCGGCCTCCTCGGCCTCGGCATCCTCCCCCTCATCGTCTTCCTCCTCTGCATCATCCATGTCTGCGTCCCCGTCGTCTTCGAATCTGCTGTCAGAGCGGCCCAGAATATCCGGGCATCAAGACTGCTGTGATGAGCCGGCCGCACGTACCCAGCACCAGCAGTGGCATCCTGCATCTCCTAAGCATCAGCAGCATCTCAGCGGGCACGCACGTCCTCCTCTTCCTCCTCCTCCTCAAACTCGTTCTCCTCGTCGTCGCTGTGGTTCATGGTGGAATGGACAATGGACAATCTCCGCGGCAGTCACCCAAGACGTCAGTCCATCCGCGCTCCTCCAACGTCCGTCCTCCACAACCACCATGTCCGGCACAGGTCCTCGAGAGGCCATCTTGTGAGTCCTCTGCATCACCCACAGGCTTCCCGCGGCCATGCTGACCCCAGCCCCACGCGCATGAACCTGACGGTCACCAAGGGCCGGCTCAAGGGCGCCCAGACAGGCCACTCTCTCCTGGCCAAGAAGCGCGATGCGCTCACAACCCGCTTCCGCGCGATCCTCAAGAAGGTCGACGAGGCCAAGCGCTCCATGGGCCGCGTGCTCCAGCTGGCCTCGTTCTCGCTCGCAGAGGTCACGTACACTGCCGGCGACATCGGGTACCAAGTGCAGGAGAGCGTGCGCAAGGCGTCGTACACTGTCGCGGCCAAGCAGGAGAACGTCTCGGGTGTCGTACTGCCTGCGTTCGAGGGTGTGCGGAAGGAGGGCAGTGGTGAGTGTAAGACATTGGGGTCTGGCAGCTGGTAGCTTGGACGTCGTGCTGGAGGCAGCGGAGGGTCCCCAACGTTGCTCCGTCCTTCTTCAATCTCTTGTGATCACTTGTCTGCATCACTGACACCAGACTTCAACCTCACGGGTCTCTCCCGCGGTGGTCAACAGATCCAGCGAAGCCGAGACACATACGTCAAGGCTGTCGGTACTCTCGTCGAGCTCGCATCGCTCCAGACAGCGTTTACCATCCTGGACGAGGTCATCCGCGCGACCAACCGTCGTGTAAACGCCATCGAGCATGTGGTCATCCCCAAGCTCGAGAACACGATCAAGTACATCAACTCGGAGCTGGACGAGATGGACCGGTGAGTTGGATCTGTAGATGGGGCTGTGGGATCAACACGATCAACACTGGGCACAGCCGTGTGGCTCCAATACCCCCTTCTACAGTACAAGCTCACCCGCAGTGAAGAGTTCTTCCGCCTCAAGAAGGTGCAGGGCAAGAAGAAGCGCGACGCCGAGAAGCGCGATGCCGACCGCGTGCAGTCGAACGCTGGCCGCGAAGACGTGCACAAGGACGACGGCATCGGCGGCGGCACGGCGGGCGGCGGCGACATGCTGGAGGACAAGGACGCCGATGTGATTTTCTAGTGCTCGTGGATATGTCATTATTATGGAAACGCGCTAGTTACTATCACATGCTACGCCAAGACATAATCGTCGTCTACCTCTATCGTCTCTAAGAAGTAAGCTCGTCGTCGACCCGCATGGGCTCGACGCCAAACACGCGCGCTAGGAGGATATCCCGCAGTGCGCGGCTGCCGGGCGACCGATGGATCTGGAGGGGAAGGTCCTTGCAATGCTCGATCTTCTCGCCCATTCGGCCAATGTTCTCGTCCTTCTTCGGCAGGCCCTCTGGTCGTGTCTGAGGCACAGGCAGGTCAGACGTGTTGTTCTTTTCGTTCTCGGCGCGGTTGGTGCCAGCGGAGCTCCCGTCCCCGCGGCGGTCGACGACGCACATGCCGCGCGTAAGCTCGCCCGAGCGCTCGACACCAAACTCGCGCCCGGCGATCCGCCAGCCACCCTCCTCCCCCTCAATCAGGCCAGTGGACGGCACGCATGCGCCGAGCCCGGGCGAGTGGCACACGGCATACCATATCGCCACGGGGTCGTGCATCTCCATTGCATCCGGGAGGCCGAACTGCGCCTGCAGCCCACGCACGCGGATGAGAAACGAGGTCACGAACGCCTGCAGCTGTGTTGGCGGAGGGACAGTCTTGGGGTCGATGCCAGTGTTCGTCAGAGCGGGGTGAAGCAGCTCGCGGAACGGGATCAGGTGCCGCGTTGTAATGTCCAACGGCGCAAAGACGAGGCGGAACTCTCCCCGCTTTACGGCCTCAAAGAGAAGCTCGGCGGCATATGGGTCGGCGAAGAGGTTGAACTCGGCCACGGGAGACGTGTTGCCTGGTACGTCGAGTGCGCCGCCCATCCAGACCACCTCGCCGATGCGAGCAAATGCAACTGGGTCTTCGCGGTAGGCCCAGGCGAGGTTCGTCACTGTCATCAGTTGAGCACAAGTGAGACAAGACGGCACGCACATGGGCCCAGGGCAACGACCGTGACAGTGTTCTCGGGCTCTGAGCGCAGGAGATCAAGAATGGCCTGGTACGCCTTCTTCTCGGTGAACTGGAAGAATGGATTCTCGTCTCGCAAGTCGCCGTCGGGCGGGTTGAACTCGGGGTGCTCCTCAGTGATGTTTGAGAGGCCGTCTTTGCCGTGCTGTGGTCAGTGATCGAGGTCACCGCTTCAGTGCCGGTGCCGCTGCGCCGGCTGCCGCGGACTCACAAAGTACGCGGCGACGTGCTTCTCCCCGCCGATCGGGTCGTTCTCGCCCACGGCGACGAGCGTCTTGTGCCCATTCAGTACAGCAGGATACCGCTCCCTTGCTGCCGGGTTGGCCGCAAACTCCATGCCGAGGACATGGTACAGCTTGCGCAGGTTGTAGGTGGTCTGCGGGACATGTGCGTTACCTGTTGTCAGTCAGGTCTTCGAGACTGACCCATAGAGCCCGTCTCCATGCCAGGCGCAGCTTAGACGAGCTCAGCAGATGCAGCACTCACCAAAGACGGGGCAGATCAAAGCAACATCTACCTCGGGCTGCGGTCAGACCTCCTCACAGCACATCACGCACCGAAGCGAGCGCGAGCAGGATGGCGAGCACGTCGTCCACCCCGGGACTGCTGTTAGCACCCCCTTGCTTCGTCTTACTCGGTATCTATAGCAATCTTCCTCGCCATGCTCGGTAGTAGTGGCAAAATGTACAAACACAAGAATCAACAAGGGGAGTGACTACCTCCATCCCCGCGCCAGTGCCGCGGAATTACCTAGACACTGCACATACCATGACTCTGGACGCTCTGCTGGACGCAACTGCGCCGGCGTCCCTCGTCGTCGTGCAGGGCTACCTCAGTGCGCCGGGGTGGCCCGTCGTGCGCGAGCTCGTCGCGCGCGGCGTTGAGCGGTGCGTGACCCTCGGACCGGGGCGCCGAGCCAGAAAGTCGAGACTGACAGCAGCGGCCAGCAGCAGCTCATGGTCTGCCTCCTCTACCCGCCCGAGGCGGTGGGGACGGCACCGAGCCTCGACCTCACGCGCGCGGTGCCCGGCTTCTCTGATCTGAGGATCGACGAGGAGATCGTCAACACCTGTGAGTCCGGCGGACTTGACTGCAAGCCTCCTACGTATAGTTTTGAGCTCTGACTCCAGGCGCCTCCCTCCCCCCGACCGCTCAAGTCACAATCGACGCCATCGACGTGCTCGCCGAGGATGTGGGGACGCCAGCAGCCCTGCGCGTCATCCGTGCCCTTCTCTCGACACTCAAGTCCGGCCGGCTGATCGTAGCGACGCGTGGGGGCGAGTTCGCACAAGACCTCCTCGCGGCCTCACTGTCCCCGTCGCTCGCACACGTTGTTCCGCACCACCCTGCCCTCGTCGAGGCGCTGTCAAGGACATATCTGACGCAAACGGACGAGGCGCGCTGGCCAGTCCTCGAGACGGCAACTCAACGGGGCGCCGGTGACGCACTTGTCCTCTCAGGCCCTCCTGGGGGTAGCCTGATGACGGGCACACCGCCAGAACTCGGCGTGCGGGATGCATGGGTGATCCAGCTGCTGGTCCGCAAAGCGGCTGGAGGCGCCAAGGGGATCCAGAGGTCCATTGAGGGTTTTGTGAGGAGACAGGCTGGTGTCGAGCGCTGGGCTGTGGCACCTCTGGCAGACGTGGCCGACCTCAAGAGCGTAGCGCCCGCTGACAAGGCGACGACGACACATGCCGACCTCATGTTGCCGTTCAACCTCGGCCTGACGGAGCAGCAGAGGGAGGCGCGCGGCGCTGTTCCCCTGCCTTATGCGCACGAGGGCGAGGGGGCAGACTTGGGCATGGGTATGGACTGGGAGGACGACGAGGAGGATGACGAGATCTAGGCGGGCTCGGGGGAGAGAGATTGTTCATGGTGTCGACTGTATTATACATGATAATGGATACACACAAAGTCTACTCGCGTCCAAGAGTCGTCACGCCGCCTGTGCCGGGAACGTTGTCTGCCGGCGGGGCTTCTTTGGTCTGCCGTTAGCGATGGGGCTGGGCGAGCTTGCGCTGCGACTGTGGGCAGTGTGGCTGAAGACTACCTGGCCATCTCGCGCTGTCGAGCCGCGCAATGCCTCCAAGACACTCACGCTCTTGACGATCCCGCTGAAGCTGCCCCACAGCTCGGCGACGGTGCCCATCTCGCGTCCGAGGCCATACACCTCTTCCATCTTGCGGTTCAGCACATTCGTGAGCGTCAAGAGCTCCTCGAATCCCTGCGGTCAGCCCACCCTCACAAGATCAGCGCCACCATCGCAGCCGCGCAGCTTGAACAGATGGGAGGCTGTCTGCTCCCGCGGTTCCTTACGCACACCTCCAACTCACTGAGGATATCTCGCCCACGAGCCGCGCCTTCTCCTTCTCAAAGAAGGACTCTTTCTGATCTGACATGGAGCGATATAGGCAGCTGGAAGCAGCGCGTCAGGTGTTGTTGACATGAGAATGGGTTACGTAACAACGTCTCTAGGTGTTTCAGCCTCAAGACGCCCGTTTAAAGTCTAAACGGTCTCAGCCGGCCCCGACGTGTGCCTCCTGCTGCAGCCATTGCCCGAGAGTCTAGCACAGACTGGAGCTGCTTGTTGTCGAGTCCGCTGATGCGGTACTGGCATGAAGGAGCAGTTCTCGCTAGAGTGGGACGTTGGAACAGGGGAAAGATCGCAGCCCCCTCCCTCAATGTCCTCTGGACAGATGCTCGTAGCGTGGGCGAGGCATTACCTCTCCTGTGGGAGCCGATACAGACTGTCAAGGATGGAGATAATGCTTACATGGACGTACTCAGACGATGGAGAACTGGATACACAGTATGAACGGAGACGATGACACGCTAGGACGCTCGGTTGGCCTCGTCGGCCATCTTCTGCTCATCCAGCTTGCCATCGACCAGCTCGCGCCGCCGCAACAGCCCGAGGATGAGGGACATGCCTTTGCGGGACTGCCATTAGCCCTTCGCCTCAGAAGGCGACCCACCGTCTCCGTGTTACCCTCAAACTTGCCCACGCCGTACGACTCGATCTTGTCCCGGATCAACTGCGACCACCGGCCGCCAAACTGGGACCGCACTTCTGCCGTCGTGTAGTGGAGCGTGGTGCTGTGGTCAGCCGGAATCCCGCTCTCTCGCATCGACATGCCCTCGTCGCATCACGACCGTGGGCCAACCCCGCCAACCCTCACCGCCCACGTTCCTCCACCTCCTGCAGACTCACTTCTTGGGCCCAGCGCAAAGCTCGGCCCCCTCAATAACGTGCATGAACTTTTTAAAGCTCAAGTTGCCCTGTCGGACCTTCAACCGCGGCTGGACCATGTACGCGTCCGGATCGGCGCCGCGGGGTAGCTGGCGATATCGCTCCTCGTCGGCTCTCCGCTCCTGCTCCGATCCATACTTGACCTGCGTGCTAGTGTTGGTGTAGTTACTCCCCCAGCCAGGCGGGTCGACCACGCTCTCCTCGAGCACCCACGCGTCCAGGCCGCGGCCCCCCGACGCCGCGGCTGACGGGAGCCACTTGGACGCCCAGGCCGGCACGACGCCGCGCTTGAGGATCAACCGTAGTGTTCTGATCCTGCCCGTCGCTGGGTCGACTGTTCGCTCGAGCACATCGACGCTGAGCACGTGCCGCGCAAACGGATTCGGATACCGCAGGAAGAAGGCGAGGAGCGGCGTCGGCGGCGTCTCGTCGCTGCTGTCAGCTCCAGCTCTGTCCCTCTGGCTCGCTTCGTGCGCTCGCTACACTCGCAGACTCACTAGGTGTGCGTCTTGCGGTAGAACTGGACCATGGTGGTCGCCGTCTATCGCAATGCCATGAGCGCCAGTGGTCAACGCCGACGTCGTGAGCCAACTCGATGACGGCAACACGACTTTTTGCTCCCGGTACGGTAATGATCCATCTCTGATACGTTCCTACAACTAGTCCCAGTCCGAATCGCTGTCGTCCTCCTCGTCACTGTCGCCCAGGTCGACCTTGCGCTGCGCGAGCGCCATGGCGAGCGAGGACGCAATGTCGCCGCCTGTTGTCAGTACTGGTTGGGAAGAGTGCTTACCGCCACCGCCGTCGGCCGCTGCGACTGCTGCGCCCGCGCCGGCCCCAGCGGCGGCGCCAGCTGCTGCACCGCCGGCCACGGGGCTGACGCTCTGTTCGGCCGGGTCCACTTTGCGCAACTTGTGCACGCCCTGCCCCTGGATAGAGGCCAGGAGCGCCGAGCGGCCGCCGCCAGCAGCTGCGCCTGCAGGAGGGCCAGGTGGTGGCGGGGGCGGGGGTGGAGCGCCGTGGCCGCCAGGTGGAGGAGGGGGAGGAGGAGGCGCGGACCGCCCTCCAGCGGGCGGCGGGGGAGGGGGAGGGGGAGGAGGAGGTGCCCCAGCTCGGCCTCCAGATGTCGGAGGAGGTGGCGGGGGAGGTGGTGGAGGAGCGCCTCCAGTTCGGGAAGGAGGGGGCGGGGCAACGGGGGGCGCTGGAGACGCCCGAGCAGGCGGAGCAGGAGAGCGTCCCGGAGGGGGTGGCGGAGGTGGAGGAGGTGGTGGTGTCGCTGCCGACGTTGACTGCTGCTGTAAACGCGCAGGGGGTGGTGGTGGAGGTGGACCTGAACTCGGCGGAGCTGGAGCTGGCTTGCGCCGTGTGGTCGGTGGAGGGGGCGGCTTCTTGCGTGGCGGTGCGGCGGGTGCGGCATCGGGAGCACTGGAGCCTCCAGCGGCGGCGGCGGCCGGTGCAGACATGGCGAGTGCCTGTGGTCAGCGTGGTTCAGCTCCCACCCTACATTCTCGATGCCCCCCTGGGACTGGACATAATCCTTGATGAATGCCTCGTTCTGCTCGATGTCGGCCTTGCTGATGCCGCGCATGCTGAGCTGCTCAAGCAGCACCTGCCAGCTGGGGTCTACCCCGGAAGAGGTAAAGCCTTTCTCCGAGTCGTAGCCCATGTGTGCGACATGCTTGAAGGAGCCATCTTTCTGATAAGTCAGAGGCGAACTTGGCCCAACCTACCGGCCCAGAGATGAGCGACTTGTTGAGGCTGCCCTTGATGCGCTTTGCGAGCGAGGGCTTCTTCTCCGGCCCACCCTCCTTCTCCTTCACCTTGGCTGTACAAGTCAGCACAAATCACCAAGACATCTGCATACGTACTCATGTACTTTGACCGGTTCACCACCTTCTTGTGAAAGTCGTGCGCCTCCTGCTCCGAGGCGAAGACAAAGGCAATTTGGGCGTCCTGAGGTCAGATTAATCACCGCAAGTCACGCACATCGCCAGCCCAGGTGTGGAAGAAGGGCTTGTCCTGGTTATACTCGATTTCATTCGGCAGCTCGTGTTCCCAGATAACGCCCCGGTTGGACTATGATCAGCACGGGGCACGGTCAGCTCCCACCGAGAGGTCGACGACGCGGAACCACAGACCGCCGCGCGCCTTGTCAGCACAGAAGACAATGGCACCGGTTGCTCCAGAGTACGACCATCTGTGGTCAGCTTGTCGTCCACTGCAGCCTCGCACGTAGATCGCTCGGGCTTGGCGTAGTAGACTCGTCCTATGGCGGCAGTGATGATCTTGTTGGTGGAGCTCGACGTCGGGATGGCCTTCTTGACCTTTGACTTGTCGTCAGCGGACAGGAGGGAGGACGAGCCCATGTCGGTGACGGTGATGGAGGTGAGAGTGATGGCGAGGAGGACGACGTTGGCAGCACAGCCGCTTGACGTCAGGGCAACGATTAGCCTCGAACAATGACAAATAGTAACTAAATGAAGAAAGCTGTTTCACTTATGGAACGCCCGACTCACCTAGCGGCTAATCCACGACCTCCACCGGTGACGTTCACGTCGTCCGACGATCTTTCTTGAACATCGCCAACTCGCCATGGGGCTCTACGAGAACGGCTTCTACACCAGCGACCACAGCGCCCGCGGACTGTCGCCTTGGGCAGTATGGGGCATATTCCTCGGCATCGTTGGCGCACCCATGACGCTCTTTGCGCTCTACGCTCGACGCATCGAGAAGCGACCGTGGAAGCATCGCACGGCGACCGTGCTCGTCCTCGGCGACATCGGCAGGAGTCCACGAATGATGTATCATGCAGAAAGCCTTGCGCGGGCGGGCTGGGACACATATCTCGTCGGCTATGGGGGTGAGCTGCGCTCCATGTACTGGAGCTAACCGCAGACACGACGCCAATCCCCTCGCTGCTTGAGACGCCGCGCGTGCACTTTCTCCACCTCTGGAACCCGCCTAGCATTATCATGAAGATGCCTTGGGTCGTACGTGCGCCGGTGCGCATTGTCGTGCAGGTCGCGTCCGTCATCTACCTCTGCGTGTTCGCTATTCCATGCAACACCCAGATCTTCCTCGTACAGGTGAGTTCTGTGCCACGGCCGCACGCGAAGACCCAAAAGCTAACCCCAGAACCCTCCAGCCATCCCCACACTCTTCCTCGCCCAGCTCATTTCGGCCACGTCAAGAGCTCGTCTCATCATTGACTGGCACAACACTGGCTACTCCATACTGGGCATGCGCCTCGGGGCACAGAGTCGGCTGGTGAAATGGGCTGAAGGGTGAGCGCCTCCGAGTTTCCCAGCATCTGCTGACATCAGTTTCGAGCGCCACTTTGGCCGCCAAGCGTATGCGCATCTCTTCGTTACCCGTGCTTTGGAGGAGTACCTCGTCAAGGAGTGGAACCTGGAGTGAGTTCTCCCAGACATGTAAACTAACAACAGGGGGCGCACAGCAGTGCTACACGACCGCCCTCCATCTCAGTTCCGACGAACCGAAGTGATCACACAGTTAAATGTATGTCAGTATGTCACCCAGCTGACATCAGCTCTTCCGTCGCGTCGCACCAGAGATTCAGCCGCCTCTCCCCGCATGGCTACAGAGCAGCAGTATCAAGAAGACGCCCTTCACAGAGCTCCAGCCCAGCGGACCATGCAAGCGGTCCGATCGGCCAGCTTTGCTTGTGTCTAGCACATCCTGGACCGCAGACGAGGACTTTTCGCTCCTTCTGACGGCGCTGGACGACTTCCAAGCAGCCAAGCTCAAGGACCCAACCCTACCGAGGGTTCTTATGATCATTACAGGTCGCGGATCTCTGCGAGCGCCCTTTGAGGCGGCGGTTGCTCAGCGCGAGAACAGTGGAAAGTGGACCGACGTCTGTGTGCGGTGCATATTCGTCTCTGCGAGGGACTACCCGTTACTTCTCGGCTGCGCGGATCTCGGCATCAGCATGCACCAGAGCTCGAGCGGAAGGGACCTGCCCATGAAGGTCGTGGACATGTTTGGGTGCGGACTGCCAGTGCTCGCGAGAAACTTTGCGTGTCTCGACGAGCTGGTCAAGGACGGTGTCAATGGGCGGGTCTTTGATACTGCCGAGCAGCTCGGGGAGCAGCTGGTGGTGAGCAAAGGGCAGCGGCTTCCTGCTGACCGCAGGAAATGCTCGTCGACTTTCCGTCCTCGCCGGCGCTACAGAAGCTGGAGGCATACTTCCGCCCGTCGAGCGGAGCGAATACCCCACGCGGACGCCGTATCACGCCGGCTGGGCGGGAGGAGGCGTGGTCGACGTGGGACGAAAACTGGGACGCGGTCGTGCGGCGAGGGGTGCTGGAGTTTCCGAGGTCGTGATGGATCACTACCAGGGCAGGACACGAATCGCAATCTAACAACGGCCACCTGACGACGCGGTGACCTTCTGACGCAAGGGAGTATGGAGCTAACCTCACAACCTGCGCCTGAATGGCATTTGCAGCTCGAGCTCAATCCCGTCAAGAGCCCCTAGGTGGCGGTCTACGACAAGCCCGCGAGTGACAGCAACTGGCAACTTGGGCATTGCGCTCGTTTACCTGTCGAGACCTCGTCCTGTCGACCCTCGTCCTGTCGGCCCGCGTCCTGTCGACACCTCGTCCAGGGGTCGCCCGTCAGGACATTGCGACGGAGGCACAAATGGGACACTACGACTCTTCGACCCCTAACGACGCCATTTAGGTTGTTTCACCACAATTAACCCCCCTTGCAAGAGCGCGTTTCAGCAGCGACCAAGTCGTGTGCCTCATGGCGCGCATCACGTCCTGGCAACCACCATAAAAGGACTGACCAGCGCCCACTCATCCTCAACCTCACTCTCTTTCACTCTCCGTATAATCTCACAGCATGCAGCCCGCGCTGCTGCTCGCCGTCCTGGCCAGCTCTGCCATCGCTGCCCCAGTGCGCTCGCACGTCGGCCCTCGCGCCAGTGGTCCCACCAACCTGCCGATCCTGCACGAACCCCGCGCCTACTCATCCAACCACGCCGAGCGCGATCTCTTCCACCGCAACAACATCCTCGCGACGCGGTACAAGTACCTCGAAACGGAAGGCGAGCGTGATGCCTTCCGTCGCGAGGTGTCCGAGCGCGTCGATGAGGAAAATGTCCCGTAAAGTCGAGCGCTGATCGCCCCTGACGCCCAGATACGCCGACTGGGAACGCGACCTGATGTACTCCATCCCCATCGAGGTTGGCACGCCACCGCAGACATTCGAGGTGCACATGGACACGGGCTCGGCGTCGACCTACGTGTACGACAAGAACTGCACCGCGCGCGCGTGTAACGGTGCCAACGTCTTCGACCACGAGGCCTCGTCGTCGTTTGCCATGTATAACACCACGGCGCGCCAGAGCCTCACGTACGGCAGCGGATACGCGTCGGGCAAGTGGGCCACGGACACAATCAGTGTCGGTGGTACCGCTGTCGACAACCAGGTGTTCAGTGAGCTCCCGCCCCGGGCGTAGCTGACAGCAGTGGCGGTGGACGTGACCGACTCGTCGTATTCGCGCTCCAACGTGACTGGCCTGATCGGCTTCAGCTTTCAAGGCATCGCTGTGGCCCAGGAGACGCCGTACTGGGTGAACGCGGCCGAGAACTGGGACGACAAGCGCTTTGGCTGCCACCTCGAGCGCCTCGACTGGCCCGACCCGTGGTCCGCGCCTCCCAAGGGAGCCACGCCGGGCGGTACTCTTACCCTCGGAGGCGTGGACGAGTCACTCTTTACGGGCGACATCAAGTACCTCCCCGTCGAGTCTGACCAGTTCTGGAAGATCGCGTTCGACGGCGTCAAGGTCGACGGCAACATTGTCACAGGCGAAGCCTCCGACGCCGTCGTGGATACTGGCACCACCCTATGCTATGGCCCGCCCGAGGCCCTCGAGACCATGTTTGCAGCGATCCCCGGCGCCGCGCCTTCCAGCATCAACGGGTTTTACGAGATTCCCTGCGACACCCCGGCCAAGGTCGAGTTTGTGCTGGGCGGCGAGTCGTACCCGATGTTCGCCCGCGACTTGATCTTCCGCAATGCCACGGCCGAGAGGGACAACCGCTGCCTGTCGAGCTTTATGGCTGGGAGCCCAAAGGGCATTGCTGCGTGGCTCTTGGGCGATGCGTTCTTGAAGAACGTCTACAGCGTTTACCGCCTCGAGCCCAAGTCGTTTGGCGTCGCGCATCTCAAGGACCAGCCGTCTGGGTCTGTCAACGCATGCCCTTCTGTGGACGAGTCGACCTCGGCATCCCCTTCAGCCTCGGCGTCAGAGACAACCAGCTCGCCAATCGACGACCAAGCAGGCCAAGTGGACCCCGACGACGAGTAGCCAAGGCCACCACTAGAGACGCGGCACCTCGGAGTAGCCTGTATAGATAGAACACTTGAACTCTGAGTCATGAACATTGTATAGATCACCAGCCCCCTTGACGACTCTCAAGGCTGCGCGTTGGCCGGCGGAAATAGTGGAATGACCACTATCTGATACGCCTGCCACAGCCCGATTTGGCCATCACAACATCCACCATGGAGAGCCGGCATCGACAGTCCAGCGATCCTCTGCTCGAGAGAGACGGGCACGACACAGTACAAGTCCCCGCAGCGCGTCTGCAGCTGGCCGATCTGAGCGTTGGGCAGTCGGACAAGGTGGCCTTGATTCTGATTGCGGTGAGTAACCGCAGCACGTTCGTGGACGCGCGCGACACCACACTTGGGAGCCGTTCAAGAGGTCTCTCAGCCTCTGCGCGAACAGCTGTCTTGTACAGAACTACCCACCCCTCCACCATGACGAGAGCTGACAGCAGACAGGCATCGCACTCTTCCTACCCCTCACGCTCCTCCTAATCCTCACCTCCTCGCCAACAAGACTGGGCTGGTTCGCGCCGCACGCGCCCCTAAACGCATTCGCCATAACATGCTTTGCGCTCGGCATAGTGCCCCTCCAGCCGCCTACGCCCGGGCCAGCGCAGCGCGCGGCGCGGCTAGAAACGCATCAGGCGATCCTCCTGGGTCTGGCGCTGCCGGCCATGTCGCTCGGCACCGCGGCTATGTTCTGGAACAAGCACAAAAATGGCGCGCAGCACATGACGACGTGGCACGCGACGTTTGGGTGCCTTTGTGTGCTGCTCATGCTCGGGCAGGCGGCGCTTGGGGCCGCGAGCGTGTGGGATGGCGGCCGCGCGCTGGGAGGCGGCATGAAGGCTAAGAGCTGGTACAAGTATCACCGGTACGTCGGCTGGAGATCGCGGCAGGAGACTGGCGCTGACGGCAGCCTCTCTGGCTATGTGCTCATCACGCTCGCGCTCTCGACCGCCTTTCTGGGCGGCATGTACTCGACCTGGGCCGTGAAGCGGGGACCGTCCTACGTCCCCCTGCGACTCGCAGCGTACGGTCTCGGCATCCCGCTCATTCTGGCGGGCGTGTCTGTGCGCATGCGCACGAGTAAGATCAAGTTGTTCTGATATGCATAGAGCCTCTCTCTGCGTCAGCCTTGGTCTCTAGTACCCCTTGTCCAGGTCTACGAGGTTGAATGGCCGCTTGCCCTCGCGGATGCGCTGCGCGTTCGCGACCGCGACCTCGGCGCCGAGCTCGTACTCGCCGGTAGTGTTGCCGCTCGCGTGCGGCGTGATGATGCACCGCGGGTGCGTCCAGAGCGGGTGGTTGTCCGGCAGCGGTTCTGGGTCTGTCACATCTAATGCTGCGCCAAAGAGGTGGTCCGAGTCGAGGGCTTTGAGGATCTCATCTGGTTGTCAGATCAGCCCTCGCTCGGTACGTCGCAGCTTCCATCCAAGACCTGCCGCTGCATTCGCTTCATCCCACTTACCAGACTGGATCAGCGTCCCTCGCCCAATGTTGATAAACAGCCCATCCTTTTTGAGCATGCCCAGGTGCTCGGCATTGAGCATGTACTGTGTCGCGGCCGTATTGGGCAAGGAGCACACGAGCACGTCCGTGTTACGCAGAAACTCTTCCAGCTGCCCCGCATCCTTGGTCGAGAAGTATTTGTCCGGGATCGAGCCGTCGAGGTCGCCCGTGCCGGGGATCACGTACTGCTATCAGACACGCTGGGAGCTAATCCCACCTCGGTCTCGCTGGACGGCTTGCCAGACGTATTGGCCGCAATGATCTTCATGCCCATCGCTTTTAGGAGGCGTGCGGTCTCGCGGCCCAGCGCGCCGTACCCCTGTCAATCAGCTTGGTCAGCACGGGTTTTACGAGCATGCCCGCCGTCTTGCCATACAGGTTGCGTGTGGAGTAGTACGCGCCTCCAATGTCCTTGTCTAGATCTGCCCAGCGCCTTTCCTCCTGCACGTCAGCGGCTGTACCCGAGTCAGAGTTTGGGCTGTCGCGCTCTCTCTTCACTTTGCAGCAACCACTTGGCAGTTCTCCCTGCGATGCCTCCTCCCCTCATCCTCCATCACCTCACCGTGCCCGCTCCTCTCGCCCACTCACCCGCCCAATGTGGAACAAGTGCTGCCACCGATGGTTGAGCGCGACGCACATGCCCACAACCCAAGGCGGGATGCTCGTGACATGGATCCCGTTTGCCGTGCTGAGGGTGATCCCACTCGTCTCCCCCAGCGCCTTGAGCTCCCGGATCGCCGGGCTCAACCGTAGCGCCGTATCGACACCGGCAGTCGGGAGCTGGACGTGCTTGAGCTTGGGCAGGTCGGCGATCTTGATATCCGGCGGTAACCCGCCCCACTGCGTGAAGATGTAGTCCACCTCGCCTCGGATCGCCTGCGGTAGGACCCAGTCGGGGTGGTAGTGCACCGTTTTGAAGGATCGGCGGAGCAGCGCGACCGACTCGGCCGGCAGGGGCAGGAGGGCTGCGCAGACTTCGAGCAGCGGGGGTGATGGGACTGTCATTGTGAGTGAGTTGGTGGGAAGTCGACGAGCTCGACTGGGGATGCGTGAGCTGCTCGCTGCCCACTTGGCTGTCGAGAACGGTGTTGGAACGGTGTTGGCCGATTAGAAAAAGTGGATTAGATCCGGCTAATTCTTTTGATCCCGCTAATGGGTTCAATCTAATCTCGCCGCGGTTCTCTGCCAATCTCCGTGGGCTGCACAGTCGATGGCGAGCAACGAGGAAGTCGAACTCGCTTTACCAGTGATCGTCTTCGAGGTATTCATCTCGAGTTCGAGGAGCGCCAAAAACAGGCGTCGCGCCCTGCTCGCCTCATACGCCAGGCAGCAATCACCTAATGCTCCAATGAGCGGAGCGGCCCCGCTCCCCAGCCCAGGCTCCCAGGCTTGCCCCCACGTCTTGCCGCGCCACCCCCACTCGCGCTCCGCAGAGCCCTGCTGATTCCCGGCAGAATTGCGGGTTTCTAGCAGCTGGTTGGTTGCAATGGCGGCCTGAAGATGGCACGCAGCTTGGACTGTGCCGGGAGAAACCAGCAGAGACAAGCCGAACTCACCCGCGCAACCTGCCCGCGCAACCACTCCGATATCACGGAAACCAGGATCTCACGGACGGTTGATGCGCCGAGCCGAGCTCCCCAAGCACGCCTCGCCAAAGATCCAGTTTAGCCTTTCTGCCCCGCTCGGCTGAGCGGCCAAGTTCCTACTTCCTGCGGTTACTTCACGTGATAGCCGCCGCCAAGCCCTGGAACCAAGACGCCGCCGCGCCGCGTAGCTCATGTGGGGTCAGCTGGGCCATGTGCTCCCCCGCTCGGACTGGACGGGGACTCCAACGGTGACCAAGGCAGAAAGGTAGGCCGCTCCGCTCGTCTGGACCTGGGGCCTCGAGGTCCCAGATCAGAGCTTGCGGTTGGTGCCGGCACGCAACATGTTTCGTCCGGGGCTAACGCCCTGATGATGCACCACCCGCCGGTAGTAGTGGTGCCGCGTCGCGCAGCCGCCTTTGCGACAACAAATGAGACGCTCTTAAAGAGCGGCGAACTGCCCCACTCTCCCCAGCCAAGCCCCTCGACTCTCTCATCATGGGCAAATTCACGCGCGGAGAAGCGCAAGACTACGTCGACCTCACCAAGTTCGAGCTCATAACGAGCTTTGCTATCGTCTCGAGTCTGGTGCGTGGTTTGGAGTGGGGGAGCTGACGCCAGTTCTTCCTGTGGGGCTTCAGTTATGGCCTGCTCGATGTGCTCAACCAGCATTTCCTCACCATCTTCCAGCTCAAGGGCGCGACGGAGACGACCATGCTC
Source organism: Cutaneotrichosporon daszewskae (assembly GCA_002335585.1). Lineage (NCBI taxonomy): Eukaryota > Fungi > Basidiomycota > Tremellomycetes > Trichosporonales > Trichosporonaceae > Cutaneotrichosporon > Cutaneotrichosporon daszewskae. Next base: position 2,079,330 of record BEDX01000002.1, on the reverse strand, counting down.
CAGTTTGCATACTTTGTGTCGTACCTCGTCGTCGCCCCGCCAATGGGCATCTTTATGCGCAAGTTTGGCTACAAGAACGGCATCCACGCCGGCCTCTTCATCTTCATGTTTGGCGCGCTCATGTTCTGGCCCGCGGCTGTCGTGAAGGAGTACGGCATGTTTGTCGCATTCACCTTTGTGTGCGGTTCGGGTCTCGCGACGCTGGAAGTGGCAGCCAACACGTACATTGTCATCCTCGGCCCGCCCAAGCACGCTGCCTTCCGTCTGACGCTGGCCCAAGGCTTCAACGGCATCGCCACGGTCGTGGGCCCACTCATCGCATCGCACGCCTTCTTCAACGGCAAGAACGCAGAGTCGCTCGGCACAGTGCAGTTTGTCTACCTGGCTCTCGGCTGCTTTGCGCTGCTCCTCAACATCGGCCTCTTCTTCTGCAAGCTCCCCGAGGTCCGCCAGGCGGTAACCGAGGAGGAACTCGAGCAGCTCAAGCACGGCGGCTGGAAGGGCTTTTTCAAAAAGTACCACACCCTCTGGGGCGTGGCGGCCGAATTCTGCTATGTCGGCGCCCAGGTCGCCGTGGCCTCCATGGCAATCTTCTACATCACCAGGCAACCGGGCATGGCAAAGCCGTACAGCCACTCGGACGCATCAAACCTCTTCGCCGGCTGCCAGGCCGTGTTCACCGTGGGCCGCTTCGTGGGCGTGGCGTACCTCCGCTACATCGATCCGGCGTTCTCGCTTTTCATCAACGGCCTCGGGCTCATCCTCTTCTCGATCCTCACGTCCACCGTCCCCGGGCCAGCGGGCATTGCGATGCTGTTCATGATCTTCTTCTTCGAGTCCACTGTGAGTACTAGCCATTTTCAGTGCTGACCCCAGTGCTACCCGGTCATCTTCTCCCTCGCCTCGGCCAACCTTGGCCCGTACGCCGTGATCGGTGGCGCCTTCACTGCGGCCGGTGTCTCGGGTGGCGCCGCCTGGCCCTCGATGCAGGCGGCCGTCATGGACGCCAGCAGCGCGCACATTTCGTACCTCATCGCCATGATCGGCTTCATCCCGCTCATGCTGTACGGCCTGGTCATGTGGGTTCTCCGCTGCCGCCGCCATGGCCGGTACACGATCTGGGTCAAGCACCTCGAGGGCGAGGACACGGCGCGCTTCGAGGAGGAGGTCATCCACCGTCGCGAGAGCCTTGCGCCGTCCAAGCTCGGCGCCGAAAAGGCCAGGCAGAGCTTTTCGGAGCACGAGGTCGCGGCTACCCGCGCCACGGGCGGGCAGGGCGCCATAGGCCAGCTGTAGGTTGTCGTTGTAGTTGTCAAGTTGTCAGAAGTGATGCAGTGTGTGCGAGCGCGGTCGAGGGCAGTCGGACGCGCAGCGCCGTTCTTGCCAGTGTATAGATACAGTGCATGTAGTGTAGACGTACAACGTTCAATCAGACCCCCGACAGACGGGCCCAACGCCCTCCCCCCACCGCACACCACCAGCAACAGCAAGCACGAGCAAGTGGCCGAGCACAACACTTCCAAGCACATATATCCACGTCCAGCGCTTGGTCCTGATCGTCTTGGCCTCGACGACAAATGTCGAAACAGTGGACAGGCAGCCGCAAAATCCCTGTTCGAGAGCGTACAGCGCGTCGCACCGGGTCGCACCCACACCCCCTCGTCTTTGAGCGACGTATACGCCGGAAAGAACAAGTACCGCGACCATGTTGGCGACAAACGTTCCAATCGGGAACCGCCCCGCGAAGCGCGCGTGCAGATTGTACGGCGCCAGGGCAAATCGCAGCATAGCCCCGGGCGGGGCTAGGAGGATGGGGAACACGGCTCTGTGTCGCCAGCTGCGCGGGGGTGCCCAGTAGAGCATCAGCGCGAGGCCGTACGAGATCACTGCGGAGAGGATGACGAGCGCGTCGATTGCGGGCGTTCGTCCGTGCGTGTGGTCGGTACTCTGCTTCACTGCTAGTGCTTCCCGGACCCGGCGACGCGGACGGGGTAGGGGAGGCAGAATGCGCGAGACCTGCTCGCCAAAGTAGAGTGCTCCCCAGGAGACGAGGATCGTCGCGAACGAGTACACTAGGCCGTCGATTGTCTTTTGTCAGCTTGGCCTGGAGAGGAGGTGGGTCGTACGTCGTACAGGCCTCCCCGGGCGTAGCCGTTCCAATTTGAAAACGCCTCAAAGCCCTCCAGCATCCACGAGGAGAAGGTCGTGATCGAGCCGGCGATGCCAGTCGTGATGAACGTCGCTATAGGCGGATAGCTGGGATCAGTAGCTGTCCGCACCTTTTAGCTCACATCCAGACAAGCTCGACCTTGCGTGCGTTTGCCAACCCCATGATCCCACATCCGATGCCTTGTGACCAGGCGAGTGGAAAGATGACACGCCCGGGATCTAGAGTCAGCCTATCCACACAGAACCTCAAGACAACATGACCTACAGTTACCCAGAGCATTGAAGCCCAGTCGAACAAGTGTCCCAAGCATAGCAGCAAGCACCAAACCAGCATAATGCGCAGCCAGCCGCAACGGCGTGTCGTCCTCCTTGGGTGGTACGTTGATATCGAGCTTGTCGTTCTCCACTGTCTCCAATGAGTCCAGTCCAGCATCCCCGCATGTCGTCCCGGGGTGCCGACTGGGATCCAGCCGTGAGCGATACTCTACCCTGTTGCCGCGCCCCGGCCGCGGCTCAAAGTCATCTGGATGAGACGTGGCGCCGGTGCTGAGCCTCGAGAGCGGCTGGACCTCTATCGCATAGTCTGGCTCACTTCGCGCGTCGTGACCATAGGCATCCCATACCGGCGTCCGCTGCTTCTGGCCGAATGTTGACGGTGGGGGAGTGTACTGCCTTTCAATGTCGTCGTTCCTCTGCTGCTTCTCCGCTTCCGAAGGGGGCATTGGCGATAGCTCCATCGGCCTATCTGGTGGTTCTGCGTCTTGTCGTCGCGAGGCCATGGTGCTGCGGCATTGGCGATGGGAAGAGTACGATGTGGATCGTGGGCTGAGACTGTTTGGTTCCGAAATCGAGGCTGAGACGGGCGTTTCGTGATCTTCTGACTAACTACGGTACTGTACTCCCTCACGCTTGCATCTTCGTGTCTTCTATCTAAAACAGGTCCATCTCCTCGCGGCCTGGAGCGCGGACAGCGCGCACGCGGCTCTCAAACGAGAACATGTCGCCCTCGTAGGCGACAAAGCCGGTGTCGACCGCCTGGGCGTTCACGCCATCCGTCAGCCCGAGGAGGTCGTGGAGGTTGCGCGTGACGAGGTCCAGCGCGCCCTGCTTGCCAAACACCTGCGGCGCGGCAGTGTACTCCCAAGCCGCGTCAAAGCGAGTGAGGCGTGCATCGCACTCCTCCCGAATACCCAGGCCAGTCTTTACGCCGCGGCTGGTCAGGTAGGCGGGCAGAGTCATGTTCGAGATGGGTGGGCCGGGCATGATCCGTCGCTCCTCCCATGTACCGGGGAAGCTGCGGGCGGGAGCGACGATAACACCAATGTCCTCCTTGGCGAGGTCGTCCGCGACCATCCACGCCTCGTGTCCACCGAGGATGGTGAGCTTGAGCTGCGGTGCGTGCTCTCGCTTCAGGCGAATGAGTGCCGAGATGATGTCCGCGCTCGAGGTGCCCACCACGAGACGAAGCTCGCCCTTTGCGGCGCGCTGCAGCGCCTCGTGCAGCTCGTCGTTGCCCTCGGTGCCCTCTGCGCTGAGCATGCGGCGCAGGACGGCGAGCTTGGTGGAGACGGAGGATTCCTTGGCACCCATGCCCATCGACGTCAGCACGAGGCCGAGGGCGGAGGCCGGATTGCCGATGGCGCCCTTTGCGAGAGCGTGCGGAGCCGAGGTGGAAAACGAGAAGAACATACCCGCAAACATCTCACCGCCGATCTCGGGAGCCGTTACGCCAGTGGTCACTCCCTCCTGGTATGCCATGAGCTCGTCCTTGCCGCCGAAGCGCGCTCCGTCGGCACCCTTGACAAGAAGCCCATTGACGAGCTTGCCGTTGCGGGAGAGCGGGTCGTACGCGCTGCCGTCCGAGGTCATGGACTCCTGCGCGATCTCCCTAAGACCGAGCTGCGAGCCAGTGGTGGTGAGACCGGGAGCAAGGGAGCCTCCCTTCAGGTCGATGGTCTCGAACTCGCCCTCGGCGATGACGCAGTGTGCACCAACGCAGGTAATGTTACCGTCCTGGACGACAACACGACCGGGCTCGCCCTGCGTGGTAACCCCAGGGAGATAGATGGCCTGCACGCCCTCGAAAACGAGCGCACGCGCAGACTTCTTGGGACGCAGGTCCGGGTCGCCCCGAGCAGCAAGCACCTCGGCGATCTCCTTGTCGTACTTGCCCTCGGGACTGATCTTCTGCGCAGCAGCAGGCTTCTTGGCAACGTGAGGCTTGAGGATCTGCGCAATACCGTCGATGTAAGTTTGCTTGGGCGTCGCGCCAATAGCGAGCGGGAACGAGTCCCAGACAACAATGTCGGCGTCGTAGCCGGGGCGGATGTGGCCGACGCGGTGGTCAAGACCAGCAATCTTGGCCGGGCGGGTAGTCACCGATGCAAGTGCGCTGTTCCACTTGACACCAAACGCGTGAGCCTGCGCAGCCTCATAGATAAGGTGCCGCGAGTCGAGCACGGGGTGGTCACTCTTCATGATCACATCAATGCCAGCGTCGTTGAGCACCTTGGCGGCAAAGTGCGAGCCGCGGTACGCCTCGCGCTTGTATCTCGCGTTGTTGGCAAAGATTGCCACGGCCGGGGGCTCCTTGTACGCCTGCTTTAGCAGGTTGGGAACGAGATACGCCTCGTGTGCGTGGTGGAAGGCAGCAATGGGGAACTGGAACTCGTTCGAGATGCGCACCATGTCGTTCAGGTCGACAGTCTCGTAACAGTGGATGTTGACCTTGACGTGGCCGCGGATAATGTCGGCCATGACCTCCCACTCGAGCGAGTCGGGGAACGGCTCCTTCTGGTCCTTGGGGCTCTCGCACCAGCGGTCCTGGGCAGCCTTGAGCTTCTTGCCCTCGTTGTACGCGCGGCGGAAGTCGTACGCCGAGTCCAGACGGGTGTTGCCGTACACGCGATGGGGGTTCTCGCCGCACGCATGCTTGATGTGTCGCCATGCGCCGGTGCGCTCCCACGACCCGTCACCCTTGTGGTTGATCACGAACGGCGGCTCGAGCTGCATGCTCTGGGGCGTATTCTCGTACGTCCAGCGCGGCTTGAAGGTGAACGCCTGGCCGCCAATGTTGCCCGCGGAGCCGGGGAGGACCAGCATCGTCGTGATACCGCCCGCGATGGAGAGGTTGAACGCCCTGCAGTAAGTTTCGGTAAGCACATCTTGGCTCACGCATCGTGGGTGTTGAAGCCGTCGAGCGAGCGGAGCCACGGCTGGACAGCCATCTTCATCGAGTTGCCATCGCTGTTGCCCGTGAGCTGGGGAGCGGCGTAGACTGCAAGGTGCGAGTGCATGTCGACGATACCAGGGGTTACCCAGGCGCCGTCAAGGTCGACCTCGTCCGCGTCCTTCTTGGCAGCGAGAGCGGCCATCTCATCGCTCGACCCAATCTTCTTGATGACGCCGTTCTCGAGCCAGACATCGGCGCCGTGCAGTACCTCCTTGCCGTCATCCTCACCAGTCCAGACCGTACCGTTCTTGAGCCACACAGGCTTGGTGCCCGGAACGTAGCGATCGGACTTGATGCGCTTCTCAGTCGCCCGCTGGGGGTTGGGAGCCGCGCGGCGGATGTTCTCGCACTGCTGCATCCCTTCGACGATGTACTGTGGCAGCGGCGCCGGCGTTCCCCACGGCAGGCCGATGGCAGTGTTTCCGTACAGCGGCTGGAGAGCCATGAACCCAACTGTTCCGAGGGCCATGATGGCGAGGAGCTTCATGAGCGCCGCGATGTGGGACTGCCGCGGGGCATGGTCCTTGAAGCCGGCGTTGTCGTCTACCTCCTCCACGAGCGGCGCCTTCTCGACATCAGCGCCGCTCCGCGCTGCGAAACGGGGGTGGATCGGCATGGTGTAGTGGGCAGAGGATGATGCCTGCCCGCATGGTGACGCTTAAAGATAATCTCGGCGTCGGACTGGGCCGTAGCTGGACCACATGGGTCCCAATCAGCGAGGTGCGGCTTTGGCCTTGTCCACTCTTAGACGCGAGGATAAGGTTGGGAGTGGGTGGGTCATGTCGCGATGCCATTGATGGTGAGGACGATACCAAAGTGGTCGAGCTCGCTGTTGGTTGGGCCGTGGACACTGCGTCATGATGCGGGGAAGCCACCGCCCACTGGGCTCTCATCCATCAAGCCCATCTCGTTCGCTGGTTCAACACTGCTGCATGCTCACCCCAGAGCGATGGTCTCCCAGACCACCATCGACCACCACGGCGGCATCGATGTCGAGAAGCAGCCCAGCATAGCATTAACAATCCATTAGAACCCAAGTGTAATATCACGTGATGTCATTTGCATTCCTCAATGCTTCCGCAGACTCCACTGGAGATAAACAAAGCAGTCGCGCCTCCGCACATCATCAACATTGCCATGCCAGTTTCGGCCACCCCCAGGTCGTCAACCCGCCCAAGGATGGCCCCTCAGACAGCACCAGTGCCCTCAGGCCGCGTGACCCGTCTGCGCGCAGCAAAGGAGAACACCGCAAGCCCAGCAGTTCCGTCCCGTGGCCCTGCGAGCCTGCTCGCAAAGTCCAAGGAGAACTTTCGCAAGGTCTCGGACAAGCTGAAGGAGAAGGAGAAGGAGGTGAGGACTAGGCATGGTGGGAGCTGACGGCAGGTGGCGAAGCCCAAGCCCAAGGAGGCAGCGCACACCGAGTCGTTGCAGGCCTTTCTGCGTATTCGTCCGCCACCGAACGAGATTGTCGCCCGTGGAGCGCAGCCGTACCTCGAGCCACAGGATGCTCAGAACGTTTTAATGCGGCCACCACCCGAGGGGAGCCGTGGGACCGCTAAGCCTACACACGTGTACAGCTTTGACCGGGTGTTTGGTTCCAGCGACACCCAGGCAGAGTTCTTCACCACCACCACACTACCACTTGTGGACAAGCTCCTCAAGGGCGAGAATGCGCTGCTGTTCGCTTATGGCGTTAGCAACAGTGGCAAAACGTAGGCCATGCAGTGGGAGTACACCTGACAACAGATACACTATCCAAGGGACGAACCCTGCCGAAGTCGAGGAGCGCGGTGTCCTCCCGCGCGCGATCGACGTGGTGTTCAATTCCATCAAGGGAATGGAGAGCAAGGCAAATGTGAGCCTCGCACCATGCCTCACTGACTGTCAGCTCAAGTGCCAAGGGCTCGCTGACGTTGTCCTCACCGACGACGACGACGGCTTTGACCTCGGAAGTCTCCCTCGCGGCCCAGAGGCAAAGATCGATGACAGTGCGCTGAGAACTGTGCCCTTCTGACCGCAGCTGTCAAGGTGGATCGCAACTTTTCCTACGCCGTCTTCGTCTCGTACGCGGAAGTGTACAATGATCAAGTATCTGAGGCGCCTGAATCTGCTGATGTCAGATCTTTGACCTCCTCGACTCCGTACTGCCGTCGACTCGCCCGCACATGGCGCGCGCGTCCTCCATGATGCCTCGCAACATGAGCATGGGCGTCTCTGGAGCCTACAACTCGTCCATGAACTTGGCCGCAATGGCGAATGGCGGTGCAGGCATCTTGAAGCGGCGCGCTCTGGTGCTCAAGAACGACCCCGAGGGCAGCGGCAAGTACATTTCAGGCTTACATGAGATCCGTGTTCGCACGCGTGAGGAGGCTCTGGCTGTTTTCCGTTCAGGCCAGCGCGCACGCCAGGTGTTCGGCACGATGGCAAACCGCGAGTCGAGCCGCAGCCACGGTGTGTTCAACATCAAGGTTGTGCGCGTCCACAATGGCGCTCCTGAGGATCCCGACTCGGCGCAGGTGTCACGTCTCGCTATCGTGGATCTTGCTGGCTCCGAGCGTACTCGCAACACTGCCACCACCGGTGACCGTCTCAAAGAGGCGGGCAGTATTAACAAGTCGCTCATGGTCAGTTGGACGAAGATTCTTGTGAACTGACATCAGGTCCTAGGTCAATGTCTCGAAGTCCTCCGCTCGAACCAGCAGAAGATGGCTGCCCCTGCCCCCGTCGGCGTCAAGAAGAAGCTCGCAGTAGTGCCGTTCCGGCACTCGAAGCTCACCGAGATCTTCCAGAATTTCTTCGTGGGCGACGGCCGCGCGGTGATGATCGTGCATGTGAACCCGTACGACACGGGCTTTGACGAGAACTCGCATGTGATGCGGTTCTCCGCCACGGCACGGGAGATCCAGACGACGGCGACGCTCAAGACGTCGATCCCGACGCTGAAACGCCAGATCAGCTCGCACTTTAGCAACTTCAAGAACACGTTTGGTGGTGGCCAGAAGATCAAGGTCATGGTGCCGGTTATACCAAAGAGTGTACCGTCGACGCCATCGCGGCCTACTTCGGCTGCTGCTCGCCGGCCACCGCCGAGCGCCTCCTCCGGTTCCAACGCCGGGCTGCGCGCCCCACCCCCGCGAGCTACCACACCGCAGGACATGCAGCTTGTCGAGGAGGAGCTTGAGGTTGTGGAGGAGGATGCTGATGACGACGAGGACGAGCGCGACATGCTTGTCGACTATCTCTTCGAGCAGCTCAACGACATGAAGACCCAGGTGAGCTTCAGTATGTTTCTTAGCTGACCCTAGCTTTTCGAGAGCGAGATGCGCCAGGCCGAGCTCGAGGTCAAGATCCGTGAGGAGGTGGCTGCCGAGACGCACGCGATGCTGCTGAAGATGCGGACGGAGCACTATGCTGCGCTCCGCGCACAGGCGGCAAGTGGAGAAGAGAAAGCGGACATGAAGCTGGACATTCTCCAGCGCACCATGGCGGCAGATGAGTCTTTCGAGGACGAGAGTTTTGCGTCGGCGTTGGACGAGACGGTCGTGAGTTATGAGTCCGATGACGCCACTGACAACAGGACTACTCTGAAGCGAGCATCTCCGACCCGTTCATCGAGAAGCACTCGGCGGACCTCGAAGCCGAGGAGGAGGTCTCGCTCATCATGTCCGAGGGGGTGGCGGATGAGTCGATGGAGTCGGTGCCGTTAATGGTCTCGGCGTCATCGGAGCCCCCGTCGTCGTCCACCATTGCCTCCACGGCCATGCCAGCAGCTGCCAAACCGTCCCTCGATGATCTCTTCGATGAATCCGACGGCGACGCTACTGCGTCCGAGGGTGTCTCGATTCCGAACATTACCGTCGACGAGGCCGACGTCTCCGACTCGGAGGGCGACACGACACGCGAGACATTCGACAGCGAGTCCGAGGAGGAGGAGCCAGTCGAGCGCCTCCCGTTCGTCGACGACCGGGCGGAAGAGTCTGACCTTGAGGAGGAGGAGATGGTGGAGCGCCGCGCGTCGCACCACGGCGAGGTGGACAGCGACATGGGCGAGATTGTCGACGACAGCATTGGCAGCGAGGACAGTGAGGACGATGACGAGGAGGACGACCTCGAGGACGAGGACGGCAGCGACGACTCGTTCGACGCCTCCTTCGTCTCGTCCTCGACCGTCAGCGAGCCCGCTCCGAGCCCGCGCAAGGCGTCGCCCGTAAAGCGCTCGCCCGTGAAGCAGCCGGGGACCTCTACTGTGCGGACGCCCGCAAAGCCCAAGCGTGCGCCCCTGCGCGACAGCCTCGCCGATAATACGTACGACGAGGACGAGGACCTCGTCAAGGAGAAGACGCCTGCGACGAAGAAGAAGCGCGCGCTCGGCGGCAAGCGCGTCTTTAGCGAAGACGACATTGCTGCGGCTGCCGAGCGGCCTGTTGCTGGTGCCGAAGTGCGCCGGATGCTGCGCGGCGTTTAGGTGTTCTGGAGGTGTATTATATTGTTTATTAGGTATGAACTGTGATCGTAGTGACGGTTCCATGGACTGAAGCTCACCGCGAAGGTTATGAGTGCTGTGAGGTTGGTGGTTTTAGTGAAGGATGTCAGGTGGGGATGTGAAGTGTGCACTTGGTAGTCAGTGATGAGTCGGCGCGGATATTCTGCCAGCCTAGTGCCCGTCCCAAGCCCAGACACATCTCTAATAGGATACATGCGCACGGCTCATCGCCTCAACGGGCTCATGCCCGAGCCCCACTGTCCGCCGCCGCCGCCGCCGCCGTTCCAGTCCCCGCCGCCAGCAGCGTATCCGCCGTACTCGCCGCCATTCGGCCCCTCCATGCCCATACCGGGCTCGATGATGCCGCCCTCGCCCTCGTCCTCGGCGTCCGCGCCCGTCGCCTCGTTGACGGCGCTAATGACCTGCGCGAGGTTGTCGACCATGATGTCGCACGCCTGCTCAAACGTGCTGCGGACCGGCACGCTCCCCACGCCCTCGGTCGTAAAGTAGTATGTGCCCGGGACGGCGTTGTAGTCGAACGGCTCGTCGGGCTGCGGCGCGGGCTCGAACGCCGCGTTCGCCGACAGGGGCCACTCGGATTTTTCTGCCATTAGCGAGCAACAAGACGGAGGGAGCACGCACCGTCCACCTCGAACCAGTAGGTGGTGTGCCGCAGCTTGTTGTGCGGGTCGTACTCGTACGCGATCGCCGAGACGGGCTGCCACTTTGCGTGGTGCTTTGCGATGCCCTGGTGTCAGCCATAATCTCGCTAGGAGATACCTTGTACGCCTTGCAGATGACCTCGATCTCCATGCCGCGCCCGATGCGCGCGAGCTGGATGGGCGACGCGGTCGGGTCGCCCTTGCCGACCGGCTGGCCCATGTCGGGTTCGCGGTTGTTGATGATTGTCCGGTCGTCCTCGCTGATATCCGGCGGCGGGCCGTACGGGCTTATTTGCGGCTGGCGTCAGCATGTATACTGGGGATGGCGCACAGTGTTTGGGCTGGGGATCACCTCGAGCATGTCGCTCGTGACGGCCATGGGCTGGTGGAAGCCGCGGTTCGCGGCCGAGACTTTCAGACGCAAAGTCACCATGCAGTAGTAGCAGCCCTCGTCGCAGTCGCAGTCCTGCTGTCAGCCGAGTCATCACTGGTGCGCTGACCCTTGTATACCGCAGACCCTCGGCGACGCCCTTGGAGATGAGCGGCACCATGCCCAGGCGGTGTGCCAGCATCTCGTCGGGGATCGGGGACGTGTTCTGGAGGAACGACACCTGGTCGATCGCTATTGTCAGCCGTGTTCAAAGTGTCTCTTTCGTGTCCTGCGCTACAGAGCCCTCTTCCAGCCAGGTTTTCGAGCCCGCTCAGCCGCCCGCCAGACTGCGCTGCGCAAGAGGCGCGCCGCAAGTCGCGCCACCACCAACCCATCCCCGCCGAGGGACTGGTTCCTCAAGCCTGCCCAATGCTCGGGCCGCTCGCCTCCCAAAGACCAGCCCCCCCTCGCACCGCCCCCGCGACTCACCAACAGTCGGCACATCCGCCATCATCGTCCGCCGCAAACTATTAGCGTACGCCATGTCGACGCCGCTGAGGTTGAAGGTGACCTCATCCCGCTTGAGCGCGCGCACGAGGATGCGCGGCTGGTTCGTCGGGCCAGGCGGGATCTGGATCTCGCCCGCTGCCGGCGCTGGGGGCTCGTGGTAGCCGTTCATGTGGATGGGGTGGAGTGTGGTGGTGATTGTTGAGGAGGTCGAAATGGGTGTGCCTGGTGGTACTGGGGGATATCAGAGGGAGTTTCCTCCCGTGGCTCCTGGTCGAGCCGGACACTGAACCTCACCTAGCTAGCTGCACAACAATACATTACATCTACTTGCCCCGGTTCTCCACAGACGCTAACGCCCTGCGCTCCTCGCGGAACATGGCCAGCATCGCAGCCGCCTTACCGCTGGGCGTGGATACATCATGCCGCGCAACCGAGAGCGAGTCGTTCTCCTCCCCGCGCTCCTTGATTCTAGCCGGGGTGTGCTGGAAGACGTCCCCCTCCTCTGCGATCCGCGGCGACGTGGACGCCATGGCGCGCTTGACGCTCGCGGGGATGCCAGAGATGCGGCGGCTGTGCGCGACCGCGGGCGAGTCGCCCGTTAGCAGGTCTGGGACGGGCGCGTGCGATACGGACGCGGGCGTCATGATGGGGTCCAGCGCCTTGGGGGCTGTGGGGACGGCGAGGCGCGGTGTCGAGTCGGTGCTCTGCCGTGACGAGGCGGGAGAGAGGTGCGCGGCGAAAGAGAGCGGCGAGAGTGTCGGTGTGCGTGTTGGGTCGCTTTGACGCTTCAAGGGAGAGACGCTGGGGATCGCAAGCGACGCAGCGCGCGATGGGCTGACGGGCTCCTGCGTGGTCATCTCTCCGGCAGCCGGCTTCGGAGTCGCCTGAAGTCCAGGGCCAGGCAGAGGGAACGTCTCGTGTTCCTTGGGCTTGACTGTCCGCACTGTCCGTGGCCGCCGCTTATCGTCCAGAGGATGGCCCAAGACGGCGCTCTTCGCCCCTGAGCGAGCACGCCCAGGCTTGAAGCTTTCCATCGGGGCCTTGAGCTTTGTGCGCTGGCGCTTGACGGGAGGCAGTCCAGCCTCGGCGGCCCGAGCCCGCGAGGCGGCAGTCGGTGCCGACAGCCCGCCAGCTGGACGGGGACGCGGTGCGGCGACCGGAGGGGGTGGAGCGGCCTGAGCCGACGGCGGCCTCGCAGCTGGCTTGCCGTCCTTCTCCTTCGTCTCTTTCACTTCCCGCGTGTTGGCTGCATTCGCGGCTGCGCGGGCCGCAGTGGCTGCAGTCGGCTTGAACAGACTTGAGCCGGATGCTACCCGCTTGGTGGCCTCCTTGGGTACGGGTGGGGGATTCGACGGGAGAGCAGGCTTCTTCCTCCCAGGTGAAGGAGGGCGGGACTGAGGGCGTGACGATGTCTCCTGCTGAGCGGGAGAGGTAGGCCGCGAGGGCCGAGCGGATGACGTGGCGGATCGTATCGGCGACGCCGAGCGAGAGGTCGCACTGACAGACCGCACAGCCATGCGTGCAGGCGCCGGGGCCGTCTTGCCGCTTCCCTCGTTCGACTTGGACACGGGTCGGAAGGACTTCTTCTCCACGACCTGTCGACGCGCAGGCGGTCCGAGACGGTTCACGCGCGCCGGCGCCGCTTGCCGCGAAGCCATGGCTTTACGAGCAGCGTCCAGGCGGGCGTCCTCGGCTGCCGCGGCGGCTCTCGTGCGCTCGGCTTCAACCTCGGCCACTGCTGCGTCCTTTGCACGGGCCGCTTCCTCAGCCTGCCGGGCTGTTTCCTCCTCGGCGGCACGGCGGGCGGCCAGTTCAGCCGCTCGGGCGGCGTCCTCCTCTGCGCGTGCGCGAGCAGCCTCAGCGGCTGCTTTTGCCTCGGCAGCTCGGGCGTCCTCCTGGGCTTTGGCCAGCGCCGCAGCTTGGACACGGGCGGTGTGTTCCGCTTCGGCCTTGGCTTTTGCGGCTTGCTCAGCTTCGACCTTGAGTCTGGCGGCTGTTTCTGCTGCCGCCTGAGCTGCGGCTTGTTCAGCTTGGGCTTTGAGCCGGGCAGACTCCTCAGCCGCCTTTCGAGCAGCAGCCTCTGCCGCGACTTTGGCGTCCGCTTCAGCACGAACCTGTGCTGCTTCCTCCGCCTCAACCCTGGCCTGAAGCACAGCCGCAGCCGCAGCCTTAGCCTTTGCGACGGCTTCGGCTTCAGCTTTAGCAGTTGCTTCGGCAGCAGCGGCAGCCTCAGCCTCAGCCTGCCTCCGCGCTTCGTCTGCCCGCTTCTGGACTTCGGCGGCTCGAGCGTCTTCCTCCTCCTTGGCTGCCTGCACGGCATTCGCTGCCTCCTCGCGCTCGCGCATCACGGTGTTCGCAATAGTTTGAGCCTGAGTGTCGACTGTGAACTCAGTTTGGTCGACACTGCCCGCCTCGTCGGCGAGCTGAGGAGGTTCGGTGGCTTCTAGCACGTCCCCTCGGGCAGGCAGAACGAGGTCAACGACCTCGCTACCAGTTCGGCCCACGAGGGAAATGTCGAGCGACTGGGCCATCTGCTCCTCTGTCTGGCCCGCGTCGCCTGCGCCCTCCAGCAATTCGCTCTCAAGAGACTGACGCAGACCTCCGCCTTGGCCTGGCGTAATGTCCTCGAGCAGCAGATCCTGCTCGACGACGTGCTCCTCCTTTCCAGGGTGGATAATAGTGTCGTCCGCTTCCTCTTCCTCCTCTTGCGGCTCATCGAACGACAAGAGATCCTCCACAGCTCCACCAGCGAGCACGGTATCGTCTCCGTCCACCTCCTCCGCCTCACCCCCGTCCGCGTGCCAGCGCACGCTCGTGTCCCCGCCCATGCTCAGGCCGAGCAGATCGTCAAACGCAGCCGTGGCGCCGAATACGAACGGCGCCGGGTCCGCCATGCGCTCTGGCGAGTCGCCGAACGCGATGAGGGGCATGGAGAAGCGCGGCTTCGCGAGGGGCGTGGCTTGCGTGTCTGGGCCTTTGCGCTTGAGGGGGCGCGGCGGGCTGTCAGTTCGTTGGGGTAAGGGGGAGATGCGGCGCTGCTGCTCGCCTGGCACAGCGGATGAAGGCCCAGAAGACGGTGCGGACGGAGGTGCTGATGGAGGTGCCGAGTTTGATGTGGGCGTGAGAGAGCCTCGAGACACCTGCGACGGCGAGGGCGTGGAGAATTTGGTGATGAGCGTCGCGACCTTGGGCGAGACTGCCAGCGCGCCACTGACGAGATGTCGAGATGGCGCGGGCGTTTCGACCTCGTGCATGACACTGAGGTCTAGGAGGGTGACATTCTCGTCAGCCGTGTGTTTGCGGCCAATGAGCATGGATAGGGAGGGCGAGTCGGTCACTGCGGGGCGCGCCGATCGTTGCGGGGGCAGCGCCGGCGACGCGTCTGGAGGCAGTGGCACCAAGGCTGCGATAGCGAGGTCTCGTTGTGGTGAGATCCGCTTGGGGGTGCTCTCCTCTGCCAGACGCTCAAAATCGTGTACACGCTCCTTCACCTTTGACCGCCGCGCCGCCTCGACTAACGCAGGGGTAAGGCTGTCGTTGCTCGTTGCTGGGCTTATGGTGCGCACTGGCGCGGATAAGGCTGACGTTGACGCGAACGCAGACCCCTCGCGTGACGAGCTGGGGAAGAATGGGCGGCGATACTCGTGCTCGTCGTCGTCGGCCATTGGACGTCGACTCGGTCCAGGCCTAAAGGACTCGTGCGCAGGGGGTGGTGCCGTCCGGGTAGGCTTGGATAACGGCTTCCGGCTCGCTTCGCTGTTCATACTCGAAGAAGACGAGGCGTGCTGGACGACCCTGGCCGAGGTGGACCTCCCACTGGGTGGATCAGCTGACTTGGACTGTGCCGAGTCTGGCCTGGGCCGTTCTGCGTGGCTGCTGGAGCTGGCGGTGGTGGACACCGAGCGTGTGCGTGGGGGCGACGGCGGGTGCTCCTTTGCAGGGGCGCGAGAGCGGATGGGCGCGCCGAGGGGGGCTTCAGGATTGCTCGCCGTCCTGGGCCCAGGTCGCAGCTCTTTTCGCGGCTTGGCCTTGGGCACGGCTTTCCCATCGCCGGCTGGAATGTCGAGATAGCGCCTGATGGTCGGTGTGAGAGGATTGGTAAAGCTGGTGTCAGCGGTGTCATCCCGTGACTCACTCCTCGACGCGCTCGGGCCAGACCTCGGCAAACAGCTTCCAAACGGTTCGTGCCGTCTGTCGCACCTCTGCATCCCTGTCGGTGGCCATCTTGCGCACACACAGCTCGAGGAGTTCGACATCGCGGTTGAACCAGACCTCTCGGTCCCACTCCTGCATCGCGTGGTGGATGCCTGAGGCGCAATAACGCTTACAGGTGTCTGCGCGATCGTCGAGGCCATTGCGCAGATGGACGATGATGCCCGGCAGATGGCAGTGCGAGATGATCGTGAGGAGACACTTTTCCGCTCTGCGCAGATAAATCTTGTTCGGGCGCGCAAGGAGACGGACGAGGGGCGGGAGATACAATAGGACGAGCGGGTGAAAGTGCTGCCCGAGTCTCGGTGCGATTGTTTGCAGCAGCTCGACGGCAACGCCCGAGAGTCTGCCCCGGTCCGAGAGCATCTGTGATCAGATACAATAAGAGTGTAGACGTACGCAGTCAACGATCCGCAGGCCGACGCCCTTGTTGCCGACGCCGCGGACAAAGACATCGAGATGTTTGTACCCTCCGCCGCGGACTATGCCGGCGAAGCGGATGAGGGCCTTTTCAAACTTTTCCCAGGTGTCCTCACGCTCGTCACGGTCGAGGACGGCGGTGAGACTGTCGAGCTCTGACTGGAGCTGCGATGGCGTGTGGCACTGATGTCAGTGTGTTGTGATGCGGCGACGTACTGGTATTTTGAGGCTTGCCGCATCTGCTGGTGGCATTATCGTGAATGCGCTAGACCCGTCGCCCCTCTATGCTGTCCAGCTGCGTGCTCGTCGTGTTGTGGGTGATGCTCGCTGTCTGGCGTTGGGTGGCCATTGTTGATCACCTATGGAGCGGGGGTATATTTGCTTCCGTTCCTGGTGCCTCGACGCGTTGGACGCGTTGCATTCCTCTCCACCTCGGATGGATTGAGTAGGGGGGGGGGGGGATGGGATAGAATGCTGGGACTGCGCGCAAGAGGGTGGAACTGACGTGCAAACCAGTATTTATTATCTTTCTAAATCCTCTTGCTGATGACAAACGACCGCCTCCGCCTGGACGCAGTGGTAAGGCAGCGCAAGGGCAAGATAACCTCATCGATCTGTGAGTTTGCGGCCAGCTAGCGGCAAGACGACAAGCCAGTTGACAAGACAGGGCATGTTTGCAACTGAGGTGGAGATGAGTTGGTTACTGGTGGTCCACCATGACCTCGTCTGAGGGCATAAACTGTGGTTGGGTGTCTCGCAAACTGCTTCTCGGACTGACAGGTGGATGCCTGACTGTGGCTGATGACATTGGGGATTCGTGGTGGTCGGACGCAGGTGGACTAGCTGACGTCGCAAGACGGCATGGTTCAACGGGAAAGCACGTCCAGAATAGTCGCCAAGTACCGGCGCGCGAGCTGACATCCGATCCACCGAGATTCAAGGCCTCTCTGCTCGAGCCTGACAAGTTTTGACAGACCGTTGGAGTGGACGGATTGCCCGAGTCAACGACTAACCACCGCCTGTCACCAAGGCGCCCAGTTGACCCGCCGAGTTATTCCGCCGTGTCTCACTCTGCCGAGAGACCATCATTGCATGCTCAGGTAGTTTGACGATCAGACCACTCTAACACCATGAGCATGGACACGGCGGCACTGGCACAGGTTACGCCGGCGAGAGACGATGATGATGTTGGCTGTATCCGAGACAGGAGCCCCAGCCGCGGCTCTTGACGGCTTATCCTCCATGTTCTCGAAGCTGTTTATCACCACGGCGCCACCGCCACGCTGAAACAAAGCAAAGCCGACGCCGAGCGGACATGAGCTCGGGGCATATCTCGGCGCCACCATGCCTCGGGGCAGGTCGCATCCTCGCTGGAATCCAGATAAGGCTGCCTGGCCAATGCCGTGCGTGTATCTTTGCCGTGCGCTACTGGATGGGGCTGCTTGAGCTTGAAAACGCAGCTCGCGTGTTTGAGGGCCGATGCTAGCGTGAGCATTGGGGCCTCGGCGCGACGCCGAGTGGAGTGGAAACAGAGTTAAGCATGGGATCTAAACCGGCGGCAGAGAGAGATCAGACGGGAGCGGGGTGTACGACGACGCTCGCTTGGGTGTCCCGCCGAGTGCAGGCGGCCGAGCTAATAACCCTCCCTAGGCACACCGCCTGGGCCGAAGATCATGGCAGCGACGAGCACAGTGGTAGCGGCGACGGGAGTCGGAGTGGCGACGAGAGCAGGAGCACTTGCAGCGAAACTACAGCCAGCTCGCATGCAGTGGCAGAGCATCCCCAGACCATGCAGCTCGACGTGCTCGACCAGCCCGCCAGGCTATCTCTTCGGACGACGCTCTGTTAGGGCCGATTGTGGACGAGCATGACGGACGGCCGTGCCGAGTCGTACTCGAGCTCCACAGCGATCTTGGCTGGTGATGGCCAGGCCGCTTTGAGCGGCCAAGAGGGGGTATGCACGCCGTCGACGAGACAGCGAGCAAGACCTTGTGCATGATGAGCAGCCCCGTGGATGCATGGCCAGTGTCGCCGTCGGAATCGAGTGCCAGTGCCGCTCACCCAATCAGTGATTCCCGTTTACTTGGTTGCTATCCGTCCATCCTCCATCCATCCATCCTCTTGTCCTCTCTCCATCTCGACACAAACAGCGAGCACGCACGCTAGGATAGCCAGCGCGCGACCAGCTGCAGCCTCCTCACCACCCACACCCCCGGCGTCCGCCGTCACCTCGGTCCTCAGTCCATCCCGAGCTCGACCCCTTATCACCTCCCGCCGACCATCACAACATTGCTCCCCGTCCACCCCTCCATATCCCTCTCCCTCTCCTCACCAACACCACCCATCGCGTCAGCATCCTCGACGCACAGCGCACACTCTGCACAAGCATCGTTGCATAACCACAACACAGGCCCCGCTGCCCAAGCCCAGCCAGCCCCGCCAGCCCCGCTCGCTCTCGTCAGACACTCACTCCACTTGGCGTGTGACTATCTCGTCGACCCCATCGGCGACAGCGCGCTCTCCACTCTCGGCGCGCTGATCCCTCTCGACTCTCCACTCCCCCGCCGATCACTAGCGACGCCTCGCCCGTCACCGCACGAGTGAGCCCCTCGTCCGCATCCAGACTCTCTCCACTCCCGCCCCTCCCAACGCGCCCGCGGCCTACCACCATGGCGCCGCCCGCCGCACCCCCAGACGTGAGTCTCTCCTCTCATCATGCTTGAGCGCGTGCCCAGAATCTGTCTCCCAAAGGACGGTCGGGAGTTGCCGCTCGTGTGAACCACTCGCCGATTAGTTCCTCTCGCCACCATGACCGTTTCGGCTGCCATCCACATGCGCTTGACATGCGCTTGCGCATCGTGCACTCCAGCTTGTACTGATCCCAGCGCACCCCGCCGCCACTGGCAATGCCGTCCCAGCCTCAGGCCGCATCTACCCAGCCATCCGCTTCCACCGGCCCCTCGTCCGTCGCAACCTCGGTCCTCACCGAGGATGAAGAGGACCTCGAGGACTACCGTCCTGGCGGCTACCATCCCATCAACATTGGCGACGACTTTAACAACGGTCGCTACATGATCGTCCGCAAGCTCGGCTGGGGCCACTTTTCCACCGTCTGGCTTGCAAGGGACAACAGGTATGTCATCATAGAGTCCGACCGGTGCTTGGGCGCGCCGACGCTAGTGTCCACTGACGCCAGCTCCAATCGCCATGTTGCCCTCAAGGTGGTCAAATCCGACGGCCACTACACCGAGACGGCGCTCGACGAGATCCAGCTGCTGCAAAGAGTGACGACATCGTCAGAGTTGCATCCTGGCCGTTCTCATGTCGTCGGTCTCGTCGACGACTTTCGCCACGACGGCCCGAACGGCTCGCACGTATGTATGGTTTTCGAGGTGCTCGGCGAGAACCTCCTCGGTTTGATCAAGCGGTATCAGCACCGCGGCGTGCCAACCCACATTGTCCGCCAGATAGCAAAGCAGATCCTCCTTGGCCTCGACTACCTGCACTCCGAGTGCCGCATCATCCACACGGATCTCAAGCCCGAAAACGTCTTGATATGCATCGACGACGTCGAGTCGGTCGTGCAGGCAGAGCTGGCCTCGTGTCCCGCCGCCGTACCAACCAAGCTTGTCGGCGTGCCCCCAAGCCAGGGCCGCGCTGGCAACCAAACCCCTCGCAAGGACCCAATGTTCATTGTCGGTTCGCAGCCACTACCGAGTCCGTCGTCCAGCTACTCCTCGTCGCCCATGCTGGACAAGTACGGCTTTGGCATGTCCAAGATCTCGGGCGCTGGCGGCGTTGGCAAGAGCGCGCCGGCGGCAGCCAATTCGATGCCCTCCACCGACGCACTAGGCGACGGTATCGGCAACGTCAAGCTCGACAGCGAGAGCAGCGACCTCACCTGGGCAAAGACCAAGCCTGCGGCCATCCAGCCCCAGCCGCACGGACCGTCGCTCCTTTCGCAGCAGATAAACCAAGCACCAGACCTCCCCGCCGCAGGTCCGAGCAAATCCAAGGACAAGGATTCGTTCGTCTCGAGCAAGTCGGAAAAGGACAGCAAGTCAGAGAAGGACACGGCCGTGTCGACGCCATGTACGACGCCAGAAAAGGAGGACTCGGCGGATTCCAAGGGCAAGGGTAAGGCTCCTGCCGAGGAGCCGCAAGATAGGGGCAAGTCGACGTCCAGCACTGGCACTGCAACGGGTGACAAGAAAGCCCCCGCGCGCTCAGAGGCAAGCTCCTCTGGCGGGCACCTGAATAACCTCCAGCAGCTGGAAGCGCACCACATTCCGCACGACGAGCAGCACGCGCCCGTCGCCGGCGACCCGAACACGCTCCCGCCGCCGTTCCCGTACGACCCCAAGTCGCTCGAGCGCATGACGGTCAAGATTGCCGACCTCGGCAACGCATGTTGGGTCGACCACCACTTTACCAACGACATCCAGACACGCCAGTACCGGTGTCCGGAGATTATCCTCGGCACACGCTGGGGTCCGAGCGTGGACATTTGGAGTGCGGCATGTCTGGTGAGTACACACTTGTTCAGCGCTGATTCAGATCTTTGAGCTCTTAACGGGCGACTACCTGTTCGACCCGCAGCCGGGGTCCAAGTACGACAAGGACGACGACCACGTTGCGCAGATCATGGAGCTGCTGGGCGAGATGCCGCGCTCGCTCGCGCTGAGCGGGAAATACAGCCACGACATGTTCAACCGCCGCGGCGAGCTGCGGCACATTCAGCGGCTGCGCTTCTGGCCCCTCCTGAGCGTGCTGAAGGAAAAGTACCTGATGGAGGCCGAGGAGGCCGAGCTCCTCACCTCCTTCCTGCAACCAATGCTGCACTACTACCCCGACTCGCGCGCGACGGCTGCCGAGCTGCTCAAGCACGCGTGGCTGGAGGGTGTGGTGGTCGAGGGCGACCTGGCGATCGCGCGGCAGAACCACGAGCGCGAGGTCGAGCGCCTGCGCGCGCTGGACGGGGACACGAGCGCGCCAAACTCGGGTCCGCCGAGTAATGGCCCGAACAGCGTGCCGGGGTACGGCGTTGCGGGGCCGGGGCCTGCGAGCGCCGCTGCGCCGAGCGCGGCCGCGCTGCAGGAGGCGATGCGGAACGGGTCGATGGGGCAGATCTAGCGAGCGGAGCGAGCGCCGAGCTGCCGGCGGCGAGCTTGCGAGCCGTCGTCAGCCGTGGCTGTGCGGAGTTGGCGAGAGGAGGAAGTGAGCGCACGGACGGCACAGGGCCGACGGACCAGTAGTAGAGACGCGACATTGCCCCCGGGCACCCCCCCAGCACCCATCACACCAGCCCACACCTTGCGAACACTCGGTCGCGCAGATACAGTATACCCGGTGATGTTTAGAGCAGCTATGTATGGTGGTATTGAGTCCGAGCGGCGCGGCGAGCGAGCGAGCGGAGAGTGGGCGGTGAGTGAGACCGTGAGCACGGCATCAGTGAGAGGGAGCGCGGGGAGCGAGCGCAGTTGGGAAGAGCGTCAATGTGGAGCTACACCACAGCGCAGACATCGTGCGACAGCCAGCCAAGGCGATCAAAGTCAGAGTGAGCCAAGTGCGTGCACTCAGCCGCTGGGCAGGTGTGTTTGCGATGCCAGTGGCCTGAGCACGCTGACTCGGAGGCTGCAACTTTAGCGGGGCTGGAGACCGAGGAGAGTATCGCCGTAGAGTGCTCGCTGCCTGACCCTCGCTCCCCGGGCTGCTGCCTTGTGTCGGCTCTGCTGGACCGCCTCGGGACCTGCGAATTGTGAGATATGTGAGGTGCATGCCATGCCTTGCTGTTCTACGTCGACGGTGGGTCTTCTCTGCTTCCACTCCCTCTCTCTCTCTTCCCTCCTCTCTCCCTCCCTCCCTTCTCTTCCCTCCCTTCCTCCCCTCCTCATCCCTCTCCCACCCCCTCCACCCTCCCCCCTCCCTCCCACCCTCTCCCTCCCTACTCCTAAGCCGCAGCCCCCGCAGGCTTGGCCAGCGGATAATTCTCAAACCCGCTAGCCTTCTGCACGACCGTCTCCGGCGCGTCAAACACGGCATGTCCGCGGTCATTCCGCTTGGCCCGGAAAAAGGTGTACGAGAGCACAACGTCGTCAATGCCGTCCAGCCCCGGGTCGTCGACAATGTCCCGGTCGATGAAGAAGAAGACGGGCAGGTCCACTTCCTCGCCCGCACGGATCTTTTGCTCCTCGAAGCAGAAGCATTCTACTTTTGCAAAGTACGGTGCGATCTGCGGTCAGCGGGGGTCGGGCTTGGGCGCTGCACGCTCTGTCTGCAGCGCCTCGCAGCCAGCGGACTCTAGCCAGCGGCCTGGCCGCTGTCGCCCAGTCTGCCCAGTCCGCCCAGTCCCACTCACCTTCTCCGGCGTCATGTTATACGTCGCAATCCCAATAAGGTCCTTGTCAGAGTTGTTCTTGGCGGTATAGAACGCCAGTGCCGTCTCGCCCGGAACGACGCGCACCGTGCGTTGCTGGGGCTCAAAGGTCCACGGCAGCGTATCGCTGCTAGTCGCCTCGAAGCGGACCGTGATGCCGCGCCCCTTTGTCTCGGGCGTAGCGTACAGGCGGCTGGCCTCGAAGCGCGCCGGGTCCGTCATGGGCGTGCCGGCGTAGCCTGTTGCGGCGCAGAAGGCGCGGTACGCCGGGACCGCGGCGTAGGTTACGCCCGAGGCGATGGCGAGCGCGCCGACTGTGTAGAGCAGCAGGGTACGGTTGCGCTTCATGCGCTCGGCGTAGAGCTTGTCCCTTGAGACGGTGTAGTTTGGGCGCGAGGGGCCGGGGGCGGCGGTGGGTCGAGCGGCTGTGGGTCGAGCGGGCGGCGGCGGCGGCGTTGTCCCCGTGCTGTATGGCCGACGAGGGACGCGGGGGAGGGCTGGCCGTTGCACCGCGGTGCGGGACAGGAGGGAGAGCGTGCTGCCTGCGCGCATCGTGTGGGCGGTGGTGGTGGTTGAGATGGTAAGCTCGGTGAGAGGGTCGCCGAGCCAACTTTCTGACCGGATGATCGCGGCTGAGGTCGGAAGCCCACGTGGGGAGCATGCGACACTCGCGTGGATGTCACTGCAGGCCGAGTATCACGTGACACTTATTGACTCACTACTCGCTGTCACCTTCCCTCCGCGCATCGCGGCCATCTCTCCTCGTCGTCGTTACCCTCATCGCCGCGCCGAGCGCCGAGATCCGAGCGAGCGCGCCGAGCCCGGGCGCAGGTCATGCATAGCGGCGGCGGGGCGCGGTGAGTGCTGCTTGCTTGTTACATTCTGACCTCTACTGACCTTGTTGTTCTGAGGGCCCAAGCGCCTCTGCAAGCATCAGAGATCTACAGCTGACGCCACCACGTCCAGATCGAGCTGCTCAGCGCGAGCCCGACGGAGTGCCGAGTTCAGCAGGCGCCACTCGCAGCGCCGGCAGCGCGGCAGCGCGACCGGACCATGGACCGCACTGGCCGCGACACTCGGCTGCCGGCGCCGTGGCTGGCGTGGCGGCGCCGGCGGGCCTCTGCGCAGCAAACGCCGGATCTGCAGATCGCCCGCACACCGCGTGCGCCGGTGACGCGGTGACATGCATGGCGACGAGCGGCCGCGTGCATCTGGGTGGTGGCGGGCATCGGCGGTGTGACTACTGCTGCCGCATCACGGATACGCGGCTGCAGTCTATAGCACCAGTCGCCACTGCACCGGGTGCGCTCGCCATCACCTGCCTCCTCGACGCTACCTCCCATCCAACCCCTCCACCCCGCCTTGCCCCGACCTTCCTCCTTCCCTCCTCCTTCCTCTCCACCTGCTCGCACGGACACACGCGGCCTGGACTGGCTGGACCCAGGGCCTCAGGGTTCATGTGTGTGCATGACGATGTTGGGTGGCGAGCGGTGTGTGTGTGGCGTGTGTGGGGCGACCCATGTGTGTCTGGACCAGTGGCGCGCAGCAGGTGGCGAGCGCGCTCAAGGTGATGGCGAGCACGCTGGGGGGGTGGCGACTAGACGGGTATTCAACTATGCGCTGCATGCGCCAGCAGAAGCATGGAGAAACCTCTGACCCGAACAACCGAGCGTGCTGGCAACACGCATTGTGTGTTGGGTGTGTGCCCGCACGGGCGGCGGCACGGAGCATGCGGTGACTACAACGATACATCTTGCCTCTTTCTCATCTTGACCATCTCCCATTGTCCATTCACTGCTCTCACCGCCAACAGCGCCGCCGCCGCCATCCCCAGCGTCGCCGTCGCCGCATCCGGAACGACTTCCGCTTGCGACCACAACTTGAGCGACGGAAGCGGCAACTCTGGACAACAACATATACCGCCACCACTCTCCACTACCCCCCAGCTCTTCTCTCACTCGCACCTCTCACTCGCACTCTTCTCTCTACTCCACACCATGGCCTCCCACTCCCCGCCCTCCTCCCCGCTCCCCACCACCCCCGGCACTCCAGCCCCCTCTCCCCCCTCACGCGTCAGCATGAGCATCAGCACAGACCCCAAGGCGCGCGCATCCCCCAGCTCCGAGCGCGACATCAAACGCGACATCCACCGCGCCTCCCCGCGCGTCGCGTCTTCTATCAAGGCAATAACTCCGCCCGTCTCGTGCGCGTCCTCTCCCACCGTCGCCATCAGCCCCGTGTCCGTCCTGGCTTCCAGTCTGCATGGGCTGCAGCTCACCACCGCCACCGGCTCCCAGATTGCCACCGGCTCAAAGCCATCAGAGGTACCGGTCTCCGGCCCATCCCGCCTGCCCTCCTCGCCGCCCCCGTCGCCACCAGTCTCGGACGCGGTCGTCGTGGCCGTCAGATCCCGCGCCGAGCCATGCCCGCCCATGCGCCGCACCAAGCGCGTGCGCCGCAAACCCATCCCGAGAGCCCTCCTCCCGCTCGTCAAGCCCCCGACTCCAGCCGAGTCGCCCAAAGAGCTCCCGGCGGTGCAAGAGGACAAGCGGCAACAACAGCCAAGACGCCGTCTCCCACGCCGCCTGGCTCACATCCCAGACTGGGCCGCGCGCCACGCCCAGTACGAGGCCAAGGGCGTATGTTTGCTCTCCACCGCCAGGCTCACGCCAGTGCCTCGTCCAGCCCGCCGGCAGCTGCAGGAATCCTGTCATCGAGGGCCACGCCTTCTGCATCTTAGTGAGCACTTGCCGCCGGCAGCTCTGACGCCAGCACTCGTGCCGCGCCATGCTTGCAGACGCCACCATGTGCCGTGGCGCCGTCAAGGACCCGCACGTCTCGCGCCTGTGTGACAGTGGATGTGAGTGGATCTGGTCAACGTCGCTCCGTCACTCTCGCGCTCCCTCCTTGCGCACTCCCAGAGTCCCCCGCCGCGTCGTCATGCCCCTCCCACGTCGCACCACTGACCGCAGACCACGCCGAGACCTCGCGCGAAGCCTACACCCGCGAGCTCATCCAGCGGCGCAAGGACATCAACGCGACCATCCCGCAGCAGCGCGAGGACGAGTGGCGCGCCAACCTCGCCTTCTTTGAGGACAACTTTGGCGCCACCTGCTCCCAGTCGCCATACTATTCGCGCCCAAACACAATAACCCTCCCGCCGCCGACGTATGTCGACGCACCGCCGCAGGCCAACCCTCTTCCTCGCGCGCAGAGCGACCTCGGCGCGCGCCTGAGCCTCTACGAGCGCATGTGGGGCGCGCGGCACGACGACAAGTGGTGGGTCGGCGAGTGGCGCTTCCACACCTCCGCCTAGAACCAAAGTGATCTGGACACTGTATCGTTCCATTCTGTAGCAGTCAAGAAGTTCAGAAGTGTGCATAGTTGTATTTCGATTTCCATTGTAATCTTCCCAGTCATGCATGCGCGCTGGTCGTTGAGGGTGGCAAACAGGAAGCGGATCTAAATGCCGCGCCAGCAGTTGTAGCTCCCACAGAGTCCCAACACATCGCTGAGCATTCACAAGCTCACATAAGCTACATGTGCTACAGAGTCGAGGATGCACACTGATGTGACAAGATACAGCCCTAATGTTCACCTAGTACCCACCGACATACCGCTGCCCGCGCTGCTTGCTAGGCCCCGCAACAGCTCGGTCGTCCCGCATCCGCCCGCCAAGACGCTCGCCGAGGTCGCGCTCGCGCCGCTCTATCCGCTCCGCGCGGTCCATCTCCCGCCCCCACCCAGCAACATTGCCCCCGCCAGCACCAGAGTTGCGCCACGCCCGTTCCTCCCTCTCCCTCTCGCGCTCTTCTCTCCCAACCCGATCTCGCTCGTAATCGCGGCCAGCGATCCGGCGGCGCAGATCGCCCCCTCCGCCACCGCCACCGACCCCGCGGCCCACACTCGGCGAGTCACTAGGCCCTCCCCCGAACCGACCGCGAATGTTGATCTCGACGCGGCTCGCCGAGTCCCACTCCCGTCCCCCGCGGCGGGGTGGACTTCGCCGCCGCTCACTTTGCGGCCCGTTCGGCGACCTGCTCCGCCCGCCCCGGCCGCGGCCATGGAACCAGTCCTCGTCCGGGCTCCGCCCGCGGCGTCTGTCATACGGCGGCCGAGACCGGTTCAAGTTGTCCCGCTCAGAGGGCGTGCCGCTGCCCCTCTTCGACGGGCCGGGCGGGTACTTTTTCTTCCTGCTCACGCCGCCGGGGCGGTCGTGCGGCGCCAGCTCGGGCAGGTGCGGGAGCTCGAGGTCGTCGTAGTCGTCGAAATGCTTATGTGTGCCCTTGGGCGGTTGCGGCCGACCTCGTTGACTACGCATGTACGGCCCACGCGTCGCGGTGCTGGCGCTAAAGGCCGTGTCCGTTACGGGCTTTGCGAGCGAGCCGCGCTTCTTTGGGCAGTCGTCGCCGAGATGCTCGTCGCTCGCGCAGTTGTAGCACCACCACAGGTCCGGCGTCGTGCCCACCGCCTCCTTGTCCCATCCGCCCACACCGACTTTGGCGCCCATGACCCGCTCCCGCTCGTCCGAGCGGTAGTACGTGTATACACGCCACAGGCGCGCACATGCCTTCTGTCAGACTAGTTTGACACTTAGCTTACCGTGCTCGGATGGCTTCCGGCGCCGCAGAGCATGCACTTGCCGTTAAACTTGCGCGGGTTCGTGCAGTCGCGGCTAAAGTGCCCGTTCTCGCCGCAGTTGTAGCACAGCTTCATGAACGGACACTGGTTGCGCTCGTGGTCGTCCCAGACGCCGCACATGAGGCACTGCTGTAAGCTTTGGAGGGGCTGGGGGCTCACAATAATGTGCGGACAGTTGTACTGCCCGTGCCCGGGCTGCTTGCACTTGTGGCACACCTTGCTCAGATCCGCGGCTTTCAGAAAGGCCGCCTCGTCGTCGTCCTCGGCGGCAAAGTAGCGCGTCACGCCCTGTTGTAAGCTCTGACCAGGAATAATACTCACGCGCGCCTTGTTGTCGTCCACGAGGTGGATGCCCTGCATGCCGTCGGCGTCCTCGCCGTCGGTGTCTGTGCGATCTACGTGCATGTCCGGCGTGGCGACAAGTACGTGCGACGGAAGGAGCAGCCCCGACGTATCTGCCAGAGCGTCCTGTTCTGGTGAGACGTCCGCCTTGACGGGGGTCATATGCGTGTCGACCACGAGCCTGCGGAGATGCTTGTTGGCGTCGAGAATGCCCGCCGCCTCGGTACTCGACTTGGCTTCGTGGATCTCGCCCTCCTCGTCCTCTGCGTCGTTCGTCGCAGCTTCCTCGTCCTCGGCAACCGTGACATTGGCGAGCAACGACTTGAGCGGCGTGAATGCCGACCGAGATGGCACGGATCTGGAGGCTGAGCCTGGCGTGTCGCTCCCCGCCGCCGGTTGGTCGACCGCTACACCCTTGCCCTTGACGTCAACCTTTGCCGGTGTGAGCGGCACCCGACTCGGCCCAGGCTCGTCGTCCGTACTCGCGCTCAGGTCGACAAAGTCCGCTGCGGTGTCGAGAACGGGCCCGCCCATTGCCTCAGTGGCAACGACCCACATCGGCTCCCCCTCATGGTACGCCCGCCGAAAGCGCGACCCAGGTGGCGAGTTGGCGACCAGCTCCTCCAGGTGCTGCAGCTCTTCCGCCGACGTGCACGATGCAAGCGCTTCGCTCTCCTCCATGCCCTGGCGTTTTCTCGAACGCTGTTTCTTTGTGCCGCGCGACATTGTGGAAGTGTTGTTGATGGAAGTCTCACCGAAATCTTGGTCACCTCCACTGCAGCTTAAATGGGGGGATCATCTGGATTCCAAGCTCAAAGTGGGGACCGCGAGTCGACATGGTTAAAAGTCGCTGCACCACACTGTACACTTCGAGTCCACTCTCAACATCTCTGGCGACCCCGCGGCACGACCAGAGCGCAGAGGAGCTCCGCACGCACATCCCGCAAAAGGAGCGATAGAAACAGCTCGCTCCATCGAGTAGATCACTTGGACTCGACCCACCTCCGCTTATATATCGGTGGCACGCCGCCTCATACCCAGCTTAATACCTAGACCATGGCGTTCCAAAGCCACGACCGTGAGTGTCGCAGTCGACAGCACTGACCACAGCCTCCAAACCCATCCACATCCCGACCGCCGAGCATAATGTGCTCAACTTTTGGCGCGAGATCGATGCGTTCAACACCCAGCAAAAGCTGAGCGAGGGCAAGCCCGAGTTCTCCTTCTTCGACGGCCCGCCCTTCGCCACCGGCAAGCCCCACTATGGCCATCTGCTCGCGGGTACCATCAAGGTGAGCCTCAGCGGTAACACACTGACCCCAGGACATTGTGACCAGGCATGCGCACGCGACCGGCCACCACGTTGAGCGTCGGTTCGGGTGGGACACGCACGGTCTCCCCGTCGAGCACGAGATTGACAAAGCCCTCGGCATCAAGGGCAAGGAGGACGTCATGGCCATGGGCATTGACAAGTACAACGCCGAGTGCCGCGCGATTGTCATGCGCTACGCATCCGAGTGGAAGAGCACGGTCGAGCGCGTGGGCCGCTGGATCGACTTTGACACCGGCTACAAGACCCTGGACCCGACGTTCATGGAGAGTGTATGGTGGGTCTTTGGCCAGCTCTGGAACAAGGACCAGGTGTACCGCGGCCTGAGGGTCATGCCGTATTCAACTGGCTGCACCACCCCGCTGTCCAACTTTGAGGCTGGCGAGGACTACCGCAATGTCCAGGACCCGGCTGTCACTGTGGCTTTCCCGCTCGCAGACGACCCGTCCACCTCGCTCCTTGCCTGGACCACCACCCCCTACACGCTCCCTTCCAACCTTGCCCTCTGTGTCCACCCCGACTTCACCTACATCAAGATCCACGATGTCGAAAAGGGCCACAACTACATCCTCCTCGAGTCCCTCCTCGGCACAGTGTACAAGGAGTACGCCAACGGCAAGAAGCCTGACCCGAAGAAGGAGCCCAAGTTCAAAAAGGTCGGCTCCTTTGTCGGCAAGGACATGGTCGGCTGGCGCTACACCCCCATGTTCGACTACTTCACCGAGCAGTTCGAGGACCGCGCCTTCCGTGTCATCGCGGACACGTACGTTACCGACTCGTCCGGTACCGGTATTGTCCACCAGGCCCCCGCGTTTGGTGAGGATGACCACCGCATTGCCGTCGCCCACGGCATCGTCCGCGACGACGAGCTGCCCCCGTGTCCCATCGACGACCAGGGACGCTTTACCGCCGAGGTCCCCGACTGGAAGGGTATCTACGTCAAGGAGGCCGACTCTTCGATCATCAAGGACCTCACCAAGAAGGGCCGTCTCATCGCACGCACCGACATCATGCACTCGTACCCCTTCTGCTGGCGCTCGGGCACTCCCCTCATCTACCGTGCGATTCCCGTTTGGTTCGTCCGTGTCGCCAACAAGTCGCCCGAGCTCGTTGCCAACAACGAGAAGACCCGCTGGGTGCCGCCGCACGTCGGTGAGGGCCGTTTCGGCGGCTGGCTCAAGAACGCCCGCGACTGGAACATCTCCCGTAACCGCTACTGGGGCACTCCCATCCCTCTCTGGGCCAGCGACGACATGGAGGAGATTATCTGTGTGTCCTCGATCCAGCAGCTCGAGGAGCTTTCTGGCGTCAAGGGTATCACCGACCTCCACCGTGAAAGCATTGATGCTATCACCATCCCGTCCCAGAAGGGCAAGGGCACGCTGAAGCGTATCGAGGAGGTCTTTGACTGTTGGTTCGAGTCGGGCTCCATGCCATACGCCCAGTCCCACTACCCTTTCGAGAACAAGGACAAGTTCATGCAGCGCTACCCCGCCGACTTTATCTCCGAGGGTATTGACCAGACCCGAGGATGGTTCTACACTCTGCTCGTACTCGGCACCCACCTCTTCCAGACCGCGCCGTGGAAGAATCTCATCGTCACTGGTTTGGTGCTCGCCTCGGACGGCAAGAAGATGTCCAAGAAGCTCAAAAACTACCCCGACCCGCTCGAGGTTGTCGAAAAGTACGGCGCAGACTCTGTCCGCCTCTTCCTCATCAACTCGCCGGTCGTGCGTGGTGACAACCTGCGCTTCCGCGAGGAGGGTGTGCGTGATGTTCTCTCCAACGTCATCCTCAAGTGGATCAACTCGCTCAACTTTTACCTCAACCAGGTCGAGCTCTTTGACCAGCAGACTGGCACCAAGTTTGTGTACGACCACGACGCACCAAAGTCTACCAACGTGTTCGACCGCTGGATCCTGGCCCGCTGCCAGACGCTCATCCAGCTGGTCGGCCAGGAGATGGACGCGTACAGGCTGTACACTGTCATCCCCGGCCTGCTTGACCTCATCGGCGACCTGACCAACTGGTACATTCGCTTCAACCGTCGTCGTCTCAAGGGCGAGAACGGTGTCGAGGACACCAGGGCTGCGCTCAACTCGCTCTACGAGGCTCTCCACACCCTGTGTCTCACCATGTCCTCCTTCACCCCCTTCACCTCCGAAATGGTGTACCAGTCCCTCCTCCCGACCACGCCCGCGTCCAAGGACGGTGGCGACGTCCGCTCTGTCCACTTCCTCATGTTCCCCCCGGCACGTGAAGAGTACTTTGACTCGGAGATTGAGCGCCAGGTCCAGCGCCTCAAGGCCGTCATTGACCTCGGCCGCGCGATCCGCGACAAGCGCACCCTGAAGGTCAAGATGCCCCTCAAGGAGCTTGTCCTGTTCCACCACGACCAGCAGTACCTCGACGACGTCAAGTCGCTCGAGAGCTACGTCAAGTCTGAGCTCAACGTCGCCGAGATTGTCTACACTTCCGACGAGTCAACGACGGGCATCAAGTACAAGGCAACGGCCGACTGGCCCGTGCTTGGCCGCAAGCTCCGCAAGGACCTGGCAAAGGTCAAGAGCCACCTCCCACAGCTGTCTTCCGACTCGTGCAAGGCTTACATCCGCGATGGCAAGGTCGAGGTGAACGGCGTGCCCCTCGTCGAGGGCGACCTGGTCGTAAGGCGGTTCGTCGAGCTCGACGGCGCCCGGGCCGAGATCTACGAGACGGCCACGGACGGCGACGCGACCATCCTCCTCGACTGCCGCAGGCATGACGACCTCGAGCACGTTGCGCTTGTCCGTGCGCTCACTTCGCGCGTAAACAAGCTGCGCAAGAGCGCCGGTCTCAAGGCGACCGACCGCGTGGATGTGTTCTACGCATACGACGACGGGGAGGAGGATGCGCTCGCGCCAGCGATTGCGACGAGCGAGGAGGTGCTGCTCGGCCAGATCTTTGCTGTCCCGGTCACGGCCGCGCAGATGCCGGCCGACCGCACGGTCATTGCCACCGAGGTGCGGGCAAAGGATATTGAGGACGCCGACCGCGCGGAGCGGTTCGTACTGACTCTTGCGGAGAGGCCGTAAGGTTCTGGTCGATATTGATGCAACGAGACGTGTTCCAATTGGCCATGTGCCATGTCTAGCCCTTGGTCTTTTGGGGGGTATGGAAGTTGATACTGAAGCACAATTGATGCTGCTCATGGGCGCGATATTGTTCTGCTAACGTGCGCATGGTGGCGCCACTTCTAGAGTTCTTACCAGGCCTGAGCCTCGGATGAGAATGCTCGCCGGTGCATTCGCCCTTATTGAATCAATCGATGGCGAGTGTCGCTGCGTCTCAAGCCGAACAACCGGGAGATGGAGACACTCGGGAAAGCGGTGTGCGTGGCCAATGCTCGCTCGTCGTGCATAAATGCTGGCCCGGCAGCTCGACAGTGTACGAGCTGCTGTCAGTCCCGAACATGGGAGATTCACTACTCCCAGTCGAGAATCGCCGCCAAGTCAGTCAACCCATACCGAAGACGGCGACGCGGATGATGTTCCGCGGACTTTAGACAGTTGCAGAGGTCGCATTCCGGCGCCCATACCATTCGAGCAGGCGGATGCGACGCAGACCCGTGCTGAGAACATAACGGGCAAGTCTGCCATGATGGGTGTTTTGGATAACGTGACTGACTTCCTGCGGGATGTCTGCTCTATGCCGTAGTTATGTACGGTTGTCGCGACACTGCTTCGGTGCCGCGTTATAGCGCTGCGCTCATTGCAAAGTACAGGCCCAGGTCGAATTTTAACACAACTTGAGCGCTTGATGCATTTTCTGCTTAACCCTCTCGCTATCCCCATTACAACACTTCTCCAGCTAGACCTGCTCAACGTGCTGAACATGCACCTGTTGTCAGACATCACCAGGTAAGTTACGCACCTTGTCGAGAGCCTTTACGTCCTTTGTGTCATCATCGTGGTCTGCCTTGACATGCTCAGTCGCGGTAACGTCGCCAGCAGCGAGACGGGCGATAGTCGCACCGTAACCGCTCGTCTCGATGTTCTTGTACTGCCAGCCCCAGTGGAATTTCTGCTGTCAATTGATGAAGTGTTACGGCACGTACCTCGAACATCTCGTCCACCTCCTCCAAACCACGGTTACGCAGCTCTGGGACGAAGAAAATAGCAAAGACAAGAGAAATGATCGCCATGCCGCCCTGCGGTTAGCGTCACCGAGGATAATGCAACCCACGAAGATGTAGCCAATCTTCCCGCCGATACCGCCATAGGGCTTGTTCATGATGTAAGGGCTGGTGAAGGAGACGAGCCAGGAGCCAAGGACATCGACACTAGTGCCCATCATCATGACTGCCGTCAGCTCAACGCATGAACTGACTTACTCTTCTTGCGCATACGCAGACCGCCCAGCTCGGAAGCGACGAGGACTGCGGTTAGACTTAACCAGACTGCCCAACTCACAGCAGTGCGTCGCCCAGGAGAGCTTGGTCGAGAAGATCATGAGGATAAAGCTGGCCACGACGACGTTGTTCGAAACAGTTGAGCGATTGGTGCTGCCGCCGAGGCCGGCAATGAGCATGTCGAAAATGATCAGTCCAACAGCACCAACGATGATGAGTGGGCGGCGGCCAATGCGATCGGTGAGGGCAATAGCAATGGAGGAGCCGATAGCACCGACGAGCTGCACAATGGTGGCGTAGGTGAACGACTTTGCACCGAGACCAATTTCCTTGAAGAAGGTCGGGCCGTAGGCATTGTAGAACGAGTTGCCGGTGGTTCTGAGGTGAGCTTCGTTACTGAGCTCGACGTACTGGTAGAACCAGAAGAGGAGCATCGCGATGATGGCGCGGCGGAGGTAGGTGCTGCGCTTAAAGATGTCGCGCCAGCGCGCCGTGTGGATGGCACTCTCCATCTCCAAGGCGCGCTCGAGAGCGTCAATCTCGGCCTCTGGAAGACCAGCGTCGACATCACGCTTGTGCCTCAGCCTTTTCAGGTTTGACAATGCCAGTTCGGATTGACCGTGTTGAACGAGCCAGCGGGGCGATTCAACACAGAATGGGAGCAGGAAGAAAAGCATTACAGCTGGAATCATTTGCACGCCTGTTGTCAGCTTGGGCGCTGCAGCGTGGCCCTACCAACTGGGACCATCCAGCCAATCTTCTCCGTCTCCGTCGCAAACGCCTGGGCCATCCCAGCCCCCCAGACACTCGAGAGAGTGATGACCGGAGTCAAGAGACCGGCACAGAAGCCACGCAGAGCCGGCGGTGCAATCTCGGCGCTGTAGGTGGGCACCAGGTTCTCAATGTACCCCACCGCGAGGTACGCGAATACTCGGCCGACCGTGAACACAATCCAGTTGTGAGAAGTAAGCTGAACTGGGGCAGGTTAGCATGTGCAACAGTCACGAACCCACCGATGACGGCGATGACTTGCAGCACGGCAACAATGTACATGAGCTTCTTGTAGCCGAGGATTTCAATGATGGGCTCGAATGATGTGGTGCCCGCAATACGGCCGAGGAATACGACTGGGGTCAGCCTTTTGTTTCGGCGCGGCGCTCACCAGAGTTGCAAATGGACTTCTGGTACGTCGTAAGGTATCGCGTTCCATCCGCCTTGGTAGAGCCGAATGTGTTCAACCATGACGGGAGCGCTTGGAGTGAGCCAAACGATGACGAGTCGCTGGAAGTCAGTGCTGTCACCACCTGCAGCCTACATTCCAAAGATCAAGTCACCGCAAGCCTGTTGTCAGCTCGTCCATGTCCACCCACTTACAAAGGTTGCAACACAGAATGCGAGGTATGGTGTCGCCTGGCTCCACTGTTCTCTGAATCCACCCTTGGTAGCGGTCATGTTGCGAGTCAGAGGGTGAGTGGACTGCCCCGCCACCAGCTGCAATGTATATAGGCGACGGCGTCGCGCAGCCCACCGTCGTGAGCCGACAACCCGGTCACGTACCTCCTCACGTGCGGTAATCTCGAGGAAGCACCCACAAACCCCACCCCCGGACCGACGACCCGCGCCTTGGCACTGGAATCTGGCCGTCAAGGCGACTCATTGGCCTGGCTGAAGCCTGGGCATTAGTGGGGGAGGAAACGGGGGAGAGTACCGCGGATGGTGGATCGGGCCCTCGGCTCGGGCCGGCTCGAAGCGGAAGTCGGTCAGCTGGGAGATGTGGGGTTTGTGGATGTTGCTTACCAGAGTCAAGCACGGCGCTGGCCGTGTTGCGGCCTGATCCAGTGGTCACGAGCACGCGTAAGATGGGCAAGCCGTAGTATATAGCGTCGTCTGAGTCTCGTGTGGGCTGCTTACCCATCACAAACCACGATGATCACCAAAGTCAAGTCGCTGCTTGAGCAGCTCAACGAGATCGTTAACGTCGACGCCGACACCTACGACTATGACTTTATCAAATCGATGCCCATCGTACCGCACGACGCGACGAGCAACCAGGGCTTCATTCACGCCGCTTTGGTCGACGCGCGCAACGATCCTGTGGTACAGCAGACGGTGAAGGAGCTCAAGGGGGAATCGTGGGAGCAGGTCTACGCAGTTTGCGTAGGTACTTGACGCGCCGCTTGGGCTGACAGCAGGTTGCGCGGATAGCGACAAAAGTGATTCCCGTCATCTCCGGCCGAGTTCTCGCCCAGGTGTCCTGCCACTATGCCTACGACGTCGATGCCATTGTCGCCAATGCGCGCCGCTATGCCAAGGCGTACAATGCCGAGGGCATCACAAACGACCGCTTCTGCATCAAGATCCCCACAACGAGCGCTGGGGTTGCCGCCGCCAAGATCCTTCGCGCGGAGGGGATCGCCACCCTTGGAACTACGCTCTTCAGTGTCGCCCAAGCCCTCGCCGCCCAGCAAGCTGGGATGCACGCTGTCAGCATGTACCTCAACGAACCCCGCGCACACTCGGACCCGGGAGTCTGGCCTGACGTTGCCGAGCCGGCTCTGGAAGCGCCAATGGCACCTCGACATGTGCAGATTCGTGACGTGTACGACCGCCTGAAGGCTGCCGGCCAGACCGTCCCACAGATGAAGACGGCCAGCTTCTGCACCCCGACCGACGCTCTTGCTAGTGCCGATCTCGGTGCGGACCACGCGACGATTGGTATGCCCGTCCTTACCGACCTCATCGAGTACAGCACCATGCCCGACTACAGGCCCGGCATGTGGAAGATCCCGCTGTCCAAGCAGGCCGAGGATGACACTCGCGAATGGCACAACTGGGAGCCTCGCAAGCACACCGATCCAGAGATGCAAGCGCTCCTCAAAAGTGACCCGCTGAGCCCTATCCCTGCCGAGGAGTGGAAGGTCGCTGCGCTCGACGTGGACTACACCGCGCCTGGCGTGCTTGACGAGCTCATTGAGGCCGACCCAGCTTCAAAAGCTCGACTAGCCATGGCTCTCAAGCGCTTTAATACCTTTGAAGAGCAGAGCAAGGCGGCCATCGAGGCGCTCCAGGCGGCACTGTAATGTAGCTAGTTGTAGAATGATGATTGAGCGGTGTTACAGTGTTACGGGTGGTCACCACAGTGGATGTGTGTACTTGAAATTGCTTCCGCCATACCTCGGCGACTTCCGTCGAGTTGAACACACCCACCATCCCCACAGCCCACCTCATACAGCCCATATCGCTTGCCATGCCCAGCAGCAGTGCGGACAAAGAGCTGCACAGATGCCCATGGTCGGGGTGTGGCAGGAGATACAAGCGTCTGGATCACCTTGAGCGCCACCGAAAGTCGCGTGAGTCAGTGGCACTTGAGAGGCTGAAACTGACACCAGACTTGGGCGACCTCAACTACCGTTGCCACATATGTTCCAGACAGTACTCTCGGAGGTGCGGATTACTAATGGTCTATCTTATCTCAGTGATGTCTTGAACCGCCATCTGGTACAGACACATGGCGAAGAACCGGCGCGTATCGGGCGTCCGAGGCTGGCGGCTTGGTATACGAGCTGTGTATGACGAGCTGACTTTAGTATGGCTTGTGTGGCTGATGGAAGGGCTTGCGATGGAGTTCCGCCAAGGGTCTGCTCTCGATGTCGGGACAAGATGCGCTCGTGTCGGTACCGACACTTGGAGGCGGAGGCGCAAAGTCAGGAGCATGCACCGCCCAACATCGTGCCCACTGTACATGCACCGGCAGTCAGAGACAGCCATCCGTTTCAACCACCTGACGGCTTTTCCGATGGCTCGCCTGATATGCTGCTCGAACAGCTTCGCAGAGCAAGCACAGAGAACATATATGGTCAGCACCCTGCGACCTCTCCTGTCGCACCCCTCGTCCGACAAGAGACTGTTTGGGGAAGCCAAGGAGAACCATCACAACCCATAGAGCCTCAAGACGACGTCCTTGAACCCGTCCCATGGCTGACAGACTTCATCCTCAGCGCAACAAATCCCAACTCCATTCTACCGATGCTCAATCTCGAAGAGTCTGGCTTTGATTGGGGCTTCACAGATTTGAACACCGACATCTTTGAGCCAATCTCGGACACAACAGTCCCCGACTTTCCGCCTGCAGTCGCTGCCGATAGGGACTGTGTCTCAGCAGAGAAGAAGCGAGAGGACGAGCTACGAGTGGCAGTGTTTCCGGAGGAGGTTGATGGGCGATCAAATCACCCGCCGCCAATTCCAGACGGCCAACCGAGTGACAGCACATGGGTAGGATCGCAACACGTTGGTCTAACTAATCCCAGCCTGCTGCCGACCGACCTCAAACACCTGAACCAGACATCCATCTCCCGGCGCCTCCAGCTCAGATCGGGTCGGTGGAACTTGCGACCACCTCCAAAGAAGGCGTGACATCAACAGCCCGAACGATGATGCAGACGCTTACTCAGCATGCACATCATGCAATGTGGGCGGTCCCGGATCTGACCAACTTTCCGTCCAAAGCAACTCTTACGGCATGCGTCGACCTGTATCTCGCCCACTTTGCAGGATGGTTACCGATCGTCGATTCACCTCGTGGCAACTTTATTGTTGAGAACAGTGCGGCACTTCTTTTGAAAGCTGTGGCTGCTATCGGGAGCGTTTACAGCCGAGATGGGACGGAGCGACTTGGATTCCCGTTGGCAGAGCTTGTCCGGCGAGATTTGCTTTTCATCGTGAGAATTTTAGGAAGCAGCTACTTACTACCAGTGCGAGCACGATCAACGATTTCAGCACGACGTGGGCGTGGTGCAGTCGTCTCTCCTTCAAGCCTACTTTGGGCTATACTCTGGATCGCCAAAGTTGGGCGAGCGCGCCGAGATGATGCGAGGCTCGCTCATCGCCTCCGCCAAGCGGATGCACCTTCTCAACGCCAATATTTCGGCTGTTGCACATGTTCGGCGAGCAGGAGCAGACCAAGGGGATATTGAGCGCGCTTTAAAGCAAGACCACCGGCGGCGTCGATTGGGATGGTCGATATTCGTTCGTGTCTAAGCGAATAGTACTAACGCCAGCTCTACGACAGCCAAGCTGCAGCACTCTTCGGCCAGCAGCCAGCCTATCCCCTCGCAGAGATAGATGCGCCTCTGCCGACAGTGGCGCCTGACGAGCGACCAGACAGTGTTCCATTTGCACAAGTTATGGCAACACTGCTAGACAAAGGCACCCTGGTCCCGCAACACTTGGACGACATTGCGTACAGCTGCATAGCGTACACACTGTATCGGTTAGTTGGGGTCTTGGAGACCCGCTAACGCCAGGTTATGTCTGGATGCTGCAAGCCTGCAATGTTTTGCGCCTGCACGCTCTAATGGATACAAATACACCCTCAGCGTCCCCACTTACAAACTTCAGTGCGTGGTTGCCTACTCTACCACTGACGTTAGTCCTCAAGCGATCTTGGACCAGCTTGCCCGGCACACCCTCCGTTCGGCAGCCCCGACCCACCTCATCGTATCGTGCACCGCCCTTGCGCACCATGCGCACATGGCATTCACCGAGCCCGGCTTCCTGGATCAACTGAGAGTTGCAGCGGGCCGCAGAGGAACAGAGGCCTCACATCATGCGCGACACACGCTCGAGGTATGGATGCACGCCAACGCAGCGGCGACGCGGAACATCTTTGCCCACGCCGCCATGCTCTTCTGCCTCATGAGCCGATTTGTCTTCGAGTGAGTGATAGCTGTGCAAAGAAGCTCACAGCAGCACACCGCCAGAGCACATATGGCTCTTTGACGCCGCGCTGAGCATGTGGGCGTGCGTCCGCTTCGGCAGATTGTCCGAAGCCCGAGTCCAAGGCGACGCAGTAGGGATCTCGTGGATGCCGACCCCGCCACTTGACTCTTGGGTCGAGAAGGGGGACAGTGCTGTCGCTGTCCAAGGACTGGGGCGTGTGCCTGGTCTCACTGGCGAGAGTGTACTGCAGGCTGCAGCCGATCGACTAGAGGTCATGTCCTGGGGTCTCGCTGCGCGGTACCGAAGAGTGTTGTTGGGTCTCATCGAGGAGGCTGGCTAGACATGGAGCGTCTCCTCACCGTAGCTCAGGCGTTCGCATGCACGGGACGAGCAGAGACTCCATTCTCTCAGGCGAGAGGTCGCGTGCCCATGCGTAACACGTTAGCAGTCGAGCGAGTTCTCCTTCAGTCAAAGGGAGGTCCGTGCGCAGTCGACACATTGGGTGAGCTCTTCCATGACCAAGTTGACGCCCGCGGTTCCTTGATAGTGTCCACTTGCCCACGCTCCTTTCTAAGCGCTACACTTGTCCCACTATGTCGACGCAAGACGACACTGTCGAGCTCGAGTCGTCTGTGTCTGGTGAGCTCGTACTTGGCAATACTGACGCAGACTCTTCGTCCACCTCTCCATCATTTTCCACGCCCTCCCTCTCTAATAAGGATGACATCCTCCTCGACGTCCTCAAAACGTCCACCGGCCAGCTCCCCGTGCGCTCCCCTCCGCCGGCCAACCTACCGTGGCACCGAAAACTCAAGCACAAGTTGCGTTCCTCGAGGTCCAAAACTGTCATCCAGTCGAAGGCGGCCCAGACGGCTGCAGAGGTGCAGAACCCCTCAGACCTCCCTGCCAGCGGATCGTCCCAACCTCTCCTCCGCCCCGACACCCGCTCCTCCCTCAACGCCCCGGATATCAACATCCCCACCTCGGCCGCGCCCCAACCTGCTCCACGCAGTATCCTGGGCGCCTACACCCTCCCGTCCCAGCCGCATTCCCACCCGTTGCCTACTCCTCCGGCTCCCACACTCGAGGAGATCCGCACAGCCGCGCATGCAGTGCAGGAGAGCTTCCGCGCCATCCGCCAAGCGGTCGCCATCGCCCGGCTGCCATGGTATAAGCGCTACTCGCGCCGCGGTGCCCTCGCGCAGCAAGCAATGGTCGACATGCGCAAGCTCTGGGCGGCCATGGTGCAGCTTGCCGAGGACGTGCGTCGCGTTCCTCCCCAGCACGCCTCTGAGGCGCTCCACATGTACCATGCTGCTGGGCAGCGGTTCGAGATGGCCTGGTGCGCTTGCTGTGAGGTTGTCGAGCTTGCGACGTCGTGCTTTGACTGTGAGTCTCTCGCTGAGCGGCGCTCATGGCAGGGATCCGCTGCACGCGGCGCGACTACAGCGACTTGCCCGAGTGCGCCGAGATGAGTAGTTTTGAGTAGGGTTCTGTTGTAGCTTGCTGTGCTACTCTTGACAATGCCTTCGAGTGGTCGCGGCGTTTGGGCCTCAGCTATTCCGGCCAGAATAGGAGTGCAGACGGCCGCGAGGACGAGAGGAAGAGGCGTCGAGGCTGCTGGTCACGTGACACATTCCTGACGCTTCCAGTCAGCAGTCCACGGCTCGCCGTCGCTCCTTCTTTCGTGTTGTACTCACTCGTCGTGACAGAGTGTCTCCCTAAAGTCTGACTGACTTCAAGCACGCTGGGCGTACTGATACCCACCGCACTGTACTCCCGTCCACCACTCAAGCCATCTGTATGCATACATGGAAACGGACTGATGTGTAGATGATGCAAAACGTGCTGTAACTTCAGCTCTAAAGCTCGCGGTGCTTCTTCTGGTTGGCGTGGTGCACGTCGTGCTCGGCATCGACGGCGGTGCCGTTGGACGACGCGGAGCGACTGAGGTCTTCGGTGTGGTTTGCGCCGCCCTCGTGCTTGCCCTCGTTCTTTCCGAGCGCCTGCTCGACGTCGCCGGTCTTGGCGAGCTTGCCAGACCGGAAAGCGGGGACGTGGGCGAGGTACATTGCGTCAATCTCGGCAATTGACATGCCCTTGGTCTCGGGGATGCAGAAGAAGGTGAAGATGAGGTTGAGGGCGAGACAGCCGGCCCACATGAAGCAGATCTTGGTGCCGATGCGCGCCTGGATCTGCGGCGCCGCGAACGCAATGATCATGTTGAACAGCCAGTTGGCGCCGGTGCCGATCGTCACGCAGCGCGCGGACAGACGCGTGGGGAACGTCTCGCCGCACACTACCCAGGCGACTGGGCCCCAGGACGACGCAAAGGCCGCGACGAAGATGCAGCAAAAGGCAATGAGGACCTTGCCCGCGCCAATGGCGTTGGGGTAGGCGATGGACACGGCCGCAGTGACGATTTGGCCGACAAACATGGCCAGGCCGCCCCAGAGCAGAACAGGCCGGCGGCCGTACTTGTCCACAAACCAGACACCAGGGAAGGACATGGCGACGTTGACGGACGCGAGGATGATTTGGAAGATGTACGAGTTGGACAGGCCGGCGGTCTGCGCAAACTGGACGCCGTACGAGAAGAAAAAGTTGATACCGGTGATTTGCTGGCCGATTTGGACACAGACACCGATCATGACGCGCCAGAGAATACGGTCCTTGGTCGAAAAGCACTCGCGGTACGAGACCTTGCCCTGCTCCTTTTCTTTCTCGGCCGTTTTGGCCACTTGCTCCATCTCGTGGTCGAGGCTTGGGTCGTCGACTGAGACGCTGCGCAGGTTGGCAAGGGCCTTGCGGCACTTGTCCATCTTGCCCTGCTTGGCGAGGAAGCGGGGCGACTCGGGACAGAGCAGGAAGCCGATGAGCAGGCCGAGGTCGTATACCATTGGCAAGGCGGTCGTGAGACGCCAAGACACCGGGCCAGAGTACTTGGCCATGCCCCAGCCGCACATGGACACACCCCAGATACCGAGGGTGACGCACAGCTGGAACGAACCAGTGACGAGACCGCGATAGCGGGGAGGGGCAGCCTCTGCCTGGAAGACGGGGACGAGGCCGGACGTGGCGCCAATGCCGAGACCAAGCAGGACACGGCC
This sequence comes from Cutaneotrichosporon daszewskae, assembly GCA_002335585.1. NCBI lineage: Eukaryota > Fungi > Basidiomycota > Tremellomycetes > Trichosporonales > Trichosporonaceae > Cutaneotrichosporon > Cutaneotrichosporon daszewskae. The sequence continues at coordinate 2,037,365 of BEDX01000002.1, read as the reverse complement.
GACGTAGATTTGCTCGTAGACGACTCCGGAGGTCTGGTGTTAAAAGCTTTATCCATAATGACCTACCTCGATAGCAGCCCCGATCATGTGCAGGAAGATGAAGATCATGCAGGTGACACGCAGACCAATCTGTTATCAGTTTAGAATGCCAGGTGACATACTCGGTCAGCGATGGAACCCGAGAAGACGGCACCAAACATGGCGCCGAGACCAAGCAGGCCAGTGACGGCGGACTGGCGAGTGGTGGACAGCGCACATGCCCCAGAGGCATCACAGCCTCCAAAACGCTCCTTGTACGCGCCCATGTTGAACTACGGTCAGCCAGCTGCAGATTCTAACGACCCACCAAAACACCACCCTCGGCATTGCCCCAGCCAAAGATGACACCGGCCAGACTCTGGAAGAGACATAGCGTGAGAGCCTTCTTGCTCGTATTCGTCGTTGCTGTGGACATGGTGGATGAGCGATAAGGAGACGACAAGATGTGTCGTGAGCTCGCCCTCTTTTCGCTAGAAAACCCCTGTAAACTGGGGAGGTCGTCGGCCCCCGTAAGAGATGGTGGTGCGAGGTGTCGGCCCCTTGGATACCTGTATTTGGAAGCGACATCATCGACTGGTACGCGGAACGGGGCCTAGTCTAAACCTGAGTTAATCCGCGGTAAGCTGGCTCGTCAAAGGCTCGCTAGCATCATGTAAAGTTTGTAAAGTCCCAGTGCGTCATATGAAATTAGTTCGGCCGCGGTGGAGTGCTCGTCTGGCATGTGATGCAGGGCATGCCCGAGGAATCCAGGATACCAACGGAAGTGTCCAGTAAAAATGGGAGGAGCCAGGCAACTGCCGCAGGGTAAGCTGCACGTGCTCACCTCAGCCGCTTCCGGCCGATCAAAGCGTCGACGTAGTTCGGCTTGACAACTTTCGGGTGCCGACAGCGGCAAGGTGGTGCCTGTGTCACCTACCACGATGGAATAGGATGAGTTCATGGACTGGGGGGAACTTATGCAGGTTAGTCGCTCGTGAGACTGCTGCTCTGTGCTCGCTCCCGTACCACTCTCTGCAATACTAGCCGAATGAGGAGCTTGATGAGCAGGTTTTGGAAACCTGGTATCGTCTACTATCCTCCACCACGCTTAATGCTCGGCATGCGTCTGCTGTCGGTCTTCTCCGTCAGAGCTTACAGCCCGCTCCAACTGGGATTCTGCAGTAGAAGCGAAATGACGGTGCAATGGCATGTTCAGGTGATCTCGGCGACTAGGGCAACAGCTCTGGTGCCGGTCTGACGCCGGGAATGAACCAGCAAAGGCTATTGATCATGTCTTGGCAGCTCCAGGTCAGTGTTCAGAGTTCGGCATGGACTGGCAGGAGAGGCAGTAATTGCGCGGTCGCCGCTGAGTGAGCTCGCACAGCGGCAGGAGACAACACTACAAATCCAGCTCTCCATGCTCTTCAGAGAATGAATGCAGATGCAATATACGTACATATCTACACAATGTCCATTGTCACGTCTAGTCGTCCGTCTGGAAGGGGCACGTAATGCCCGCCAGTTGCGCCATCGAGATGGGCTTGCTGACGACGCCCACGATCGACTGCTTGATCTCGAGGCGGAACATGAGCTCGGTCCGCACCACGCCAGTGTACTGGTGCTTGCAGGCGTTGTAGAGATTGTTCCACGTCGTGTCCGAGTCGTTGATCGGCGCGTACGAGAACTGCACGGGGAATACCACGGGCACGTCCTTTTTATGCGGGATGGTGTAGTCTTTCAGGTTGCCAGTGGCGATTACCTTTTGGGTCGTCGAGTCCATGAGCGTTGCTTGGGCGTTGGAGAAGTGGACCGGTACGTAGGACGTCGACGAGTCGGCTGAGGTCAGTGGAGTCTGTACGAAGACTCACCCAGAAGCTGTAGGTCTGCGGTGAACGACCAGTTTGCTGGCTGGCGGCTGTAGTAGATGGCAGAGGTGTTCTTGAACGGCTGGTCCTGGTAGAACTGGAAGTTGACCGCTCGCGGGATCGTAAAGTAGAGCGTGACGATGAGCCTGGTGTCAGCTGCGCGGCAAGGGTCCAACTCACGCAGCAATAAACACAAACATGATAAACACAAACACTCTGCGCGTGAGCCAGGAGATGCCACAGCATCCGCGCTGGTCGCGGTTCCACGCCTTGAACTTGGTGTTGCGCTTTTCGCGGGTCCGATCGGCGGCTCCGCGGCGCGAAGCCTCGCGCAGCTCGCCCTTGGTCCACTCGGCGCCGAGCACCGGCACCGTCACCAGCTCGGGGTCGTTAGGCGAATACTCGCTGTGGCTCGCTTTGAGCGCGCCAATGGCGCCGCTCGTAGACTGTACGTCGTGGTCATACACAGGGCGATACCTGCTGTCAGCCGCTACCAGTTTCCGAGCTCACGTCTCCTGCTTGGCCACGCCGTACATCTCGCTCCATCGCGGACCCTCGCCGTCAAAGTCCGCCCGCACGTCAAAGCTCGGCTCGCGCTCCTCGTGCATCTCGTAGTAGTCGCTCTTGAGCGGGCGCGACTGCGGTGCAGGCGCAGACGCAGACGGGTACTTGCTCCCGCTGAAACGGTCCTGGTAGTCGAACTGCTCTGGCGACGGCGCGCGACCCGCTCCGTGAGTGTAGTAGTTGGACATTGCGGAGGTATTTGCGGGGGCTCAAGGCCGGGTAGGCGACACAGGCTCCAGCGAGATCGACTGCCAGAGTGGCTCGGCTGCTCGGGGGATCAAAGCTCGGTCGAGAGAAGAGATGGACGACGAGGCGGTGATGTTGTCTTCGTATCCTCGGCAACGGAAGCAAAATTCCGTGTGTGAAACAACGGCCACACCCGTTTCAAGCTGTGGCGAGCGCGGGGGGAGTGATAGCGACGGCGCTCGATATTACAGCGAGCGGCAGATGCAACTACTTGTACGAACAGCATGAGTGCACAGCTCACTCAGTTGCCCTCCTCGCAGTTAGCCCCCGCCCGCCACAGATGGCTTGCTGTGGCGCTACCCAACTGACAAGCTGACAACCCGCTCAACATGGCCACTGCAGAAAAGGTCGGCCGAGCATGCATTCTCTCCACGGTGCCGAGCTCACCATTGCTGCCAGCGGCCTCGTCCTCGTCCTTGTCGCCAATGCGTCGTACTCCCAACGCGTCCAAGTGAATGACGGAGATGGCTGTGCCTGCACTTTGACACCGCCTCGTACTCGCTCTGCCCCGCATCCGGCCACCATCTTGCTTCCTCCTTCTCACCATCCACTAGATATACAGCTCGAACGCGCACTCTAGCTCGAGCACGGCTAGTCACGACCCCCGATTGCCACCCACGACCCCGCACGTCGCATCCACGATCAGCGCTCGGCCGCCAAGCGTAAACACGACCCCCTCACAACCCCACCGGCAGCCACGATGAAGTCCCTCCCGGGCGTCATCTTGATCCTCGCTGCAGCAGTGCTGTTCGCACTCGTCACCTTCAATGTCCCGTTGATGAAGAGCCTGTACTTTCTCCAGGGCACCTTCACCAGCGGCAAGTACGATGGATCGATCAAGCTGGGGACGCTGGGCTACTGTCTGACGACCGGCGGCGACACGACCTGCGTGGGGCCTCAAGTGGGCTACTCTTTTGGTGCGCCGTGTGGGGACCACACTGACGCCAGATCTCAATACCATCCTCGGCGTCTCGTCCAAGACATTCAACATCCCAACGGCGGTCTCCAAGTACCTCACCTACGTCTTAATCCTGCACGCAGTTGCATTGGGCTTTGCTGTCATTGCGCTCATCGTTGGCCTCCTCGACCTAATCCCGGGCTTCGCCATGATGTGCTTTCCCACCTGCCTGGCGTCGATTACGGGCGGCATCGCCCTGATCGCTTTTATCATCGACCTGGCCATGTTCTTCATTGCCAAGAAGGCGATTGACAATGTCAGCGGGGCGTCTGCAAGCATCGGTCCCGCAGTATGGATGACATTAGCTGGCTGGCTGTGTGCGGCGTTTGCAGGCTGTGCGTACGGCATGGGCCAGTGCTGCTGCTGTGGCACGCGCGGCGACGACCGCCGGCGGCGCCGCAACAAGGACAAGACCGAGCTCGACGAGTACCGCCGTGACGAAGACATGCGCCTGCACGCCATACGCGATGAGCAGCGCCGGCAGAAGGAGGCCGACCTGCCGAGCTTTGAGCCGTACGAGCGCGTCCCGCTCACCACGGACCGCGAGGACAAGTACCTTTACGATGAGGGGCAGGATAATGTCTCTGGGCTCAGGCGGGACGGGAGCGTGCTTAACGGCGTGGGCGTGGGCTATGGGCGCAGGAATCCGTATGCCGGCGGGGCTGCTGCAGGTGTGGCTGGCGCGGCTGCATATGCTGGCGCAACCGGCGTCCACAGGCAGCCGTCGGTTCAGAGCAGTGTTTTCGGACCCGGCCAAGCCGGTGTCGGCTCTGGCGGTGCTGGGGTGGACCAGAGGTACGATCCCTATGCCGAGTATGACCAGGGTCACCAGGAGCAGTTTGCCGACAACAACTACGCCAGCGGCAACTGTGAGTTCACGTTCGAGCTCTCTGACGCAGACTACGACCCTTACGGACAGCAATCGTCTGAAGATCCATACAACCAGTACAACCAGCCAACCTACCCGCCTGCAGCAGCAGTGTCCCCGCCGCACCAGACTGGTCCACACGACTACCACGCACAGCCAGACTACTTCTCCGGCCCAACCTCGACGGAATCCGGAGGATACCACGACCCAGGGCCGCATGTGCAGCACGCGGACCCGTACCATGGTTATGGTGACGATGACGGGTTGGGCGCCATCGGCCTTGCGGCCACCTCGCCCACGGGTGAGAGGCAGTACACTGGAGCTCAGGGGTTCGCTGCGGCTGGTCCGCTGGCGGCGTCGCCAATCCAGGTGCCCACCCCGCAACACCTCGTCCAACATGGCCAGCACAACATTCTGACCTCGCCTGTGAACGAGTATTCGTCGCCGACGGACGCACGGTCGCCGGCGAGCTACTATGGTGACGATGCGCACCGCCCACCATCTTACGGGACCGTCGCTGGCGCCACGACGTACCCGCAGGAGAAGCGACGGTAACGAAGCAGTTAAGGTTGTACGATAGACACGAGTTGTTCCAAGTACGGACATTTAGCAGTGGAATCTTGACGTATTATCCAGAGAATATCGCATGCATCCATTAAGCGTACAACATCTAGGCTCTATCGTCGTAAGAATGCCTGGGGTCAGGTGGGACAACTACTAGACTCACAGGATCAACTCAACAGCGTAACCGCAGACACCAGAACCACAATCCCAATCGCACTCCATCCAGCTCGCCGCCTTGCACTGCCCTGGGCGGAGGCAGTCGGGGGCTTACTGCCGGTCGGCGCGCCGTACGCGGCGTTGCTCGTCCACGACTCGATCACTGTCGACGCCGATCCGCTCGCCCCAGCCAGGGCAGACTTGGAGGCAACAGACTTTGAGCTCGTATTCAATGACAGGGTGTCGGCTGCGATGGTTGTGGCGGCCACGTTGGTTGTCGCGGCAGCCATAGTGGTAATGGTCGCCATCACGGCCACGGTGGCCGTTACGGTGCTATTCCCACCCTCGCTTGTCCTGCACTCTTGCAGCGCCCCATTCACGCCCGGCGACGACTGGAAGGCCTGAATGACCGCCGCAATCTGGTCGTTCGTCCCGGGATCAGGTGTGCAGATCCAGACTTGCTCGGCAATGCTGCCTGCAGTTGCGGCCTGGCTCACGCGATTGTCCTGGAACACCTTGCCGCCCGCCTTGCTGCAGGCCAGTGTCCCCTTGTCGATTTCCGCCACCACGAGGCAGCCTGTAGGCTGCCCAGAACTTGCGAAAAGCGTCCATGCCTGCGCGATCAATGGCGCAGGCATCTCGGCCGACGGAAAGGTGATGATTGTCATCGCGTCGTGGCCACGAGTGTTGTTGAGAGACCAGTCGCGCGTACGCCTGTCGGGTGGCCTGTCGATGAAGAGTTGAGCACGCCGAGTTTTCCTCGGCGCTGGGCGCGATGGCGAGTTGATGCTACGGAGTGGAGGCGGCGGTGCACAAATCCGGGCAGCGCCAGGGAGTTGGCTGACGTAAGGTGAAACAGATTGCACGTGGGAGCCACGCGATGCCCACGTTTTCTCTGCCACACAGCAAACTCCGGCTGCCTCGGTGCATCTCGCTGCCCTCCATTCGCTGCCCGCCATCATCAGCATCGAGCGGATCACCACCAGCACCACTCAGCATGCGTTGCGCCGCCGTCCTCCGCAACGCCGCCAAGGCGGCCGGCACGCCCAAGCCCATGTCGGCCGACTCGTCGCTGTACCACATGGAGCCGATCGTGAGTGGGCTCGCAAGTCGGTGCTAACGTGCAGGGGTTCTGGAAGAAGTTCCGTGAGTGGGTTCGGATAGGAGCGGGACGGAGCAGGCGTGGAGAATGAGCTTGCTGGAGAATGGAGGGGGACTCGGTCGACACCGAGCGGTAGAGCAGCACTAACCCCAGGCGACGTCGTGGTGGTCAACCCCGAGATTTCCTCCGGTCTCCCGCTGCCAGACAAGAACCGCTACCCGCCGCCCGGCTCGCGCCCCGAGCGCTACAGCACCCCGGCGACCGCGGCCAGCGACATTGCCTTTAACCCGTACTACCAGCGCGACGTGCGTCGCTCACCCTACCCTTCTGACCGCAGACGCGCCGCGCATACCCGCAAACGTCCGTTGTGACGCAGGACGAGCTGAGCGAGCTCCTCCTCGCGTCCCCGAGCCTCAAGAGCGTCGAGTCGGGCGAGACCGCCGTGGCCAAGAAGGAGGCTGCGCCGCTTACCACTGTTATTGACCAGCTGCCTGCGGGCCGCGCGTTTGTCGCACTGGGCATTGAGACTGCATCCCGCGACGGCCAGCCGCCGCTGCCCCCGCCTTCCAAGGCCGGCGGCAAGTGGGTCCCCCGCGCCGGCGCAGAGGTGCCGCAGGCGCCGCACGCGTACTTTCCGATGTACACGGTCACTTAGAGAATATGTAAGAAGATGTAGGCAGCGAGGTGGGCGGATCGGTGGGCGGTATGGCCATCGATCTCATGCATTTGACCGTCCTACTGACGACTTGTACATCTCTAGAGCTTATCGTGGAAACGTTGCAGACTGTGCACACCTCAGAGCTCCTCGTGCACGACCTTGCCGACAGGCTTGCCCTTGCCGACGACGTCAAAGACGTACTCGGCCACGTTGACGAACGGCGCGCCGCCAGGACGGTAGATCTGGTCCTGCAGCCACTCGGGATGGTTCACTCCGTCGATCCTGGGTTCAGCCAACTCAGCAGATGTACTCACCAGCCCTGGGGCTCGACAGCCATACAGCCATACTTCTCCGCCTTGCCAATCGTCGTCGTCACACTGCCGTCCAGACCCAGGCAGCTGTACAGCTGAATAGCGGGCTGGTTGGTGTGGATCCTCATCTGGATGCCCGTCACAGGCGACGTCCAGATGACCTGGGCCGGCCCGACCTCGTTGCCGGTGGAAGGGTGGTCAAAGATGAAGCAGTTGTCCACGCCCTCGGGGGCGTCGCGCATGACGTGCGGCGTGGAAAAGTTGAGCGCATGCCGGGTACTAGCCTGGACGGCGGTGTTGATGAGCTTGCCCGTTGGGAGGGAGATGTCGTCGACGTCGACGAAGCGCGACGCCCCAGGGAGGTGGAGCTCGTCGTCCATGACGGTCGAGGACAGGTCGGAGCCGAGGTTGAAGAATGAGTGCGTCGTGAGCAGAATCGGGGTGGGCGCGTCGAGTGCCTGGGCGGTAAGGACCGTCTTGAGCGTGCTGCCAGACAGTGTGTGGCTGGCGAAGGCGAGCTGGTGTGAGGTGCGATCAGAGCCGAGGACATACGACATTACCGGGGAAGCCCTCAAAGCCGTAGTCCATGAGGCTAAAGGTGATCGTCGACTCGTTGTGGGTCACGACCGTCCACTCGCGCTGCTGTCAGCCGAGACCTCGAGCAACGCACCGCATCGTAGCCAGTGTACCCTCCGTGCAGAGTATTCCGTCCCCCGTTCTCGTTCGTCGGGACAGAGTACTCCTTGCCGTCAATCTCAAACTTGCCCCCGCGAATGCGGTTGGCGTAGCGCCTGCCGTCAGAGAGCCCGGCCGCGTACCCACCCAATAACCGCGCCAAAGTAGCTCGGCGCCTTCTCGCGGCCGTAGTCCTCGGCGTCCTCATAGCCCAGGTTGACCTCGCGCCATGTCCCAGCGCGGTCGGGCACCTGCAGCGACTTGAGGCGCGCACCGAACGGGATGAAGCTGGCCTTGATGCCGGCTGCCGAGAGAGTGTACTCCTTCAGCGCCGAGGCGGAGGGGGCGCTCGCCTCGGCGAGCACGGCCAGGAGCAGGAACGGCGTGAGCAGCATTGTCAGTAGCTGGGTGTGGGAGAGAACGAGAGGGCGATATTTGGGCGCGATATGACACCGGTCAGCGGCCCGATTCCAGACACCGGTGATATCCGGCGCATCACCGGCGCGTCGGCGATTTCTCGGTCCATTAGTGGGCACCGTCCAGAGGAAGTGCTGGGCGTTGGATGTCGATGCGGCGTAGTCCAAAGGGGTGGCGGTGCCACTCGATGCATGCAGAGGGCGCAGTGTGTGTAGGCGGCCTGTGCGGTACGGTGTGTAAGTTCTGCAAGAATTGGGCACGTGGGGAGTTTAGTTAACCGAGATATGACTAGAACGCTCCACCGATCTCATCATCTCGAGCAGTATGCCTCCCAAGATCATCTACGGGACTGCCTGGTATGCCCTCTGAGGCTCCGCTGATGTGTAGGAAGAAGGAACGCACTCCAGAGCTCGTTTATCAAGCACTCAAAGCCGGATTCCGGGGCATTGACACTGCCTGCCAGCCCAAGGTGGGCGAGCGCCGTGCGCGTCTCACCGCAGCACTACCGCGAGGATCTTGTCGGGCAAGGTCTCAGACGTGCTATTGACGAGGGCATCGTCCAGCGCGACGACGTGTATCTCCAAACCAAGTGAGGAGAGAGCCAACATGACCTGACCAGATTCACATCCCTCGATGGGCAGGACCGCTCCCAGCCGTTGCCGTATGACCCCAAAGCACCTGTCGCAGAGCAGGTGAAGCAGAGCGTGCAGCGGTCGCTCCAGAACCTCGGCGTCGAGCGGCTGGATGCTCTTGTGCTCCACTCTCCGCTCCGAACTCGCGAGGTAGGCACCTCCACCGGGACTGCACCAACACCAGGACACGCTCTCGGCCTACCGCGCCCTCGAGACGTTCGTCTCCTCTGGCACGATCTCCAAGCTTGGCGTGTCGAACATTTACGACCCGGCAGAGCTGTCCTGGCTCGTGAGCGAGGCCAAAGTACCCCTCAGTGTGGTCCAGAACCGATGGCACGAGGGCAACGGCTGGGACTGGGATGGTGAGCGCCTTCCGGTGTAACTAACGCAGTCTACGACCTCTGCCAGAAGCACAACATCTCGTATCAGTCGTTCTGGACGCTCACGGGGTCTCCGTCACTGCTGGCCAGCAAGCCAATTAGATCCCTAGCCGCCAAGGCGAACTGCACCCCCGAGCAGGCAGTCTACTGCCTCTGCCAGCTGTATGCACGCTCACGGCGTGGCTCACGTCAGGTGGAACATCACTCCGCTGTGCGGATCGACCAACTCTGTTCACATGGCCCAAGCGCTGGGGGCGCAAGGCACGTTCGCCGCTAGCTCGTCCGACGTGCAGTCGCTCTGGAAAGCCATGCGGAGTGAGGCGTAAGCCAGAGGATCGCCGCAGACTGGCTTACGAGCGTCCTCGACGCTTCTTATAACTTCTACATGCATTTGGATTGTACCGGAATGTCCTGGTAGACACCCAAGTACCTTCTAGATGCTACGTCATGGTTCTACAACCACGTGGCATGGCTAGTTTCTGGCAGCTTCCACCATTACCGCCCTGGAATGAGGCGATCCCCCCAGTATATTAACACACAACCACCGCTCATCTTTTCTCATCACACCTTTTTCTTTCAACCTCACACGAAAGATAGCAACCATGTCCAAGGCTATCGGCATCGACCTCGGCACCACCTACTCCTGCGTAGCTGTGTGGCAGAACGACAGAGTTGAGATCATTGCAAACGACCAGGGCAACCGCACCACGCCCTCGTATGTCGCTTTCACCGACTCTGAGCGCCTCATCGGCGACGCGGCCAAGAACCAGGTCGCCATGAACCCCTACAACACCGTCTTTGACGCCAAGCGTCTTATCGGCCGCAAGTTCGCGGACGCTGAGGTCCAGAGCGACATGAAGCACTGGCCCTTCAAGGTCATCGACAAGGGCGGCAAGCCCTACATCCAGGTCGAGTACCGCGGCGAGGAGAAGCAGTTCGTGAGTGCATTATCTGTTCTATTGGACCATTCTAACCCCAGTCCCCCGAGGAGATCTCTTCCATGGTTCTCACCAAGATGAAGGAGACTGCCGAGGCCTACCTCGGTGGCACCGTCTCCAAGGCGGTTGTTACCGTCCCGGCCTACTTCAACGACTCGCAGCGCCAGGCCACCAAGGACGCCGGCACGATCTCGGGTCTCGATGTGCTCCGTATCATCAACGAGCCCACCGCCGCTGCCATTGCCTACGGCCTCGACAAGAAGTCTGAGGGCGAGAAGAACGTCCTCATTTTCGACCTTGGTGGTGGCACGTTCGACGTGTCGCTTCTGACCATTGAGGAGGGCATCTTCGAGGTCAAGGCCACCGCTGGTGACACCCACCTTGGCGGTGAGGACTTTGACAACCGTCTCGTCAACCACTTTGTCCAGGAGTTCAAGCGCAAGAACAAGAAGGACATTACGTCCAACGCTCGTGCTCTCCGTCGTCTCCGCACCGCTTGCGAGCGTGCCAAGCGCACTCTCTCTTCCGCCGCCCAGACGTCCATCGAGATCGACTCGCTCTACGACGGTATCGACTTTTACACCTCGATCACCCGTGCGCGCTTCGAGGAGCTCTGCCAGGACCTCTTCCGCTCCACCATGGAGCCGGTCGAGAAGGTTCTGCGCGACTCCAAGATCGACAAGTCGTCCGTGAACGAGATTGTCCTTGTCGGTGGCTCCACCCGTATCCCCAAGATCCAGAAGCTTGTCTCGGACATGTTCTCTGGCCGCGAGCCCAACCGCTCCATCAACCCCGACGAGGCCGTTGCCTACGGTGCCGCCGTTCAGGCGTCCATCCTTAACGGCGAGACCTCCGAGGCCACCCAGGACCTCCTCCTCCTCGACGTTGCCCCTCTCTCGCTCGGTATCGAGACCGCCGGTGGCATCATGACCCCGCTCATCAAGCGCAACACCACCGTTCCCACCAAGAAGTCCGAGATCTTCTCCACTTACGCCGACAACCAGCCCGGTGTCCTCATCCAGGTTTACGAGGGTGAGCGTGCGAAGACCAAGGACTGCAACCTCCTCGGCAAGTTCGACCTCACTGGCATCCCCCCTGCGCCTCGTGGTGTCCCCCAGATCGAGGTCTCGTTCGACGTCGACGCCAACGGTATCCTCAACGTCAACGCGTCGGACAAGACTACCGGCAAGAGCAACCGCATCACCATTACGAACGATAAGGGCCGGCTTTCCAAGGACGAGATCGAGAAGATGCTGGCCGATGCGGAGAAGTACGCTGAAGAGGACAAGCTCGTTGCGGAGCGCGTTCAGGCAAAGAATGGTCTCGAGAGGTGAGTAGCACGTGACCGGCCCGGGCCGGGCCGATGATTACGTAACACCTCCACACTTGTTGAACTCGTACTGACAATCCAGCTACACCTACTCGCTCAAGTCCACTCTCTCCGAGCAGGCCGACAAGTTTGACGCCGAGGACAAGGCTACGCTCGAGGCCAAGGTCGAGGAGACCATCAAGTGAGTACCCTGTCTCGGGGTTGCCTCTCTCGATCATGGACCCTCACAGGTCTTCACGGGTCTTCAGAGGCTTCTCCAGACGGTTTTTACGCCTGAATACGCTGACATTCAGGTGGTTGGACACTGCCGAACAGGCGAGCACTGAAGAAACGAACTCGATGCAGAAAGAACTGGAGGCCGTCGCGAACCCGATCATGCAGAAGTTCTACGCCGCCTCGGGCGGCGCGGGTGGTGCTCCTGGCGGCGCGCCCGGTGGTGCCCCTGGTGGTTTCCCTGGCGCCGGCGCTGGTGGCGACGCCGGCCCCTCGGTTGAGGAGGTCGACTAAGCCCAGCACCCACGCGACGCGAGTTGAACAGTGAGCATAGTCAAATAGTAGAGTAGCATGTACCATTGTCTCCATCCGTTGCAGAGCATCCAGAAGCATCCAGAGGGCATATCGAGTCAGACTTGCGCATGGCATTCTGAGGATCTGAAGAGCAGCCAGGCGCCGGCGCGTAACATCTTTCAGTTGTGGGCAGGAGATGGAGGTGCCACGCCCCGGAGTTATCGGCGTTCCAAATCCCTCGCCTTAGGCCGATGTACCTTCCCTGCGTCATCTTATCAGCTCCCTGACATCCACCTCGCTCCGAGGTCGTGCCGCGCGACTCTACGGAGCGTGATACCAAGCTTCCTGCCGCGGAGCGTGGCATATCCAGCACCGGCTCTGAGCAGCTCCTCAAAATGGCGCGCCAGCGGACCCATCTCATGTAGTGTCACGCCCCGAAGTTGCTAACTGGCAGGAGCCTGGGCCGTGCTCTACGCCGGTACCATCGTTACAACACACGCCCTTCCGCTCTTTGGAGGATCACAAACCCGTACAAGGCTCAGCGGACCGCCACAAAAGAGTACCGTAAAGCCAAGAGCCGTTCTCTGGAAGCCACGGTTCCGCTTGTTGAGAAAGCACTCGACGAATTCTACGCCCCGTCCAAGCTCTCTGTCGACCTGATTCGGTACGTGGCAGTCTATGGAGATGTTGATAGGCGAGCGTTCACCTTGAAGAACAGCGCACCGTCTCAGAAGAAGACGCAGACGGAGTTGACAAGCTGCGCTTCCTTTATCTCGGTGAGTTCCAGTTCAGGGAATGTCCAGTGCCATTCCTCGATCATGCTACTCTCCGGAGCTCCCAGCCTTAGCGTGCTCAGATCATGTCACTCTCCAGAACAGCAGTTCCTCCATTATTGCGAAGTGCCACACCCCGAGAACAAAGTTGCGCATCAGGCTGACACCCAGCGCGTCTCTGGCCTTACCTTCCAAACTTCCAAGCCGTGAAGGGCAAACTGTATTCCATTCTACCACACACCAAGTACCGGCGCCATGAGCCGGCTGAACATCAAGCTCTGTTGACTGCCGACAGTGTCAAAGGTAATAGCCGACAGTGCCACGGTCCGTTGACAGTAGACAACCGATCCACGGCCGCCTTGAGTCCGGGGCAGCGATTCAATGCCACAAAATCACTGCTACGGGCCATCAAGGTAGGGTAATTTCCGGACCGTAGCACTGACATGGAAGTTCCTCGGCTGGACACGAGCGCAGATTGTCACATATGCACGTGAGAATCAGGGTACACCCGAACTCCTACGTGACGAACGCTACACCTTGGAGCGCTCCTACATCGGGCTGATGGGCCGTGGGTGCAGTACGCCGGTGACACTCTAACCACAGTATGGGCCACTGACAGTTGTTCGGTCAAGCGCGAGGAGTGGCACGAGGCTGAGACCTGGCGCCGCGGGGAGCGTGTCATGCAGAGGCGCTCCGACCGTCGCCTGGCCGTTACAAGCCGCTTCCGCAACCTTCTCGGACTCCTCAATGAAGGACACATGTATCTCGGCCCGGCGCCCGGGTGCGATGTACCGCGTGACAAGCGCCGAAGCTTGAATCTTGGGTTCAACAGAGCCAATTGTCTCAAGTGGCTGCGGGAGGCTTTGCCTAACGTGGAAGATGAGGCAGGCATCATGGAGCGCGTTCTCGGAGAGAAAGAGAAGTACAGGAGTGCGACGTTCCGGAGGGCTCTTGCCGCAAACCTTGGTGAGCCATGCTCCGCACATCGCGCTGACCTTCAAGTTAAGGCTGCCCGCCGTGACGGGGAGAGTATGAGACGGCAAGACTTGGTCAAGAAAGCTCGCACGCTTTGCGTTATGCTCCGCACATCGGCGGAGCTAGCGATCTCCAGACAGACGCACTTTTGGACGGAGGCTGAGGACATGAAACTTGCCGAGTGAGCTCTCTTCAGGCAGGGCTGACATTCTGGTTGATCGTAGACTTCCGCGCTGAACACCCCGCGCCGGCCGATCTTCCCTTTGACGCCTTCGCTTTAGTGCTACGCACCAGAAGTGCGCTTGCTATCCGCCGTCGTGTGCAGAATAGGTCGTTGACTGTCATGGACAGCATCCACAAGCAATTGCAGAACGCCGAGCTCGACGAGGAAGATTCAGCCTCGGATGATGATGATGACGCCGGCGAGTAGTTCATTCTTCTGTATGTTACATGGATGGGATACTGTTTACATAAGATGCTACGTCCCGCCTGTAGAGTACGGCGGGACGTGTGATGGGATGAATACAGTGTACATGCTGATGCTATGCCCCGCCTGAGAGTACCGTTATGCTACTGTATGTAATGGCGCGGACGAGTTGTTCTAAAGACGGGGTTTCTTGATGCCCGGTCCCAGCCAATGCTGCGCCTCACTCCACATATCCTCCTTAGTGGCACCTCTGGCCACGCGCCGCGTGATCTCTTGTTCAGCACGCTCCTTGGCTCGCACGCGTTTGGCGCCGATAACCTTTGGCATCGTGCCCTCCCACTGGTGTGGACCAATGGGGTACTTGCGACGGTGACAATCCACCAACACGGAGCGTCGCAGCCCCCTGACCAACGTCCACATGTAAGAAGGAGCAATCATGGGATACTCGTCGCCCAGGATGGCAGCCCAGCGATCGGCAAAGTCGTTTGTCGGGCCAGGCTTGCCCGGTATGAGGACTCCGCCTTGTACTAGCTTCCAAACCGCATCTAGGAAGGAGAGTACCAATGCGGCTGCATGTTAGCGGGGTGTGGCATGTGCACCTACGACTTAGAGTCGTTGTCATCTTGTAAAAGTTGTTGTCAAAGATGTAGGCATTCGCGCCGGGCTGGAGCGTGGCACGAGTGAGCGCCATCACCATGGTTTCGTAGATATGACCGACTGTCCCTGGCGTGTCGGGGCGTACCACAAAGAGCCCAAGTGGCTCCCAGGTCTTGTCCTTCTTGAGCTCGCGAAGCTCCTTGTTGTTTCCCTTGAGGATGTATGTCTGGTGGTCGTCAAGGCGGACCTCAAAGCAGCTGGTCCAGCCCACATAGAATTCTCCTCCGGGAAAGAACAGGACATAAACACCGCCCTCGCGGCTGGTGGCAGCTTCAAATCCAAGGGCTCGGAGCGTGGCAGGTTTTATGGCTTGGCCGGGCTGGAGGCTGTATGATCAGGGATGTCACGGGCCGAGCTAACCTGCTCACAACGTCTGCTAGTTTGTCACTTAAAGCCAAGAAACTTGTCCACGCCATGAAGAGGAAGGACGTGTCACGTCCCGGGGCTGGCTCCAGAAGGAAGTCGTACACCCGGCGGGTGTTGGACTGAGAGCGGGAGGGCTGAAGCTGACCATTCGATACCACACGCCATGTGGCATTCTTCTTGACTTCGTACTGCTCGTGGTAGCCTTCCACGAGCCGGGGGAAGGTCCTTTCAGCGAGCTGGCGCTGGGCTGCTGTCAGCCCTGGTAGCAAGATCAACTCACAAGCAGAGGTCTTGTCAAAAGCTGACTGAATCCAGCTGCAGACACTTTCCTTCTTGTCTTCAATCGAGAAGTCGTCGTTGCCATCCGCTTCTTCGGTGTATCCAGCCGGTAGCCCACTGGGATTCCTGTTTTGTGAGATCCTGCCGCTGAGTGGCATCGGGGCGTGACACTTACTGGATACTCTTGTCGCTCGCGGTGCGTGGCATCTTGCGCGCCGTGTCGGAGCGTGGCATGGTGATGGAGAACGGGACTGAGAAGAAAAGTGAAGATCATGGAAATAAAGCACCCGCGATCGGCAGTGTGTGTGTGTTGTTCGTGGCTCACCCCGGCCCTCACAACAGCTGATGCTACTCTCCATCGCACGGTCACTCTCCGCACTGTCACCCTCCAACCCACTCATCATCCATCCACTGCCACGGCCCGTCCAAGCCACTCAGACTACCACGCCCCACATCACTCACAAGATGCCAGCCGACCGCACGCATGCCGAGCCTGCTACGGCCCCCAAGGCAAAGCCGAGGAGGTACAAGCCCCAGAAGCGCGCCACAGAAATCCAGCGGTGGGTGGGTGAAGCCGTGGCGCAGGTGAGACGGGCCGTATGGGTTCTTCTAACAAGCAGGTGGATCCCACGCGCCGGTCGCTCTGGGATCAAAAGGCGCTGGTCCTCATGAAAGGCGGGAGCTCAGACACGAAGAAGACAATGGCGGCCATTAAGGAAGCCATCCGTGAGCCTGTGTCAATGGTCAGCTGATGATGAAGATGCTGCAGCCCTGGCCAATGGTGCAGACGACAGCAAGGACGAGGCCTTCAACTGGGCCCAAGCCTTCTGTCGTCAAATGGACAATAACTTCAAGGACAAGGCGAAAGGCCTTCGCCTTCGCCAGACGTGGACGATGAACGAGGAGATTATCCTCGCCAAGTTAGTGTCACGCCCGGCCCACTCTTTCGCGCTGACCACAGATACTTTGAGCGCACCGACCCGCCGAGCTTGAAGAAGCTCGCGCACGTATTCCACCCCCGTCCGCCGGCCCAGATCAAGGCTCGCTGGGCATTGGGGCCAGTCCCCCTCATGGTGGATGAGGAGGACATGTCTCCCAGCTCGGACGGTTCCGCGGTCACACTCTCAGACAGCGACCTGGACGTTACGGACGACGACATCGAGACGGAGAGTGGGACGGACACGCCCGCTCCGTCCGAGTTCAGCTCCGAGGGCGGCTGGGCGTCTGGCGGCGAAGATGACGGCGAGGAGGACGTCGGGGGGTGGGACGAGGGGGCGCTGGACGACGCAATGTCGGGCCAGCACGAGACTGGAGCACGTTCGGCGCACGAGACCGCCTCCCCGCCCCCGTTCGACTCCATCGGTGCATCGGGCCGTGACAGCCCCATTCACCACCAGGGCCGTCGCACGATTCGCGCAGCGGCCGCTCACACGTCGCCCGTCGCCACCACCAGTAACGACGGCGAGAATGGGAGTGAAGAGGAGGAAGGCGAGGACGGCGACGCGTCGGACGGTGGCACGGACCGTCAGTCGACGGACGATGGACGCGGCTCGTGCGATGCTTGGGTGCTCGAGGATTCTGAGGGCGAGGACGGTGATGAAGAGTACGAGGACGACGGAACGGAGAGCAGCGACAGCGACAGCTGGTAGATTAGGACGAGCGTTTGGACATACAATCTTTTGTAGCAGGTAACCAGTTGTGCCATAGTGAGCGTAGCATGACCATGAACCCCAGTGTCCATGGCATGATCCAGATCTCCGGATCGCCGGAATCAACCCTCTGTGCGAACGTGCGGACGCATGTGCCACCCTCCGAACACGTGGTTTCCATGTGGGATCACGTGATGCCACGGCGCGATGCTGTCCCCCCATGCCCCGACAACCTTTCCATCTCTACTGCCAGCGTGAGTCCATCTCCCATCTTCTAATGCTGCCTTAATACATTGCTAGCGGTCTCTCTGGGTTCTCGCAAGAAATGGCTCTACTTCTACTTCTCACATGGTCGCACAGTCGTTTTGCGCGCTTCACTGCCCCGTCCCGCGGTAGATGTCGGCGCGCGCTGGCGTCCACGGTGACAGCTCGATGACCTGCTTTGGTGCTACGGCGCTGGTGGAGGAAGAGGATGCTGCGCCAGCTGGTGCTGCAGCTTGGGCACCTACCGACTGGGTCGCAGTGTGACGCCGCTGTGTCGAGCCGGCGCGTGTGCCCTCTTGAGTGCGTGCTGGACGACTGGGGCCAGGCGGCGCGTGAACACTCCCACCGGCGCCCTGGGTGTTGGCCGACGACGGGGCGTGAGACGAGGCCGTGCGGGACGTGGTTCTGGCTGGCACAGTGCTGGGTGTGCTGGAACTTGGTTGACTTCCGCTCGCTCCTGCCGACGCTGACCATCAGCCTAGGTCGCACAAGTACTCACAGGAATCTGCCTGTCGGGCTTGCGCGCGAGCGGCTCGAGCAGCTGCGGCCCGTCGTACACGCCAGGCCGGCTTGGGGACTTGGACAAGGGCGTGCTGGCCGCTCGGCAGGAGGTAGTCGGCAAAGTAGTGCAGGCTTCCCTCGCCCGAAGTGCAGGGCTGGCACTCCAGCTGCAGTGCAGAGCAGCGGTTGCATGCCCTGCGCATGTACAGGCCTTGCGAGATGGCCGCCTCAGCCCTCGAGACGTTGTCGGGAACCCGAACGAGCTCCAACGCCTCTGGTATCACGCATGGGCATGGCTTGCCAGTCCGAGCCGCTTCCTTGCGACAGTTTGGGCATGCACCCCAAGGGACGTCAGGGGGGGCACTTGGGACATGAGTGTTCGCCCAGACTGCAAGAACTCACGTTATGGAGCCATCGGGGTGGACGACGAAGCCGTACTTGAGGAGGTTCACAACCTTCATCAGGATTCTTATCTGGCCGGCGCGCGGCATCGCTTGTGAGGCTGTCGGGCTGTGAGGTGCGGAGAGGATGCTGTTCTAGGTTTCGCTTTGAAGATGTCGCTCGGGGATGACAAGAGGTTGAAGAATGGGTGATGGAGAAAGTTGAGGAAGGAACTGGCGTGCTGTGTGTGCTCAGTGCCGTGTGGGCTGTAGCCATTCGCACAACCATCACACCACCGGCGCGACACCTCCTCGTGCTCCTCACACTGCCAGACGCCTTCTGCGCGCTCAGAGAAGCTTGCTTAGTGCGTGCTGACTCCACTGACTGGCAACATACAGCAGACACAGTGCGGGTTTGGGTATCTCATCAAGCTAGTTACAATAAAGCGGGCCCAAGACAGCTTGGTCTCTCAAGACATCGTTGCTACTGCATCAAATCTCTCCCAGGCGGAGCGTCCACCCATCCGCCTCGAGGAAGCTTATGGTCAGAGGGGCGTCTGTGAAGGTCGGTCGAGCGCGCGGTGGCGGGGCGACGGAGTTGACTGCCGTGTTGGCCGGGGGAGGAACGAGGACTGACCGGCCACTGGTCGTGGCTGGCACGGCGGCGGGTACGCTCGGCGGCTCGGCGGTGTGCGGAGCTGGCTGTCGGCGCGTGGAAGCCTTTGGCGGCGCCTTCTTGCGGGCTGTCTGTCGCGCTTTCGCCGCTGCCGCTGCCGCCGCTAACGTCAACCTAGTCGAAGACATATCTCACCCATTGCTGCTTTCTCCTTACGCCGCTTGCGCGCTTCCTTCGCCGCCGCTGCTCGTGCCACGCGCCACTCTGGCTTGGGAGCCTTGCTGAGGAAGACTCCGCGTGCGGACTTTGCTCGCTGCTTCCAATAGAAGGAAGAGCCTTCCCCCGAGGTGGCGGCATCACAGGCTATCTTGAGCCCGGCGCATCGTTCGCAGGCTCGGCGCATGTACAGGCCGTTACTGGCGGCCGCAGCGTCACGGGAGATGTTGCGAGGGGCACGTAGCAGCTCGAGCGGCTCGGGCAGAACGCAGGGGCATGGCTCCCCGCTGTCCGCTGCTGTCTTAGTGCAGTTGCCACACGCGCCGTGCGCGACACCTGGCGGGGCGCTTGCAAGTCAGAAGGCGTCTGCGTCTAACTCACGTTATCGTCCCGTCCTCGTTGATGGAGAAGCCGTACTTCAGAAGGTCGAGGACCTTCATGAAGATGGCGTTCACCCTGGACCGGGCCATGGTTGCCTCGTTGCGGATGGAGGTGGGGAGTGCTTGGTGTATGGATTTCTGTATGGGGCTTGCGGCTCCAAGAAGGTGACTGGATTCGATGGAAGATGGAGATATGGAGAATGATGTGATGGAGAAATGAGTTGTGAGCGAACAGGTGTGATCTGGTGTGTTTGGCTCTCCAGTGAGCGGGCAGCAGAGCCCAGCGCTCGCAGCTTCACTCTCAGTCTATTAGCACTTCATTATCATGGAGCGACAGCATTGCAGCGACAGCGATGTTTTCCTCGACTCTGTCAACAATCTTGCATAGACAGTTATGGCCGTGCTGTACACAGGAGTGAGTGAGGCCTACCGCGGCGCATGTCAGCCTGCCTTGCATCATCGTCCAAAATCATGAGAGACATCGCAGGTGTGGTAGTGCTGAGCAGCTCGTCCCAGATAAGACGCCGCCTGCGCTCGGTGCGTGGGTGGGACTGGAGGCGTGGTGTCCTCGTTCGCGGCGTGGACGAGACGACGTTGCGCGTAGCACAAATCACCTCGTCATGGAGTACCTTGCTCAGCACAGCGGGGTAAATGTTGATCGCAGCACCCCGTAGCGCGGTCGCCGTCCTCCTTGTGCGCCGGCGTGAAGGGCGGACAGAGTCATGGTCCGATGATAAGGAGATGGTGGGGATGGAGGCAAGCCGATGAAGCTTTGGACCCCCTTGAAGATTGGCCTCAAGCTGGCACTGCCAACATCTCAGCCATCTGGACAGTGGCACCGCCGACGACGCGCCGGGGAGAAAGCAGAAGCGGCGGAGGTTGAGTGTGATCACATTCGATCATTGCACCCTGTAAGTGTATCGGGCAACAGGCTGGTAGACATGATTACGTGATATCATCGAAAATACACGTTTTCTCTGACCACTCGTTCTGGTCTAACACTCTCAAAAGTATTTTGAAACTGGTCGGGCTTGGAAGTCGTCAAAGCCGCTTGGCATAGCTGTCGTAGCGCTGCGCCTGGCTGGACGAGGGTGAGAGCTGGACGACTGTTTTCTTGATGATCGCATTGCCAGAGTCTGGCCGGCAAGGGGGCACAGCTGTCGAGCTAGCAGGCGAGCTACCCGGAGAGAGGCCGTCGCCAGCCGCCAACCGAAACGAGCGGCGCGTGCGAGGTCGCGGTACTGTGGCCTTCGGGGCAATGGAGGTCGTCTGAGTAGCAGTCTCTTTCGCCGGGGTCGTCATCGGGTCAGGACTGCCAATCTGGCTTGCTGCCAATCGAGCTGAACGCCGCGGGCCGTGGGTGAAAGTCGTGGGAGCCTCGGAGCTGGAGACGTGCGGCGGGCTACTGTCTGTGGCGTGCGACTTGCGGGTGCGAGTGGGCGTACGCGCTGACGATGAGCTTCCGTCGGGCAGTGTACGTACTAGACTGGGCAGCTGCTTTGCCACGCGCCCTTGCAGCCCTGGCAGCGGCCGCTCGTTTGAGGCGCCAGTCGGGCTTGGGGACTTGCACGAGTACTTCACGGTTCCCTCCCCTCGGAAGCTGGACACCCGTCCAGTAGAACGAGCTTCCCTCGCCTGACGTACATGTGCTGCAGTTGAGCTTGAGCTGGGAGCAGCGTTCACACGCGGGACGCATGTACAGTCCCTGCGACTCGGCTGCAACGGCCTTGGATATGTTACTGGGGGCGCGCACAAGCTCGAGTCCCTTGGGCAGAACGCAGGGACACGGTTTGCCGGTACGCTGGGCCTCCTTGGTGCAGTGAGAACAGGCACCGTGCGGTACGCCTGCGGGTGCGCTTGCGTCAGGCCTGTGGCTTCATGGCGACTCACATGATGGCCCCGTCGGGGCGGACGCTGAAGCCGTACTTAAGGAGATCGAGGATGCCCATGTAGATGGCGGAGATGCTTCTAGTCATTCTGCTGTCCAGTTAGTCAGAGCAGATGAGCCACACAAAAGGGTCGCACCCGGTGTTGTGGACTGCAGGCGGATATGTCAGAGATGCTGGTGAGAGGATGGTCGAGTGAGTGATGGGATGGTGATCATGATCGTCCGCCCCGTGATCAAGATCGCCCGCCAGTCAGCCCGTTCTTGTCCACCAGAGATCCAGAGAGCGGCACCAGCATGCAGGTTCGTCGAACAACGTCTTGAGCTACAGTCAGGATGCCATTTACAGTCTGTCTCACTTGTCACTAGCAGGGTTTTGGGAGGCGCTGCTGTTGAACAGATCAATTACGTGTATAATGGCTGATTAGGAATGGGAGGTGGAGGGCATCTCGGTCGCATGACCATATAATCCCGCAACATCAGGGTAAAATCTCCGAAGTCAATAACGCTTATCACTATATCTGAGAACTTTAAAAAGTACACATTATATCCATACCCTTCCAGATTTAAACTGCGACACTGTTATGCAGTCTGTCCACCTTCATTTCGGATGCTTGTATTGCGTTCCCACTGTGTACAGACCGTTCTAACAGTGATGCGCCTGTGAGGTGGTCACGGCCAATGGACAGCAGATAGCGTCCAGAGGGAGATAACCTAGTCACAACACGTGAAAGTGGTACCGGTCTTGGTCCTACCTTGTGATAACTTACGCTGGATGGGTACACAGAGGGACTGTGCGGAGAAGAGAAGAAGAGAGAATGAGAGAGTGTGCAGAAGATAGAGAGATAGGCTACTGAGGTCTTCTTATATCTAGCTATTTGCTAGATAGGATTCGGTGTGGCACTTCGGGTGCGTACAGTACGTATCAGGTATACGATGAGTCGAATGACCAATAGTTGTCGGAGCGGAGACGTAGTCGGAGTGGGTTCGTACCAGTGTCGGAATGGTTTGAGTGAGGTTTGGTGTTCGTTCGTGTGTGTCGGGTGTCCGTTTGTGGGGGTGTCGGTGGTGAGTGGCACCGAGGTTGCCAATACGGGTTGCGTGTCGGGTCGAATGGTGTGCGAGGGGTCATCGTACAGGGATGGAGGTGTGCGATGGGTGGCAAAGGGGTAGACATGTTACAGCGCCCCTGCACACACCTTACGCCCCCTCCTTCTGGCTGACAAAGCCACACTGTGACATCGAAGAGCTCTGGAGATGGCATTGGAGTTGACCAGCGGTGCTGACTGTCACGACGGTTGTGTATCTACTGCCAACTAACGTCAACTGCACGTCTCACCCGTTCGCAGACGATCGTTTATTGTGTGACTTTCTACCGAATGATTGCCGTGGTGCATGCATCAAGACACCATTTTCAGTACGCTCGGGATGGTATCACCACCATGATGGGATGTCGCTTTCGAAATTCGACCGGGCACCTCTGTTTCGTTGTTACGCCACGGTCTCAGCAGATAGGGAGAACGTGGTGGACGGGCAATGCACCGGACAGTATAGCGTTGAGTGCACAGGACAAGGGGCCTTCCGCTCCAGGTGGTGCAAGAATGATGTGGCCAGGAGGGAAGGTAGTGAAGGAGTAACTTATGATATTAGATCTCTGGAAAGCTACAGAGGGGGGGTACCCCCGTTTATATACCATGCAATGGAGTGGAGCGTGTACTCCTGTTGCCACCTTCCATCGATCCTATTGGCAAAGGGGGTCGTGCGTGTTGCACAGACGGGCGATGATGTTTGGTGCTGGCGTTGAGATACGGGCAACAATGATCGTGCGTCTGTGCAATGTGTGGAGTGTTCTGTCACATACAGTCGATGATTGTCGCTCCTGTTGGTAACAGTCCTGGAATGTATCTCGACAATCATCGTGCGTCTGTGCAATGTGTGGAGTGTTGCGTCACATTGTCTCGATGATTATCGCCCCTGTTGCTAAACGTCTTGGAATGTATCGGCCCTCTTGCCAAAGAGCACTGGAGCATTGCACAAGTGTTCGATGATCATCGTGCATGTTGGCGATAGGTTTGATGATCATCGTTCGTGTTGACACAGCGTCGCGCATGTTGGGAAGACGTTCGATGATGACGTCACGGTTGGGCGCTGTGTGCGTCTGGTCCTTGGGCAATGGTAACAAGTGTGTAATGTTGTTGTAATGATGTGTTGTGACTGTAGTGTTGCGTTGCGTTGGCAGCGTAACATTCGTGGAACGTTCGATGGCTTTCGGATCGGATGGCGGCATGACTATGCCTATAGCCATCCATGTGATGTCAAGGCATCACGGCAGCCGCGGCCATACCGTGATGCCTTGACACTGGCTGACGCACTTGCTGTAACCCCGACAGAGGCTGTAGCCTCAGCTATGGCTATGGCCTGGCCATTGCTCAAAGCCGTTATTGTGACGCCGGCCGAGGCGGTAGCTGTGACATTGGCGATTGGCATCCCTGTGACGCTGACCGAGGCAGTAGCTGTGACATTGGCGATTGGCATCCCTGTGTGTTACGACTGTCGCTAGGAAGAGACAAGAACTAGCGATGGACGCAAGCTGGGGGTTTGCACGCTGCTAGGGTGTTTGCGAGCAACGGGATGGGTCCCCGGGTTGTGCCGGAAAAGGGGATGATGAAGGGTGACCGCCCTGGAGTGTCGAGTATGGGTGCCGTGTAGTGGCCTGGAAGTCTCTTAAGGAGAACGGAGTTGTCCTGGTAACTTATGTCCCGGTAACTGGGTAGTAGAAGGGGCAAAAGATATTTCATCGGCGAGGTGTTGAGACGCTCAACCCTCGCCCTTATATCCTACGCATCTGGACGTGGTAACATGGTTCACTTTACCATGTTACACGTAATGGAGCATGACTAAAGGCTCGGGTACGCTGTGCTTACTCACGCGTGGTGAAGTTTACCATGTTACATGGTAACATTGACCACGCCGGGGGATTGTTGCGGAATGCGGGAGCAGATTAACTGTCCTGCATGGTAAAGTTAACCATGTTACGCGGTACAGTTAACCATGCCGGGAGGTTTCTGCGGAATGTCGGGATCGGTGTTCGGTGTCTTGAATATGAGTTACGACCGGGTCGTAACACTGTGCCACAACACAGGCTCGGGCCAGCCAGCAAGTGGCTCGGAGGTGTAGTCGTTCGCGCGGACCGCGTCTTCCTCGGGGAATTGCACAAACTTGAAGATACTGCCCTGCTCTGCTGTCAGCTTGGCCACCAACGAAGAAACTGACACTTCGACAGGATGTCCCCTTCACCAGACACGATCCCAGTCTATCCTGGGGAGAGACTTGTTCTTGGCTCTCATTGTCGTCGTGGTGCTCTTGCTCTTGGCTACCTTGCGGCGTCCATGCGGTTTGAGGGCCTTGTGAATGCACTCACTGCCTTGCGCGAGCGCGGCGTGTCGAGCCAGCCGAACCGCGCCTCGTTGTCCTCGGCTGAGCAATTTGCGCAGCCGCAGTCGCATTCTGGTTTGGGCGATGGCGCCACGGCCTGCTTCGTTGGGCGCTCAAGGTTTGTCAAGATGTGGATCGAGGCCGTGGCGGTGACGGTGCTTGAGGGCCGTCACTGTCGCTGTGACACTGGCTGTCATGACTCGGTCGGTCGTCTGGTCAAGATTACGTAAACGACCACGCGACTCGGACTGGCGGAACCATTTTCCTCCGTCCAGACCCCTCGACGCGACTACCTTTGTTCTTACGCATGGCCTCCGCGACACACAACATGACGAACATGTGTCATGACTCGGTCGGTCGTCTGGTCAAGATTACGTAACCGACCATGCAACTCGGACCGGCGGAACCATTTTCCTCCGTCCAGACCCCTCGACGCGACTACCTTTGTTCTTACGCACGGCCTCCGCGACACACAACATGACGAGCACGCCTCTCTCGATGGTGAACGGACCGCCACTCGGGGTTTCGCCGCTAACACCGTGCACCGCCACGTCGCCCATCAAAACATGTCGCGCGCGCTCATTGTAGTTTCTCTAAGTCATGTATTCTCAGCATCAGGTTCTCTTGCGTCGCCGAATGGTTTAGCTAGCCATCCTTCGCCATCCCGTGCCAGTGTCTGTCTGTTCTTCCGAACTGCCGCAGCGCTAGCAGCGTACGATCCGATTGTTGGGTGTTTTCCCGCCGTCTTTAGTCCGAGTCAAGAGAACGGTCTGAGGACTTCGCCGTTGTGAGTCCTTGGATGTGACAAGGAATACATGACTTCAACACCCGAACAGTCGCCACCCCGTACACCTTCTGGCGAGCACGCTGCGCTCTCCGCTCAAGAAACCACTTCGTCTTCCCACCCTTTTGTTCAAGAATCCCCATCACCTATTGCTTCCGCCTCTGCGCCACCAAGCGCCCCTGTCTTCCCAGAACCGCCTGTTACCCCCGCATTCGCAGAACAGCGCCGACGTCGGCACGCAGCTGGACCAGAGACCCACGCCGCTGCCTTAGCCGCCGACACCACAGCTTTCGGTTTTCGATCACCAGGCTCCGCTTACTTGGGTTTCGGTCGACGCGTCTACCCCGAAACCAGCATGTCCGACCACGGTGCCGACCCTGCCCACGCGAGCACGGGTGAGAACCCCGAGCAGCCCGCGCCCAGCCAGTCACAGTCCGCTGCCGAGATCAAGCCCGCCTCCGATTCGTCCGCCTCTGCTGGCGACCTGCCTTCCGTCGTCAATGTCCGGTCGGCGCAGGAACTAGCAGAGTTGATCGCCAACAACCCCGCCGGTGTCCCCCTCGATGACCTCAACCGCATCATTGACGCTATCCGGGTCCAACGCCCTGTTCTGCTCGACACTCCTACGGGTGGTCAAGCCCGCCAGTCTGGTATTCCGCTTGTACCCAAGAACGTCCGGCCCAAGGATGATCCGCCTTCGGCTCCCCCTCCTCCCCCTCCTGCTCAGACTACCGGGCTTCGCCCTCTGTCCCTCTCGGCCTCGGTCCCCCTCATGCCACCCCCCAGTGTGACCGACAACACCAAACTCATGGCCTGGTTCGAGCAGATGTACCCCCAGGAGGCCGCCCTCTTCCACAATGACCGGTTCAACATCCTCATGCACTCCAACTTGTTCAACGAGGTTTTCAACCTCTGGGAGAACCGTGAAGCACCAGCCGCTCCGCCACAGCCGACTCCGTCTCACCCCGCCCAGCCTCGCCAGTCCGCCCGTTTCCAAGCCGGAATCCCGTCACCAGGATGGGCTCCGCGTCGCGAAACGATGTTTACCGACTACAGCCACCTGCCGCAGACTCCGCAGCAGTATGCCCCCCGTGCCAGCAACCCCGTTCCCCTCCCGTCCGTCGCCCGCCGCCAGCTCGACAAGTACGAGCCCTTCCAGGCTCCTGCTGTGGAGCTCGACAAGCGCGCCGCCGAAGATGCCCGCAAAATGCTCACTCCTCGCCTTACTAAGTTCAACGGTGACCGCACCAAGGTCAACGCCTTCATCCGGGACTTTACCACGGCCACTACCGCTGCTGGCAGCGCTACCTGGGACGACAGCATGCGTATCCGTACCCTCGGACAGTTCCTCACCGAGGACGCCATGCGGTGGTACGAGGCCTTTGTCGGCTTTCACACGGAGTACATCACCTGGGACATGGTCTGGCAGGACTTCAAGGACAACTTCGCCGACAACGATTCGCACAACCGCGCCCTGAACAAGTGGCAGTTCAACGAGCTCAAGATGGTCAACGGCAACTTTGACGAGTATTGGACCAAGTTCTGGGTCCTCATGCGTAACGCTGGTGCCCCGGACAACCAGGAGACCATCCGCAAGTTCCAGTATGGCCTCTTGCCCCAACTCCAGCGAGTGATCCTGGACCTCGACCCCACTGCCTACGGCTCCGTCACGACCTACAAGAATGCCGTTGCTGCTCGTTTCCGCGTCTTCAACACCAACCAGGAGATGCTTCGCCGCGCCAAGGGTC
This sequence comes from Cutaneotrichosporon daszewskae, assembly GCA_002335585.1. Lineage (NCBI taxonomy): Eukaryota > Fungi > Basidiomycota > Tremellomycetes > Trichosporonales > Trichosporonaceae > Cutaneotrichosporon > Cutaneotrichosporon daszewskae. The sequence goes on along the minus strand of BEDX01000002.1, from coordinate 2,009,841 downwards.
TTCCAGCTCAACCTGCGGTTGCCAACCGTTCTGCCGACACGACCACTGCTGCTGCCACAACTGCCAGTCTGCCTCCGCTTCCCGCTGGGGTGCCCAACCTCCACGCTCGTCTCAACCAGTATCCTGCTCTTCGCGACTATCTGATCAAGAACCAGCTGTGCTTCAACTGCCGCCAGCCTGGACACATGGTCAGCGAGTGCCCGCTGTCTAACAAGCGTGGCCAAGCTCCCGCTCCTGCCAAAGTCGCCTCCGCAGTCATTGATGAGCTTGCCTCCGACGACGACAACCAGGGAAAAGACTAGCCCAGCCAGGCGCTGAGCTAGCCGCGCTGGGTACATCTCTTTCCAGCTCTTCCCCGTCGTCCCCCGTTCAAGCACCTCCGCCTGGCCCACCGTTTTTCGCTACCTCACCTCGTTTGGATGCCGTACCGACGGTGTCCACTCAAGTTTCGCAGCTGCAAGCAGCTGACCAAGACGATCCTCCTTCGGGAGTAGCGCTGTATACCCCAGTCACGACCACCACTGTCCCTCCTCCTTCCGTTCCCGTTCCCCAGATTGTCCTTCACGCCGCTGAAGACAATCTCGTGCCCGTGTCCGTCTCGTCCGTTTCTGTTCCCCCGCCCGCCCTGAGCCAAGGATCGCTGCGTGGTTCCGTTCTGATCGGAGCCATGCGTGGACCCGTGAAACCTCCCGTTTGCCTCACTGTGTTCGCAGACCTCTTCTCAGAGAATCGAGATGAAGCGTACGTCCGCAACGTGAATTCACTTGTTGATTCAGGATGCACCGCTGTCCTGATTGACGCTGGGTTTGCCCGCACCCTCAAGCTCCCCACCATCAACCTCGACAAGCCCACGCCCGTCAAGCTGGCTGACGGCTCTGTCGCCATTCCGATCTCGCAGAAGACGTTGCCATTGGCCGTCAAGATTGGTTCTCACACCGAGAAGCTCGAGTTCCTGCTCACTGAACTCGCCGACTACAAGATTTATCTCGGTATGCCGTGGCTCGCGCGCCATGACCCGCTCATCACCTGGTCTCGCCCCTCCATCATGTTTGACTCGGCTCACTGCAAGGAGTTCTGCCTCCCTGGGAAACGTTCTCCACAGAACTATCCTCCTGTCGAACCGCCCAGCAAGACCATTCTTCCGTCCCGCGCGCAAGCCTCCATCCGCTTCGTTCTCACCGAAGCTAGGACCAAGACCGCCCCCAAGCCTCTTGTAGCAAGCTACATGCAAGATCTATCCGCTTCTTCCCAGCATTCTGAAGAAGTTCCTGTCGACGTGAGCAGTGCAAGCTCTACCATGGTAGTCGCCTCTGTCCAAGAAGGGGCGACTGACGACCCTACAACTGAAGGGGAAGTGCCCTTTGATCGCCTCGGCCAGTTTGTTGAGAACAAGGATCACTATGATCTGATCTCCTCTCCCGCCTTGGCCATCCTAGAGAGCCTGAGCCCCGACGACCCTACGGTCTTCCTCGCCAGCGTCGAGATCCCTGCGCCAGAAATTGATCCGTTGGACCCGAGTGCCGCTAGGCCACGGTTGACCACGGATTGGGTATGGAACAGTGAGATTGTCGACCCCTTGCACCCTCCCGATCCCCCTGACGTCGACACTCTTCGCGACGTCGTTCCCGCCGCGTACCATGACTACCTCGACGTGTTCTCGAAGGTTTTGGCCGACAAGCTCCCTGCCCACAGCGAGTACGACCACGCTATCGACTTTGTCGAAGGCGCCACACTCCCGCCAAAGCAGAAACCATTCCGTCTATCGACTGCTGAGCAAGAAGCAGCTGCTAAGATGGTTGACGGCCTTCTAGAACGTGGTCTCATCCGAGAATCCGCGTCTCCCATCGCGTCCCCCTTGTTTTTCGTCGCCAAGAAAGACAAGAACGAACCAGCCCGACCAGTGATTGACTATCGCGAGGTCAACAAGATCACTCTCAAGTGGCGGTTCCCCCTTCCGCGTATCGAGGATCTCCTCGACACGCTCAGTGCAGGCAAGATTTTCACCAAGATCGATCTCCGCTCTGCCTACTATCTCGTGCGCCTGCGCGAGAATGACGAGTGGAAAACTGCCTTCGCCACGGCCCAAGGCCTCTACGAGTACACGGTCATGCCCTTTGGATTGACCAACGCGCCTGCTAGTTTTCAGCACATGATCAACACGGTGCTTGGAGACCTCGTCAACGACTCTGTGGTAGTGTATCTTGACGACATTCTCATCTTCTCAGATGACGAAGAGAGTCACACCAAGCACGTTCAACAAGTCCTTGACCGCCTGCGTGAACATTCTCTGTACGCTAAGGCCGAGAAGTGCGAGTTCTCCGTCGTCGAGACAGAATTCCTGGGTTTCATCATCAAACCAGGATCTGTTGAGATGGCTCCGTACAAGATTGAGGTCATCCTCTCTTGGAGAACTCCCACGACAGTCAAGCAAGTTCGATCTTTCGTCGGGTTCTGCAACTTCTACCGACGATTCATTTTCGCATTCTCCGATATCGCGCGACCACTCTTCAAATTAACAGAGAAGAATGTCGCATTCACCTGGGGAGACGCCCAGCAGGCAGCCTTCGAGGCTCTCAAGGACGCGTTCAAGAATGGCGAGGTTCTCATCGCTTTCGACCCCTCTCGCGCCTTGGTTCTTGAATGTGATGCCTCTGATTTCGCCATCGGCTGTATCCTCTCGCACCTCATGGACGACGGATCTCTTCGCCCTATCGCCTTCCATTCGCGGAAGTTCACGGTCTCCGAGCTCAACTACCCGACTCACGACAAGGAGATGCTCGCCATTGTCGAGGCCTTCAAGGTCTGGCGCAACTACTTCGTCGCAGTGCCCAACATCGAGGTTTACTCAGATCACTAGAATCTCGAGTACTTCCTCTACCCTCAGCGTTGGAACCGCCGCCAGGGCCGTTGGATCATGCTCCTCATGGACTACGACTTCCGTCTCAAGTGGAAGAAGGGTAAGGCTATGGAGAAGGCCGACCTTCTCAGCCGCCGTCACGACTTCCAGCCTGGCACCAAGGCCAAAGAGGCGGAGCCGTCCTACTTCTTCCGCGAGGACGTCACCGACCCTCTCCCCGCGACTCCTTCTACCGAGGAGCCGACCGCGCTTATCGCTTCTACCCACGTTCCTTCCAACACCGACGCTCCTTTCACTCCCACCCCAGACGATCTCCCCGAGAACCTATCTCACCTCCTCCAGCAAGATCCGTGGCTCTCACACATTGCCGTACGCTCGATGGATGTCGAACCCGACCTTACCGACGTGCTGGAGCTTCTGAAGAAAGCTCAGCAAGTCGACCCAGACACCAGTCCCATCATCAAGCGCCTGCAAGACCCTTCAAAGCCACTCCCCGCTGGGGACGACGAAGACGATCTTCATCTCTTCAACTACGAGAATGACCTCCTCTACTTCGGCAACCTCGTACAGGTTCCCGACAACCACGACATCAAGTTGAAGATCCTCTACCTTCTCCACAATTCTCCGCTGGCTGGCCACCCTGGTATCGCTCGAACCAAAGGCATGGTCAAGCACTATTTCCACTTCCGCGGCCTCGACAAGTTTGTCACGGCGTACGTTCAAGGCTGCCACGCTTGCGCGCGCTCTAAGACTACGACTCACAAGCCGTACGGCCTTCTCGCTCCACTTCCCGTCGCGAACGGCCCCTGGACATCGATCTCGATGGACGCGATCGTCAAGCTTCCCATGACCCCCGCTGGATTCGACTGCATTATGGTTTTCGTTGACCGATTCACCAAGTTCATCGAGCTCGTGCCGTACACCGAAGCCGGCTTCGACGCACCCGCCCAAGCTGAGATGTTCCACAAGAACATTGTCTGCCGCTTCGGCATCCCTGCCTCCATCGTGGGCGATCGCAGCCCCCTCGCTACCTCCAAGTTTTGGAGCGCCTTCTGCGAAGGACTAGGCTCTCGACCTCTGCTTTCAACGGCCTATCATCCACAGACGGATGGGCAGACCAAACGTCTCAACTTGGTCGTCGAGACCTATCTTCGCCAGTTCATCAACGTTCACCAAGATGACTGGGACAGCCTGCTGCCTGACGCCGCCTTTGTCTACAACACCAGCATCCAAGCTTCCACCAAGAAATCTCCGTTCGAGATTCTCTATGGCTACCAACCCGCCAATCTTGGTACTCCCCCGTCGCTTGCCGTGCCCGCAGCCGAGGACCGACTAGACAAGCTCGTCGCTCTACGAGAAACAGTTCGCAAGAACCTCACGCTAGCCAACGAACGACACCGTCGCTTCTACGACCGCCACGTTCAAGAAGCTCCAGAGTTCGAGATCGGTCAGATGGTATTCTTGCGCAACAAGAACCTCTCATCCACGCGCCCGTCCGAGAAGCTTGACTGGAAGTACAACGGCCCTTTCAAGATCAAGGCCAAGACGATCTCACTGCTCGTGTTCGAGCTAGAGCTCCCGCCTAGCATGCGTCAAGTGTTCCCCAAGTTCCACGTCAATCTCCTCGAGCCTACGAAGCCCGGCCATCCTGGGCAGTACCAAGATCCCCCTCCACCTGTACTCGTTGGCCAAGACAAAGAACCAGAGTACATCGTCGAGGAGATCTTGGACAGCAAGTACGATGCCCGTCAACGGAGGTACTTCTACAAGGTACACTGGGCAGGCTACGACAACACAGAAGATTCCTGGGAACCTTTCGCAGCACTGAAAGACGTACAAGCTTTCAAGGATTTCCGTGTCGAGTTCGAGGGAGAGCCCGGTTACCATTTCCCTACCGCTCCGCGCCGTCGTCGTACAAGACGATGACCTTCACTTCCATTTCGCCACCCTCCCTTTTCTTCATTCAACGACCTCCAACTTGGATCGCGCCTCACCACTCTCTTTGGCTTCGCGTTACGGCTACGATCTAAGAAGGGGCGGATGTCATGACTCGGTCGGTCGTCTGGTCAAGATTACGTAACCGACCATGCAACTCGGACCGGCGGAACCATTTTCCTCCGTCCAGACCCCTCGACGCGACTACCTTTGTTCTTACGCACGGCCTCCGCGACACACAACATGACGAGCACGCCTCTCTCGATGGTGAATGGACCGCCACTCGGGGTTTCGCCGCTAACACCGTGCACCGCCACGTCGCCCATCAAAACATGTCGCGCGCGCTCATTGTAGTTTTTCTAAGTCATGTATTCTCAGCATCAGGTTCTCTTGCGTCGCCGAATGGTTTAGCTAGCCATCCTTCGCCATCCCGTGCCAGTGTCTGTCTGTTTTTCCGAACTGCCGCAGCGCTAGCAGCGTACGATCCGATTGTTGGGTGTTTTCCCGCCGTCTTTAGTCCGAGTCAAGAGAACGGTCTGAGGACTTCGCCGTTGTGAGTCCTTGGACGTGACAACATGCCTCTTTCAATGGTGAACGGACCGCCACTCGGGGTTTCCCCGCTAACACCGTGCACCGCCACGTCACCCATCAAAACATGTCGCGCGCGCTCATTGTAGTTTCTCTAAGTCATGTATTCTCAGCATCAGGTTCTCTTGCGTCGCCGTATGGTTTAGCTAGCCATCCTTCGCCATCCCGTGCCAGTGTCTGTCTGTTCTTCTGAACTGCCGCAGCGCTAGCAGCGTACGAACCGATTGTTGGGTGTTTCCGCCGCCGTCTCTAGTCCGAGTCAAGAGAACGGTCTAAGGACTTCGCCGTTGTGAGTTCCTTGGACGTGACACCCACCGTGCCAAATCGCTGCCCAGACCATGAATCCAGAGGTCTTCTTGAAGGCTGGGGCCAAACAGGCGTCAAGATACCGCTCATCGGGCTGGCAGGTGATCCAGATGCGGCCTCGGTTGGAGAGGGATAGGGAGCACTCGTCGGTGAACATCACTGCTTGCCAGTCGATCCCCTTGGTCTGGTTGACCCATCTGCAGCGTGCTTGCTTGATCCTTGGTGTCAGGAGCGGCTTGCGCTTTGCCACTCGTCGCTGTAGCCCCATGGTGTGAAGAGCATTTCGCATTGTTGGGAGAGAGACCCTCTTGGCGGTCTGTGCATCGAAGAGGTTGCACAGGTGCTGCAATGGTGCTCGCCTGTTCTGCCTGGCTAGCTTGGCTATGGCAGGGAGCTCGGCCTCCAGGATCTTCTTGGGACGCCCAGAGCGCGCCCTTGTGCGCAGGTCATCGCCACCTGAGTAGCGGCGCTTTAGCTTGTGGATGTAGGAGAGGGAAACGCCATGCTTGGCCATGACGGAGAGGGGGGAGAGGTAGCCTGCATCTATGGCGATTGCAACATGCTGAGGGGTCGAAAAAACCATGGTTGGATAGAGAAAATTATTCTGCATCAGACAGTGGCCTTCTTAACCTCGTACGATGCATGCACGGTCCACAAAAAAGAACAAAGCTCAATGGCCCCACTGGCATTTTCGGAAGTGTCCAGACTTTCTTTCGGTAGTTGTATCGAGGATCTCCTCAACACACTCAGTGTAGGCAAGATCTCTGCTTGTCTGAGCTCGTCTCACCTTCGCCACGGCTTCACCCACTCAGCGCTGGATTTCCGAGGCGTCGCTGGGGAAAGTACTTGTTGTGCTTCAGAGTGGGCGCCGTAGCAGGCTCAGCGTGCGTGCGGTCGGCTGGCATCTTGTGAGTGGTGTCGGGGCGGGGCAACGGGGCCATAGGTACGTTGCTCGGCACACACACAAGCTCCATCCCGTGGCAGAAACCGCTGCGCCCCTCCTGTGCAATGAGAACATTGGTACGCCTGCGGGTTGGTTTGCTTCAGGGTTGTGGCTTCCTACCGACGCACATTATGGCACCGGCTGCTCCGCCTGAAGTCGTGAACCACGTCTGAGGTTACAATCTGCCTCAACGGTGACTCCAATGTCAGCTGGGCGCCTCAGCACGGGTAACTGACTCAATCATACTGATGTGTTCAGTCAATTGGCACGCTTGGGTGAGTCTAATAGCCCCCATGCATACATGTGGGTGGTTACGAGGACAACGAGTTGCGTTCAATCTCGCAAAGTCAAAGGTGGTATTTGCTTCCGCTTGCACAAAGATCGCCTCCAGTGTGCCTCGCCCTCGCTCTAAGCTTCTTTGAGTCGTTATGATCTCAATTCTCATATATGTTTCCGGGTTACTGATTGCCTTGCGCGAATGAGCCTCCTGCAAGTGGTATTCGCCGTTAATGCAGCACCGGCGAACTTCCAGCTCCCGTGCTGGAAGTTCAAAAGCTCATCCTCCGCTTACACAGGTACTCCGCCCCGTGCTCGAGCCTGTCCGGGGAGCCCATGCAGTTCCCCCCTTCAGCCGCAGCCTCACACGGCTTTAGAGTCGTGTTCAGGCATAGTTTCGCTGACCGCCGCCACATTTTCGGTGGTGTTCTTCATTTTTCTGAGTGACTCATCTGATCAAGTCGTGTACCTGGCTCGGCACATTCACCGTGCTCACACGGCCCTCTCCAACGTAGCAGGAGTGAACAGCACTATGCTAGTACATTTTACAGCCATGTGGGCATTTTCTCGAATTTTCGACATTTTGGGAGATCTGCAGATACACGGTGTATCTTTTTGTCCAGAAAACTCGTGCATAAGTGCTATGGCCAGGTCTACTTGGAGATGTGCCACACCTCAGTTCCGTGTGTGGACAGGAGATCAAAAGAACAATTGACTACGCTTCCTTCATGTGCTGCTCGCCCTCACAGTCCACACCTTCGAGCACGCGGCACCTGTCCTACCAAAAGTCTTTCCACTCACCAAACTCCTCGTCCAAATCTACCGGCCTCTCCACAATCACGTCGTTGTCCTCGTCACCGCTTGCCAGGACCTCAATGTCGGGCGGAGGCGCCGAAAGGGTGTACTCGAGCTTGGGCGGCGGCTGTGAGAGAGCAGGCAGGATGGAATAGTCGACTCCGTACTGCCCGCTTGCCATGGTGTTGTTGATGCGATCAATCGGGGACATGGATTCGAGCTGCTTGCGGCGTCTCTCCATGTCAAAGCCCGAGCCCCATAGCGGCTCGATGCCTTCAGAACCGTGGTTTTGGCGGTAATGGTCCTTTTCGACTGATCGAGTCTGGGCAGCTTTTTCCGTGTCCGTCTTTTTGGGAAACCAGGTGTGGGCGTTGACCGAGGCAGAGATGCCCAGCCTATCCCAAGCAGCTGCTGAGATGTAAGCTGCACGTGGCAGGGTGTGGCTCAGAGCTGGAAGCTTTGCGCTGCTAAACTTTGTGACCATGAGATTGCGCTTATCCTCCGGGGGCTTGCTCATCCCTTGCGAGGGGATAGGGTTCGTCACTTGTGGTGCGTCTAGGGGCTTGTCCTTCTCCTTCGCGAGATTGCGAAACGCCATGGGCATGTGTCCAACCCAGTTCCTGTCAGACACCTGCTGAAAAGGAAGCTCCGGCAGGAGGCTCGCAGTTTGAAGACGGCGTGCGGCGAGATCTGACGGAGGCGGCGGCCGCGGGGTTGGGGCGCCCCCGCGCAGGCAAGGACGGAAATGTTTTGGTAGCTTGCTGAACGCTAGGGTGTCGGCTAGAGGCTCGAACTCGGCCATGGCCGTGGGCTTGGATGGGCGTGGCTCTGTCGACGATCGGCGCCATTCGTCGGCAAGCTGGAGCCCAGGGCCATTTTTCTGGTACCAGCGGCGCATTGCCTCAAAGTCGACTAGCTTTTCCAGGAGCCATCCGCGATCGTATCTGGCTCGGTACTGAGTTACGATCATCGGCGCCGTCTCCCTACCATAGTGGCAGGCCTGCATGTCAGTGAGGCGGCTACGCAACACGCACGAGTGCCAGTGCGCGCCGGGTGTCCTCCTTGTCGGGAAAGAAGACGTTGATGTGGTAATAAGCGCCTTGTTCGTCGTGATACTTGAAGGCTGCTTCCTGCATGTCAGCAGGAGACGATCCTCTGACCCACAATGTCACCACACGCCTCGAGACACGCAAACATCCACTTGTACGGTTCGTCCATGGCATTGGAAGGAAAGGCAGTGCAGCGGATGGAAGCACGCACTCCGTACTTGCTGTGCGCATATGCGGTAGACTTCTACTGCATCGAAAAGCCGTCGAACCACTTGACCTCCTTTCAGGAGGCGAGTGGAAGCCCACACAGCCCGTCTACGTGGCAACACGACTTTTGTACTGGGGTGAGCTTGCTAGTGTTGTAGACTTGCCATTTTTGACCGATAGGTCTTCTGGCGTGGGTAGGAGGACAACGATGGTGCCGGCCTCGATGGCCCTGCTTCTGCACTGGGGCGGGCCTTTCGTTTCATGAGTGATGTGGAGGGTGAGAGTAACGTATCCGCGTCCCACGCCCTCTTTCCGTCTAACGCTCTCTCTACCATGTCGAACAGTCCTCACCATTTGCGCACCGCACAGCAGCTGCTTGGCCTGCAGGTGACAAGGTTCGCCCCCGGCGCTGACCCCAGAGTGGCGATGTCAATCCCCTCGCGTCGGAGGCTGCCGGGGAGCCTGTGGTCTGGCCAGCGGGCTACCGCGCCATCCACAAGGAACGACTGGCCCTGCCAGCGTCGTCGCCCGAGGCAATGCAAAAGTTCCTTGACGCGGTGAGGGTTTTGAAGTAAGCCACTGATGCCAGTATAATGGAAACCAGGCAGTCATCGTGTCCTCTCCGACAGGCTTCGGCAAGACGACCCAGCAAGTATTCCCGACGACCGTTTTCACGCCAGATACACTCAAGCAATTGCATTCTCCCTCCTGGGCCAAGGAAAGGCCGTGGCATGCCTCACTCAACCGCGTCGTATCGCTGCCGACAGCACTGCCGAGCGACTCGCAGTGGAGCTGGGTGTCGACCTCGGCAAGTCGGTTGTGGGTTTGATGCGCCGCGGCCGCAGAGAGTTGCCAGACTCTCCTCGGCTCATCATTGTCACCGACGGGATGTTGGTAAAGCTTATCGGCGACGATGAGTTTCTCGCCGACCTCCGCGTTGTCATTCTGGACGAGAACCATGAGCGATCGCTAAACATGGACATGCTCCTACTTCTTATTCCTTTGGTATGAAGTCTGTTTACTCTGCTGACGCAAGCTCCTCGCGAAGCGTCCCAATCTCAAGCTGGTACTCATGTCGGCGACGAGCGACCCCCTCAAGCTCAAAGAACACCTTGAGCTCTGCTCGGTCTCGGCGGCAGTAGTATCCCTCGAAGGACGGCCAAAGAAGCTCACCCGCATCTTTACCACCGAACCTATCGAGTACTACGACGTCTTTGCCGCGCAAACGGTGGCCCACATTGCCTCGCAAGGGCAATTTGGGGACGTCCTCATCTTCTTGCCAGGGGTCACTGAGATTTTCCAGCTCCACCAACGCCTGGAGCGCCTCAAGAATGAACGGCCCGAGTGCGATATTCTCGAGATTATCGACATTTATCGAGACAATCAACATCTCGTCGCACGCTCCATCGCCAAACGACAGTATGCGGCCGACCGCAGGCCGATGCACAAGATTATCCTGGCCACCAATGTTGCCGAAACGTCCCTCACCTTTCCCCACCTCACGCATGTCATTGAGACCGGCTTTTTCAAGCGGCCAATGTTCATTGCTGAGAACGACGCCTGGACGGTCGACGGCGAGTACCAGTGCAGCAAGGATCAGGTAGAACAGCGCGTCGGCCGAGCAGGACGGACCACGGATGGAATTGCTGTGCACGCGTATACCGAGCAAGACTATGACAGCAGGCCAAGCTTCTCTGAAGTAGAGCCCATTACCCGGCTCGATATCACTGGAGCTCTCCTTCAAGTGCTTGCCCATCCTCTGGTACTGGAAGCTGGATTCAGCGCGGCTCGATGGATGAGTGAGTATGCACACTGGTGTGACTGACGTCGAGCCTCGCCCACACACTACCAGCTCATCCACGCCATCTCCAACCTTCAGGCTCTCGGATTCCTTTCAGACGACACCATCACCGCAGACGGCCTGGCGGCGGCAAAGCTCGACATGGAGCCACAGGTGTGTAACATCATCGTCCGAGCTGACACCAGTTCGCCCGGCTGTTCCTTGACGCCCAGGGTGATAAGGACTACGCTTGGGAACTTCTCCTGCTCGTCGCTATCATGAATACGGACGAGGACATTCACGACACCCGACCAGAGCCAGGGAGCGGGTCACGACCTTTTTACCTCGCCTCCTTGATCCACGAGCTCGGCGACCATCTCACGCTGCTCAACATCATGAGCACTTTCCTCCTTGAACGGGAGCGGGGGCGCGAGGCGAGCTGGGCTCGCAGGTTCCGACTGCATTGCCGTACCATGCTGGGAATTGAGAAACAGTTTGACGAGCTCAAGGCATTGTGGACGAGGTGAGTCAACAGATTTGGCAGTCCTGACCGAAGACCTTGGGCACGGGGACGTCGTACCCAATAACCACGCCGGCGACTCCAAGCGCCGGGACGAGGTACTGGTGGAACACATCGTCCGAGCTTTCCCGTGGCACATTGCACGACACAACGGGGACGGCACCTACGTCAATATCCAGACTCCGTCCGCGATGGTGAGAGCACTCTGTGGCAATGGCGCTGACACCACAGGTTCTCACAAGAAGCCGCCAGACCATGCTCGACAGTGCGAGGCATCCCGAGCTGATTGTGTACGAACGGGTAAGGGGTGTCAGAGACAAGGCTGACTTCCAGCTGCGATGTGTCTACACTGCCATGGGCGACCGTTACGAGATGGAGGGAATGTCGGCCTGCCCATTTGACATCCGGGACCGGTGAGTATGGCTTTGGCTGACACAGGAGATCGTACCGGCTTTGAACTTCGAGAGTGTCTTTTCTGTTGACACTCCCTTCACTGAATACGCACGCCGAGGTGTCGCACACCTTTAGGTAACTTGTACATGAATTTGGTGTTCGAGGACGTGTTGCTTGAGAACATTGTGCAACTCTTTGTCCGGCATGGGGCGTGAGATCCTCGGGCTTGCGATCTCCTGGTGTATGGTTAGTGAGTTTGGGGACAAGACGCGTTGGACGATGCTGGGCTTGTCAACATCTGTAGAGACAACATACATGACAATTTACAAGGGCGAATGACGATGGGCACGTTTTTGTTCCACTTTTCGGTATTTTTCGGTATTTTTCTGGAAATCTGCAGCTATGCGATCAACCTCATATTAATGAGAGATACAGGATCAACCACACCCACACAGCTCCTCTCCAACTTATCTGGAGGATACCACACGGCGCTAGTACATTTTACAGGCTTGTAGGCCTTTTTCTCGAATTTTCGACATTTTTTTCCAGATCTTCGACGGCCTTCTTATACGACGTTCGGCCTTCCACCCATCCGCTCAAGGGGGACCCCGTAACTCAGTTGGTAGAGTGTGAGATTCCAATTGGAACATGATTCCTCAAGGTCGTCCGTTCAAGTCGGGCCGGGGTCGAGCTTTTGGACTCTGCGACGGTCGATGGCCGAGGAAGGAAGGTCAGAATTATTTTTATTTTTATTCGTTTTTGGATGGCGAGCGAGTGCCAAAGCAATGGAGTGAGTGTAACAGCGTCGACTAGCTGGGCCAGGAAGGCCGGGCGGACACGCGGGATATCGTAGATGGCAGAAGTAGGTCGTTTATCCACATGCGGAGAATACCCACTGCCAGTTCTGGAGTTCAGATCCTGCCCTTAACCCACTTAGCCCGTGGGCTGCAGTACGCCTGACAGGCTTCACTGCCATCTACCGACTGACCACGACTTGCTGATTTTTATAGTACAGTTCATCTGGCTCGGGTTCTTCAACTGCTACAGTATGAGGTCAAACATTGCGGACAATATCAGTTCCCATCCTAGCTACTTACTCCTCTGCGCACTTCTCGCCGCCGGTGAGCATAGCATGTCTGCTTCGAGCCGACAAGACAATCTCTAGTATCCCGTCAGTACACGTCAGACTGTGTACGTGGCTCCCCGTACAACTGCATTCACACCAACACAGAGTTGAATCATTATGCCCTTTCTACCCAAGGTCCCAGCCCGAGATCCTAGTAGGCGTATCGGAACGACTTGTTCTCCCTAGATGTCAGCCAGCCCAGTACAATACCCACTTGTCCGTGAGATCAGCACTACTGTCCGCCACAGTCGTGGACGGTGCCATCTTGTTGCGCTTCGCGTTCTCGGTCCGGTAGTACACGTACAGGCCAACCATGAGGAACATGACGACAATGTTGCACACGACAATGATGATGAGCGCCGGCGCGTAGCGGGGAAGATCCTTTGACCGGAACGTCTGGGGACCAATGAGGTTGCCCGCGCAAGCTACCGTCAGCGGCATCCTTCAAGCAACTCACTGGCAATGAGGTACATGGCCGCACAGGTCGTCTTCTTGGTCCGCCCGGCGACGTTGGACGCGATAAATGAGACGCACGCCACCGCAGCCACGGAAAAGGCGAGGGAGAGGTAGAAGCCAACCATGCGGCCAATCTTCTCCTTGAACGACAGTTGCCAGACCATGATCGTGCCGATGGTCGACATGGCGGTGGGAATGAGGGACATGAGCGAGCGGCAGCGGACCTTGTCGCCCGCCCAGAGGATGAGGATCGTGAGAATGCTAAGCCAGGCGTTCGCCATGCCCATCAGGAGTGTCTCCTGTGGTTTGAAGCCAAAGCCAGTGACAATCAGGGCGTAGAAGCTGATGTCAGCGCGGTCGAGAAGACGCCTACTTGGTGATGCCACCGTTGGGAATAGCGGTAAACAAGGCCACAAGAGTGATCCCCCAGACCTGCTATCAGCAACGCCAGACTGGCACCCACCTGGAAGTCCGTGAGAGCCTCGCGGACCTGGTACCACTGCCACTTTGTCTCGCCCATGTCCTGCTTGTTGGCCAGCTGGCGGAGGTGGGCAACCTGCTTCTCGTCGGGGGTGAGGAACCACGCCTTCTCCGGCAGGTCGGGGATGAGGAAAGCGAACAGGATGCCAACAAAGATCGTCAGGCAGCCCAGGAAGATGAACAGGATCTTCCAGCCGGCCATGGAGAGCGACTTGTGGATGTCGCCCATGGCCAGACCGTACGCGACACCAGAGCCTTCCGTCAGCGGTGCTTCAAACTAGCGTACCCAGGATACCACCCCAGGTGGCGAACGACGTCCACACGCCTGTGCGCGTTCCCTGCTCGTGCACACGGTACCACTGCGCCGTGAAGAGCATGCACGCCGGCACGACGCAGCTCTCGAAACTAGCATGAGCGGGATCAGCAAGGGCCTCACAATCCAAGGAAGCTGCCGTCAGCGCCATCTAAACCCCACGTACAATCGCACAATCATCAGCCCGGCAAAGTTCTTGCACACCGCCATGCAGCACACGACAACGCCCCAGATGACAATGTTGAGGCCGGTAAACTTGGCGAGCGGCAGGCGCTGCTGTGCAATGCACATCGGATAGTTGCCTACGAGGTAGCCGAGATCTCTCGTCAGCCACTGCACGGACTCGCGCGCTTACAGAAGATACTACCCAGCCACGAATACTGCGCGAGTGTGATCTTGGTTGCGGGGATGATGCCCATGATCGATGAGTAGGTCAAGGCCGTCTTGTCGAGCTGCGGTCAGCAGGGTTCTGAGATGCACGCACAAACTGCACAGCGTACACGGTGCACAACAGGGGCATGATGTACAGGTCTGCCTTGCGTCGGAGACGCCTGTCGTCCTTGGGGTCGAGCGATGCGACTTCGCTGGACTCGACGTCGTCGAGTACCTCGAGGTCTGTCTTCTCTGTGCTGATCTGCCGTTCCATGGTCATGGTAGTGGGTGTTAGTGCTCTGCCGCGCGCTGTCGTGTCTGTATATAACGCCAATATGAATGGAATGCGGGCAATGGTGCACAGGTCATGTGCGTGTTCTCAAGCCACAGAGTCTCAGAGTCGGCAATCTGTGCTTGCCGCTTCCATCCACTCTCCTCGACGGCAATCAGTTCTTGCCGCTCTACGTGTGCACGGTTCGCTGGCCACGCACCGGCTTAGGCCGCCTGGTGACATCTGGGGCTGGGGCGTCTGTCAACAGAGGCAGTGGAGCGTGACGAGCGGAGGCGGCCAGCTTGCCAAGGCTGTTGGAGCATGTGGCTACGGACCCTTGCATTCCAACTTCTGGGTGGACGCTAATGAGTCATGGGCCAAAACATCAAGCCTTGATTGGGTACCGGTTACGGGAGGCAATCGAGCCCAGAACGTTGGCGGGCCAAGCGGCCAAGCATACCGAGATCTTCGGCGGGCGACCACCGTTCGGGCAGCTGACCGCAACCTCAGGATCACCATGATCACGCGAGCGGGGCTTTGGTAATGGCCGTGGAGTACCTAGTACGCGCCGCGGTCGCGCCGGATCTGAGCGTCGCGCCAGAACATCTCCGTTATCTCCCTCCAAGTAAAAGTACGCGCCCATGGTCACCCCGAATGCCGGATCCCAGATGCCCAACTGTTATCTCACCTATCAGACTAGGCGCCCACGCTTATGATTACCGTGCAAACAATGACATGGTACGAGTGAGTATACTACAACTTTACCACCCAGGCATGGCACCACCGGTTAACCTAGGCTTCCTTCTCCGAGCGCCTCCTGCGTACCGCTCACGAACGGCATCCGGGACCGCCTCCTCCTCTTCACTAGAGTCGCCAGCTGTGCTGCTGTCGTCGCTGTCACTCTCGTCCTTTGGCCGGGAAACAGCATTACCGGAGAATGTGTCGCGCACTTTCCCCACTATCGAGGACCCCATGCTGCCGCCGCGGCGCAAGAACTCCTTTGACAAGCTCGTGAGCGTAGGGAACGAGGGGGTTTGCGCGGATTGCTGGCTCGGCTGCGTGAGTGACAGCGGCGGGTACATCTTGCTCGTCGCCTCATCGTCCGAGTCGTAGTCGCCGTTGGGCAGTGACGCCAGCGAGGGCGACCGACTGTGGCCATTCTCTTGCGTCTCGGGCACAAGAGGCGGAGGCATAGACTCGTAATGCTGAGTCGCCATCGGCTGCGACCCCTGCGTCTGGAACAGAGGCGTGTCGTTCGAGTTCCTGCGGCGGAGCGGCGAGGACTGGGTCTGGGGAGACGGAGAGGCCGACTCGGCCTGCAGGGACGCTGCGACAGAAGACGACGGCTCGTCAGGGAATCCGTTGGGGAGCGACGAAGGAGGGAAAATGGGGCTGTTCAGCTGGGACGGAAAGGACGAGTCGAGTTCGTCGATCTCGGATGGTCCTTCATTGCTGACCTTCGCCTGTTGGTCAGTCACGCAGAGGTGGGTGCTTACGCGACCGCTCGGCTTCGGCGATACCACAATGTCCTCGTCCTCCTCAGAATGCGCAGCGAGCGCAGTCGTCTTCTTGACTGGCGACTGTGATGCACGAGTGGACTTCCGAGTCGATCGCTGGGTGACTGGAGGCTCACGCGATGCCGCACGAGTCGATCGCTGAGAAGGCGGTGGGACTGACGGCTCGCGCGAGGAGGCACGAGTGACGCGACGAGCTGGCTGAGTTGCAGGAGGCTCGCGCGACGCCGCTCGCGTCGTGCGCGGCGCTGGCTGACTTGCAGGGAGGGCAGGCTCCCGCGAAGCAGCGCGGGTGCTCCTACGCACCGGCTGCGATGCCGGCGGCTCAACGACAGAGTTCTTGCGGGGGCGGCCTCGCTTTGCTGGCTGGGATGCTGATGGTTCGGGTTGGGACGCAGGAGGCTCTGCGGCGACGGGCACCTCCGCCTCAGTGGCGGGTATGCTCTTGCGAGGACGGCCAGGGCCTCTCTTTACCGCCTGGGAGGGTTCCATCTGGGACTCGGAAACTGGAGCGGCAGACGAGGCCGCGGTGGCCTCCTCTTGAGATGGCTCTGGGAGAGGGTTCTTGCGTGGGCGACCCTTCTTTGCAGGCTGCGGCGTCGGTTGCGCCTCGACAGTCGTGGCATTCGGCTGCGGCTGGCTTGCTGGTGCCTCAGTCTGGGCGGCAGTTGCCTCGGCCGGGACGCTCTTCCGAGGACGGCCTGGCCCCCGCTTCACTGGCGTGGCTGCCTGTGACGATTCCGCCAGTGGTTGCGTCGACGCCGGCTGGGACGATGGCAGCGCTTGCGACGAGACTGTGCCTTCGGCAGGGACACGCTTGGGCGGACGGCCCCGCCTTGCCGGGGTCTCTACCATTGCAGAGGTGTCGTCTTCCGCAGACGACTCAGCAACGACCTTCTTTGAAGACCGCGGTTGTTTGACCGGAGATTGAGGCTGCGACTCGAGTTCCTCCGCAACGATCTGCGTTGGGATGAACTCGGATCCAGCAGTCTCCGCGACGACAGCTGTCGGCGCCAAGTCCGAATAGTCCTCATCGTCCATCAGCTGGTCGAGGGGACCGTCCTCCTCAATTGCCTCTCGCAGAGCAATGTCTCCAGGAGTGTCGAACGGTATAGGACTGGACGCGGCGAGGCGGTTGAACGAGCGTCTGGAGTCGAATGACCGCGCCGATGAAGGCTGCACCGCCTTCGTCGCCTGTGGCGTGGCCATGAGATCCAGGTGACTCGACTGGACCTCCTCGTCCACGTCCATAGCGTCATCCTCTTTTGTCGCCTCAGCGACAGCATCAAGAAGAGCCGCACGAGACCGGTTCGCCTCGGCATCGCTGTCGTCCTCTGAGCGCTCGCCGCTGACACTGCCATCATTAAAGTCACCGATAGAGCTGTCCGACCCCCGTCGAGCTTGGGAACGCTGTGGGACCTCGTGCTCCTGATCCGAGTCTTCGATATCAGACGCTTCGACGGCCTCGACCTGGTGCATGGACGCTGCTGATCGACGAGCCTGCTTGCGCTGGCTCTTGCTCAGAGGCTTTGTCATGATCTGATTGAGAAGATCGGCGGGATCCACATTGCTTGCGACGGACGAAGACGAGGAGCTCGAAGACGACTCGGATCCAGAGTCAGAGTCGGAATCCGAATCGCTGTCGCTTGCCGAGGCGGACTCGTCGTCCGAGGAGTCAGACGACGAGTCCCCAGTTTCGATGACGGCGTCGGAAACGCTGAGCCGGGACCCAGGGCGGCGGGCTCGAGCCGCTGCCTTCTGCAGTAATGTCTGCGGGTAGAAGGGAGTGTCGGGCGTGCCAGGTGTGCCTTTGGGGGCGATTGCAGCCATGGACTTCGAGGCGGGAGTGTCGTGCTCAGATTCTGAGTCGGAGCTGTTGCTGCTGCCATTCGATGACTGTGAAGACCTAGGTGCTGGTGGAGTTGAGACCGGCAGTCTGTCACCGATGCGCCACGCCAATGACTTGGGTACTGACGCCGCGGCAGGCGAGTCCTTTGCAGCTTGCTTTGCAGGAGTGGCCGTGTCCGCTGGCGGCACGGGGGCCTCTGGTGTAGTACTCACAGCCGGTTCTGACGGCTCGCTGGGCTGAGGCGTCTCCTTCGGCTTTGCAGAGTCCTTGGCTTGCGGGGCCGGTGCAACACTCGTTGTCGCGGTGGTCGCTCCGTTGGGAAACGTCTGGACGACCTCCGACGCTGCAGACACAGGCTTGGACGCAGCCTGTAGCGTCTCCTCGGCTGGGGCAGGAGCAGCAGATGCTGGTGTGCCATTGGGGGCGATTGGTCGCTTGCCAGGTGTGCCATTAACCTTGGCTGCGACCTTTGTGAGGCGCTCGATCCAGGTAGTAAGTTTGTCGAACGCAGCGTCCTTCTCCTCTGCCTCTTGCCTCTTCTTGCCGCTGCGTATTTGATGAACGGCGTAGAGCTCTTTCCGACGAGCACCAAGAAGTTTCCGGAGGAGTTCTACGTCCTTGGAGATGATGGTCGGGCACTCTTCCGGGGCATGGCGTCCCTTGCCTTTGCAAAGCACGCATTCGACGTCCGATCCAGACGCGCTGCCTGAGGTTGACTCTGCTGCCGCCGGCGCCTCTGGCGTAGTCGGAGCTGCGCCCTGCGACATATCATTGGCGGGAGCAGATGGTCCTGCTGTAGGAGCGGCCGCATTATCCACAATGGGCGTCGTTGTCGCAGGTACCGACGGAGACGCAACAAGGTCTCCTGTAGTTTGCGAAACATCCTGCTTCTTCTTCTTCTTCTTGGGCTTAGTTGAGGGTGCTGCGGCGCTCTCAGGTGTTGCAGTGGCAGACGGCGTGGATGTTGCGGGTGCCAAGACTGCCGCAGCCGTCACCTCAGGAGTTGCTGCAGGTGCTGTGGTTTCTGAGGGCGGAGGGACATCAATGGGTGTCACCGTTGAAGGAAGTGAGCCAACGGAAGGCGGCAGAGAGCCAACGCTGGGCGGCAGAGAGCCAACGCTGGGCGGCAGAGAGCCAACGCTCGGGGGCAGAGAGCCGACTTTGGGCGGAAGAGATCCAGCAGCGGGCGGAAGAGACGAGGCATCCAGAGGCGTGACAATTGCCTTTGCTGGCGGATCGGACTTTCGTGACTTCTTCTCCGCAACCTTGGGCGACTCCTTGGATTCTGCTTTATGCTTGCGATCCTTGTCGTTCTCCACTTGCTGCGCATTCGTGGTGCCTTCCACCGAGGGCGTAGCTACGGACTTCGCGGCCTCGTCCGTTTCCGTGGCCTGCTGCTTCTCCTTCCTCGTTTCCTGCTGCTCATGCGGCTGCAGGGTAGCGACATTGGAAGTTGTTTGAGCCTTGCCCGGGGTCTCTGCGTCGTTGGCAGTGACACCTGTTGCAGCGCCACCGTCCTTCGTCTTCTTCTCCTTCTTCGGTTTCGGCTCCGCGGCCTTTTGCTCGGACACCTGGTCCTTTGGCTCGGAAACAGGAGACGACTGGCTCAATGGGCTCGGTCGTGAGGGCTTGTACTTCTGCGCAACCTTGGCAGCTGCGTCGTTCTTCTGGATTGTCGGCACTGACGTGGAGGAGTTGAATGCCATCGGCAAGCTCGAGATATTGGCTTGGCTGGAGTCGAGGCTCTCGCGCTGCCTCTTCTTGCGCCTCGCACGAGCGGTTTTGCTAAGGTCGCCGCCAGCTGCCGGGGAGGCACCAGACGAATACCCTGGCGAAGGCGATGGGGTGTTAGGCGGTGAGTCTGTCGGCAGTGCCAGCATAACGCGCTTCTCCGACTTTGGGGTTCCAGCCATCGGTGTACGCATCGCCGAGCGCGGCTGCTTGAACTGAGGGGCGGGCGAGCTTGCGCTGCTGCTAGAGATCCGCGAGATCAAGGACGGCGCCGGCGATGATGGCATCTGCCCCAGCGCTGCCGAATAGACGCGGACGACTTCACGCTTGGAATCCTGCGCAATGGCGCGCTCCCTGATAGAACGAAGATCAAAGTCTGGACATCAGCCCCGTGCACGCGACCGGTACCTACCGTCCCAAACATCAGCTTCGATACCGGGATGGTGTCGAACGTGGGCTAGGCGCAAACCGAGCATCGGAACGCCTAGGGACCTGGCGACCTCGGGGACCAGAGTATCGAGGGTCTTGTCGCCTACTATCAGCCAATGTCCACGAGCGTGCCGCGGCTCGAGTAGCCAAAGCAGAGCTTCAAGAAGGAGCAGACACTCACCAAAGCTCCTTATGCATTGTTTCTCACTGCCCACCAGCTCATAGACGACCTCGATACGCTCGGCGGCGTCCGATGCCTCGCCATTGTTGAGTCGCGACTTTTTCGATTGAGCAGACGGCCCGGCTTGCACCGGGCTCTCGCCCCCTTCGGCTGGGGACGAGGAGCGCTTCCTCTTTCCCGCCTCTGGCATTGCGCCGTGATCTCAAGACAGGAGACGCAGAGTAGGTGGTGCTGGACGAAGTGGACGACTAGAGTGGGTTGAGAGCAAAAGTCGCAACAGGTCAGGGTACGTCAACGTTCAATTCAGGCACGGTTCCTCCACATGGGTACGATAATTATTGGTGCCTAGATGCTACAACAAACTAAAAATGTCTAGGTAGATTGACAATCTTACGGCCTGCGCACAGGTGTCTCGGGCACTGGGGTGTGAGGGAGGCTAGCAGGTGTCTCGGCCGGGGCAGCGGGTAAAGGCGTTCCCTCCTTGTCCCGCCAAACGCCGTCGTCGCCAACTTGACCGTGGGTCCTGGTGTTTTGGTTCGCGTCGAGACCGGCGCGCCAGTCTGCACACATCGAGGCAGAGTCCACCAGGATGTTGATTTCCTGAGCGTGGTACCAGCTGGAGACGTCCGCGTTGCCGTTGCCTTGGACGGCGATGGCGTCGTCGATGACTACTGTTAGAAGCAGCAACAGGTGGACTCACTCATCACTTTGATGTGGCAAGTATGTGAGATGCCACGGATGCCTAACGGCGACGTCTCTCCCTTGGGCGTATACCAGTATACCCTCAGGTTACACCGCTCCTCCGGGTTGAGCTGGGAGTACATGTACGCCGCAACCTCTTGGTTTGCTCGGCCGTCGGTTGATATCTCGCCCTGCTGTCAGTCACTGGCTGTATGATCGTCGAACCTGCTCGTTGAAACCAAGGTCGGCGTATATCTCTACGAGAATGCCCCGGCGCACAGCACTGAGGGCTGCCAGTACAATTGGCTTTGCACTGACGGTTGGTGATTGCCTTGGGTCAGCCAGTGAGGACGACGCGCTTACAAGAAGACGCTCTTGGAGGCGAACTTGAAACCTGCCAACCAAGCCTGGTTTTGTGGGACAAAGGCATCACCTTCTCCCCGTCCTGTCGGTAAGCTCGTTCTGCATCTAAAGGACTCACGGCCACGCGGTGTCCGATTGACCATCGCAACTGGGAACGGATCGTGAGGAGTGTGCACGATGACCGGCCTATAAGGCTCAGATGACCTAGTAGCAGAGCCAGAGTCGCCGCTCGTCGAGCTCGTAGTGGGAACGAGGCGCTGTTGCGTGCGCTCTGCCATTGCGCAAAGATCGCCCTTGGCGATCACATCTGTATGTGCTTCACCAAAGACAAAGGCCGACCGGTCGAGGTGATCGGAATACTCTGGTGGCGATTGAAGCAGTGGCAATCTAGGATTGAAGCTTGTCCACCACGAGAGGATGGCTGTGTCGTAGATAGACTGCACGATCGGTCCCTCCAGCTGGACCATGAACCCAACGTCTTCCTGATGTAAGCTCAGAACGGCAGACAGTTCCTCACCCTGTTCTGCACATTGTTACTGCTCAACAGTGCAACCTTGCGGTCGACGATGACTGCCTTCTGATGAAAGGAGCCGACTGGAGGAATATGGTAGTTCTGAACCTCTAACAGGACGCCAGGAATGGTTTCGGGAGCGGGCAAGCCGACGCCTTCGCTTGTGTACACTTCAGGCTTTACAACCTGATGTGCCCCACCGACGGCTACCCCGCGGTCATACACTGAGTGTCAGTTTCGGCCACACGACTCCACTCACTGATTTTCACTACGATCTTCTCCCCACCACGCTCCTCTACTCTGCGAGACAGCTCTTTCAATGCGTCGGTCATGATGTTTGCCGCTTCGCTCGCCTCCCAGACGTTGGTCGTGAAGAAGATCTCATGCTCTGCCGGGACGATGAGATCAGAATAGTGGCGGACAATGTCGAGGGAATGCGAGATGATGGTCAATGGTGCAACTCCTGAGGATCCCATCAATGGCGGCGACACCAGTCCGTTCAATGCGTTCTTTTCCAGTGGTAGCAGTGCCTGGGCGTATATCTACGGTCAGGCATGCTCAGTGCGACACTCACGTTGAGGAAAAGGTCACTTGGAGTTGCCCCTCGCCACTGACCGCAGCGGCGCACTTCCGCCAACTCTGCGGTCGAGAGCGTTCTCATCGCAGACCAGTGCCCGTCGTCACCGTCGCTCTCGTCGGATACTGGTCGACTGTCCCCTTTTGCCTTCTCCTCCTCTTCCCTCGCCCTCTCCTTGCCCTTGCGCTTTGGACTCTCGCCCCTGATGGCTCCAATCTTGCCAAGGTTGAGACGACCCAGCCAGCCCTTGACACCCTTGACGGTCGAGGCGTCCTTGGTCGCTTGCGGAGTCAAGGTACGCTCGCCTGTCCACAGTCCAAAGGAGCCGTATCCCAATCCAAAGAGATGCTCGGCGATGATGCGCACGGGCATGTCCACGGTAGAGTTGGCCAGACACGCCGTGACGGTGTGGTCGGGGCTGGTCAAGAAGGCGTAGAGCTGCTGTGGAACGAAGATGGTGCGTTCGTCCTCCCGTCCTGCAACGAGATCACGTCCACTTCGAACGGAAGCCAGGGAGCCAGCTCGCCGCGCGCCGATCGGGGGAGGTTCTTCACGCTGTATCGCGCGCATGGCAGGAGATTGCAGCGGCGACGCCGCTGCTGCCTCAGCCGACATCTTGGCGACTGGTGTGGAGGGAAGGAGCGACTTGAGCAATAGGTCTGGGCGGTTTATTTATGCGTCAAGAAACCGAATCCGGAGGGGTCACGGTCTCGGCGTCATTGGCCACAGGGTCCATTGTTATGCACGTGGGGTTGGATTAGAAAACTCGTAATGCCAGGGTCTGAGCTTCCGCTCCGCCCTGGCCTATTTTAAAGATGAGCCTTTGCTTACACGTTGTGAGTGCTGATTGAGTAGTTGATGCGTGGCTTGGTGCGGAGTCAGTAAGTATTAGACCTTGAGACATAGGATGCGCAACTCGCAAACTCTGCGAGATCGTCGCCCGTTGCGCCTTGGGAGGTCCCTTCTGGGGCGCATCTTTAGTAGGAGTGGCGTCGAAAGTGACCTATCTCGGCATCTCGGCAAGCTCGGTACTGAACATCAGCCTCCTACACGGCTTACCTAAGGCACTGAGCTCTGTCGGAGTTGGCCGAGCAGACTTTCAGGAGGCCACACGACGAGCCATGGTCGTCACTGGTCTTGCTGCGGGTCGATTTTGACGTTCACATTTTACTGATCTTTATCTCGCCGCTCAGTTCTTGAAGCTCAGCTTGCAGATCGAAGCAAAAGCCATCGGGACCTTCACAAAACACCTCGAGCTCCACTCCCTATCGATCCTGAAGATCGCCGGTGGCGCTTGTCGGCCGACCAGCTCTACGCGCGATGAGCTTGCCACAACCATCGTCTCTGCCTCCATCGCGACCAGACTCTGCGGCGGCTATGGAGTCACAACATCGAGATGCCGAGAGCATGCCCAGCGCATCGACGCGTCCGCAACCACGGAGAGCTGTATCCAGAAAGCAGACGGCGATACCCGATGGAAGCGGCGGTGCTGCTCTTACACGAGTCTCGTCGACAAATTCGGCACATGCAGGGCAGTCGCTGCGGAGAATGGCGACGCACGAGACTGGCGAGTTTGTGGAACGCCAGTGGGACGGCGCGGCGGATGAACTGGACACCCACCACGAACATGACGAGGACGACAGTGACAGGGATCACGACCGCGGTAAGGTTGGTCACGTTCCCAACGCAGAGCCTGCAAAGGATGAGGAGGCGGTAATTGGAGCTCCTGGGGAGCCAAGGAGGAAGAAGAAGTTTGAGCTTCAGGACCAGACGAACCTCCTGCCGGTCAAGCAAGTGATGGTCATCTTCGCTGGTCTCAATGCTGCCCTCTTCTGCTCGCTGCTGGATCAAACAATGTAAGTCGACAAGGCGGAACTTTACTCACTGCAGTGTCACGACGGCTCTGCCGACGTTAGGTCGCGTATTCAACGCTGCCTCGATTTCTTCCTGGGTCGGAACGGCTTACATGCTCACGTCCACGGTATGTTGTGCACCGGATTCCACTCACTCTTAGGCGTTGCAACCGGTTTACGGACGACTTTCTGATATTTTCGGTCGAAAGGCGGTATTATTGGGAAGCCTGGTCATCTTTCTCCTCGGATCTTTGGCCTGTGCGCTGGCCCGCACGATGATCCAGCTCATCATCTTCCGAGCGATTCAAGGTCTGGGCGGTGGCGGAATTCTGACACTGAGTATGATCATCAGTGAGTTCTGCGCCATTCAATGCATCTGACACCAGTTTCTGACGTCGTGTCGCTGAAAGATCGCGGCAAATACCAGGGTATCACGGGCGGTGTTGTCGCAATCGCCAACTCGGTTGGACCAATCCTTGGCGGCATCTTCACCGAAAAGGTGTCGTGGCGATGGTGTTTCGTGAGTCCACCCTACCCTGCTCACCTCTAACATATCAGTACATCAATCTGCCACTGACCGGGCTCGCGATCCTTGTCGTCTTCCTGTTTCTGCCACTAAAGAAGGTACATGGCTCTATGACCTCCAAGCTCAAGAACCTGGATTACTATGGATCTGTTCTGACCCTCGCATGGGCACTTCTCGTTCTCATCGCCCTGTCCTGGGCCGGCGTTGAATACGCCTGGTCCTCGGCCGCTGTCATTGCCCCGCTCGTCATTGGCGTCGTCCTACTGGGAGTGTTCATCTACGTGGAGGCGAAGCTCGTCAAATTGCCCCTGGTACCGATGTACATCTTCCGCAACGTTACTGTTGCAGCAAGCATGGCGACGACATTCTGCAACGGCGCAGCTTTCTGTGAGCTCATTTGCGTACTTTCGCTAACCGCAGACGCCACGCTCTACTACCTGCCACAGTACTTCCAGGTCGTACGTGGCGAGACGCCCATCCGCTCGGGTGTCGACATGCTGCCTCTCACCTTCGTCCAAGTCTTCTGCTCCTTCTTGTAAGTTACTTGCTTGTCCACCTCTCACGCCAGCTCCGGCTTCCTTGTCTCCAAGACCGGCGACTACAAGTGGAACCTCATGGCAGGCTTCTTCATCTGGACGATCGGTCTTGGCCTCATGTCCATGTTGACACCCGACACGCCCAAGGCGCACATCTACGGCTTTCAGGTCCTGATCGGCGTGGGTGCGGGTCAAACGTTCCAGACCTCACTCCTCGCTATCCAAGCCTCTGTGGACCGCAAGGACATGGCCACCGCAACTGGGTGCCGCAACTTTCTCCGCATGCTTGGCGGCACTGTTGCACTGGCAGCGTGTGCTGCTATCGTGAACAACGTGGCGCGGCAGAACATCAATCAGCTCGGCCTCTCCGACTCGATCGTTGACGCCATCATCTCCGCACCGACAGAGCTGGTGCAGCACGGGCTGAGTGAGCAGCAAATCGCTGTCGTGCGCTCTGCGTATGGTGATTGGCATGGCGAGATAGACGCTGACCAGCAGCAAAGGGCATCGACGGCTGCTTCTACCTCAGCGTCCCGATGGCGGGCATCAGTTTCTTCATCACGGTCTTCTTCATCGAGCGTGTACCTCTGAAGCGCGAGGACGACGAGAAGCTCAAGGCTGAGGCCAAAGCCTGGGTCAAGGAGCAGAAGAAGCACAAGCACGAGAAGCATGGGCACCACGACGAGCATGGTACGGAATCGAGTGACTCTCCGCCGAGCGAACGTACGCTGGCGGATGCCGGGTCCAAGGCGCATGCGGGGGTTGAGCCTCGTGGAGAGCACAAGGAGGCCGCGTTGGACGATGTCAAAGACGATGCCGAGTCTGCTGCCAGAGGGATGGAGCAGGCCGCCGGTGTCATGACGGAGAAGAGACAGTTGTGATCACTTTTAATTGTAGATTTAGACTGCTCGTTGTATGCCAGCATATTTACTGCCAGCTATCGCGCAATGACAACCTTGACAGTCCTTAGAGTCCTACAAACAGACTCTCGTCGTGGTGATAGTCTGTTACGTCAGAAGCCGTGTCGGAAAGTCCGGCCGTTGTCCTCTCGATAGCTCAGTTGGTAGAGCGTCGGACTGTAATAGGTTACATCGATCCGCAGGTCCTGTGTTCGACTCACAGTCGAGAGACTTTTTCTTAGCGGAGCAGTGGGCTACGAGCTGTTACCTGGACGGTAAGGCAGAAACATCTTGGGCGGGTACTACCTGGTGTGTGGAAGGATGGATCAGCAGGCACAGGGCGCAGTGCCACAATGCCACACTGCCTCCCTTCGCATACCCTCCTTTGTCACTGGCTGCATGCGCTTCCACGCGCGGGTAGACCTCGGAGGCGGTCTGGCATGGCATGGTCCGCGCGGCGGGAGACCGTGCGGAGGCGATTGCTTATGAAGCACAGGAGTCGAATATCGGCTCGAGGGAACTCGTCCGGCTCGGTTATCCGTTGCTCAGTCACTCAGGCATCTCGACTGACATTTGCGTATGCATACAAGAGGTATCTATAAGGCGGGCACTCTCGTGTTCGATCAGAAGAATCCGCTTGATGCTCAGCTCTATCTGTCGAAACATCAGACTCGTCCGGCAACTCGGCCATCAACTCGAGCGGCCAACTCCGCCGCCGATATCCCGCTTGAGATATTTCCCGGCCGCCCATCGTTTCTCCACATCCACAATGACGACGAGTAATGGCGAGAAGGTGGCGGACGTGCTCCTCGTCGGCCTTGGGTCGATGGGGACTGCGTACGCGTACATGATGGAGAAGGTGGGTGGTCATTGGGGCTGTGAGCTCACTGCAGTCGGGCAAGGCGCGCGTTTCCGCGGTCGCGCGGTCCAGCTACGACCTGTACCAGAATGGCGAAATCACGATCGAGAGTGATCGGTTTGGACGGATTGAGAAGTGGAAGCCTCATCGAGGTGTGTACATGCCGCGCGCATATGTGCGCTAGGGGGCTAGCTGACAGCAGTATTCAGAACCCAAGAAGAGGCGCTGGCGGACGGGACAAACTATGACTTCTGCGTCGTCACCACAAAGCTGTTGCCAGACATCGTGCCCAACTCGCGCCTTCTTGCTCCTGCAATCCAAAGTGGGCAGGTCAAGGCGTGGTCCATACTCCAGGTGAGCTCGTCACTTCCTCCCTCGAGACTGACCGCAGAACGGTCTGGGTATCGAAAAGGACCTGTACGATGCTGTCAACGCCGCTCCAGGGCAGGCAGGTGCGCCACTCCTTTCCTCGCTTTCGTGGATCTTCCTCACCCCCTCGGATGGTGGTCGGTACATCGCTTGGCCGAACAGGGACATCACCGTGTCCGGCCTCTACCCGCCGAAAGGCAAGGGGAGAGAGTTCACCGCGCGCGAACAGGAGTCAGCTCGATTGTGGGATGATCTCATCTCCGATCCGGCGGACAAGATGAATGCGGTCGTGATGACAGATCGCATCGATGCCGTGCGGTACTCCAAGGTATGTGATCTCTGGACCTGACTGATCTCCAGAATATGTGGAACTGCGCATGGGCCTCGATCCACGCCCTCGTTGGGGCGCCAGTGTGGTCGCTGAAGAGCCTCGATCCGGCAATACTGGCACCACTCAGAGAGATGGTGCGCGAGATCGTCCAAATCGGCTACGACACCGGCATGCTGTTCGAAGGGCTCACGCTCTATCCGTCCGGCGCCAAGGCGGGAAATGCTGAGCAAACGTTGAACATGCTCTTTGACGACGTACGTCTGCAGAGGAACGAAGCTAATGTCAGATCGTCAATGCTGGACCGGACCACTTCTTCGACAAGTACAAAATGTCCATGCTCGTTGACGTCGAGTTCGACCGCCCGATCGAGGTAGAAGTCATCGTCGGCGGCGTGATCGAGGCCGGCCGGGCGGCTGGAATCAAGACGCCCGCTCTCGACCTGGTTTATGCGCTGCTGAAGGGGAAGCAAGCGGGGATCTTGCGGCGACAGGAGGAGCGGCGGTCGAGGGTGTGATCTATTGCATGTTCATCGGAAGCTGGCTGATGAGGCGACTAACCGCCTGACCTAGATTGCGATTGGCGGCAGATCGAACCCCTCAGCGATCGCAGCCGCATACTCCTCGCCCGTCAACAGGAGAATGTCCGGATTGACAATGTCCCAGCACCGCTGCGGATCCTCCTCCCTCTCTTCGGGGTTCGGGGCGCTCGAATCTCGGCGGAGGATCGACGCGTGCCACGCCTCGCCATGCACGTCGGGAATCCCGAGGACGAGGCAGAGATCGACGATGATGACAAACGTCCGCCGTTCGCGCCAGGCAAGAAACTCGAGGAGCAGCCCCGCGTACAGGCCCGATGCGTCGAGTCGGCTGGACTGGCAGCCGACGTGTGGCGCGAGGTTCTGGAATGTCTTCCTGAGTACGCAGACAATACTTTTGGAGCCAGTTAAGAGGTGCTGTGCCAGCGGGAACTGCCACTGGAGGCAGGTTGGCCCGCAGAACCACATTTCCAGCAGGGCCGTGCGGCGCTCGTCGGGTGCGCGGCGGAAGGCAAAGTGATGGCATTCACTCGCGCCTGGTCGGGAGAGGAGAGCTGCCTTCGCTGACACGTTTGCGTGCGGGATGCTGTGGAGGAGCGTCTTGAGGGCGTAGAAGTGGAAGTGCGGAGTGGAGTGGATGAGTGGGCCGATTATCTCGACTGAGCGAGCTTGGGCGAGGGATGGGATGGAGGTGAGGTCGTGTGGCCCCCGCAAGAGGGTGAACTGGTGGAGTGATGGGACGCGTCCGTGGAGAGCTGAAGTGACGTCCAGCACCCCAGAGGGGTCTGTTGGGCTGCGCACAACCAGATGCCGTCCTAGCTCGGCATCTGCATCAGCCTTGAAGTCTGAGTGGACCAGGCGGACGCGGAGGAGGGTTTCGTGGTCGGCGAATGAGAGTATGCGTGCGAGGATCCGGTCGTCCGTGCAACGGGGCTTGGGCCGCTCCGCCGGTTGCAGCCCAAACGCGACAGCAAGCATGGTGAGGAGAATACTCGCTGGCGTGAAGGACGTGAGTGATGGTCAGAGTAGGAGTGTCGATACGCTGATGGCGTGCACACAGGCTGCGTACGCTGATGGAGTTGCTGCCCCCGCCGTCCGCGAGCGCCGGTGCTGCTAATTGACCAGTTTTTGGCTTCAGGTGTTTGGGGCATTGATTCTCAGTTGATCGTGAGTGCACAGCGTTGGCGTGCGATATATGCAAGAATGAGCAGCCGACTGACAGCCAGTTGACTGGGAACATAGCGCCCACGAGTGAATTCCTGATCAAGATCCCAACCCGAGTGACGAGGCGACAAGCGACTGCTAACGCCTTCTCAGTGCAAAGTCAATGTACTGAGTGCCGAATGACTCTCATCCCCGTGAACGGCCAAGGCAGCCTGTTCCAAGGACACTGCATTGCCCTCATAACGGAAACGTGCCCTCATGCCGGAAACGTTCCACACCGATGACCGTAGCAAGGTACCTTCAAGACAAGAAGGTTAATAGCAGTGCATGGTCGCAGCAGTGACCACATCGTCAAAGGGCCGCATGGCATTGTGGCTGCGAGGCCGCGGCCCGCAGCTCAGATGAATGCCGACGATCAACCCGACTGCGGCTCCTGCGAGAAGCAGCGCTCCATACAATGAGGTCCCTGCAACCTGCACACGGTTGCTCCGTCGTCTGATGGCAATGCTCTCGCGCGAAAGCCTACAGCCGAGTTGGGGTGAAGTCTCAGAAGAATGAGGTGCACTGAGCGAACACCCGGCGGACCAAATCCAGTCCGACGAGTGAGTGATCTTCAGGCACAATATTTATCCGAAGCTCGGTTCATGCGAGGCCGCAGCGCGCAGCACTGTCACTCCACCCAATGCCCATACTCTCAGGTGTAAGCGATGCTCATGGACTCTGCCGCAGTGACTGGTTGAATCGAGGTCGCATACGCCAAGAGGCCGAATATGGAACCGCTCAGCGCCAAGACAGTCGGCACGCAGCAGTCGCAGCAGGCCAGGACGCAGCGATGATGTCGAGTGCAGGGCGGCCGACAGGACGAGGTTTGCTCGCTATGAGTTCCAGACCTGTGGCGCTCTGAGGTCGCGGAAGCTGTGTCGCTGCGTCGCAAGAATGCTCACTGCGCAAGGTGGCCGCAAAGATATAAAGCACAACCTCTGGCCATTCCCCGTCCTCAGCCAGAAATCATGTTCGACTTCAAGACTCTCACCATTGTCGCCACTTATCTCGCTCTTGCTGTGGCCCACCCCGGCGAGGACCACGCCGCCGAGGCGCTGGAACGCCGCGATGCGCTCAGCATGATGGGCAAGCGCTCCCTCTCGCACTGTGCTGGGAAGCTTGCCGCACGCGGCATCCACGCTCGCAACGAGGAGCGCCGCAGGGCATTCCGCCGCAGTGTCGTGTCCATGGCCCGCCGCGACGCTGCCAGTGCGATTGCCACGGACCACCACTCGAACATCACCGGTGTGACCAACTCTTCTGCGGCGTCCACTTTCTTCAACGGAACAAACCAGTGTACTCTTGCACCAGAGGTTACGCAGGGGCCATACTGTGAGTAGTCGACGAGACCTCACTGACAGAAGATGTTACCGGAGAGCTCTTCCGAAAGGACGTAACGGAGACCCAGCAGGGTGTGCCTCTCTACCTCGACATCCAGGTCATCGACACGAACACGTGTGAGCCGCTGCCCAACGTCGCCTTCGACTTTTGGCACTGCAACGCGACGGGCGTGTACTCTGGCGTCGTCGCCAACGGAAACGGTGACATGAACGACGCGACCAACATCAACGCGACGTTCCTCCGCGGCATTCAGCAGAGCGACACGGACGGTGTTGTGCAATTCCACTCAATCGTGCCAGGGCACTATGACGGTCGCACGAACCACGTCCACATTCTCGCGCACACAGAGGGCAACTGGGAGCTGCTCGCCAACAACACCATCACGGGCGGCACAAAGTCGGCCCACGTCGGCCAGCTCTTCTTCGACCAGTCCCTCTTGACAGAGGTCGAGTCCGTCGCGCCGTACAACACCAACAACCAGTCCCACACCCAGAACTCGGAAGACAACATCATGGCCCAGGAGGCCGACGGAATTGACCCTATTGTCGAGTATGTGCTGCTCGGCGACACGATCTCGGACGGCATCTTTGCGTGGATCACCGTCGGCCTCAACTCCAGCGCTACGTACACTGTGAATCCCGCGTCGACGTACGGCGAGAATGGCGGCGTGGCGAACGCGAACGGCATGGGCGGTATGGGCGGCGGTGGGCCAGGCGGGAACGGCACTGCTCCTGGTGGCATGGGCAACGGTACGAGGCCCTCGGGCATGAGCGGCGGTCCTGGGAGCAATGGCACCTCTGCCACTATCCTTGCCGATTCAGCAACGACGACCGCGGCGACGAGTGGTGCCCGTCGGCGGTTCCTGCTCTTCTAGCTAAGCGGCCGTTGGCTGTTGTCGATTCACGGTTTTAGGCGAAGCAGACATTAGATATTGTCGTAGTCATGTAAGCGTTGCTGTAAGTATGCCTGGAAGCCCAGTGAAGAGCAGCAAGTCCGGGGAGGGACCCAGCAGCAATCTCGCCTCTTCGTAAACTCATCCGAAGCACTCCCCGACCTCGTCCCTCGCAAAGCTCGGAGCAGAACGGAGCCAGCCTCCCCAAAGTGACCGCCAGTTGAACCAAACAACCTGAAGAACGCCACCAATTCCACCAAAGCCATAGGGCTGACAGCCACCGTGGCGCCGCCACTGTCCCTCAGCTGGCGGCCCTGCACCGATCTGATCTTGGGTCGTTCGAAATGGTTGGGGAATGTTGCACATTGCGCAGCCCCCGGCGAGCAGCTGGGGCGAGTGTGATTTGGGTTCTCGTGGTGCGAGCGGAGGAATTGAGGTGGACGAGCTCAAGACTCGGCCGGCTCGACCGCGCGCGCGGGACCATTCCCACGTGGGGTTAATTGCCTGCACGTCCTGGACTGTGCGGAGCAGTTGGAGTGGGCGTCTGTGCCGAGCGATCACGTTCGAAGCCCCGTTCTTGCCTCTTTCGCTCTCCAGAACGGCCGTGTTCTGTGCTGCTTAATGCTTTCGGTAGAGTCACGCGTGACTGTCCACGTACGTGAGCTGCTATGCATGTCAGCGTCAGCCTTGCTGCGCCACCAATGCGGGACGTGAGTCCATGAGAGTCGCGAGAGAGTCATCCAGAGCTCAAGAGGCGGACAGCAATTCGAGCGTGGGCGCGGTGAACCTCTCACAACAGACTGGGTCAACTTTGTCGCGTCGCAACTAGCGCGCCGCGGTGACATGCCCCGCGCACGCTATCGCCAGGACGACAAGCTACAAGCGCGAGACCGACGAGCGTAGTCGTTGTGAATACAAACGCGTCGATCGGGGTGACACCCTCGCAACCGTAACCGCTGATACCTGGAACCTTGACCAGGTGACTGACACTCGGCGTGACAGTCGTGTGACATGTCCCGACTTTGTAGCAGCGCAGATTGAGCGTGGATAGCATGCTGTAATCCCCTTCACCCGCAGAGCGTTTCGTCCAGGTGCTCAGTGTGCGCGGTCGCCCCTTCCTGGGCACATTCCAGCCATGCCAGAGATGTACCACCATGCTGGCCACATGACTTAATTGTACCAGCGAGTGCGACACCGAGAGCGCTAGTGACATTTCGCGTCGACGCGACTTGAGATCGACCACAACTGGCACCATCCTGGAACCGTGCAGTGATCGGCGGGCAGGGAAGCGGGAAAAGTGCCTCGGCGTGCCCGGCTTCCGGGACTTTTTTTCTCACGCGCCGATCGCCCATACCGCGCTAATCTCCCCTGGGAGCTGCGGGTTCTGCGCGTCATGCAGCTCGAGCCGCGCTGAAATTTGCGAGAGCGAGCTCGGCCGGCGCTTCGGTGAGCTGCAGACGATGGCTTGGATGGGAGGCGGTGCTGCAGGGCTGATGGGATCTGAGGGCGGAGTGGGGCTGGACATGTGGCGTGCCCGTGGCGCTGATTGAGGTATGAGGACTGTCGCCGGAATGACAGCTGGTGACACAAAGCTTCATCTATGGATACACACGAGATAGCTGACTGATGGCGTGATGGGAATGCGGTGTGGGCGTGGGTGTGAGGCGTCTTGACCTCTTGACTCGTCTCTATTAAACCGATGCATAATTCCCGCCAGACTTGTATTAGCGAGGTGTCATGAGACAGTGTATGGAGGAGCCAAAGTCCGCATGCCTTGGCATGATGATGGTATTGTGAACAAGGTCACAGATGATGTGGGGCGTGATGGGTTGGGTGGTAATGGAGCTACTGCACCTCGGTGAGACGAGTGCCGTTGATGCGGAGGAGCATCTCCTCCATCTTCTCGAGACGCGTGCGGACGTCGTTGTTGTACGCGTACGTGCGTCCGTCGTCGTCGGCGTCGGGGCCGAGGTTGGTCTCGTACTTGAGGTACTTGAGGAGCAGGTAGCAGGCGACGGCGAGGCACGAGCCGACCAGCGGCGCAATCCAGTAGAGCCAGTGGTAGCCGGGGAATGAGCGGTTGACGACACACGGGGCAAAGGCGCGGACGGGGTTGAGCGCGCCACCAGTGTAGTAGACGGAAAGGGCCTCGCAGCAGAAGAAGGTGAGGCCGATGGCGAGGGGCGCAATGAACGTGGCACGGTTCTTCTCAACAGCCATCATGAGGATGGTGAAGACGAGGAAGCAGGTCATGAACATTTCGATGCAGAAGCCGCGGCCGATCGAGGCGCCGCCGCCGAGGGTGGCAGCGGCGAAGAGGGGACCGGGGGTTATGGCATCGGCGAGGCCAGCGCCGGCGAGCGCACCAGCCAGCTGGGCGACGAAGAGGAGCGCACCGCGGAGGGGAGTGATGCCGCGGATGAGGACAAAGGCGAGGGTGACGGCAGGGTTGAAGAGACCGCCCGAGACGCGGAAGAAGCAGAAGACGGACGCAGCCAGGGAAAAGCCGAAGACGAAGGCGATGTAGAGGCTGCCGTCAGCTCGGAGACTTTGATGAAGCGAGCAAGGCCGGGACGACGATAATAGACGTGACGTCACGAGCAACGGCAAAAACTCACAGGTTGGAGCTGTCGGTGAGCGCAGCGCCGTCCTTGGCGCGGTTGTTGACAGAGTTGGCGGCCTGGAGCACAGTACTGGGGGTCAGCGGGAGGGTCGAAACGCGTCACTCACGAAGTGCCGCCCAGGGCAAGGAAGAGGAACATGGTGGTGCCCATGAACTCGCCGAGCATGGCGATGAGGTCTTGGGGAGTCAGCGCCCTGTGGGCTTCCCATACTCACGGTTCTTGGTGGCGACCTGGTCGCCTGGGGCGACGATGGACTTCATGCCGGCCTTCTCGGGGTAGGCGGTGGAGGAGGAACCGTTGAGGTCGGAGGTGTGGGAGGGGAGCACGGGAGAGGAAGACATGGTGGATACTCTACTGCTCTAGTGGGGACAAGATGGGAGGGGCAGCCACGTTGGCCAGAAGGAGCTGCTGGAAGACGAAAGATGAAGAAGAAGTCAGAATGTTGTGAATGGGAGACGCGGTCTGGGTGAGGTGGGTCGGTCTTTATACGCATTCCATTCCGTGCCCCTTGAACCGTAGCCGGGCAGGGGGGTGGCCTGGTGAGAAAAAAATGGCCATTGCAGGGGTCCAGAACGGGGACGGCCAGTTGCGGCATTGGTGCGACGCCGGGCGGGCGCTGGAACTGAGGCTGAGGCTGGCGTTGAGGCTGAGGGGCACAGGAGCTCATTACCGCCGCGCGCCAAGAGCGGGGCTTGCTTTAGCTGCAATAAATTCATCAGTTGCCGCTGACGCGCCGCGAGTGAGCGAGGACGGAGCAGATCTGCGAGTTTGGTGATGCCAGCCAGCGACGGTTTGCGCCCAGGCACGGGCCCGACCTGGAGTGGTCGGCATGGTCGGTGGGGCCTGCAGGGCAGCAGGAGATCCTTTCAGGAAGAATAGCATTGATGGAACCAGCCGCAGATCAGGCAGGCGACCCGAGGAGCTAGTCTTCCATGCGACCACGTGCCTCGCGACCAATACCTCCGCTTCCATTCGATCGTGGCTACCAGGGATATGGTCACGGTGGGTGACCTTGATGGAAATTCACTCGACGCGCCAAACGCGCCAAAGACGCGCCAGTCTCTCCGGATGCGTCGGAACATGTTCACTTCCGTCCTCCCACGGTCCTCGGAATTGTACGCCAAAGCAACGGGCATTGCAATCGGGCAACGCGGGCAGCGCACGGCCGAGGTCACTCCCCAGCAGACGCACACACGCACGCACGCTCTTTGCGCGTTTCAGTCTCGCCGTGCGTTTGAGTTAATAGCCATACGTGAAACCTTCCCGTCCGGTACCGAGCCGGTATCTGGTCAGCACGGCCATCGCGATATCACCTCGGAATGAGTGTGTTCCCCGTGCACAGCAATCACGTATCCCTTCCCGTCACTTCCTGCCAGGTGATCTGGCTGACGGTATGTGTGCTGATCGACGATCACAAGACCAGTCTGGCCACAGCCGTGGCGGGTGGCTTGCGAAGTCGAAATCGGCAGAACTTGAAAACCGACCATCTTATCTTAGCCCCGCTGTGGTGTCTCCGAAATTAGTCCAGCTTTTTTGGACCACCACTTGCCCCTCACTCGCCACCCACGCCTAAGCCCCGCTAGCGGCTGATGTCGCCCCCTCCCACGGCGCCCCACCGGCCCATCGGTGCAGCTCGGCGTGCCTCTGAACACGCACTAACGAGCATCACTTGACAGTCACTTGACATGCTTCCCAACGTTGCGAGCACCACCTATGCGCCACCCCCGTGACCTCGCCACCGGGAAAGCTCACCACTCATAAGCCAGCGCACAGCCAGGTTCCCACCACGCAACTCACACTTGCTCATACTACTCAAACACACTAGCAACCACACCAACCATGGACTTTGCTGCTAACCAGCACGGCTCGGACACGCCCGATGCGCTACCCACGCACCGCGACCGAGGCCAGGACTCGCTTCGCACAGAGTCTCTGCTACGTGAGTGTCCCGAGGCCACCCCAGCCCGAGTACCCTCAGCTGACGCTATTCAACGCCACACGCCACATTGACTTGACGCCACCTCGTCGTTCTGCGCTACTCACCGCCACGACCTACCGCCACGGCACCACAACACTGCATTCCGCGCTACCACTTCCGTCCACAGGTGAGACTATGACCCGCGTCGAGGACATGACCGCCACCCGCGACGACTCCAAGACCGAGGAGCGCCGCCAGTCGTGGCCCGACGGAATCGAGGACATCCTCGTCAGTTGAGCCACTACCAAGACGCCCAGGTACGCTCTGACCTTAGGCGTCGGCGGCCGTCACAGCTCCTAACATGTAGCTCGAGTGGTAGCGTAGCACACGTGCACCACTCCCCGTCGATCATTCCTCGTCCGTGTCTGTCCGCATCGGTCCCATCCGCACAAAGTTTCATAATCTCGCTCTCGCCGCCCCGGCGCATCTTCCCACCCACGTGTCCAGTTTCCCACTCCATAGCACAATGCATGTGTACAATCCTTGCCCGCCCCGACAGTGCACACATCGTTCCACCGCACAGACTTCATCGACGCCCACGCCCATGCCGCTCCCACTCGGCTCCACTCGCAAACCTGTTCCCCGCCAGATCCTTCTCGCGTTCAAACTTTTCAGACCACGTTGGCCGTGCGGGCTGCGCTGCACGTTTCTTCGCCGCAAGCTTGGCCTGGATTGCCAGCAGTGGGTCGTTGAGATTCTTGGCACGCAAATCGGCGCGTCTGGCGTCAGATATGACACTGGCGACGGCTCACTGGTCCCTCGCCCGTCGCCGCTCAGCCTCCTCCCCGACCTCCTCCACGCCCTTGAGGTTCCTGTCTGCATACCACGGGCGGGTTTCTCGCTCGGGGCGCTCGAGGTACATTGTCAGCTTGTCAGCCTCTTGCGCAGCCCTCCTGCGGGCGGGGTCGGCAGCGGGTTGTGGGGGCCGCTCAGACTGGAGTTAGCCGGTCTGGGGGAGGGCGGAGGTTCTGGGGGGGACCTCTGGGGTGGGATGCGCAGGGGTGCAGCCGAGCTGGGGTGCGGACACGTACCTCCATATCGGCCCAGAGGTTCAAGTGTCCCCCAGACTGGAACTTGTCGGCAAACGCATCTCCCTCCGCCTCTCCGTCCGCTTCCTCTCCCCTCTCTCTCCTCCGCCGCTCTCTCCGCTCCTCCTTCTCCTTCGTCTTGCTGGGCCAGTCGTATTCGAGTCTCTCCTTCAGCTTGCGCTCGCGCTTCTCGTCCTTCCGCCGCCGCTCCTTCTCGCGCTTGAGCTTTTCGAGCTGCTTGTCCTCGCTCGGGCCGGCTTCGGCGCTCGGCGATCCAGCTCGGCGGCGCAGCTCGTTCAGCCGTCGTCGCGATTCCTACCGTTAGACGACACTGAGATTTGGCGGCTCACAGAGTCAATCGCCTCCTGCTCCTGCTCTTCTAGCTCCTGCCGCGCCCGCGCCTCGTCCTCTCGCACCCGCGCCTTGTTCTTCTCATTGTACGGGTGGTACGATTTGTGGCTGTCTCAGCGACGTAGGGGAAGTGCTCACTGGAGGATCTGGAGTCGTGGCATGGTCGTCCGGTGAGTGCGATGGCGAGAATTGGTGGGTTGGGTGGCGACGACGGATAGCAGACGGACATTCTGGTTACTCCGTAACTCCAAACGGACATCCAGGATTCTCCGCACGGAGGACGGTGCAGCGCGGGACCAAAAGGTTGTCACAACTAAGCATAAGGTGCCTATCCCGTCGAGCCCGTTGCCGCGTCTCCATGCACTCCCCCCGCCTCCCTCTCGACGTGTCTAATAATGCCCCAGCAACAGTCCTTGATCTCCAGCTCTGCTCATATCTTGACAAACAGCTAGTACCACACCGTCTCCCCTCTGACTTCCACAATGTCCGCCCAGAAATATCACCGCAAGACCTTTCCCAGCGGCGTCGTCGCATCGGAATGGCAGTCGAACACGTTGAGCCTGCGCGAGCGGTCGATGCTCTGGTTTATGAACTCCATCACAGACAAGCCGGGCTGGACGCGCAAGGTATTCGACAAGACTATCAGTGCTGCATGGAGGGCCGAGTTGCAGGCCATGGTGCAGGCTGTCGAGGCTCAAAAGGCTGTGGCCGGCATGGAGGCGGATCCCGACTCGGCCTCGGAAGATGCGAATGATGGCTACGAAGGCGGTGAAGATGGGGATGAAGACGGCAATGACGATGGCGAAGGGAACGACGATAAAGGCGACAAGGAAGACAAAGGCGACAAGGAAGACTAGGGGAACGAGAACG
The DNA here is from genome assembly GCA_002335585.1 of Cutaneotrichosporon daszewskae. Lineage (NCBI taxonomy): Eukaryota > Fungi > Basidiomycota > Tremellomycetes > Trichosporonales > Trichosporonaceae > Cutaneotrichosporon > Cutaneotrichosporon daszewskae. Next base: position 1,971,140 of record BEDX01000002.1, on the reverse strand, counting down.
AGGACGCTGCCGACGACGCTGGCGAGCCCGTCCAAGTCATCGCGGTAGGAGATCTCACGGCCACAGTCGAGGCGGAGACCAAAGCAATGACCGACAAGTCCGCGGCGGCGGAGGCATCGTATGGCGGCCCTCGCATTGACCTCAGTAATCCTTTAGGTGAGGAGTGGGACGGCACCGATGCCAAGAGGGAACCCCAGACTAAGATGGAATACTCGCCCCTCTCCGTTGGTTTCACGGACGAGATGTTTGCGTGGTGCATGCAGGAGCTGCGCGACAAGGCCAAGATCTACGACGACTGCCACATCGTGTCGGTGTTCGACGGAGCAGGGGCAGTGTTCAAGTCGGACCACCGCGTCTCGGCCGAGGTCGCCCAGAGGCTCAAGGCCGCAGTCGCCCCGCTCGAGGACGTGCCAGAGGCAGACAAGGACTGGCATCCTGGCAGCGACGGCAAGGTTCTGGATCTGGTGCATCCCTCGATGTGGCCAGTCGTTTATGGCCGCACGCGAGTGTTGCAGGATCGCAAGATCGGGCTGAACGACTGTCTCGAAGCCATCGGCGGCGGCCAAGTCGCCCCTGCCCCTAAGCGTGATATGCCGCCGGGCATAGACAAGGGGCTCGCAGAGGAAATAGAGAAGGGGATTTCAAAACTACTCACCATGGAGTTCGGGTTCCTAGAACTATTCTCCATCAAGTACCAGTGGCTACCGGCAGAAGTTGAAATCTCAGATGGTCGACCACGCTTTACAACCTACATCAACAATGTCCATCCAGTTGAACAGGCAGACATTTACCCCGTCATCGAAGAGATCCTCGCAGCGGCTCTGCCGATGCTTCAGGCGGCGTACGACCGTGTGATGACTTGGCCCGCTTGGCCGGCAGCATTCGACGTGCAAGCTGACAAGACTCGCGCAGACATTGGCGTCTCGGCGCTGTCTCGAACCCGGCTCCCGTATCAGGAATCAAAATACGACTGTGCGACGCCCGCGGTATGCGGGGGCGTCCACACGAATTTCTACGATCAGTTCCGTAACCGGATCTACGATGAGGACGACGACGACGTCGTATTCCCCTACGACCAGTGGCTCGAAGTTCATCCAACCGTGCAGCCTCAGCCGCGGGAGCCGTATGAGTTTGTGGGTGTTCGGGACTATCGACCAGCTGGGCCGTACTTCACCCAAGACGCGGGCGAAACGACGAGCAACATTCAAGTTATCGTCAAGCTGGCAAACATCCACCTAACGCCTGAAAAGCCGACGTACGACGGTGGGTCCTGGCACTTGGAAGGCATGCGGAACGAGCGTATCTGCGCCACGGCCCTCTACTACTACGACTGTGAGAACATTACCGACAGCCGTCTTGGCTTCCGCACAGTCACAGACGCTGAAGGAATGGACGAAAACTTCACGTACGTGCGGTACCATCACTCCGCCTTTGCGGATGTGTACGGCGCGGATCCCGACCACTGGTCGTCGAAAAGACACAAGTGGATGCAGCTGGGCGACGTGGTGACACGTCAAGGCCGCCTGCTGGTCTTCCCCAATGTGTTCGAACACCGCGTTTCGCCATTCGAGCTCGTGGACAAGTCCAAGCCCGGCCACAGAAAGATTGTGGCAATCTTCCTCGTCGACCCCGCACAGCCTATCCTCTCTTCCGCGACCGTACCTCCTCAGCAGCTACACTGGAGGAAGGACACGGCGGTGAACAAGCGCCTCCCGCGGGAACTGGCCAATATCATCCACGAGCAGGTCCATTGTCCGTATGGCCGCGCCGAGGCGGAGGCCATACGTGCCGACCTCATGGAGGAGCGCACGAGCTGGCGGGATGGTAATTGGTGGGGCCGCGGCTAGTCATTCTGCGAGCGCTAGCGGGGCCAGTGTCCGAGGGGAGCTTTTTAGCAACGACCTCGCAAAGTTAGAAAGAGGGAGCTCAATAGCATAGCCTCGCGAAGCCATGCAAGCGAAAATCTGCCGAGCTGCGGCCGCATTTCTTCGTTTCAGTGACATTAGTGACTTCCTGAGGGGGTCCAGAACAAATACTGCGGTGAGTACACAGCTAGCACAGCTTTCGCCAATGGGCCTTGTCAACCGAGAGCTGCAAACGGCTGTAACTGGCGACCTTAACTTATCGAACGTTTTGCCTAGATATCTGGCCTGTGCCGCCGACGGTTGACTGCTCCGGTAGCCCCACGGCTGGCACCAGGCCCCCGGCCCGCATGGCGGCTCCGCAACTCTGGCCCAAGGAAGCTCGGTTGTACGCCGCGGCCTGAAGGTTATGCCCGCCTCGCCTGCGGGTCCATATCCGGAGAGTTCGCGGCGAGACTGACATCTGCTGCGGGTCTGGACAACATGGCCATTTCAGGATCACGGCCAAATGTTTGGTTCCGGGGGCCTTGGACATTGACTCCGCGGCACCCTTTAGCTGACCACCTCCGCGTCTGACCTTGACTCATTCGAGTGGCTTCGATGCAGACCGCACCCCCCGGATTCTCGGAGCGGCGGGTCTGCGTCATCGGCGTCATACATTACGTGGGGAAATAGCGCGGGAGCGGAGATGGTGGCCACGAGGCGGAAGGCGGGAGCAGCGCCGCGCGGGGCTGCTGCGGAGCTGTCTGGAGATCCGGGGTTGCACCTTGCACCTCGAGTGCAGACCTGGAGGATGGAACCGAATGGACGCTATGGAGGCCCTCGAGTACACGAGGCCTGGGACGAACACGTTGGGGACGATAATTGGGCGGCCACACACGATCGGTTTCCGGGATCGCGGTGAGACCGCCATCCGATTGTCTGACCCGGTGCACCCTCTTTGTGCCGCAGTACGGCGATGCGATGCGCCTGCGCAGCGAATATATCGCCCTCCACTTCCTGTTGGCATCGCTTCCATAGAAGGCGGACAGTATCCGAACTCCTCAGACTAGTGGTAAACCATACAAGCGAACCCAAACCACCTGTCCTTCCTGGCCCCACCTCTGTCGGCAAGCGCTCACTATGACTCAACTGGCACAGAAATCTTCACCGACCTTTCGGCAGACTGACAGCTTGCCCTATCTAACGTCCCTATCAAGGCCCAGAGCGGCAAGATTGGTGACAAGCCGAGGAATGTCCCCGAGCTGCGTACGCCATGGTTCCCGGCGATCTGGCGCAAATCCATAGGGCCGAGGAACGGGGGGGAAGCAGCCTCCCTTGTGCGGAGCGAGTCCGGCAGGCATAAAGTCCGCGAGCTTCTGACGTCGGGCTGGAACTTGGGGGCCTGGATCACATAATCCACCCTGGCCGTGGCCCTTGTGGGGACTTATCGCGATTATGATTACGGTGATTCATTATTTTTCCATCCGACTCCATGGGTCCGAGTGCTTGTAAGCTCTGGAGGCACCGGCGGCAGGCCCGGCGCGGCAGCCGTGCGCGTAGATCAACGCTGCGTAAGTTTGTACCCACCGACCCCCGTTTCTCAATCCCGACTTGCACCACACCGGCAACAGGCCGTGTCCACCCTGGAAAATCCTCCTCCTCAGACTGCCCATGTGCGACTTGGCTCCCAAAATGCATATATAAACCGTCTCGCCAAGGCTCTTGGACATACCAAAAAAGCTACTGCTTCTCCTCCCTTTACCGCAAACACCTTAGCGCCAGCCGCACGACAGTCTCTACCGACTCTCACTTTCCACCAAACCAATCCAAAATGTACACCCAGCTTCTTGCCCTCTTCGTCGCGGCCTCCGCTGCCGTCGCTGCGCCCACCAAGCGCGCGACCGAGAACCAGGCCACCTACTACGATGTCGGCCTCGGCGCTTGCGAGTGGACCAACACGGACGCCGAGCTCGTTGTCGCCATGAACCAGGCGCAGTGGAACAAGGCCGACTGCGGCAAGTTTGTCCAGATCACCAACAAGGAGAATGGCAACACTGCCGTGGCTCAGATTGTCGACCTCTGCCCCTCGTGCGCGACCGGCTCGCTCGACATGTCGCCCACCCTCTTCGGCCAGCTCGCCAACGGCGACATGGACAAGGGTGTCTTCCAGATCTCGTACGAGTTCACCGACGGCTCCAGCACCACCACCGCCGAGTCGACCACCGAGACCGCCGCCAGCGACTCGGACAACACCGACAGCTCGGACAACTCGGACGACTCGTCCAACGACGACGGCCACTGGCACGGCCACCACGGCCACCACCACTGGAACTAAGGGTTGAGGAGATCCAGTATCTTCCCTCCTTCCGCCCATCCTCCACACACGACGTGCAGCGCGCGTCCGCATCATTCTACAATCATATTTGGCCCCTAGATGGGACCGATCACTAGATAGACGGGACTGGTGCCCACCACATTCGTTGTATAATGATGCACACATGCACTCTACCACACTGCTAAAGCAGGTCAAAGTTCAATGGACGCTTATCAGCCCCTTGTGTCGCACCAGTGTCCATATCACTGTCCCGCGCTGTCGGGAACATTCTGCAGAGTACTTGGCTTGGCAGACTCAGCGTCCGATGAGGTACGCGATGTGCATGTCGCGGGATGTGTCCATGCGTTTAGTCTGCCTGTATCCATTCTTTCAGCAGTGCCACTGGTCGCGGCTGCAGAATAGCCGCTATCAAGTCGCCGAAGTGTGCTCAAATCTTGACTGAGCCGACACCGAGATATCGTCAGCCGAAGGCGGTCCGCAATGACACAAGTGGTCCTGCGCGGCAACAGGCCGCTCGACACCCCGCGTCCAGCGTGCCCACAGCATCCGATGTGTGATCGCGCCAGGAGAATAACCAAAATCAAGGCGGCTATGCCGCTATTGATACAGTGCATACCACAATGCTGGTGGGCTAGATGCGCTCGTCGGCCTTGGCGGCCGACGCGGCCTGCGCCAGCCCAGGCGCGTTGGCATCGGTACACTCCCACAGCTCCTTCAATGCAGGACTGCAGCGGGCTTGGACCTCTGCGTCCGGGCGGGTGCTGTTCTCCTCGAGACAGGTGCGGTAGGCGTTTATTTGGTTAAAGCAAGCCTTCTTGAGATTGGCCAGATGGGGAACCCTGCGAGTCAGACGGTGTGATAGCAGGCAGGGGAGACTTGGCCGCTGGGCTGAGAGCTTCGGGTCGCAGCTGGATATGGGTGCTCCGCTGCTGTGCTCCGCGGCTCTCTTCTCCACTTGGCGCAGCCGACTGCCCAGCGGACACGCACTCCCTCACTCACTTCTCGTCGGCACATTTTGTCAATGCCTTGCCCTGCTCCCGGCAGATCTTGCCCCAGTCGTCAGTCTGGTTGGCGAGCACGCACTGCGGTTAGTTCTGAGTGCCGTTCCAGGCCATCAATGCAAGGAGACATGCTCACTTGCTGGTACTGTGCCATCTGGTGAGCGCATTCTTGGGTCAGTGGGGGAAACAGAGCAGGCTTACTCGACGCAACAATGTCAAAGGAAAAGTCCATGGTGAGATGTCGAGAGTCACCAGGGAGGTCACTTCCGAGGCGGAGTGGAGGCAGCCCCGCGAGCCTAAATCTCAAGGCCCGCCGCTACATTCCGCATCCGTAATCAGCCTCCGCCCCACTCATTAGGCGTGCGGCTTGCTTCTGTGGTACGAGCGTGTGACGTGTGTCCGAGTGACTGTTGGAATCAGCAAAATCAGCAACTCACTCCTCTTCTCCACACGCGCTGCATCGAGGATCACGGCCTCGCACACTTCTGCCAAGAACCGCACGAACGGCCCGATCTGATCTGGCCGCTGGCCGAGTGCCAGCATGAGCGCAGCTGCTGCAGCCGCGGCGCCCTCGCTGAGGCACGCGACGCGCGATACCGAGTGCAGGCCGGCACGCCCTGGCAACATCGCCGTTTACAAGAGCTCGCGCGCCCGGCCCAACAAGAACCAGCATGGCTGGGGCAACCTCCCAGAAGATCTGATCCAGTAGGTTATCAGCCGCGGATGCTGGGAGGACGCCACTGATCTTATCAGTACGATCCTTGCGCTCGTGTATGAGGACTCGCCGCTAGATCCTGCACTGCACATCAAGCCTGATGGGGTCGCCATCGCCAACGCTCTGGCCAGTAGACACTGGCTGTGTCAGATGCGCTTAATTTCATCCGGCTGGTGTGCTGCTGGTATGTCACTGAACGGGCTGAGCCGCCCAACGAGATAACATTGCTAACAAGCAGTCGACAGTCACCCGTTCTGGGCACAGTATCTCGAAGCCTTCCGCCCCGACATCGCCCACGTGGCTGACCCGAGTCCTCGTCGTGACCGGTTCGCCACCGCCCGTGCAGCCACGGCAGCAGTCTGTGCCATCTGTCGACTTTGTTCGCCATCCAATCTGACGCGCTCGGTGAGCACGCTATGGACCGCCAAGCTTGGCTACGTGCCAGTGTGTCAAGTCCACTGCAGCTGGTTATGCACCCACTGCATGAGAGTGCAGACGACCGACGGCGAGAACCTCAACATTCGCTTTTGCGCGCGTGGAGATCGTGACGAGACAGGACATCTCCGTCGCTCGCAGATCGTGTGTGTATCGTGCCGTGCGTCGGCATTTGACGCAGCTATTACCCAAGAGCTGCGCGAGGTCTCTCGAGGCGAGTTTAGCGGGGGGCAAAGCTTTGACTGGCGCTCGACGATGGCGTTCATCGAGTACGTCTACTACGGCAGCGGACGCTCGGACAGTGCCGCCAAATACGCCGTCGAGGAGGTGTTCCTCACACAGCACTGCGGCTGGGCGCAGCTGGAGGTCTTTTTCCGGGAACTGCAGATGCTCCTCTTAGAGCTCAAGACCAAGTACTACCATTCTCGCATGGGGCCCAACCAACACGAAGGACAGAATATCCAGCAACTCGTCGCCTGCATCTGGGGCGATGACGACCCAGACGACTGCATCTCGCTCCAGTCGTGCTATCAGGAGTGGACCAACGAAATCGATAATGGCCACTACACGGAGGAACACTGGCAGCTGGACATCGAGCGACTGCGCCTACCGTTCAACCACGTTATGCACCGCCGCTTTTGGCCATCACTGCGCCAGAAGCTCGCTCGTCGGTCCGTATCGACCTGGGTCAGCGCCCGTGTGGCCAATGGCCTGTGGGTCCTGCCCTCGGACGAGATCGAGCAGTACCTATACCCGGAGCGGGAGATCCACACGTCCATCGCCAAGCTGATGAAAGAGGTTATCAACCCAGTGAATCCCGACAACACCCACGTTGACACTGGGGGAAGTTTCCGTCTCCCACCTCTTGCCGATCTTGCCACATCCGACAAGTTCCTCCCGCCCGATCGCATTCTGCAGATCATGAACGCCATGTTCGAGGATACACTGTCGTCGCGGCTCCAGCTGCCGATGAGGGAGTTTGTCGAGGCACAGCGCCACGACCTGGGCGATGATGACGCGGAGCAGTTCTGCGAGACCGTCGTTACGCCCGAGCTCCTGTCCGTCATGCAGAAGGAGGCCGCCTGGCACGAGGAGGGGCTGCTGTACGGACCCATGCGTCGGCGAGCCAAGCCGGTCGCCACGGATGCCGGGGGAAGCACGATCATGTCGGACGAGTACGACCTCGACGGAGAGGACGGTGTTGGCGATGCTGTCGAGGTACCCGTCGAGCCGCGCATCGAGCTCGTGGAGGCGACAGAGCCCCTGGGCGACCCCGGCTTCATCCGCGAGGGATGGAGCGAGGCCGAGGACGAGAGCGACGCTGGGTCGATCCGCTCGCGCTCAAGCATTGCCCATCTGGAAGTGGCCAGCTCGACGTCGGTCACTTCGTCCACGCTCTCGGCTTCGTTAGGCAAGCGCAAGTCGCTCGACGGGCTAGAGGACGGTGACACGGAGCACGCTCCCCGCCGCCGCCTCAGCTCTGGCCACTCCAGCGAACACACGGCGTTAATAACGCCTGACGAGAGTCCAAGCCTCTTACCGGAGGTGCAGCTTGCATCTGAGACGGAGAATGATGCGCCGACTACCATCTTGGTTCCTGCAGAGGACGCGCAGGTGACGCCCACCGTGTCGCCTAGGGCGGCGAAGAAGTCGCCTGAGGAAGAGACAGTGGTACCCCCTTCCGAGGCCGCGCCTGAGGCTGTCGACGTGACACCCACGACGCCCACCACCTCGCCAAAGCTCGGCAAACGCAAGAGCCCCGAAGACGACGACCTAGTGCAGCCCAAGCGCAGCCCCGCCTCGCCGCTAACCGCGAAGAGCGCGCCAGAAGCTGCGGTCGAGCCAATCGTCATATCCGATGACGAGGACTCCGAGTCCACCACCTCGCTGCACTCGGTGCAGCCGATCCAGAAACCTCGCGGCTTGGCGGAGCGCGTTGCGCCGCCCGCGCGCTCTCCGTCGCCCATCGATTCGATGGCGTCGTCTACCTGGTCCGAGGCCGAGATGGACGCGATCCCCTTCGTCCCGCCGCCGTGGGCCAAGCTCGGGCCAGGCGCGACGGGTATCATCGAGACTGCGTGGGAGCGCGCGCTCGAGCCCCTGCGCGAGTGTCGCTGCGGCGTGTGCGTGCGCGGCGCGCAGAGAAACTACCTCGGCAGCGTCATTATGAGTGTCATTGAGGGACGCTAGAGTTGTCCAGTAAGAGTTGTCCAGGCGTACACCAGGCGGTAACCCAAAACAAGCACTGAAGCACCGAGAAGAGGAGCATTGTACGTTGTAATTGTCCATGGCACAGTTGTGAATATGCATGCTAGATTGTGCAGATGCGTGTGCCTGTGGTGCTGAAAGTGGGTGCAATCCGGTGACTGCTCGGATTCGGAATCTGCGCCATATAGCGAGCAACGACTTCGTGGAGCTCGTTTCATCACCCACTTGCTCACAATGTGTCACAGGACGACGTGCCCGAACGACGGCAAGCCGACGTGGTGGGGATGTGGTGGGTGATCCAGGTCGTGCGGCGCTGACAAAAGGCAACCACATTGAGAGTGTGAGTGCGATCTGACCTGCGTCATCCGCTCAGGCCGCTGTTGCTCTCGGCGGCGAGAGGCCAGACGGCCAGACGGCACGGCGTGTGATGAATATGCAGGCATAGATGAGCAGGGAACTGACGCAAGGCCCTGGCTGGCGTGCCCGAGAACGAGCGGTGTACGTGCGAACACGAGTCTGTGCCGTGGCTGCCGTTCATGAAGCGCGTCAAGGCCAAGAGCGCTGCGGAGATTAGGGAGGAGGAGGAGCGGCGGAATAATGAGCTGTAGGCTGCGATGCTAGCATATGCTAGTGTGATTGAGGTGTAGATCGTCGAGGTCCGTGTGCACTGGTTTGTGTGAGTGGGTGTTGATGTGCTTGGAGCCCAGAACATGATATACACCCCAGTCACGCTGCAGCCATACTGCCACCTGATGGCTTGGTCTGCAGCTTCCCGCTTCCCCCCAATCTGATAAGCGGTCCTAGAGTCACCCGGAGTGACTGCTGCTCTCCAGGCCTGCCCGTCCACACCAATGACCTTTGCAGCGTCGTACACTTCCTGCTAGCCCCCATACAGAGCAAAGGTACACGCGTGACATGCCTCCCCGGTCACGACGTACGATTCCAGCCCCGAGCGAGCTGGAACTTTTGTGTCGTTTCGTGCCAGTGCGTTCTCGGGTTCCCAGAAGGAGCCCCCGCCGGCCGTTGAGTGCGTTGGCAACGGGTGTTGCTGCATGGAGACTGAAAGAGATCCATGCGATTGACTGGTCGTTTCAAGTTTCACGCGGCCAATTGCCGGATCTGGGCGAGAATGGCCTCTGTCCCGGTTGCAGCGATGCTCATGACGGTGCGGATCCCTCATTCCCTCATCTGGCCGGGTGATCGCAAGCTCGAATTGAAGCGCCGAGCGGGCGCGTGGCGATATCCTGGCAATGGCCCGTCGGACGGGCCGGTCGAACCAAACAAGAGCAATTTGAGCCCCTGGCGAGCCCACCCATTTGTTGGTGTCCGGACTCATGGGATGGGCACCTCATTGCCTCGGATGAGCAGTTCGCAATGTCCCACCTTCCCTCGCCAGTCGCTCAAACGTGCCGCTTGCCACCCGGGTTATGTTGGACTCGAGTTCCCACTTGTCCTCGTCGTCTCCACCATCTTCGACCATCATTCTCCTCTCGACTCCACTCCTGGACTCTCCACTCCACTCGTCGACTCTCCACTCCTCTCACTCGACCCACCCCCTCCCCACTCCACGGCCGGCTTCTTGACGCACGGATCAACGGCTACTCAGGATCGACGACAACGTTACTGCCTCTGACGCTTGGGACACCGGACATTGATCAGCGCTGGCGCAGATCCACATCATCGCACGACCTCGACGCTCGTACGGCGGCAGCATCTCACACAGCGCATCAGTGGAGACCACAGCGCATCAGTGGATACCCGCCTTGTCTTCTTACAATCGAATCCAGGCGACGACTGCTCGGTTCTGCGCCACAGCCTTAACCAGGCGTGACGGCCGGAGATCCATGCTCGATATTTGACGACAACACTCTCGCCCTCACTTTTCTTTTCTTGTCACTTGTCTCTCGCATCCTCGCAACCAAACAGTCCCAACGTCTCTTGTCACGGCCCGCACGGACGACTCTAGCATACCTACCCGAGCACCATTGCGGGATCTCCGCAACACAAGCCCCGCCCTCGTCGACCAACAACAACACACCAGCCGCATGGTCGGGAGGTTCACACTCCCGAGCCTGCCGAGCTTCCCGGCGGCGGTGTACGAGCTGCTCGACACCTCCCCGCCCGTCTTCTACCCTGCCTCCCGCCCATCGTCACGGCCAACCTCCTCCTGTCCGCCCTCGCCTCACCACTCCGTCCGCCCCGTCCCAGATGAGCAGCTCCCAACCCTCCCCCCGCCGCCACGGGCGTCACATCCGCATACGAACGCACCCCTAGGCTATGCCCACCCTCTCACTGACGCGCCGCTCGCCTCAGCCAACCTGCCGCCCAGACGCTCGAGTCTGACGCCGTTAGACACCTGGCAAGTTCCAACGCCGAAACGCCCCAGCCACAGGCGTAGCCACAGCGCTGCCCCCTCGGCGTACGTGCAGCCATTACGCATGGAGCCGCGGCAGCTCATGCACACGTCGTCGACAACGAGTTTGCCGACATTAGCAGAGGACGCCCAGAGCCCCGAGCGCCCGTCTACGGCCTCGGGCGGCATGACACGCATGGACCATATCCTACCTGGCCGTCGCCGGCGGGCACAGAGCTCGGTGACGATCGCGAATATCCCCATGTCGTCTTCCAGAGTCGTTCCCGAGCCGGATCGCAAGGAGCGGGCACGGAGACACAGACACTCGTACTCGATCAACGGGCTGACATTCATGCCTTCCGTCTCGGGAGCGTCTACGCCACTAGATCCCCCAGGCACTCCCAGCCAGCGCCGGCGCCGAGGCAGCAGCGTCTCCAGTCTCGCAGAGGTGCAGACGGCTCCTATCGCGGCTTCTGTCTCGATTTCCGACATTGCCGCCGTGGCCGAATGGTCGCGCGCGCATTCCCCGACCAAGTCGAGCCAGGACCAGGCAGGGGAATGTCTACGTGCTCGATTGCGGACACTTTCGGCGCTGGAGGGGACGCTGCAGACACCCAGGCGCGCCATGCCTCCTCCGCCAGCAAGCACGCACGCAACTCCTGGCCACGGCGTGCTACCGAGCACACCTACGTGCTCGATCCCTGGCACGCCAGGGAGCAGCACGCCCACAACGGCCAGTGGGCACCACCATGCGCCCCTCTCGCCGACGCCGAGGCGGCACGCTCGGCCACTGAGCTGGCACATCCACCGACCCGAGTCCGAGCGTCCAACCACAAGCAGGCTACGCACTGCTGCGCCCCTCTTCATGGGTCCCGGAGACCATCCTCCGCGCAGCAGGCGCGGGAGTACAGCGACCCTCGCGACGGTTGAGCGCAGCAGAAGCGACGCAGGGCGGAGGAGTGTGCACCCACTAGTGGTGGACAAGCTCGAGCGCAGCCGGAGCGACGCGAGCGCTTGCGCACGGGTACGGCGGAGCAGTATCATTGATGTCCCGCGCTTGTTCGGCCTGGGCATCAGCGAGCCCATATCTCCGCTGCTCACCAGCAGCCCCGGGTCGCTTGTGAGCGACCACGGCAGCGTGTCGCCCACGACGTTGGTCGAGAGCCTGCCGCTCCCATTCCCCACGCCGATGCTGTTCGCACGCGAATGCAGGGGCGAGCGCGCCGAGATGCACTCGCTGCCTGCGCGCGACCGTTCCAGCCGCGGCAGCCGTGGGAGCATGCACGACCGCATGGACGGATACGCGCGGCCGGGCGTCACGGTCTTTGTCGACGATCCGGACGGAGAGCGCTTCCTCGACTTTGACGATATCTAGGCTCTCCCCGGCCCATGCCCGCACTATTCCTCTGCACCCACTAAACCACCCAACCCGCCCTCACGGGCCACAAATCACCCAGCATGCCAAACTATGCCCGCCCCGCCGCTTGCCGACCGCCCGACGCTCCTACACCGATAATCTGACCCGCCTGTTGTACCATGTCATTACGTCCACGCCATGCACTGCTGTTGATTCACGAAGCCATATCCAGCTCCACGTCTCAGAACCACGTCTCCTGCAGTGCAGTCACCGGCATTCAACTGACTCAGGCCAATCTTAGCGTCAGATTACCGCGGCCTCCGCGCTTAGCGTCGGATACGATTTGGAGCCGGTGGGTGGTGGTATGTTTTGGGAGCTCGGTGGTGTGCGCGATGCCCGATCTGATCCTCGCTTGGCTGACACTGAACTGGCTGTCTCTGATGACCTCAGTGACTTTCGATGGCAGTGCAATGCGCTGGTGCAACATGATGCACCTCGAATGTGCGCTCGGTGACGTCGACAGGACGCGGGCAGACCGCTGAGAGGCAAATCTTGACTGTCTTGCCGAGCCTTGACTGTCTGGCTAGGACTGTCTCGTTGAGCACACTGTCTCACTGAGCCTTGCCAGAGTCCTTGGCGCAACAGTGACACAGCAACTGCCCAGAAACTGGGTTGCTTGGCTGTAAGGTGACTATCGCACCACGGCACCTCGCTGCAGCTCGCTGCGCTCGCTGTGGCTCGCACTTTGTTAAGAAGACAATGACATGTGGATGCTACGGAGTCAAAGCCAGTGTCCATGAAGAATGTTCGAAAATTGTCCGGGGTATCTACAGATGACTGAGATGGGAGAGCGCCTAGCAGTGCCACGACGAGTCGCGGACACCGGGCTCGTGGAAGTAGACGTACGGCCACGAGTCGCCCATGCACTGGTCGGCGGTGACGAGCTTGTAGCCCTTTGCCTGGAGCTTGGGGACGGCGTACGGGAGGACCTGGGACGAGGTGGTCTGGATGGTCGAGTGGGAGAGGACCATCTGGGGTGCGTTGTACGAGTTGATCACCTGGTCCATGACGCTCTTGGACGAGGAAACGGAGGCGCCGTTTGCGTCTCCAGTGTCCTTGGACCAGAGGAACACCTCTGCCCGGTTAGCCGAGTTCCCTGGATCGGGCGGGGCCGCAGAGCCAGGGAGGCGCCGTGGCGTCCTTGTGCTCTGTTGCCCCTTTTGTACTCACTGGTGTAGCCACGGTCCTTGAGGACCTGGATGACCTGGTCGTTGATGCTGCCAAAGGGCGGGCGGAAGTAGAGGGGCTTGACGCCGAGGATCTTGATGAAGGCCTCCTCGACCCTCCTGAGCTCAGTGTCGACACCGTTGTAGTCGAGCGTGGTCAGGTCGGGGTGGGACCAGGTGTGCGAGCCGAGGGTGTGGCCGTCGCGGTAGAGCTGGAGCACGGCTGGGGGTTAGTCTGTAGATGAGGGCGACAGGGGCCATAACAAGCCGCTGCCCGTGCGCTGCCAAGACTCACTGTCGGCGTGGTCGTAGATGCAGCCGTAGTTGTCGCTGCGGTCAGTTTTCAGAGAGACTGCCCACTCACCCGTTGAGGAAGAAGGTGCCCTTACCGCCGTTGAGCGCGCGGACAACGTCCATCTCCCACTGGTAGGGGCCGTCTGCGGTCAGAACATGCCGACGCCGAGCTCACCGTCAAAGGTGAGAGCGACCTGGCCAGAGTTGCGGCAGTTGTCGACGACCTGGGCTGGGCCGTTGCAGGGGGCGGCGCGCGCGAGGGCGGCGAGGGTGAGGAGGAGGGTGGTGAAGCCGATCATTGTTGCGTGGCTAGTAGGAAAGGAATAGGTCTATGAGGTCGGGCTTGAGGCGGGTGTCGAGGTCGGTCGGGGCGAGGATTATAGCGGACGAGAGAATGGAAAGAGTGTGGTGTCGAGCTATGTACGGATGGGAAGTAGGAGATGGGGGCGGTGTGCGATGTAGGGCGCGTGAGTCTCTGTGTGTGTGTGTGTTCAGGGCACTCTGAGTGTTGTGCTCGCGGGACCAGGCACTGCGCCCTTCCGAGATTGCCCTGGCTGTTTTGCTCAAGTGTCAGCTTCTCACGCCGATTTAGAGTCGACGTCTTTCCTCACTGCCGCGGACAGCAAAAACCCACAGCAAGAGTACTCGGCAGCTGCGACTGAACCCCGAAAGCAGTGCCGGCGACACAATAGCGCAACAAAGCAGGCGCATGCCGGCCCACTCTAGCAACACCCGCGCGACTCCGCCCACCGGTCCCTGCAGGCATTCCCCCACCTCCACCCAAGGCCGCGGGACCGTTAACGTTGATAACCCTATTCTCGTGTCCAGTCTTGACGTCAAGGTCCGCGAGCCACGGCCATACCCCGGCAGCTGACAGCGAGCTCAACAGCAACGCGGATGTATATTTCGGCTGAGAATAGCTCGTGGTCGGTTTCCATAGCACAGCCCTGGCAGGTGCAACTGAGGCCCCGTGGTCCGCTCGGTGAGTTCCGAAAGATCCAGGTATTCGCTCCACAACGTCGGCTCCGTCGAAACTGGTGCCCCCCTCCATCAGCGAGCGGTCTAGTCTGCGGGGGCGACGAGGACATTGATAATCCCCGACCTTGGCGATGGCAGTGCAAGCCACGACATCGGAGAACTAGGGTGGACGTCATGTGACCAGCGAGAATCCTGACTCTCGTTGGGCGCAGAGCACGACAGAACAAGTGCAGGGTGCAAAGGCGGTACCCCGCCAATTCTGTGATGCTGGATGGCCGTTCTGGGCGCAACTGACCTCTGACCAGTTCTGCCTGACACTGATAGTACGTCGATCACATTGCATTCGTAGGGCGTAGTCAAGAACAAGGCCACTAGCTGACCATGCCAGAGCTCAGAGCCCTGCATCGATGCGTTACTCACGCTGCAAGGGATCTGCCTCGGAGCGTGGCAGTTCCCAGGTCTGTAATCTGCCAACTGGCCGGGCTTGTAACGCTCTGATTCATCCCAGCGCTCCAGCAGCCTGCAGTGCAGGAGGGTGCAACAATCGACGGGCGTGAGTGCGGCCGCTCGATCCCACCGCGAGGGCATCGCTTAACCTTTCCCAACTCGCCCCCGGAGGCGCTGACACCGACGATCCAGGCCTGTGTACTGACCACGGACACGGCGCGCCGGCAACAGCCTACCCAGAGCCAGACGGTGATTGTGGTAAGCGGGGCTCCACCATATGCTCTGTCCGTCCGTGTCGGGATTCGGGCAGGCGCTGCAAACGCCCTCGACGTGCGTCTGCACACCGTAAGGGCGACTGTGGGATTAGCAACGCACTGCAGCCACGACGCACCGCAGCCGGTGGGATCAACAACGCACTGCAGCCGGTTTGGGGCGGTCCGTTCACAGCGCCTAGCCGTCCAGCATCGCTTCCTTGCGGTAACACGCTACCCGAACATGTGGGCTGAAATGTCAAGAACATTGCCTGGTGAGTGAGAGCGCCATGTCCCCATTCCCGTCCATCACAGGTGTCAACTCCATACCCAACTGGCGCTCGCGTGACCTTCAACGATGCCCAACGCCGAGTCGTCTATCACCTCGGCAATCGGCGTAAACGACGTCTGCTGATCATCGCTGGTGGGCTGGCTGATCCAAGCGTCCACGGCCGGGGCTCGTATCTAGGTCCGAACTCATCTACGAATCGCCACGGGAACGGTGCCAATCTGCCCACCTAGGCTTGGCTCTGCAAATCGGTCGACTCTTGGCGGCAATGAATGTTCTGTGCATCGAACACTGCCCGAGTGTGTCGTGCACTGCGCAGGCCTCGCAACTAGCAGTGAGTGCAGTCTTCGAGCACGACTGATGGACGCTTTGCCAGCCCGGCAACTTTCGCTTATCTCGGCTAATTACGCACTACACGTCTGTTGACATCTCCATCTCATGCCAAGCATTCCAATCAGTTCAGTTGCCAACTTGCCAAGTCTCCCCTCTCCAACGCCTGGATCATGTGAGTGGATGAACTGAAGACTCTGGAAGTATACCAGGTGGGCATCCTCCTGGCTCTGGCCGTCCACTCGCAAGTATGGCCGACAGTATCAAACGCGTACCTCCAGCCGCCGCGGCCATGCCCGCTGTCGGTCAGCCCACCAGCTCGATACGTCGCTCTCCGGCCGGGCTACCAGTCAGACCGGGATCCGACGCACTCTGTGACCGTCATAAGCGGCCAACCCCAGCAACTGGAGACGCAGTTCCCTCTTGGCCCAACCTGGCCATCATGACCGTCGAGAAAGTCAAGTACGACGAGGAGAAGGCGCCTGCCGTCGTCTCGGTCCTGCCGACCGACAAGGATCTGCAGGATGCCACTGACCGGCTGTCGATCACACACGAGGGCGACCATGGCACGAAGCGGGACCTCGTACGCTTCTGCAGAGATTAGGCTGACGCCAGCCACCGCGCGTGGTGTCCATGATCGCCATCGCCGGCACGATCGGCACGGGCCTGTTCCTCTCCTCTGGAGCTGCACTCACTGTATGCCCCGCATATTTATAAGCTGACCAAAGACCGGCGGCCCTGTCGGCGCCTGGCTGGGATACACCCTCATGGGCATGATCGTCGGGTGCATGATGTTCTGTCTCGGCGAAATGTACTCACTCCTTGGTCGCCCACTGACGGCAGGATGTGCTTTGCACCCAACGTCGGCGCCTACATCGAGATGAGCACCAAGTACATTGACGAAGCCGTCGGATTCGCCCACGCATTCAACGTCATGCTCCAAGTCAGCATTGGCGTGCCGACCGAGATCTCCGCTGTCGCCGTCCTGGCGGGATACTGGGACCACAACGAGAAGCACCAGGCAATCTACATTGCTGCGGCACTGGTTCTTCTCGTGGGCTGCAACTTCTTTGCTGTCAAGGTGTACGGCGAGACCGAGTTTGTCTTTGGTGCGTGGCGGCGATTGCCTTGGCTGACTTGCTCACGTCAGCCTGCATCAAGGTCGTCACCCTCGTCGGCTTGATCATCTTTGGCCTCATTGCAAACCTCGGCGGCATCCCGCCGGACAAAAAGTTCACCGGCGGCCGATACTGGCGCGACGAGCCGTTCAACGACACATTCATGAACCTCCAGCCAGTCTCCAAGGCGCGCTTCCTCGGCTTCTGGTCCGTGCTCACTAGAGTAAGCCCTGGCCGCTACCATCTGACCCCAGGCGGCCTTCTCCTTCTCGGGCATTGAGACACTCGCAACGCTCGCAGGCGAGGCGCACAACCCGCGGCGCACAATGCGCATGGCGGTCCGCACAGTCTTCTACCGCATCGTAGGCCTCTACGTGCTCTCGATCCTCATCATCGGCCTAAACGTCAGCCAGCACTCGCCCGACCTACTGGAGGCCATGAAAGTGGGCGGGGGCACCGCGACAGCCTCGCCGTTCGTGGTCATCTGCAAGCAAACCGGCGTCAAGGTGCTGCCGGACATTATCAATGCGATCGTCATGACGTCGGCGCTCAGCTGCGCAAACGAGGTCATGTACGCGTACGCGCGCTTCTGCATGGCGCTCGCGCGCAACGGCTGGCTCCCCAAGCGTGTGTTCCTGTACACGACCAAGGCCGGCGTGCCGGTCGCGGGCGTGCTGACAGCGGGCGCGTGCGGGTGTCTCGCGTTCATGAGCGTGTCGCACGGGTCCAACACTGTCTTTGGCTGGTTCTCCAACCTCAACGCACTCTGCGCCATGGTCACGTGGACGCTCATCTGCGCGGCCTACACGCGCTTCTACCGCGCCATGAAGGCGCAGGGTGAGTTTCTTTGCTGGGAGACTCTAATGATAGGAATCGACAGGCGCAACCTCGCGTTTCGCTCCTTTGGCCAACCGTATGTCGGATACATGTGTATCGTCTTCTTCAGCTCGGTCGTGCTGTTCAACGGCTTTGGCGCGTTCGTGCACGGCTTCAAGGTCCAGGCGTTTGTCAAGAGCTACATTACCCTGCCGCTTGTGCTTATTGCGTATGTCGCGTACAAGGTTGTGCGCAAGACGCGCATGATCCCCCTGGACGAGGTCGACCTCAGTGCCGGCCCCGCCAAGGCGCTGTTCGGCACGCAGTATGATCTGCAGGCGCAGTACAGCTAGGGCTGTGGTTTCGAGGAACCAAGGCAGGCAGAGTAGGATGACGGGGTTGTAAGAGGGTAGAATATGAATGCCTTGAAGGACTGTCTGCTGGGACACAGTTGGATTTCCATCGATTGTGCCACAGCAAGGCTGACCCCATATCCTCATTGCGGCAACAGCTTCAAATGGATATAACGAATAAGACAACGTGCATCCTCCCGGTCGTCGCACAGTACCCACTAACGCTCCGCCTCAAGCGCCGCAGGCTTGTTAAGCGCCTCTGTCCCCAGGACGTCCGCCACCTGCTCCGCACGCACGTCACTGCTCAGTCCGCGCTGCGCGATACTGAACGCGACAGCCTGCGCACGCCCCTTCTCCATGTTGACGAAAACAGTGATCACGACCGCGGCGCAGAAACAGAGGATGAACAAGAAGATGAATGCCATCCACGTGTTGCCGCTGCGGTCGATGATTGCGCTGCACACGTACGGGCCGATGAGCGAGGAGGCACGGTTCGTGATGCCAAAGAGCGCGAAGAACATGCCTTCGAAGCCCGGGGGCGTGAGGTCCGACATCATCGTCTGGCTGTAGGCGTAGTACGGCGCCTGCCCGAGTCCGAATACGACGTCTGCGTGTCAGTGCTTTGGAGGTCTTGCAGACGACTTACTGTAGGCCCAGAACTCCCAGGTGTTGTGGAAGCCTACCTTCTTGGTCCAGATACCGAGCATGCCCCAGAAGGGAATGAAGACGGTAATGACATTGGTGACCTGGAACATGCGCTTGGTGGGGATGTTCTTCCACTTCTGGAGGTACCAGTATGCGTAGCAGCTCGTAATGGATGTGGCGGCCTGGGCGATGCCGAGGTACGTGCTCTGCAGGAAGGAGAACTGGATGTGCTGGTTCTGGACGATGGACACCATGGACCCGGTCGTGTTCAGGCCATCGGCGAGGAGGAAGAACGAGAACAGGTAGATGAACGTGTACGGCAGTCGCTTGTACTGCTTGAGCGCCTGCCAGATCTGCTTCCAGCCCAGCGTGAGCCAGTGCTCGCCCTTGGGTAGCTTGGGGCCCGGACGCTTCTTCTGCAGGAAGAACCACGGCAGGCCCAGCACGACCCAGTAGCAGTTGGTAAACGTAAGCGTGTACTGCTGTCAGCGAGGATAGGAGGAGGGCGTACGTTGTCGACCTTCGGGTGGCCATCGAGCGGAAGGAGGACAGAGAGGTTGAGCGCCATGGTGATGAGGTATCCCCAGTTTGAGTGTGCGGTAGAGATGTTGGACAGACGGTTACGCTCGAGCATCTCGATGCGCTCGTACTCGACAGTGTCGATGGTGCCATCGTCGAGGGCCCTGCGGGCATCCTTCGTCCGCTGGGTGTTGCGCGCCAGCCGCGGAAAGACGGACGCTGCTGTTAGTCTCGAACACCCGGCGAACCAACCGTAGAAGACAAGAGTCAGACCGTACGCGATGTATCCCAGCATGAACAGCGCCATGGCCGTTTGCCACTGCGACGGCTTCCAGACGCCGAGGAAACCAAACTGCGACCCCCAGCAGACAACCGTCGCAACCATGAGGATGTACTTGTTGAGGTTGCCATAGTCGGCGCAGGGACCGATAGTGGCTGGAGTCAGTACCGTCCATCACCGGGCTGACTGAAGAGCAAGGTCATGATGGCGAACGAGATGCCGTTGCCGATGAGCACGACGGACGCGACGCGCTTCTGGCCGCCAAATGGCACGACACAGTTGTCGTCCGTGCATTCGCCTCCCGTGATGGGGTTCTTGCCCGCCGCATTCGCGAGGGACTGGAAGAGAGTCGCGGCGTAACCGTTCGGCCCGACGCCGCTGACTGTCAGTGAGGATCTCTACTGCACACACTTGTCGCCATTGTAGTACAGGTAGTATGCCCACTCCTCCCAGCGGGACACAGTGGGACCTTCCTGCAAGGCCGGCTCTCCAAGATAGTCGTGAGCTCGCACGACCTCGGTGTGCGCCATGTCCTTGTGGTCGGACTCGGCGTCGATGGCCGGGACGTTGGCCGGTGTGTCCCTCGGGAACTCGGCAACGCCAGAGAAGTGTGCCATGGTGCACTGCCGGGCGTTGGGTGTGTAGAGACCAGTCGAGGGCGTAAGTGCTATCGACTTAGACATGGCCGCGCTAGCTCGAACCCACACATTTATATCGAGACACGGCAATCTGCGCGACCGCCCGGCGCTTCCCCCGGCGAGGGTGCCTGGAGGTATCTGGTGGTCAACGCGGGGCCATGGCACCGGAGACGGGTGGGGGCACGCTGCGGCGGTGGCGCCTGAGGACTCGCACTAGTGCTTGGAATGCAGAGCAAGATACAGCACAGGGTCACTTGGCCGGGTTTGCCGCACCGCCAGGTCGTTACGATAGCGGGTGAGCGAGCGGGCTGGCGGCCCGGCCTACCCGTGCAACATCAAGTGTACGATCGCGCGACCGCCAGCCATGGACCACGGGACCATGGCTGCATCAGGAATGGTGGACTCCGACGCGGTCTATATGCAGGAATCGGCGTTTGACGCGCTCAGCAGTCACGACTAGCGGATGAATGGGGCTTCCACAAGTGGGGGCGGGTGTTCTGTGAGTGTTATGGCGAACGCGCCGTTTGAGACGTGAGCGGGGGAGGTGAGTATCAGTTCGCCGCATGCGCAAAGGTACCAAGCTGAGATGTGGGCGGCTATGCGAGGATGCGTGTGGCAGTTACTGAGCCCGACGATCAAGCGCAAGTTTGGAGCCCAATGTGTCAAAATGTTGCATCAAAGTATAAGTCTAGCGGGCAGAGGGCTGCCACCGTTATTGCTGAACCGGCCTAGCTGTCAGCTGCATGTAACGCCGGACTCACCATGTCGAGGCCCAGTACGGAGCCTCCCACTGGTTAAAACCGACGCGCTCATAGAAGCCGTCCAACGTGACCCAGTCGACAAAGATACAGTCGGCCCCTCGAGAGGTGAGGTCGAGCACGGCAGATGCTACCAAGCCGGTGCCGGCGCCAGTGCCGCGGGCGGCCGCGCCGACGCCCACGCAGCTGATGGTGGCACATTTCTTACCTGAAGGTCAGCTCCGTCCCAGGACGATCGGTGTACTTCACTCACTGATCAAGTCTGGCCATGCCACTCCGGCATGCATCGGCGACCCCGGCATCGCGCCCAAGAGTGCGCCAATGATCTCGCCGTCCTTGATCGCCAAGTGCACCTCGTGTGCGTGACCCTCCTTCATGAATACAGGGAACAATGCTGGCCAGCCCTACCATCAGCGCACCCAGAGTGCAACTCACGGTGTACGAGTCAAACTCCTTTTGCAAGACCATCACCTTGTCAAAGTCATCCACGGTTGCGGGGCGGAAGGTCACACCGCGTCCCTGCGCAATGTCAATGTACTGCTGCTGGTCCATTTTTGACGGCAGGTTCTGCATGAGGTCAATTGACTTTTGGTCCTGGAACTTCCATCCCCGCTTCTCGAACCATGCCCGTGCTTCCTCAAAGGCAGGGATGGCAGGGAGGCCGGGGAAGATACGCGGAAACGTCGAGCCGAGCTGCACGCCAGCATCTGTGGGAACCGGCGTCGAGTTTGACAGCGATGCGCGAACGGTAGGAATGAGGTACTCCATTGCTGCCTTGAGCAGCGCCGAACCAGCTCCGCGCCGCTGGTAGTCGGGGTGCACGACCAGCGCTGCCAGGCATCCTTTCAAGTGCTGATACCTGGGATCGACGTAGCCCGCTTTGATGGTGTAGGTGAACGCGAACCCGGCCGGCTTGTCGTCGATGGACGCGACGAACACACGGGCAGTCGGCGTGTTGATAAACGAGTGCAGCTTTGTGGAAGGTAGCGAGTAGGCAATGTGCAGCGCGGCAAGCCCGGCCTCCCAGATGTGGTGCAGCGCATCGCTGTCGCTGCCGGGCTGGTAGATGGACACCTTGACGTCGGACATGGTGAGTGAGGAGGAGAGACCAGTGAGTTCCCAACGTCAACCTTTGAGACCCTCGCGTGGCTGTGGGCAACTCGCCGTCTTGGCCGGACAGCTACTCACCGTGTTCCTGGACGGCAAAGTCGGTCGCCACAGAGCTCTGAACGGGTGTCAAGCGCACTGCAGGTGTTGCTGTGAACATCCGCGTACTTGGTCCACGAAGCTGGCCGCTGGGGGAGAGCCAGAGCACCTGCTGGGACGTTTTTTGACTGCAGGTATCCTCTGCTCGTGGCGAGACCTGATAACAACTGACACGGTTCTGGAGACCCCACCTCTCTAGGCTCGTCTGTGCTTATACTGAGCACCATGCTGCCCTCGGTCATCAGACACCTCTACTCGCTACTCGCTTTCAACGAAGAGCCCAATCTTCAGACAATATTCGGATTCTTGCTGCGAGTCCACCACACGCCGAAATCAGGAACTGCCCACCTGCTGAACCGCAGAACCTGAAGGGCCAGCGCGCAAGCGCTCAACACGGGTACAAGCCACCACTGCTATATTGCAACCTCTCACTCACACTGACGCCCGAGCGCTGAACCATGTCCGATCTGCTTGACCTAGGCGGCGACGCGCTCATGCGAGCGTCAGCCTCGACTGGAGCTGGTTCGAGCACAGGAACAGCGTCAGCGCAGTCGATCCGATCCTATCGGTCCAAGAAGATACGGTATGCCGGGTTGAGCGCTGGGACTGATACCAGGCCGTGCGACAATTGCCGCTCAAGGAGACAGCGGTGCGACATCCCGTCACCGGGCGCCCCGTGCCGACTGTGCGTGAGCACCAAGAAGACGTGCACGTTCCTGCGCGAGCGACGCAAGGCGCCGAGTGATCTGAAGAAGCACCAGCACAGGACGTCAGAGGGGAGCATCGCTCCGCTGACGGGGCGAGCGCGGACGGTCAGTGTCACCACCCCCGCTAGCCCCGACGACGGCGCGGGCGGCATGGCGAGCTTGTCGGCTCTCACTGCGTACATCCTCAGTACCCGGGCGCGATCGATCGATGCCAGCGGCGCAGAGCCGCTCGCTCTGGATGACGAGGCCGCCAATGACGAGGAGCTGTACCTCGTTGGCACGGCCAGCGAGCGCGATGCGCTGATACTGAACTCGATGACCGATCCCGTCAACGGTCCGCGACCAGCCACTGAAAGCCTCATCCCGGGCATTCGTCTACGAGCCGTCGGGCCGGGGACCAACTTTGTGTTCTACAAAAGCTTGCCTTATGGCGGGGAGCCCGAAGGCGACGGGACATGGCAGACCCTGGTGCAGTTGGTGGGCGAGAATGTCGTGCCAGGTGTGATGCAGACGTGCGTCAGCTCCGATCGTGAGGTGCTGACATCAGATTCTTCGAGATTGAGGGCCAAGGCCATCCCATCTGGCGTCGCCAGACCATCGAAGATGCCACGGCATCAACTGCACTGCAGTGCTTCTGCCTCACGGCCGGTCTCATCTATGTTCCCCAATACCGCCATCTGCACCGCAAGGCATATGTTCTCACCCTCAACAAGCTGCGAGCCAGCCCGCGGGCAAGACTGTGGACAATGCAGATCTACCTCTGTGACCTAGACGGCCGAGAAGCAATCAATCCCAGTGGCAATTTTATCGTCCTAGGCATGGCGATCAGCATGGCCAAGCTGCTGGGCCTGCACGAGGACTGCGGCGCGTGGTCCATCCCGGCCTGGGAGCGCGAGCTCCGAACACGCCTATGGTGGTCCCTCCTGCTCTACGATCGCTTGTAAGTCTAAGGGTTATCAGTGAGGCTGATCTCTGCTCGTCTCTATGCTTTGGCCGTGCGCGGAGCATCACGACCCCAAATGCCGTTCCCCTCCCCGGTCGAACACCGGTCGACCCTCCGAGCTACGACGCCTTCGTGTCGGCCTGTGAATTGGCGGTCATACTAGAGGATCTGGGTGATTCAAGTGGACAGTGCGGCTGTGCAGGCTGCGGGCAGCCGAACCGTCTCGCTCAGCTGAGCCTCATGAGCAACAGGCTAGACAGCTGGCGGGACGCCATCCAGAGCAGGGGGCTTTTCAACCACGAGCCTGCGCCGCCAGGGGTCAAGAGCTTGCACCTGCTGTACCTCGGCAGCTGCGTCATGGTCGTCAAGGGCATATTTGAAGCTCTTGGGAACGATGAGCTGGATGCCAAAGAAGCAGCGCGGCAGAGCTGCCTGATGGCATGCGAGGCGATGGTCGACTTCGTGGCAGCGCTCACGCTCTCGGATCTGTTCGGATACTGGTCCTCTCGTGGGTTTGATCTGAGCCCCACTGACGACAGACTCGCCGTTCATGCTCTCCCTCTGTCTTACCCTGCTCGTCCGTGAGTTGACCATGCTGGCATGGACTGACGCCAGGCATCATTGTCAACTCGCAAGAGGAGGCGGTCCGCGAATCGGCACTGCTGGCGCTTCGACGGTGGGCCACGTCGCGTGCTGGACTGACAGCAGGTTCGTCTCAACAGTCGCCGAGCACCAAAAGGCAGCCGAATGGGACGTGGCGAACCTTGCCCTCGCCCGTGCAAACTACTTCATTCCGCTGCTCAGTCGGCGGAACGCCGAGTTCGGCACTGTCCTCGAGCCGTGAGTTCCTGCAAGCCTCTGGCTGATTCCAGACTGCAAATCAGTATACCAGAATTCGACGACTCGATGCTGGACAACTTTCTCCAGAATCTGGTCGATCCCGCAGGCATGCAGGAGTTGTGAGTACACGGCGCGATGTGGGCTGACCTTAGTCTGGGTTCTTGGTTCAACGCGCCTGTATTACAACAATAAATGCGTGTCTGGATTGGTATGCACCATCATCAGCGCTCCTTACTCGATAGTCTCTACAGCTGACTCTCAACTTCAGAGCCCGTTGCCATCGCTCCATGCCCACCGCGTAACAACTCGGCAGAACCAAAATAGTCAACAAACGGGCGGCTCACAACGGCAACCCTCGGCGGCCCTGAGTGCAGCTGAGCGCTCTGAGCATTCGCCGCCTATCGCCAAGCTCTCCACATGTCCACATGCCTATCTTCAGCATGCGCTCAACACTTATCAGGCGGATGTAGACGGAAAGGCCGCTCACTCGCCGTTCAAATCGGGGGCAAGCGCTCGCCGGCACCTGTCGGAGCGCTCACTCGCCGTCGAGATTGCAGGAGCTGGTGAGGTGCGTCGCTTGAGGTAGCCGTGGTATACATAAAGCGGGGCGGTGGGCCCCAGTCTTCAGTACAGGCATAGGCGCACCGCAACAGCTGGAGAACCCCCTCGCAACGGTAGACGTACAGCAAACACTGGACGCAAACCTGAACAACTGAAGGCGATTCACTTTCACACAAGCACAAGACCCGCCATGTCGGTCGAGAAGGACAGCGCGTCCCAGCGCAACAACTCCATCTCAAAGCATGTAGTCTACCCGAAGGACGTGGACCCGCAGCACGCGGACGAGGAGCTGGCGCACACCCATGAAGGCGACCATGGGACGAAGCGCGATCTCTCCCCGCGCGTAGTCTCCATGATCGCGATCGCGGGGACGATTGGGACAGGTCTCTTCCTCGGTTCTGGCTCTGCCCTAGTGGTAAGTCTACAGCTCTCCAAGTCGCTGACACCAGCTCGGCGGGCCCGTCGGCTGCTGGCTCGGGTACACTATCATGGGCACCCTGGTCGGGTGCATGATGTACTGTCTCGGCGAGATGACCTGCTTTGCGCCCAATGTCGGCGGGTTCATCGAGATGGGCACAAAGTACGTCGACCCCGCCATGGGCTTCATGATGGGCATCAACTACATCCTCCAGGTCGGCATTGCTGTGCCGACCGAGCTGAGCGCGATCGCCGTCATGATCTCGTACTGGGACGACAACACCAAGCACGCCGCGGCGTACATTACTGTCTTCCTCATCGTGTGTGTGGTAATCAACCTGGCCGGTGTCAAGATCTACGGCGAGATTGAGTTTGTCGGTGGTGAGTACCTTGCGCCTCACGAATCTGATCGCAGCGGTCATCAAGCTCGCCATGCTCGTCGCGCTCGTGATCTTTGGAATCATTGCGAACTCCGGCGGCATCCCACCGCACCACGAAAAGATTGGAGGCCGATACTGGCGCGAGGAGCCATTCAACGACACATTCAAGGGCATGGTGCCCGTGTCCAAGGCGCGCTTCCTCGGCTTCTGGGCCGTCTTCACCAAGGCCGCATTCAGCTTTGGCGGTATCGAGGCCATTGGCGTGCTGGCCGGCGAGGCGCATAACCCGCGCAAGACCATGCGCATGGCCGTACGGACCGGTAAGCCCAGCCCTTAGCACATCTGACGCAAGTCTTCTACCGCGTCGTCGGCATCTACATGCTCTCGGTGCTGATCATCGGCCTGAATGTGTCGCAGCACTCCCCCGACCTCCTCAGCGCCGTCGCGACGGACGGCGGTCACACGGCTGCCTCCTCGCCGTTTGTGGTCATCTGCAAACAGACGGGCGTCAAGGTTCTGCCGGACGTAATCAACGCGGTAGTGATGACGAGCGCCCTCTCGGCGTGCAACGAGAACACGTACGCCGTGTCCCGCACCCTAATGGCCCTAGCGCGCAACGGGGCACTACCCAAGTTCTTCCTGCGCACCTCCAAAACCGGCATCCCATGGATCGGCGTCGGCGTCGCGTCCGTGTTTGGCCTCCTGGCCTACCTCAGTCTCGGGAGCGGGAGCAACCAGGTGTTTTTGTGGCTCTCAAACCTGTCGGCGCTCAGCAGCCTGGTCGGGTGGATTAGCATTTGCATCTGCTTTGTGCGCTTCAAGGCCGCGCTCGACGCGCAGGGCATTGACCGACGCCGGCTGCCGCTCCGCTCGTGGCTCCAGCCAGGCCTCGCGTATGCGTGCATCCTCTTCTTCAGCCTTGTGCTGTTCTTCAACGGCTTCCAGGTGTTCATTGGCGGGTTTGCGGCCAAGGACTTTGTCGCGTCCTACGTCACTCTACCCGTTATCGCGCTCTGCTTTGTTGGCTTCAAGGTGGTGCGCAAGACCAGGTTTGTCAATCCCGCCGAGGTGGATCTGTCGGCTGGCCCGGCCGAGGCGCTCGTGGGGACCCAGTATGATCCCGAGGTCGTGTTTAGGGTATAGGTTGTAGGTGTACGTTGCAGTATGAATCGCTTTCTGGCATGACCTGTTAAGAAGGACAGATTACTTCGTATCATCGTGCAGGGTATCTACAACTTCTTTATTTAACAACTCAGAGTCTGCGGCATCTACCTCTACTTGCCGAAAGTATACACGCCCCACTCGCCAGCATCGTCCATGGCGTTCTCCGCGACGGTGACCTTGAACTCGCCCTCGGGGACGCGGTAGTCCTGCTTCTCAACGTCCCAGATGCTGACGTCGTATTGGCTCAGCGAGAAGGAGACAGTCTGGCTGGCCCCGGGGTCGAGGTTGATGCGGGCAAAGTCGCGCAGGACCTTGGGCGGCTCGCCAGTGCCATCAGGGAAGAGGAGGTAGAGCTGCGGCACATCGCAGCCGTTGACCGAGCCGGTGTTCTTAATGTCCACCGTGACTGTCCACCTAGCGCGGTGGAGTCTGGAGATTAGCTACACGCGACAGCGACGACTCACTCGTCAGTCATGAGGCGGCCGATCTTGGTGCAGTTGCCATCGTCCGGCTTGCCGTGGCCGCCGTGACCATGGCCCCCGTGCCCGTGTCCGCGCTCGCCGTGCTTGTTGCGACGGTTGTGCTGCGGCACCTGAGAGATCTGGAGGTTCGAGTACTTGAAGGTGGTGTAGCTCATGCCAAAGCCGAAGGGGAAGCGCGGCGTAATCTTCTCCTGCAGGAAGTGGCGATAGTCAATGAAGAGGCCCTCGGTGTAGTTGACATTCGTCTCGGGCGGCTGGTTCGTGTTGACGTACTCAATGTCGGCGGGATAGTCCTCGCGCTGCTTGGCAATGGTGTACGGCAGTCGGCCAGAGGGGTTGTACTTTCCGTAAAGGATCTCGACGAGGGCATTGCCGCTCTCCTGGCCGGGCAGGCCCGCCCAGAGAACCGCAGTGACGTTCTCGTGGTCGATCCACTTCTCCATGTCCATCGGACCGACGGAGTGGACAACGACGACAGTGTTGGGGTTCACTGCAGCGACGGCGAGGACGAGCTCGTCGCCATTGTTCCATGCCGAGAGGTTGTTGCGGTCACCCTCATTGCCGTCCACGGTGATGTAGCCCTCACCAGAGTCGGACTGGATACCGACGATGGCCACATCGGCGGATCGGGCCGCGCGAGCTGCACCTCCGAGGTCCCAGTCCTTCAGGTGCCAGTTGAGAGTCGAGCGGTCCTTCTGTGCCTGCGAGGAGATGGCCTGGAGGGGGTCAATGAGGTACGGGAAGTTGACGGTGCCGGAGCCCCATCCCATGGCGAGCG
Organism: Cutaneotrichosporon daszewskae; assembly: GCA_002335585.1. Taxonomy (NCBI): domain Eukaryota; kingdom Fungi; phylum Basidiomycota; class Tremellomycetes; order Trichosporonales; family Trichosporonaceae; genus Cutaneotrichosporon; species Cutaneotrichosporon daszewskae. The sequence goes on along the minus strand of BEDX01000002.1, from coordinate 1,942,472 downwards.
TGCCGGTGGGGTCACAGCCGCGGTCGTCGCACTCGTTGGGCCCACCCTCGGACGGACCCATGTCGGAGCCGACGAGGACAATAGACTTGGGCTTGTTGAGTGGGAGCGCACCCTTGACGTTCTTGAGCAGGACAGTGGAGGCAGCACCAATGTGGCGAATGACCTTGTAGTGGTCGTCCTGGACGTCGACGTGCTCGTTCTTGTTGCCCCAGGCGTCAAAGTTGACGGGCGGGTAGTCCTCCTGCTTGGTGAAGAACCAGGATGCCATGATGCGCTGCGCCATGTCATCCAGACGGGCGGTGGAGACACTGCCGTTGTTGACGGCCTCGGTGAGGTTGGCGCCAAAGTAGGACGTCTTGCCGCCATCATATCCAATGTCACCGGGCATGTCCATGTCGAGACCACTGTTCGCGGAGGCAACACCAGAGTGCGTGCCATCCCAGTCAGACAGAACGTAGCTGGCGTCAGCTCGACGCGATGCCGCTGGCTTACCCAGGGAATCCCCAGTCAGTCTTCAAGATACCGTTAAGCAGCTTGGAGTTCTGCGCCGCCCAAGATCCATTGATGAGGTTGTACGACGCTGCCGTTAGATAACACGCCACGCTGCAGCTTACCCATGACACCCGCGACGTCCGCCTGCACAGCACGCAGGAAGGGGTGGGCGTATACTTCGCGGAGCGTCCTGTCGTCGATGTTCGAACTCTCCGTGGTGCGGTTGCGCTCCTGCTCGTTGCCGATAAAGTGCTTGACGGTGGCTTGTACACCAGCGCCCTGCATGCCCTTGATGGTCTGGTACGTCGCCCAGCCGGAGAGGTACGGGTCACCGCCTTCTGTCAGCGTGCACTGTAAACAAACGCACCAAAGCCCTCCCAGTTGCGCCCGCCAGCGGCTACACGGCCCATGTTTGTCATGGGTCCGAGAGCAACGTGGACGCCCTTGCCCTTGAACTCTTCGCCCATGGCCTTGCCACGGTGGTACATGAGGTCCTTGTCAAAGCTGTCGTCAGTCGTGTCATCTGCAGGCGGGCTCACGTAGAAGCGACGTTGATAGCAGCGGGGAAGGCAGACACAAAGTCGGCAAAGCGGACACCGAGAGGCGAGTCTTCGAGACACAGACCGGTCCAGTTGTGCTGAGGGAGCGGGAAGGTGTTGCCGACACAGCGGCCCTGCATCCAGCCTACGCCGGTAGCGAGGCCAACCTTGTCCTCGACGCTCCAGTCGGCGAGGAAATCCTTGGCCTTCTTGTGCGCTCGGCGCCATGGACGCGAGAACTGGTCCTCGACATTGAGTGGGGCTGGCCACGTCTCCGATGTGTACCCATCAGGGATGGTGCAGAAATGGCACTGGTCGTCGGCGGCGGCTGGGCCGACGTTCCCTCCAGACGAGGCCTCGCCGGTGCCGCTGTCTTCGGAGCCGACGTTACCACCAGATGTGGACTGCTGGTGCGCACTGGGCGAGGCATCCGACGCCGAGTCGGTGTCGGACGGACCCTGAGCCACAGCCAGAGCGGCGAGAAGGAGAAAGTAGACGCCGCGCATCAAGAGACCGATGGTGAGATGTTGAGAATGCACCACGGCGCGTCCTTTATGTACACCTCGTTGTGCGCAGCCGCCAAGAGCGTCCGTCGAGTATGCGTGTATGCGCCGCCCAACCGGTGTGACAGTGTTTACAGACGCATACAGTCGGCAGTGAATGCGACGGTGTGTACGTCGACCTCTACCCCCGTTCACGGCACGACTAGTGGGAGCCTATTAAATGTGAAACGCTCCTGTCAGTGGGTTAGTTGGGTCTTGTTGTTGATGGAGCAAAAGCAGTGCTCGAGGCATGAGATCATCGCGGTGGTACCAAGCGGAGATTGTGCCTGGTTTGATTTCTTTTGGTAACTGTCCGGGCCGGGCTGTTGTTTGTTGTTTGTGTCTGTCCATTGTTCCAGTTCTCGTTGGAACAGGGGGCACCATGGGAACCTACCGAGCATGCGGGACAGGTAAGACGCGTTTGGGATCTGGGAACACGCGACGCGTCTGGTGAGTAAACAGAGGAACGAGGTCGTTGCACGAGGGGATTGGAGCTTGGTCTGCGTCTGGGCTCCAGAACACGGGCCGAGAGCGAAAACCTAACGTGACGGTGTCACCGGTTGACACCAACTTACGCATGCTGTTGTCGACGCGTCACACTGGTGGTCACCAACGGGAAGGTGTTTGGGTCACAGTCAAACAAGATCACCTGATCACCTGCCGCCTCGTGCTGCCCACATGGACTGGCCCTTGACACGCGGGGCACGAATGCCGTGATCCCTCAACAGCAGGTGACGCCCACAACCATTCTCGCACTGTTTGCTCAATACCACTGTTCCTGCACAGCCCCCGAAACCTTGACCCCGAAACCTTGACGAGAACGCGGGTTATCACAGTGGACGCATGGACGCGTGGAGCGCCTGGGGAAACGGACAACTGACATGTGCTGAGAGTGCGACCGCGTGATCAACGGCTTGTGTGGCCCCAGCTCGTCCTTCAGAGTCGGTTCCCCTCCACCTCACGTCCCTGTTACGTCCACTTGCTTCAACAGACTGAACGATGGACAGCTCGGAATGGAGCGCACGACCAGCAGCACCACGCCTCGCCGCCGCAGCGTGCAACGCATGCTGGGTGCTGTGTCCTCCTGCCTTGCAAACTCGCTTTCGAGGAGCACGGTGCGCTTCGATGGACGGCACATGCGTCATGGGGAATAGCGTTAACGCCAGACACCGAGACGGCCATTCTCGAAGCGACAAGGGGCACGAATCCCCGCCAGCACTTCCCCCGTGCCGCTCGCTGTCGCCCAATCTCATTCCAGCAATTGATACTGAACGACGGAGAAGTGGGTCGACCGGCTACAGGAGGGAACTCGAACCGGCTGCTCTCTTTCAGACCGTCAAGAAGAGCATGCCGTACAGCATGCGCTTAAGCATGTCGTAATCAAGCAGACACCGCCCCACTCATAGCTCACCCTCACATCGCTCTACACGACCGACTCGAACCCGTCCTCGGCGAGTGGCATAGAGTTGGCTCACAGGACTAGTGCGAGGTCCCTCGGAATCCAGATGTGCGCTGGAAACTGATGGCTTGCGGGGCAACGCAACCATATGGCAAATGCCTCGTTCTCTCACGTAATGCGTTCTAGGCAGCGACCGGCGTTCCGTTCCTCTGCACGGACACACTAACCGTAAAGTGGCCGTCGAAAGATGACGAGACTTGGCTCCAGTAATAGTGCGAGGTCCTCGGAATCCAGATGTGCGCTGGAAACTCAGTTGGCCCGCGGGGCAACGCACCGTATGGCAAATGCCTCGTTCTCTCACGTCACGCTTTACTGGCAGCACCTGCGTTCCGTTCCTCTGCACGGACACTAACCGTAACCTAAAGTGGCCGGCGAGATGACAAGACTCGTCGTCGAGTCAGCACCAAGGCAGCACCGCCCCCGTTGCTGTGCGTGACTCCGTGAGCGCTTGCTGTGCCGTCACGGTCCGCGGAAGATGACGAAGAGCGGGGAGCTTGGATGGAGGCTGGCCACTATATATATCGTGCTCCTCCAGTCCCTCTGATCTTCATCCCACAACTCGACCAACCATCTCAAACTCATCATGCTCTTCGCCAGCCTCGCCTTTGTCATCGCGGCAGCCACGCCAGCGCTCGCCCAGGACCGCAACCAGGCCTGCACAGTCAAAGACGGCGTGAACTCGCAGAACGGTACGTCCCACCCCCATGCCAACTGACGATAGGCGTCTGCCTCTGGACCAACGAGTGCAGGCAGGGCGGCGGCACGCCCATCCCCGGATTCTGCCGCGGCTCGGCCGACGACATCCAGTGCTGCCTCTCGGGCGCCATAAAGCGGGGGTGCAATTGGGTCGTGAGAGGTAAATGCCCCGGCGGCGAGGATGTCTTGTTTGTCAAAGCGTTTGGGGCCTGCTACAACACCATCCCTGGTCGGTGCCCAGGCCCATGGGACTTCCGCTGGGTGGAGTCTTACTACGGCCCTGCCATCGCGTAAATACGCAGTTCTCGAGTAGTGCTATGCAATGTCTGAAGTTCGTCCATGCGGTGGTACTGGCAAGCGAGCCACGCCAAAGTCAAGTCAAAGTGTCCATATTATAGCAGTATTATAAACCTATTACCCAACAGTGTCCGACTAGAGGAGGCCCTGCGCGCGCAGCGCGTCATTCTCAGCCCTCATCTTCTCCCACGCAAGCTTCTCCTCGAGCTTGATGCGGTCCGCCTCCCATTGGCGCTTGATCCGCGCGCAGTCCTCCTCGACCTCCTGCTGCCGGATCCAGGCGCGGAGCTCCTCCTGCGTGCACCACGGCCGGGGGAACATGGGGATCGGGACAGGGTTGCCCTTGCGCTCGCGGTAGGCGCGGTACTTGCCCTCGATACGCGAAGCAATGTAGGAGCGCAGCGTGTGTCGCGGCCGGCTCTTCCAGCCGTCGAGGTACAGCTTGCGTGCGGCGGCTGCCTCGATCGCGGCGAACTCGGGACACTTGAACGCGTTGACGTTGCGCCACGGGTGCTGTGGGGGGAGCGGGGTGTAGACAAAGTACCGCGCCAGACTGGCTGGCATCTCGGGCTTGGGCGAGACGTAGTGCTGGTACAGCTCGTGGTCGCCGCGCGCGAGGTAGAGGTCATAGAGGTTGATCGTCCAGCGGGACGCGAGCTTGTTGTAGATTGCCCGGAGGAGGAGGAGGTTGGCAAAGTGCAGGAAACGCACGGTCTCCGTGATGCAGAGCGCGACGGTGGCGAAGAGGTTGATGAGGTAGTCCTCGGCCGTGATGGGGGCGTCGCGGTGGATGCCCAGCACGTCGCGGAAGCGGTCGCACGTGATGGCGCCGGGGTGGGGCGCAAAGTAGCCGCTGTACATCGGGAGGAAGAGGTTGACGAGGCTGACCGGGAGGTAGTAGACGAGGACCACAATGTTGCAGAGGTGCACAAAGACGAGGACGAGGGTGTGCGCGACGGTAGCGAAGGCGTTGAGGAACACCTTGAGGCTCGGAGGCGTCGAGACGCGCCACCAGTAGTGGCTCACCGTAGCCTTGAGCTCGCGCGCACGGTCGCCGTGCTTGGTCTCGAGGTCCGCCTTGGTGCTCGCGAGGTGGGTGGCGAGAGTGGCGCGGTGGTGCGCGAGGTAGTTGTGGTAGAAGGTCCAGGTGGCAGCGACCAGGAGCGGGAGGTGGGTCGTGTTGAAGTTGTAGTACTTGGAAGTAAGGAACGCGAGGCAGTCGGCCAGCGAGGGCGCCGCGGTGGAGAAGTCAAAGTCAAAGTCGGCGTAGAGGTCGACAGAGGACATTGTGAATGAGTGTGGTGAGAGAGAGGATGAGAAGAAGAGACGTCAGCGGGTCGCTTCATATACCAGGACGACTGCATGCTGCTGGCGACGGCGTGGCCGCATCCGTCGATGGTGAGCTCGACGCTTGCGGTCGTGAGCTGCGAAATGCCACTAGACTTCGACGGATCTGGTAATTAGGCTGCGGAGGCATTTCGTGATTAGCGGAAGCAGAAGCTGATTAGTATATTTGGCACGTTGTGATTAGGCCGGAGGTTCCACTTACGACGTCCCTAAACAGGCGTTTCGGACAGCAGGAGTGGGATGCAGCAAGATATCGTAAGATGCGCTGATCCCACGGGGTGGCCTCACACATTTGTGCGGAATCCCACCTGATGAAAAATCACTTCACTTACGAGGCTGTTTGAAGGATCTGTCGGTGGCGGGGACGGTGCTTTGGTCGACGTCCACAGATGATAGTTAGGGGGATGGAGCATCGAGCCTCGCTTGATCTGATAGATGTACCTGCAAGCATCAAGGCATAAGTAAGCAATCAGCACATGACGTGAGCAATTAGTATACGCGATAACAAGACTACATTGTCCTCTATACTATGTATACTAATGAGTGTAAGATGAATACAAAATGTCTACGCTCGAGCTTGAGCACAGATGTCTAAGCTCAAATGAGCACGTACAGAAGACCAAGAAGAATGACACTGAACGCGCCACAGCCAGGGAGCGCACGGATAGCACTGCTGCCTAGTGGGTGGTCGCCCTTCGTGTTACCAGGGCGCCCCATGGCATCCCACTCTTTGTATGCCGAGTACGCGAGGATGAGGAAGCTCTGGCCCTCTGGCGAGTAGGTGCCGGCCTTGACGAACGCGAGGGGGTCGGTCACGTTGTTCAGGTACCCAGTTTTGTTCACATTCGCGGATGCGCCCGCCAGCATGGTCAAGGACGAGTCGACAAAGTCGTTGGTGAGGTTCATGGTCGACATGCGCAGACCAGCTGCGGCCATGAGGGCCGTTGCGCACGAGTCGACAAAGGTCGAATCGTCGTCGATGTAGTTCCTCAGCAGGCCCTCGGGGGTCAGGTGCTTCTGCGAGGCCCGGAGCACGTCTTGCGCCCAGACCTGTAGATCTGTGAGCTGATTGCCCATGTTTCCAGCATAGGACGTCGCCTTGATGGTAGCGATGACACGCATAATGCCTGCTGCTACCCAAGCGTTGCCGGTGGCCCAGTTTTTCGGATCGCCTGCCTCCGGTCCGTCACTCATGTGCTTCCACAGGTTGGTGGAATTGTCCATCAACGTCTGGCGGTACAGCCGGATCTGGTCGTATGCGATTTGCAGCAGCGTTTGATTGTTTGACATGGCACCATAGTAGGCGAGGAATGGCGGCACCATGTAGACATTGTCCGACCAAAGCTGTGCCGACTTTTCTCGGTGAGAGATTGCGCCGTTGGCAGTCTGGAGTCAGGGGCGGCCTATGGTTGGTTACGCCAAGGCGCAACTCACCCGTGGAACATGGTAGAGGATAAAGTTGAGTTGCGATTGTGCGGCATCTCCGTAGCTAACAGAGTTGACCTGGGCATTGTTTGTAGCCTTGCTGGCGAGAAGGACAGATACACCGAGCGATGGGGGGTCACCAGCCGCGCCATCGGCAAGGAGGGGAGAACCCGCAGGGAGGCCAGGTGTCTGTCGCGCTGGGATGTTCAGGGGGCTGGTCGCTGAGGCTGAGTGCGAAGAGCTGCTGCTGGTGGAAGTGGAATTGGCCTGCCGTTTCCTCGTTGGGACGCTGGAGGTCCCTGCGGGTGCGCTGCTGGATGCAGAGCCGCTGACAGCCGAACTACTGCCGGCGGCATTCACAGGCTGCTCGTTGGCGGCAGCGTTTGCTGCAGGCCTGTTCTGAAGAGTGATCTGGGCGAGTTTCACAATCTCGTCGATCTTGACACTGTCGGGGACGGGAAGAGGTGCGGTTGGAGAAAATACGGAGTACTTTGGGTACTTCCATTCGAGGATTGCCTGGCCCATGGTACCGTTCTCCCAACTTGGCGTCAGTTTGTATCACAGTCGTCACGCACGAGTAGGTGTTGAGCTTGTGCATGACATCGTAGACTTGATTGAGACACTTGTCGGAGAGCTGCTTTGCGTCGATGGGGAGGGCCGCGAGAGCGAGCGCGGCGAGTACACCTCTCATGGCGAGACAACGGGTAGTGGACGATGAACAACAAGAAGACCAAGCAATTACATGGCCAAGTGGGAACAGCTGTGCCGAAATCTTGGCGACGTCGGTCGGGTGCCGCCTGAAACGCCCGACCCCCAAAACCGAAACGGGCGCAGGAGCAGAGAGTACGTCACCGTCACACACGGAATCAGGGTTCACGGCAGGGCGGAGGATCGACACGTGTGGAGACTCGGCCGGCCGGCATGGCTAACGGAAACGCGATACGGTATATACCCGTTTAGGCCTGCACAACAGCTCCAGGATAGGCCCCCTACTCTCCGCCCACCTAATCCATTCCCCACGCGCTGCCCCGCACGCGCCTCGTCCCTGGCGCGCTGGTCCGCGCTTGCCTCTGTCGGACAGTCTGACACCAACACGACCTCTCCATCCATCGACTTCCATTCATCCATCCCATCTTCCTCCTCAAAGTCACTCTTTCGTCCCAACACCACCACTAATATGGGAAGAGAGATCATCAGCGTGTCGGGTACGTTTACACGCCCGCAAAGCTAACTTTCAGTCGGACAGGGTGAGCCAAACCGCGACGCCACTTGGACAATGCCCAGCATCACAGACTGACCTCTAGCCGGCAACCAAATCGGTACTGCCTTTTGGGAGAACATTCTCCAGGTGCGTCTCACCACCATGCAGCCCGCTGACCCGACAGGAGCATGGTCTTGACCGTGGGTATCGCAGTTTCACGATCTCAGCGTCGCGCAACGACCGCTTGCGCACGCCCACACTGGACGCAATACTGACGCTTCACAGGGTCCGGCAAGTACGTCGGCAACGACTCGCAGCAGCTGGACAAGGGTGTGTACTCGACAAAAACTGCATGCTCATCCCAGTTTCGGTCTACTTCAACGAGGCTTCCAACCAGAAATACGTCCCCCGCTCGGTTCAGGTCGACCTCGAGCCTGGTGTCGTAGACCTCGTCCGCTCGGGCCCGCTCGCCAACCTCTTCAGGCCCGACACCTTTGTCCACGGCCAGAGCGGTGCCGGTAACAACTGGGCAAAGGGCTACTACACGGAGGGTGCAGAGCTTGTGGACCCCATTCTGGATGTGCTCCGTCAGCAGGTCGAGTCTGCCGACTCGTTCCAGGGCTTCCAGCTGCAGCACTGTGAGTGTCATCCCAGACTCGTCTGACCACAGCCCTCGGCGGTGGTACTGGTTCCGGTCTCGGTGCCCTGCTCCTGAGCAAGATTCGCGAGGAGTACCCGGACCGTATGCTCGCTACGTTCTCCGTATTCCCCTCGCCCAAGGTATCCGAGACCGTCGTCGAGCCGTACAACGCAATCCTGTCGACCCACATCCTCGTGGAGAACTCGGACATTACCTGCTGCATTGACGTGGGTGGACATTCAATCCCCGCTGACAACAGAACGAGGCACTGTACCAGATCTGCGTCAACGACCTCAAGCAGAAGGCCCCCGAGTACCGTGACCTGAACGAGCTCATCGCCAAAGTTATGACTGGCTTCACTTGTGAGCTAGACGTCTGAGACAACGCTGACCCAAGCCACCCTGCGCTTGTGCGTAATCGCTCGCTTGGCCTGCTCACTCCAGCCCCGGTGTCCTCAACTCGGACCTGCGCAAGCTCGCAGTCAACATGGTCCCCTTCCCGCGTCTGCACTTCTTCACTGCCGGCTACGCACCGCTTGTCGCAACCTCCAACCGGGCTTACACCGTGCGTGACTCAGAGGACCCAGCTAATGCCAAGGCCAGCAACGTGCCCGAGCTCACGGCCGCCCTCTTCCAGCGCCGCTCGCTCCTTGCCGCCATCGACCCTGCGATGGGCAAGTACCTCACCGTCTCGGTCGCGTACCGCGGCAAGCTCAGCATGAGGGATAGTGGGTGAAGTCTGGGGATCATTCTAACCATCAGTCGAGAACGCAGTGTACGAGTACCAGAGCAAGAACGCCGACTTCTTCGTTCCCTGGATTCCCAACGGCGCGCTCACCACGCTGTGCACGGTCCCGCCTATCGGCCAGGTCGCCTCCGCCACCCTTGTCGCCAACACCACCGCCATCTCGGAGGTATTCAAGCGCTCTCACGTCCAGTTCCGTCAGCTCTTCAAGCGCCGGGCGTACACCCATTGGTACACTGGCGAGGGCATGTGGGTCTCGCAGCTGCATTGCAGTCGTGCTAACCACCAGGGACGAGATGGAGTTCACCGAGGCCGAGTCCAACCTCAGCGATCTTGTTCAAGAATACAACCAATGTGAGCAGCCAGGATGTCCCCGCTGACCCTAGACGAGTCGGCCATGCTCGACGAGGAGTACGAGGACGAGGCCGCCGAGGTCGCCGAGGAGTACGCCGAGGACTTCGCCGAATAACCTATTTCTAGTGAAAGATTTATGTTACGTGTTTAGCTGCGGCGTTAGTATAAGGATGCAGTAGGTCCGCTCGCCGGGAGGAGGTATCTGAGGCTCGCAGCATGATCTTTACGCAAGTCGAGAGCAGCAATTGGCCAGACTACTGATGACTGCTCCATTTTGGTATACCAACTTCCATACCCAGCTTAGACAGACCCGCACTCCTCGCCAACGGGCCCAGTCATCCAATCGTACTTCAGCCCGCCATCCTCCGTCTCGCGCGCGACGACGACATCCTCAATCCGAATCCCCAGCCCAAGGAAATCCTCATGGACCCCCTCCATCCCAGCGGGGATGTAAATTCCTGGTTCGAGTGTGTGAGAGTGTCCACTAAGCACAGGACGCTCGCCAAGAGGACCTTGCACGGCATATGGCGCCTCGTGCCCCTCGAGGCCGATACCATGGCCGAGACGGTGGGTGAAAATGGTGTAGTCTGGTCCCTTGCCCTCATACTTTGGCACATAGTGCTCCATTGCACGCGTGACAACGTCTCGGGCAACCTCGTCAAGGCGGGCAAAGGTCGTGCCGTTCTTCAGAGAGTCTGCGGGTGACCGCTGTGCAGCTCGCACAATTCCCCACGCTTCGCAGTGCGCCCGAGGAATGTCTTGCTCAGCAAGGTAGAAAGTCTTGCGTCAGCTATACCAAAACACAGCTGCTCACTCTCGTAATGTCCGAGGGGTAGCCGCCCCACTCGCCTCCGGCATCGATGAGCGCAAACTCGTCGTGGCCCAGCTTTCGGTCATCCCCACGCCCATGCGGCGTAGCAGCATTAGGACCAAAGAGGATAAGGGCGTCAAAGTGGTCAAAGCCCAGCTGCGCCATAGCTTGGATGTAGATTGCGCGCGCCTCGCTTTCGCGCATCCCGACTCGCATGTGCTTGCGAGTGTGCTTGATCGCAGCGAGCGTGAGCTGGTTTGCGCAGCGCATGAGCTCAATCTCGTACTCGCCCTTGCGTTCGCGCAGCGCCTGCACTGCGGCCGAGAGGTCGTCCTGCTCCTCAGACGACGCCTTGGCGGCCTGCGAGACGAGACCGTGGCCGACAAAGGTGCGCACATCCTTGTCCAGGACGAGCTTCTTGCCCTTCAGGAGAGGTGACAGCACGGCGTACGGGGACTGGTCCTCGCGCCAGCTGAGCCACTTGGGTTCCACGCCGGGACCGAATTTCTTGCCCTGCGCGCGCGGCGTCTCGAAGCCCGGCGCCAGGACCGTTACCTCTGACTTGCCGTTGATAGCGATCAACAGCGGTCGCTCACTTAGTCCCCATGCGCCAGGCCCGAACTGGCCAGAAAAGTACTCGGCCCCGGGTCCTGGCTCCGCGACATACACCGCATCATCTCCGAGGACTTTGGCCAGCTTGTCCAATCTGGCGGTGTAGAGGTCCTCAGGCGGGTTCGCAGCCAGACGCACGCATCGATCCTTGAGCTCGAGCACTTCGGAATCCCAGCCAGCCCCGGTACGCGCGGCGCGAGGATGGAGGTAGAGATAAAGCACCAAAGCGACAATGGCTGCCGGGAGCAGCCATGTCCATGGCTGTCGCAGGAGCAAGAGGAGGCGTGAGGAGCGCGACCTCCCCGCTCGCGCAGGCTCGGTCGCCCACGCTGCCGTGTCGGACAGGAGGGGGTCTTCTTCGTCCTCGAGGCGCGGCATCGTCGATGGAGTGGAGGTGACTGGCGAGGTCGCCGTCAGGATGGAATCGCGTGGGATCCGATGACGGAGGTGACCGATCGGAGGATAAACAAATAGTGTGGGGGTAGCAAATAAAATATATAATTCCGTGGCTTTTCGCAGCGACTATCAGACGCGCCTGGCTTGTTTGTCAACAATCCGATCAACATCTCCATCGACATCGACTCCGGCCACGATGAGGATCGAGGAGCTGATTCTCGACGGTGAGGACCTCAAGGATGCAGCTGACCGCAGGCTTCAAGTCGTACCCGGTACGAACGACCATTTCTGGTGAGTTCTGTCGTGTGTCTGGAGCTGACAGTAGGCTTCGATGAGTCGTTCAACGCCATCACCGGCCTCAACGGCTCGGGCAAGTCGAATATTCTCGACGCCATTTGCTTCGTGTTGGGTATCACGAACATGACCTCGGTGCGCTACAGAACCCACACGCCAGCTGATCCCAGGTCAGAGCAAACAACCTCATGGACCTCATTTACAAGCGGTGGGCTAGGGCCTTCGCATACAGCTGACCCACAGTGGCCAAGCAGGCGTGACCAAAGCCTCTGTAACGATCGTCTTCAACAACCAGGACCGTGCCAAGTCGCCCGTCGGCTTCGAAAACCAGCCATCCATCACTGTGACGCGCCAGATCGCCGTCGGCAATGTGTCAAAGTACCTCCTGAACGGCCACAAGTCGACGCTCCAAACGATTCAGAACCTCTTCCAGTCCGTGCAGCTGAACATCAACAGTCCCAACTTCCTCATCATGCAGGGCAAGATCACCAAGGTGCTCAACATGAAGCCGGCCGAGATTCTTGGCATGGTTGAGGAGGCGGCTGGCACGCGAATGTTTGAGGAGCGGAAGGACAAGGCGCTCAAGACCATGGCGAAGAAGGACAAGAAGGTCGAGGAGATTGAGAGCGTGCGTTCAGGTCGCGGAGAGCGCTGACAGCAGCTCCTGAAGGAGGAGATTGAGCCGAAACTCGAGAAGCTGCGCGCTGAGAAGCGGGCGTACCTCGAGTACCAGAAGGCTACGACCGAGCTCGAGCGCTTGACACGGCTCGTCAAGGCGTACGAGTGGTGGATCGTCGGTGACAAGGTCGACAAGGCTATCGTCACTGTCAAGCAGAAGCAGCACGACATTGAGACTGCTAAACGTGACATCGAGCGCGGCGGAGAGGAGTGCAAGGACATGGAGAAAGAGCTCGTCGAGATCGAGCAGCGTCGTGCAAAGGTAACTGACAGCCGTGTCCTCAGCTGACAGGCAGGAAATGGCCAAGGGCGGGAAGATGCAGGCGCTCTCGGACGCTGTGAACGAGCTTGATCGCGAGCTCGTCAAGATCAAGACGCAGCTCGAGATTAAGGAGAGCACGGTGGCAGATGATGCCAAGCGCGTTGAGGGAGCGCAGGGTGCTGTGAAGGAAGTGAGCTTTGATGTCCCCTCTTAGCTGACCTCAGCTCGAGGACGAGATCGCGCAGAAGCGCAAATCGACCGAGAAGGACGCTGCGGCATTCGCTGAACTGAAGGCAGCTTACGACGCCGGTCAGGCCGACCTCGCACGTACCGAGGAACTGCTCCAGTCATTGCTCACTGGCCTTACCTCCTCTAAAAACGAGGACGAAGGTGCCGGAGGATATATGGGTGCTTTGGCGGAGGCAAAGGCACGACTCGCAGCTGCGGGTACAGAGGCCGAGCAAGCCAAGGTCAAGATCGGGCTCGCCGAGCGCGAGATCAAGGAGAAGGAGCCGCGTGTCAAGAAGGCCGAGAAGGAGGGTGCCAGTCTTCTGAAGGAGCTCGAGTCCAAGCGCGCCGAAGTTGAGACCCTCCGCTCACGCGTGAATGGAGCAGGCTGGGACGAGGACAAGGAGCGTGATCTCCTCGAGCGCCAGGCTGAGCACGGCCAGAAGCTCGCACAGCTGTCGGAGAAGCGCGACAGACTCAAATCTCGTCTTGCTGCGATCGACTTCGAGTATTCGGACCCCTATGCCAACTTCGACCGCTCCAAAGTTAAGGGTCTCGTCGCCACACTCATCGATCTGGACGAGAAGAACTACTCGTGTGCAACTGCACTCGAGATCTGCGCTGGTGGCCGCCTATACAATGTCGTTGTGGATGACGAGAAGACGGGTGCTGCACTGCTGGAGAAGGGCAAGCTGCGCAAGCGTGTAACGATCATCCCATTGAACAAGATCAGCGCTTTCCGCGCGTCTGCCGAGCAGATCGCCGCCGCCAACAAGATCGCACCGGGCAAAGTCAACCTTGCACTCGACCTCGTCGGCCACGATGACGAGGTCAGCGCAGCCATGGCATCTGTCTTTGCTGGTGCGTTCGTGTGCAAGGACAAGGAGACCGCCAAGGCCATCACTTTCAATCCAGCGGTGGGCATTAAGTCTGTCACCCTCGAAGGCGACGTTTACGACCCGTCTGGTACACTCTCAGGCGGAGCGGCGCCCCAGGGCTCTGGTCTGCTCATCAAAGTTCAGGAACTGCGTGCTATCGAGCGCGAGATGGCTGAGCACAAGAAGGCACTTGACCTCGTTTCGCGGGAGCTGAACGGCGCCAAGAAGGTTATCGACCAGTGGCGCAAGGACAAGCGTGAAGTCGACCTGCGTGCACACGAGGTGCGCCTGCTCGAGGAGCAAATCAATGGCAGTAACGCTACAAAGGTACGCCAATCGATGCCGCTTGGAAGCTGATGGCAGATCATCTCCGAGGTCGAGGAGGCGCGTAAACGCCTGGCTGAGCTCAAGACGGTGATTGAGCGGGCGAAGGAGAAGCAGAAGACCGCTTCTGCCGACTGCAAGCGCCTGGAGAAGGAAATGAACGACTTTAAGAACAACAAGGACTCCAAGCTCAAGGAGATTAAGGCAGACATTGCAAGCAAGAAGAAGGAGCTCGCCAAGCAGACGACGCAGGTCAAGTTACGCGGGAAGGAGGTCCAGACGACGGAGCTCGAGCTGCAGCAACTCGACTCCGACCTCGAGGCCGCGGGCGCCGAAGTCAAGGAGGCAAATGCCGCCCACGCAAAGAGCAAGTCCGACTTTGCAGCTCTTGGCCAGCAGCAGAAGGCCAAGCAGTTGGAGCATGCAGCAGCCGAGGCCAAGTTCAAGGCTGAGCGCGCAGTCCTCGCTCGCTTCGACACGGAGATGGCCGACCTCGAGCGCGACCTCAAAGCGAAGCGAGAGGAGATTGTCGAGGCTGAGCTTGCACTCAAGAAGCTCGAGTACGACCTCACGACCGCGAAGAAGGACCGCTCCACGGCTGAAGCTTCAAAGGAGAACCTGGAGAAGCAGTTCCCTTGGATCCTCGAGGAGCACCAGTTCTTTGGGAAGACTGGAACGCCTTACGACTTCTCCGGTGTCAACCTGACTCAGTCTCGCGAGGAGTGCCGCCAGCTCGAGGCGCAGCACAAGGGTCTCTCGCGGAAGATCAACCCCAAGGTCATGAACATGATCGACTCGGTTGAGAAGAAGGAGCAAGCCCTGCACAAGATGATGAGCACGGTGCTGAAGGACAAGGCCAAGATTGAGGCGACCATTGTCGAGCTGGACCGGTACAAGCGCGACGCACTCTTGAAGACGTGGGAGAAGGTCAATGGCGACTTTGGCCTGATCTTCGAGGAATTGCTACCAGGCAACTTTGCCAAGCTCCAGCCGCCAGAGGGGCAGGATCTCACGCAAGGCCTCGAGGTCAAGGTCCGCCTGGGACCAGTGTGGAAGCAGAGTTTGACCGAGCTGTCGGGCGGACAGAGGAGTTTGATCGCCCTTTCGCTCATCATGTCTCTGCTCCAGTTCAAGCCTGCGCCAATGTACATCCTCGACGAGATCGACGCCGCGCTGGACCTCCAGCACACGCAACATATTGGCCAGCTGTTCCGCAATCGCTTCAAGGGGAGCCAGTTCATCGTCGTGTCGCTCAAGGAGGGCCTATTCACCAACGCCAACGTTCTCTTCCGCGCACGCTTCCGCGACGGTACCTCTGTCGTCGAGCGAACAGCAACACGTACAGCGACAGCGATGTACGACGGTGGGAAGGAGAACTCCCAGCCCGCCCAGGGCAAGCGTGCGCCGGCCGCCCGCCGCGCACCTCTTGCTGTCCGATAGAGTCCTGGTCTCATCTTGTTGTAATATAGTATATGCCATCGTTGCTACAGTGCTAGTGGTCGTCTTCGTCCTCCCCTGGACACCCGCCCGGACCGTCCATCTCCTCCCAGCTGCTGTATTTTGATGCACACCAGAAACAGAATAGATGCTCGTGTCGCAGCTGCGAGACGAGGTACGCCAGGTGTTCTGCCGGCTGTTGTCAGCTCTATCCAAGGCAGGAAACCCACGCTCATAGCGAGCACACGCTTTGTGCCGCTGACCATCTCATCCCAGTCTGGCTCCTGCCCGTCGTCTGCATTCTCTTCGGCTGGGGTGGAAGGCTTGTCCGCCTCCTTGGGCGGAATGCCAAACTTGACCACACCATCCTCCTCGCCGCCAAGCTCTGAGAGCATCTCGCGCCGCATCTGCTCGCGTAACTTCTCCGCCGGCAGGAGGCGGGAGGACAGCGTCCGCGAGGTATCTGGCTCCGCGACCAGGGCAGGGGAGGGTGATCGAGACGGGGACAGGTCTGGGTACAGACGCTGGAGCATTGGCCGGGGGAGAATGTCGGGGTTCGACGGCATGGCGTGCAGGGGATGGAACTGGGAGTCAGTTGCACTCGCTGTAACGATCTGCGCAGAGCATCGCCGGCATCACGGGTGGCAGGATGGCGGGGGCAGCTCTGAGGGAATCGCCTGGCCTCGCAAGGATCAATCACCACCTACCTTGACACCCTTCGCCGCATCGAGATCAACGAGGATCTCCCTCGCCTTGGCCTCCTTCCGTTCCGTCTCGCGTTGGGCGAGCTCCTGTCCGCGGGCCCCGCGATAGGTGTCCGCCTTGGCCGCGAGCTGTGCGAGGCGGTCTGGCGGAAGGTCTCCACGGCCACGTCTAAGCGGTGGTGGCGAAGGAGAGCGCGCCGTGAGACCCTTCCTTCCTGCCATCAGCTTTAACCCTCACGGCAACGTACCGGCCCACATGGACAGTCTGATCGGCTCGGCCTTGCCCGTCCAGACTCTCGGACTCTCCCCAGCGCGAACGCCAGCTCCAATCCCGCCCTTCGCAGCTCCAGCACTCCCAGGCTTCCCAGCCCCGATGCCCGGCCGGCTCTCCCTTCCTCGATCCACCTTGGTCACACTTGGCCCTCGCTCAGGCGACGCGCTCCGCCTGTCGTTCTCGTCGCGCTTGCCCAGGCCCTCGCCGACCTTCCACCCCATCTTCATCATGAGTCCCATCGCCTTTGCCTGGCCGGAATCCTGCTCGCGCTCAAACAGGGACGTCTGCAGCCCCTCACGGCGGCGCTCGACCTCGCGCTGGGCTAGCGGCAGCGCCTCGTTCGCCCTTTGTCGCTCGCGGCCGTGCAGGACCGCACGCTCCCGCCGCTGACTGTAGGTGGTCGTGCTTGCCACCGGGGCTTCGACGAGGAACTTGTCGGACATGAAATCGTCCTCAGAGTCGGACATGATGGATGTTGTGATGACGAAGTCAAAGTCGGTGGAGGCTCGTTGTTGGGTTCAGTGGTGGTTCGAGGTGGTCAACATTTGGTACATTTCCCAGCTTAACTTCAATGACTTTACCCAGGGGCAGATGGCCTGAAGATGCCTTTCCAGTTAGTGGAATCATACATACAAAAGATATAGACATGCTGGGTAACCTAGTACCTCTCCTTCATCTCGCGTTGCTTCTGCCTCTCCTTCCGGGCGACCTTCTCCTCCATCACAGTCACCTGTTCGTGCAGCTGCACAAACATCTCTGACACCGTCAAAGTCTGGCGTCAGCCCCGCCACAGTTCTAACTGACATATTCGTGGTACCGCTCCACAATGTCCGCAACGGCGCGGCGCGTCTCGGCCAGCCGCTGCTGTCGCTGCGCTAGCGCCTCCTGCCCAGCTTTGAGGGCAGGTTTGAGGCGGACGAGTTCTATAGTCAGAGGGAGCGAGTAAGCGTTAGCGAACGAGCGCACCTTCAAGATCGCCGGCACCGGCTACGCCGCGCTCGTTGAGCATATTGATCTCCCGCAGACCGCGCTCGGCAGCTTTGATGTCTTCTGCTGCCTCGAGCACCATGGTCGCTTGAACTGCCTGTGGAAGCAGGTCACGGCTCTGTATCGTATCTTCGTTGTTGACCTTGTCCTTGTCTGCTGGCGGATCGTCCAAGCCAACTCGCAGTAGCGGGGCGTAACGGTCGACTGGTATCAGAACAGCGCTCTAGCCGCACAACTGCGTGAAGAAGAACTTGCCGCCCCATTGGCGCTTTCCTCGAAAGGATTGAATCCAAGAACCCCCCACTCCCACTCACATCGATCATACAACTCCTTCAGTGCAGGACTCTCAGCGAGAACCCGCTCAAGCCGATCCTGCACAGCCTTTACCCGCTGTGCGAGCGGCGGGCCATCAACCGCAGGTGGCGGAGCGAGCTGAGTAGAGGGAACACCGAGGACATGCGCTTCAAGCGCACGCAGGCGTACCTCCAACGCGAGGCTCGGGGCCGTGCTCCGCGCGCCAACATCGACCTCTTCGGGCGAGGGCGTGCTTTCTGTCTCTATTGGACGGGCTCGCGGAGCTCGTTGAGGCTTTACTTTGGCGTCGGTGGCCTCGCCTGGGCGGTCTTCGCCCGGCGGCGCGGTTGTTGTGGACATTGTCTTGCTGAAAGTGACCTCCACCGGCGCGGTCCTACCAGCGGACTTGGCCCGGGGAGGTGGCGCAGGTTCGAACCTGGCGCAGGTCTTGACTATTACCGGCCTTGTGCTGTCGTGATTGCCAGCAGCCATTGGCTCCCCGGACGCGCAGACTCGCTATCAGCGGGTCGTAATCTGAAGGCCACAGGTGGACCTATGTCTCAGCTAACAGGTCAAAGGGGCCACTCTCTACCCTCCATATACTGTTCTGGAGGCCGTCAACGGGTGCACACCTTGGCCCACGGCTTCAAAGGGGGTTTCACTATACATGGCAGGGGTCCGAAAGTCCACCAGGCCTCTCATTCAGCTGCCGGGTGTCCGCTGAGCTCATAAATCCATTTTCTGCGCCCCTCTTCATCATCTTCGCTAGTATATCGGTTAGTATAACCGCCTCTCATCTGAGAGACCTCACCGCGGTAGAGCAGGGTTCGACTCCCTGGCGGAGAACAGCATCTTCCAAGAGGAAGAGTTGCTTTTGAGTTTTGATTGCTGACGATGGCCGATTGGCCTGAGTGGCTCTGCTGGGAGATGACCGCGACTGCCCGCTTGATGACGTGACGATGATGAGAGTACTCTTAGATTTTGAGCCGCGACGACGAGTAAGTAGGCTAATCCCGTGAGCGGCAATGAAGTGAAAATGTAGGATTGAGCTGGATGACATGGCTCCTAGTGATGGCCAGTGCCCTCTGCCCGCAGCCTGATCGCCATCTTGTCGGGCAGTGGTTGGTGATTTCACGCAGACAATGATCTTGAGTGGCAGAACTAGATCCAGGAGCTGCAGCTCACTCCTTGACGTCCTGTCATCAACCCAGCATCTTGGGATGTTATGGATTGACGGCCATGGAGGTCGTTAACATTTCAACGCAAAAAGGTGCACGACAACGACGCTCCGCCACCCGCCACCCGCCGTGCCTGAACCTCCACTTGCACTACATGGTTGCTTGGTCGCAGCCTTCTTCCTGCTGCACTCTACACTGCACGACAGCACAAGATGGCCAGCATACCCGCCATGCAGCCCCGCGAGCTTTTTGGTGGTGCAATCCGAATGGCTTTGCCGCAGACCTACCTGGACGCAAGGTAAGTGCGCTTGCACTGGGTCGAGCAATCTTGAGATGCGCCATCCGTTTTGCCACCCAGCAACTCCTTTGCGTCCCAAGAGAAGGCTTTATTGGCTGGGATGGGCTACTACGGCTTTACAGTAGCCAGCAGACCGATCCTATCATTCAGTCCGTGCGTAGCTGACGTCAGCGACGTCCGCCAGATCCCAGACAACCAGGAGGTCTTTCTCTCGCGGACGAGCAATACCAGCGTGATTGTCGAGGTCCTCGCGCACGTCCACGACGAGGGTGGCGAGCACGATCTCGCAGCAGCTGCTCGGTGAGTATGCAGACTGCTAGTGTAACTTCGACAGCGATAGCATGGCAGCAACCTCCGAGACGACTGGCCAAATGCTTACCACAGATTCCACTGGGGCGCCCTCGCCCATGACAACAACGCCGTCTCGACCAACGTCCTTACCGCCCCGGAACCGACCCCAGCACCGGGACCGATCCAGGTTACCTCGCCTGAACAGCTGGCCTCCCTGCCGACGCCTAGTCCCTTGTTCTTCACTGGAACGCAGGTACGTTTCGCCATACGCACCTTACTGGGGTTTCCTGTGCTCGTCTAATTGATTCACAGGCGATTCACAAGTTCCCCGACCCGCTCACTGGCCAGCCACGACCGGGTCACGAGAATGACGAGCCGGACCAGGTCTGGATCGGCCTGGCAATGTGGCGCGTCAATCTCGCCTTTGCCAATGCGCGGCGTGAGGCCGACGTCGTGTGCTCTGTCAACGTCCCCGCCGAGGCCGGCGAGGAGGAGCGCGCGAGCGTCGAGCAGTGGTGGCGCCAGGCAGTTGCGGGGATGAAGATTGTCGACTACGACCTGTTCGAGAACGCCTAGTCGAGAAAAGAAGAAGGGAGGGAAGACCACAATCTAGATAGTACATAGTACACTCCATAGAAGCCATGCATGCTACTGTCACAATGCCAATGCTACGCCAGGTATCGATACACGCCAATATCTCCCGTCCTCTCGAGGTATTCTCGCTGCTGTCAGCTTAGCCCTTATAGCGTCAAGCTCACGTCAATGAGGCCCTCGATGCGCTTCTTGATCAGCCCCGTGCTCGGCCTGAACCGGTTGCTGAGCTGTTGCGCAACCTCGCTGACCAGGTCGTTGTGTGTCATCTGTTTCCGCCCCTTCATGATGCGCACAATGCACGCCTCCACCTGGTGCTTGCGCTCCTCGTCCACCATCTCCTGCGTCTCCTCGCGCTCCTTGGGCGTCTCGACCTTACTTGCCACCTGCATGATTTTGATGCGCGCGAGGGGGGAGGTGAAGGCGTCGTTGAACGAGAAAGTGTCGCTGGAGCTGACGTCGCGACTCTTCGGGTTCTTCGTTAGGACACGGAACTTGCCGCACGCCAGCGACTGCAGCGTTCGTTGGAGATCTGCGTCGGCGAGGTCGGTCGCTGCCTTGATGTCCTGGCGTCAGTTGGGCGACTTCTTTCAACTCACCGTGTAGGACAGCGTCTCGCTCTCCTTCGCTTCCTCGAACAGGAGCAGGACCACCAACGCCTGCGTGGACACGTTCAAATCATGCGCCCGCGTCTTGAAGCGCACCTTCACATCCGCCGTGCCCAGGTTCGCCTGCCAAGTCAAGCGTCGGCCAGAGTGTCGAGAATCGTAGTACTTCTGATACACCATTGTCGCGCCCGCCAGTGGCTCACCAAACTTGCAGGTGCTGGCCGTCACGATGGGTTGCGGCCAGTAGCTCGCTGTAAGAACATTGACACTCAGATCGAACGGCAGCGCGCCGTTGCGATTCAAGTATCCCCTGAACGCGTTCGCCGACTCGGAGCTCAGGCGCATGTCATTGAACATGCCCTCGAGCTTCTGCACGAACTGGAAGCCCATCTCGACCTTGAGCTTGGCGACCATGCCTCGCTCAGCGTCGTCGCTTGCTGTCCGCCCGTAGAGCAGTCGACGCGCAAGGTGGTTCTTGTAGTAACGCTCAAACTTGTCCTTATCGGACAGATAGCGGAAGAGGATCAGGGTCTTCTCTAGCGCCTCATCGATTTCCTCGTCGGTCTTGACTTTCGTGCCCTTCTTGAGGTGCTCGTCGATAAACAGGGAAAGGAACTCGGGTGCTCTTTGATTGGCGTTGATGAAGGACTGGAAGGCCTAGATGTCAGCGACGAAGTACGGCATACTCACTTCATTGATAGACGCCTGCACCTGCTTGTCGCCGACGAAGGCTTCATTCAGGATGATGTCAAACTTGTCCTTCAGGTCAAGAACGTCCTGGACCCAGCGCAGCGCTTGTGCCAGCGTAGAAGCAGCAGCGCTTGGCGCCTTTGCCTTGCCCTTGCCCTTTGGATCCGGCTTCTCGTCCTCCTCCTCTTTCACGTCGGCCAAGGCACCAGCAGCACCGTCATTGATCGCCTTCCCTCGCGTCTCGACACTCTCTCGCAACGCTAGCCGCAACTCCTGCTTGCCCTGCTCGTCGGGTACGCGCAGGAAGAGGGTGTACATTCGCCAAAGGTCAGAGATTCGGTCGGCGTCCAGCATCGACACCAGCCCGGTGCCAGGCATGCGCATGATCTGCTGCAGGTGTGGCGTGAGCAGTTGAGCCACCACCAACTGCTGCAACGCGTCATGCGTCGAGGACGACAGGTAATGCGCCGTTCGGTCATTCTCCTCGGCCAACCTCCTCTCCACCTGCTGTCAGAGCGTACGCCTCGCGCACTCACATTTCGCAAGTAGGCTGGGGCGTCGCCGGTTGCCAACATTCTCTCTGCCTCGAGCCGGTAGAACTCGATACTCCGACGTAGGAGCTCTGGTTCAAAGTCTGTCGCATAAACGGTGCGCCCGCCGAGTGCGGGTGGGTTGTCGAGGCGGAGAAGGAAGTCGACGCAATCGCGCACCGTAGAACGCTGGATAGTATGCCCGTCTCGCTCAATCTGGACCTGCGACAAGAGTGTGCCAATCAGGTACGTGTGAATGGGGTACTTGCTCGAGCGCACGATGTGGGTCAGGAAGAGCGCAAGGCCGAGATCGTATACAGGTGGCAGCTTGGCCGACACGGTATATACTTTGTCCTGGAGTTAGTTTGCGCCCTCCGCCAGCCAGCTTACCATGTACTTGAGAATGTCCTTCAACTTTCGCATACTGCCTGTGTGATCGTCCCAGACGCCCTTCACGGCCCATAGGAATCGATCTCCCTCGACCGCCCGCTCGACAGCCTCGGCGCCGCCGCCCACAGATCCTGCAGCCTGACTGCCGCTCGAGCGCGGGAACGCGGGGACGATCCGTTCTTCTGCCAGCCTGTCTAGGTGCTCAGCCACCAGTCCCTTGACGCCCTTGTACAACTGGTCGCCATCTGGGTGTGAGATAGGGGAGAATGGTGGACGTACACTTGTATAGGACCATGTTGTACGCGTAGCGATAGTGCTCCTCGAACGAAAGTTTGGAAGCATTGTGATTCTGGATCTCGCGAATAGCATGCGCAAGCTTGGTCCAGGTGTCCTTGATGTTGGTCTCTGGCGCGAGCTGTTGTTAGTGCCGATGGCGATAGCGCTACCTTGGGCGGGGCTCGCTGTAGTTAGCCAGCGTCTGAAGCGAGAGCTCACGATCTTGGGCTTGCCGCGGCGGGCAGAGCCCATGGACATGGCCATTGTATCGTTTGCCGGTCGCCGTTGCTGGTGCTTGCTGATGGGCGGGCGTGGAATGGACAACGACAACAGGAGGGGCGGCTCCATTAGGATGTGATTGAGATCTGCCACGTGTCTATTAGAAACTCACTCAAATGCCGTCCCTTGCCTTTTTCTGACTTTGTGACTTCTCCATCGCCATGGCCGCGTCGGCCAACGCGCATTACGTCCTCCGCCTCGTGCTGGGCACACGGCGAGCATTATCGACGGCAGTACTGAGAGGCGCCGGGGTGTGCGCACCATCGACATCGGCCACCGCGGCAAACTCGTCTCTGGCTACCTCGGCACCTGCACCGGACTTTCTCGAGCAAGAGTCGGACGAGTACGACGGTGCTGTGGCGTTCTTGCCGAGGCGGGTGCAGCACGAAGCACATCCGATTCCATGGCCCACCATCTTCACATACGGCGACAAGCCGAAATCCCACAAGCCATGCGATCTCATTGCACGCCTGGTCGCGGAGAATCGACTACCGGCAGCACGCAAGACCTTTGACGAGCTACGCGCGTTGCACACGCCAATCGAGCACAGAAAGGTTTACCTTGAAGCAGCGCTGTCAAGTCTGCAACCAACTCCTCAAGGGCGAGCGGACTTTCTCTTCTGGCTTGGGCTCTTCCCGAATCGCCCGGCGTTGTGGAACAACCCGTCGATGAAGGAGACATGGGAGCCAGTGGTGTGCAAGATCGTGGACGAGCATATGGACGAGCCCAGGTTCGTTGGCGATTTCCTCGCGTTGGCTGGGCGGAAGGGTCTTCTTCCCGCTGTGCTTCCACCCATGATCTCCGTCCTTACTGCCATCTGTTCACCAACAGAGAGCGAGCGCATGATGGAGCAGGCCATCGACGCCTATGTTGCAGCCTGTGGAAGCTCGCGGTCGATATCTTCTCGCGCGAAGAAGCATAACAGCATTGTTGCAAAGCAAGTCGCGCGCTGGTGGAACGCATACCTGCGCAACCTCTCCATCTTGGGCTGGAAGGACAATGCCCGAGCACTCCTGTTCTCGCCACCACCAGGAGCACAGTGGAGTCGCATTACTCGTGCCATTGTCCTAGGAGAAAGCCCGCCACAGGAGAAACGACTCAACCAAGCGCTGCTTCAACACTTCCGCCCAGACCAGTCGGCTCGCCAGTTTGAGTCACTCCTCGACAGCCCAGCAGCGGACCAGGAGAAACTCTGCAAGAGGCTTCGACGAGCCCTCGACTCCGATAAGCTCCCCTCCATCTCTACGCTCGCTCAGCTGCAGCGCCAAGTACGACAACTTGGCGAACCGCTGCTCGCCCAGTTTCAGGAGCGCTTCTGCAATTCTCCCACAGCCTTTGAGGGTCGCAGTGCACCGACCGTGGCAGAAACGTGGTGGTGGCACGCGACAATCTACCGGCTGGGGCAGGAAGGCGAGCATGTTGCAGCTCTTCAGACATTCCGCGAACACTTCATTTGGATCGGGCTCGCCCCAACCACTATTCCTGCCGAGCTCTTCACCCCCACATCTCGCCGCCTACCTACTGTCCAGGTGCTCACGTCCATTATTCCCTCAATTTTGACCTTGCTCCCCACAGTCGATAGGGAGAAGTGGCATCAAGCCTACCTCCATCGCCTGCCATCTTTCCCGCCCGCCCTTCGCCCGACGCAGTTCACGCACTTGGCCATGGTCCGCCAACTAGCCCACCTGGACGGCCCAGAGGGCGCCAGCAAAGCCGTGAGCTTGATCACCGATGCGGGCCTAGACCCGGGCGAGGCGGCATGGAACGCCCTTCTGCTTTCATTGCTTGGCAGCGCGCAGCTTGATCCGGCTCTTAACATGCTCAAGGGCATGGAGGCGGGGGTCGTGCTCAACTCGAAGACTGGGCTGCGGGTGCCGCGTCCCAGTGGTCGGACGTATGCTGGTCTGGTGCAGCTTGCCACAGCAAGCGACCATCCCGGCCGGCTGCATCAAGCGAGTGTGCTGTTGGCCAAATTCGAGGACTGGTGCAAGCGGCCCGAGGCTACGGCGGCGGACAAAGCGTTGCTGGAGGGAGTCAAGGGCGACTTGATAGCGAGGCAGCGGGGGAAGACCAGGCATCAGCCGGATATCGAGGAGGTGGAACGGGCTCGCAAGCCATCGACAGCGGGTGCGGTTGCTTCAGCGGACAGACGCGAGGCTGAGAGGGCGGTCGGATAGCATAATCACACATCAATACCTCATTAGCATATGCACATCATCATCGTTCTCAAATGCTATCCTATGCATGAATGGTGATGCTACTCCTCTATTGCCTCTGTCCCTCGGGAATGTCTCCCTGTCCCATTGCGTTGATCTCGGCAATAACGCCGTCCCACGCCATCTGGCGAATCTCCTCTGCGCGCTGCGCCTTGGCACTCATGGGGTAGCCGTATCGCAGCTCCTTTGGCGCCTTGGTGTACACTGGTGCAGGCTCGCCGCGATGCTTCTGGTAGGTCTCGTCGACGTGCTGAGCGTCTTCCTGAGTCCACTCTGCGCGGAAGAGAGTCGCAGCTACGACGTCCTTGTCGCTCAGCTCGCGCTCCGTGAGGAACGATCGCAAGTCAAAGTCCTCCCGGTTGGGCGGCGGGAGGGCGGCGGCGCTGTCGTTCTGGCGGGCCAGCACGAAGACGAAACGGTGCTTGCCGGAGCCACGGGCCGGTGCGGGCGGCTCATACGGGAGCAGCTCGGTACCGGGGGCGTGGAAGAGGTCCATCTCGCCGGACAGGACGGAGAGGGAGATGTCTGCCTTGGCGTAGTGTACGCGAGTTGAGAACGCCTGGTTGACGTGGTCGGGCGAGTCGGGGTCGAGCATGAGGAGGGTGTACTTTGCCTCGGGCATGGGGTGCGCTGTACTCGGTTCGACGGGGTGGTGGAAGATCTGGGCGTGAAGAATCGGTGGGGAAGCGAAAGAAGAGGAGGACTGGAAGGTGCCCGGCTCCACTGCGTTCTCGCCGACAACCACACGCAGGGCGACGCTCGGAGTGTGGTCTGGCAGGAGGTCCGGGATTACGCCGAGCTGGTACACACGCTGCATGAGAAGGTCGAGCTCGCCCTCTTTCCGCCATTGCCGCTCAGCCAGACTTCGCATCACTGGTCGGTCCATGTGTCCCTTTCCTCCTGTTGACTTGAACAGTCTCCTCGTCGCTGGGTTGTTGACCCATGCGTCGACCTCGAGGCGCGCTATCCGTGCTGCCTGTTCGGGAGTCGGCTTGTCGCCTGCCTTGGCGCGCAGAGCCTTGAGCTTGTCCCGCATCGCGACATTGCGCTCCTCGATATACCGGAGTGCCTCATCGTAGGCAGGGTCGACGCCTTGCGGAAGGGCCGGCTCGAAGGGCGCCGACGTGGACGATGCCGATGCAAATGCGCGCGAGGGCCCGCTGGCCACTGTGGGAAGCCGTGCTACCCGGGCGAGGAGGGTGCGGCTGGACATTGTTGTGAGTGACGCCGAGAGCGACTTGGATGGCCTCAAGCAATGCACCGATCAGCTAAAACGCCGCCGACTTTTGATATTGCCGCGTGTGGCATGGCCACGTGGGAGGACAGTGACGGAGCCCCTTGTGGTGAGCAGCAGCATGTCATCATTTTGTCAACACTCTCCTCATCACTTCAGCCTCCAAAGAGCTGCGCGCGCCACTGCTCATGGAGGCAGACATGCTCCCCAGCAACCCTTCACCGCCCACTCCAGCCACGCTCAAACGTCCCCGCCCCGAGCCGCCATCACCACAGTCGTCATCGTCTCCGAAGCGAGCGGCGTCCGAGGACATGGCCACAGGCAACGGTCTCGACTACGGTAATCTTACCTCCATGTCGCAGCCGAGCGCCCTGCCCTCCTCGCCGCTGAGGATGGAGTGTGATGAAGAGCAGGAGAGCTCGGGTTGGGTCGCCCGAACGGGTCAGGTGTCGCTGAGCGAGGCGGGGACCGCTGCGCCTCGGACTGCAGAGAGCGCCACGGCTGTCTACGATGTTATGATGGGTGTGTTATGCCCTTTGATCTGACTGATGCCCAGGCTCTGTGCCTCCGCCCTTCACAGCTGGCGCGATATTCTATCTCATACCCAAGGACTTGTTCACAGAGTTCAGTCGGTATGCTTTAGGGTCTGCAGACCTGCCCCCCGACTTCAGCGTAGCCGTACTGCAAGATCGAGCATCCCAGCGGATCTGGGCACTCGGACGTGACGGCAAGATGCAAGAGCAACAGTTTTGTCACCTGCGAGAGGGGATGATGGAGGACGAGGACTTTATGTTTCTCGGGGCAGAGGGGTGGGACGCGATGCTGAACTGGTACAAGTCCACGGATCCGTCGACCGACACAACGTCAGTCCCTCGCATCTGTCTCCCCGGTGGGCGCATCGAAATTGCCCCGAATGTCTACCAGCTGCACATCGTCTCATCTACCCCAGGAGAAAGCGATCCCATTCTCTTCACCCTTCCGCGATCAACGACAATGGGACAACTGCGTGAGGCTCTTAGAGCCGTCCTAGGGGACCTCGCGGATAGCAGCGCCTTCCGGGTATGGACTCTGGATGCGCCGAATCCGCCAACGAATCGAGACATTGAGCCGAAGACAATGTTCGACTTGAAGGCTCGAATCGTAGCAGCGAACAGCCAGACATTGGAAGAGTGCGGCTTTGCAAACGGCGACGCGCTGGTTGTCGACATCCAGAATAGCAAAGGAACGTATGCCGTGTCGCCTGACCTCGATGGCAGAGCCAAACCGCCCGGCGGTGTCCAGCCCCTGTTCTCCAAGCCTGCAATGTTTTCTGGCAACGGCGAGTCGGCGCTGTCCATCCCCAAAGGTGGTCCCCAGACGCGTTCCCAGTCTCGCAACGAGCGCCGCGGCAAGGGTCTCGTCGGCCTCAGCAATCTGGGCAATACCTGTTTCATGAACTCGGCAACTCAGTGTCTAAGCAACACACAAGTGCTAGTTGACTACTTTCTGAGTGAGCAACAGGCTGTGATCCACGTTGACATCAGCTGGCGTCTACCGCGAGGAGCTCAACCGCGACAACCCGCTCGGCATGCATGGGCAGGTCGCCGAGGCATTCGGCGACGTGATCGAGAATCTGTGGGAGTCGCCACCGCACTCGTCGTATACGCCCCGGCGACTGAAGTCTACGTGCTCTCGCTTTGCGCCCCAGTTCGCAGGCTACGGGCAACATGACACCCAAGAGTTCCTTGCGTTTCTCCTCGACGGGCTGCATGAGGATCTCAACCGCATTAAGAAGAAGCCATACATTGAGAAACCCGACTGGAAGCCAGGAGGGAGCGACAAGGAACTGGCAGAACTAGGGCACGAGTGCTGGGAGGGCTACAAGAAGCGCAACGATTCCGTGATCGTGGACCTATTCCAAGGTCAGCTGCAGAGCACCCTGGTGTGCCCCGAATGCCACAAGGAATCGATCACGATGGACCCGTTCATGTACCTCACGGTGCCACTGCCTTTCGCCCAAACGCGCACATACAACTGCGTCTATTTCCCTCGCGACACGGAAAAGCCGCCAGTGAACATGCGGGTACTGGTACCGGCGAACGCACCTTTCTCAACTGTCAAGGAAAAGATTGGCCAGCTAGTGGGCGCAAAGGGCTCGAACATTATTGGATTCGACCTCTGGAAGGGAGGTATCTACCAATGGTGGTTCGACTCTGAACCCAACACGCAGACGGGCACGAACGATGTCGCCATCTTCCATGAGGTTGGCGCACCCACGGTGGCCAGCCACAAAGGCGTTGGAACCGTGCCTACTGATGGGTCCGTAACCGTACCAGTCTTCACCTATCACACTGCCGACGCGCGTAGCTCGTACTCGCGGGACCCCATTCCTGCAGATGCGCACCTGGAACCGTTCTTCATCACCCTGTCAAAGGCGGAGGCGACCGACTCTACAGCGATTCGCGACGCCATCATGCGTGGCTACTCCCGCCTGGTGCGGCCCGAACATCGCACAGCGCTCTGGGCTCCTGCAGGCAGTGCACAGGCCAAGCTCGTTGAGGAAGAGGAGGAGCAGGTTGCCGAGATTCACATCGACTCGTCCCCGCGTACGTCCATGGAGGAGTCATTGACTGTGCCAAGCACGATATCTCGGGCAGCATCGTCTGCTTCTCTCGCCAGCCAGGCCGGGATGGCTCCGCGGCGTGACTTATTCAAGGTCTTTGTCGCGGAGGCCGGCACGGGCGAGAGCCACACTACGAGCATGTCGTTTGGCTTTTCCAAGAAGGACCCCAACATCCAGGCCCTGTACCGCGCTACTCCCCAGAAGGCCTCTGCCTCATGGTCGCCACTCGACAACCGGACACGTGCCAAGCGCCACATGCTCCACCGTATAGGGAGCAGCCTGAGCTCTCTTGTTGGCTCGGCTGCCAACTCGGAGGATGAGGGCGAAGGCGAGGCAGGACCTTCGGCATTGGTCAAGCCTGGCGAGGGCATCTTTGTGCAATGGAAGCCATCAGCGTTCAACGACTTTTTCGAGCGCAACCGCGAGGGCCTCATCAGGGAGCTCGAGGAGGTAGTCGATCCTGCTATTGCAAAGGACGCAGCCAAGAAGGCAAAGGGCCGCGAGATCTCGCTAGATGACTGCTTGGACGAGTTCTCCAAGGAGGAAACCCTCGGTGAGGACGACTTGTGGTATTGTCCCGTGTGCAAGAAGCATCAGGCAGCGACGAAGAAGCTGGACATCTACAAGGCGCCCGACATCCTCGTCATCTGCTTGAAGCGCTTTGGCTCGTCTCGGACGATGCGGGATAAGCTTGACCACTTGGTGCAGTTCCCTCTAGAGGGCCTCGATCTGGACGAGCGTGTCGGCGAGCGGCGGATCACCAAGCAACTGCAGCTGTCCACTGCCGACGCGCAAAAGTACGGGATAGAGCACGCAAATGAGCCGCTGATCTACGATCTCTGTGAGTTTCGTATCCTATTCTTAAGCTGATATCAGACGCGGTGGACAATCACTTTGGCGGGCTTGGCGGCGGACACTACACCGCCTTCTGCCGGAACAAGGAGGACGACAAGTGGTACAACTACGACGACTCGCGGGTCTCAAAGGCGAACCCAGAGGCCGTGCAGTCTCGTGCTGCCTACCTCCTGTTCTACATGCGCCGCACCGCCCGGCCGATCGGGGGGATCTCACGCATCAAGGCCGAGGAGGCATCGCGCGCAGCAACGCCAATGGCGAGCATGCCGGCCTCACCGAGCATGGCGGCGGTCAACTTTCCCCGACACCTGCAGCGGACGGACAGCAGTGATGCTGAGCCCGGCTCGCCGCCGCCCATTTCACCCGTCATGTCGGACACGTCGATGGAGGATGTCCCCACTCTGCCGCGGGAACCGACGGTCAATCTCGAGCACGCGGGCCAGGCGGTCGGCTTTGGGAACACGGCGTGGAAGCCAGCGGTGCGAGACAGCTTCGCGCTGGGTGGTGCGCCGTTGACGCCTGAGAGCGAGGACGGGGGATTCGCCAGGGAGGGCGGCAAGGCGGAGGGCCCGGAGGGCGGCGAGAGTGGGCTCGGCGAGAGCTACCACGTCGTGCAGAGTGGGGAGACCAGCGACGCAGAGATGGTCAGCATGCCGCGCAGCCCGACTAGCGAGTGAGGCATAATCTGTATTATGTATGTACGCATGGAGAAGTCGCGAGGGGTGGACCTGTGGTGGTTACAGTGGATCT
This sequence comes from Cutaneotrichosporon daszewskae, assembly GCA_002335585.1. Lineage (NCBI taxonomy): Eukaryota > Fungi > Basidiomycota > Tremellomycetes > Trichosporonales > Trichosporonaceae > Cutaneotrichosporon > Cutaneotrichosporon daszewskae. Next base: position 1,911,769 of record BEDX01000002.1, on the reverse strand, counting down.
GCAGTTCTTCTTCGCATAATTGATATACCAAACACATCATCTTCTTCACTCCTTCCTTCTACTTTGGGTTGAGGATACCAGCCGTGATAGTCATCGATCCGTCCGCGCCGACCTCCTCCTTGTAGTTGGGCGTGTTGGCCTTGACGGCGCAGCTGTCGTCGAGCGTGCCCTTGAAGAGACTCGCAACTTTGCCCGGGACGTTCCCAGCCTTGGGCAGGCCATAATGCACCTTGAACCACGGCTGGCAGTCGCGGGTCGCGGGGGTCTTGCCGTCGCCGTTGAACTTGTACCACTCGAGCCACTGCGCGACACTACCGCTGAGCGCGCCATAGCTCGCGTCCGTCCAAAAGCTGGCAATGTACGTCCGCTTGCCCGTGTCGTCGATAAATGTGCCGTTCCACTGCCTGCTCCCGTCCGACTTGTGCGCGACGACAGTAGATTCAATAGTGTACCACCGCCCATAGTCAAAGTTGATGTCGAGAGCGCAGGACACGCCGCTCCCGCCGTCCGCGCCGCCACTGCAGCGCGCGGGATCGCCCACGGTCGACCCCGGGCCGAAGACACTGTACGTCAAGTGCCCGTTTGTCTTGCCTCCTGGTTCGCGCGGTTGGAGGCCGAAATACTGCACGTCGTGCCCCGTGAAGGACCACTGGTTCGCGGCGTAGTAGCCTGTGATGCGCGGGGACGCGGGGTCGATGAAGAAGGACGCCGAGACGGACTCGAGCCCGCTGGACGAGGCTGGGATTGTGTACCAGCCCCCGGGGCCTGCGAGGGCGGTGGGCAGCAGAAGAGCCGTGAGGAGCGCGAGCATAGGTACGAGTTGGGGGGGGGGGTGGTTCGGTAGGTCAGTCGGTGAGCGTTGCAGCTGCGTTTTATGCTCGCTGGCTTGGTGACAAGTCGCGCGGTCCCAAGCTGTTAGCGCCAACCTTGGTGATGTGATGGATGTTGCAGCGTGCTTCACAATGAGACTTAGTCCAGGTCAATCAATGTACTTTGACGCTAGGATATGGCGGGATCGGGCAGAACGGCGCAGGTGGTACTTCCGCATGGCTCAAAGTCGCAATGTCGTGATGTGGTGAACTGGGTATCCATGCGGTGTAGCAACCTCATCATAGTAGCCGCCGGTCGGTGTTCCTCGAACATGACGCAAGAACAGAATGTCCAGGCTCAGTCGACGCATGGAGGCAGTCTTGCTAAGATTGCACTTGCCTCAGCCCGGGAACCATCCTATAGCATGTAGGTTTCTACTCAACAATGGCTAGCTACTGTATTGTACATCAAGATCCGTCCTAGACCGGCTAGGCGTCGCCCATGACCACGTCGCCCTCGCTGTCGAGCCCCGCCAGCGGGGAGGCAGTGAGGATGCCCTCCACCCAGCGCTCGTCCTCCGCCGCGAGCGCCGTGCCGCCAGAGTAGGATCTTTGAACGACGGGGTGTTCTGCGACATGCTCGATGCGCGGGCGCATGTCCGGGTCGGCGTTGAGACACGACGTGATCAAGTCTGCGAGCGCAGGCGAGAGGGGCGACAGGTCGAGCCAGGCAAAGTTGTTCTCCCGCAGCGCGGTCCAGCTTGGTCCGCGGTCGGGGAGATAAATGTTCATGGCCGTCTCCAGCATCACAAGACCAAAGCTGTGGTCAGCACGAGGACGAGAGAATCACTTACGAAAAGACGTCGGCGGCCTTAACAAACACCCCGCGCAGCATCTCGGGCGGCATATACACACGGTCGCCCTCGCGCTCGAGTTTCTCCTCCTTGTCGCCAGGGCCGACGGTTCCACCCAGTCCAGAACCTGCGATAATGGCCGCAGGAGCGATACGTGGCCAGCGGGTCGCCAGACCAAAGTCGGCAATCACGAGGCTGCCCTCCGCGCCCACCAGAATGTTGTCCGGCTTGATGTCGAAGTGGATTACGCCATGGGAGTGGATGTGCCGAATCCCGTCGCTGATATCACGGATCACCTTCCATACCCGCCCCTCGTCGAGGCGCTCGTGGTCGTACCCGAAAAGTTCAAAGAACGCGGCTAGGGAGCCAAGGCATGCCTCGGTCTGAATGTACAGTTGGCGGTTCTGCTCCCAGGCATCGACAAACTTGATAACATGAGGGTTCGCGTCCTTGGACAGGTGGCGGAGAATGTCGACTTCCTCGAGGTGGCGCAAACTGGGGTCAGTTACGTTACAGGGCGCCCAACTTACCGATCCTTTACTCCGTCAAAGATTCCCCGGGTCCGCTTGACAGCGAACACACGGTCGCCGTTGCGTTCCTGCACCTGCATCACGGACGAGAAAGCACCCTCTCCCAGCTTGTTCAGGTTGACGAAGCGCGCCTCGAAGATGTCCTCTTCCTCAGGAGGCAGGATCGGTGGGGCAACCGGATGCGACTGGCGGTGATTGAGTCGGCGTTCCTGCTTCGAGTTGCCAAAGGTGGGCAGGGAGAGCCTGGGGACGACTCCTTCCTTGCCGAGATGAGCTGGCAGAGTGTTGTGCAGACGGTGCGGTGAAGGCGTCGGAGTAGTCACGGTGGAGCCAAACAACAGAGAGCGCGACTTGGTCGGCGTGGCCTCTTCCTCGCTGGTCATCTCAGAGCTGCCACTAACCCGCCGCAGCAAGCTCAACCGCTCAGGCGCAGGCCGTTTGACCGAGCCGAGGTGGACAGTGGGGCTGCAGGCATCGTCCGTGTCCATTCCGCTGTTGTCTGGTGACGAGGTCGTTGTGAGAGTCAAGTGTGGCACAACGGTGGGTTTCCGTGTGGAGGCAGGCGGCTTGCGGGTGGACGGTGGTGGCACCATCGGGGCGAATATTGGCTCGGCATCGGACCCGATCGAGGGCTGAGAGATCGACATGGAAATGCGGTTTGAGGCGCGGTGAGGGTGCGCAAAGGCGTGGCGCTTGACTGGAGTACCCGGCATCATGGGCTTGTCCTCTGGGTGGAAGCCAAAGGCTGACACGCCCTCGACAACAAAGTCGAACTTGCTAGCAAGCGTCTCTGGCGGCGGGTGGACGGTAGTCTGGACCGGCCTGTTGCCAAGAGAGCGAGCGCGCTTTACTGCCGGTCCAGCCTTGGGCATGGTCCCTGTGCGAATGATGGATGGCGGCGTCAGGATGGTGATGCTGTTGCCTTCGGTGGAGCTGGTCGAATCACGCAGCTTGAAGCGTTGCTTGATACTTGGCTCGGCCGCGTCAAACACCTCGGGGTTCGGCTTGATGTCCTCGAACCGTGGCTCGGCCGACTGGGGCGGTGTCATGCTGTTGCTCGAGATGGACGATATTGACGAGTTCGAGTTGGAGAATTCTGGCATTGGCTGGAGGCCAAGGGAGGTTGGGGACAGCGACAGCGCGAGACCAGACTTGTGGCCGGCGGAGCGTGCGATCGAGCCCTCGCCAGGAGTACGCCGGTGACCACGGGATGACGAGAATCCGACGGGCATGGAGGACCTCGCCTTGCGAGCGTGTACAAAGGCAGCGCCGAATGTCTCGTCCAACTTGTCGACATGTATCTCGCCGAGTGAGACGGCCTTTTTGCCACCTCCGAGAGCACCGTTCCCATTCCGCGCCCGCACCGGATGAGAGGAGGTAAGGCGTGGTATCCTGGAGGACACACGGCGTGCCCCAAAGTCCTGCGATTGAGAGCCACGTATGGGCTGGAAAACTGGTGGCGGTGGGGCCTGGAACGGAGTGACGGGCGGCTCAAACATGTCAGGCCTCTTTGGCGAGGGCGAGAAAAGATCCTCGCAGCTGGAGGCAAAACTTGGCCGACGCGCTGCCGCAAGGCTGCGGCTGTGGCCTGGTACATGTCGTATTGGGCTCTCCTCCTCGATGCGCGCTCGTCCCGCCGCTTTTCCTGCCACCGAGCTTGGGAAGGCTGGCGTGGGGCTGGAGGCGGGAGAGGATGACGAGTGTGGGATTCCCCTTTGTTGACTGCTCGGAGTCAATGTTATCAATGGGGAGAATGACGGTCGCGGGGCTGGCGTCGAGATGCCAAAGTCGTAGTCGTGATTACGCGGCGAAGGGCTCGGTGACAGCTTGTGTTTGCCCTTGATCGACGAGTGGGGCGAGCGGAAACTGGTGGGCGGTGCAACAGTGTGGAATGGGTTAACACTGAGCTGCTCTGTTGGCGTCTTGACCGCTGCCAGCGCGACAGACGGCATGGTGGAGCTAGTGACGAGCCACGAGTTTGGGCGCTGGGTAGACTTGCGCGGGCGGAGCACGGTTGAAGATTCTGCGCCGTCGAACATGGTGGCGCTGTGCTGGGGTGCCCGAGTGCTATGCTGCTGTCCCCTCGCGGGGAGTGGTGGATGCGCTCCGTAGTGTCGACTGTCGGCGTAGAATGACCCAGTGGCGAGTGGATGGAAACCGTGCAGGTTCAGGTGTGGGAGCGGGTGGCTGAGGCGTAGTGCGTGACGGGTGGGTGGGGCTGCTCGGGCGGGTGACGCGGGGTGTTGACTAGCTGTACAGTGAGATGGCGATGGGATGTGGTGAGCTCGAGTGGAGTGATGGCGATGGAGAGGTTGTTACAGGATACCAAGCAGAAGAGACAAGTCGAGTGGATGCATCCACCCGCAAAGAAGGCACACGCGTGTTTGTGCACAGGCCCCACGTGTTCTTTACGTAAGTTATCTGCCCTTGGAGGAAAGTCATACACGTGAAAGGCACCACTCTCCTGTCTCTAGAGGGAGCACGCACCACCACCACATCCGTGCTCGTTCTCTTCTGTCAGTGCTCTAGCGCAGAAGATGGTGACGGACGGGGCTCTGGTTCTGAATATTTACGGCCCGAGTCGCGTCCACGCCGCGCCACGCCACCTCGACGCGTCAGCGCCTCGCCCAGGATCGCACGTCGACAGCATCGTGTCACGCACCACTCCAACTGAGCATGTCAGCCATTCCACAACAATAGAGTAAAAAAAGTCGCACAGAACCACCCGGAGACGGCAGGCGCCGGAATGTCGTGCACGAGCGTTCGGCGGCGCCGCTCGGAAGCGGACAAAGTATTCGATCGGTTCAAACGCGCTCTGGCTGGCACGGGGTCGCGGATAGCAGACCAGCAGACCTCAAACCCGATCCGATGCGGTGTTTGAACTGTTTGGGGACGCACGGTGCTGGAGTGTAACGCCTGTTGGAGTTGTGCGACATCTTGCGCGCTCGGATCGCGGCCCACCAGACGGGCGTGACATTTACCAAAGCTCTCGTCCAGCTGCGATGCTTAGGCGGGTGCGCGACAGTGAGACAGGTAGCTAGCTGGCTTGAGCGTTGCAGGAGCCCTTCGCTTCTGATTTGCGAAGCTCAGCGTCAATGAACACTGGTCACTGATACTGTTAGCTCGACCGGCTAAGCTTTGGACACATAGTCATCTTACTGTATGGGCGGCAGCCGCAAAATAATACTCGTGCTCGTTTGTTTCCTCCAAAGTTTGTGCTTCAAGGCCCGATAGGTAATTCTTCTCGCGTTATTCCTTTGAGCTACACTCACGCGTGTGAGTCAGAAGGATGTCAGAAGCATAACCGCGCCTTACCAGGAGTCAAACAGTCAATTGGACCGTTCTCAAAAGTCGACAAAGATGGCAGTGAAGTGCAATTCAGTTTGTCCGCGAAGTGAGATACGGCATAGGTCAATTTCCACCTCCAATTTCCTCTGCCGTGTCCCCCTGTGAGGCTGGAATGACACGAGGACGATGTTGAATAACAAGTTCGTCGCCCAGTGCGTCCTCCTGTAAGGTGGTTGCTCCACTTGAATAGCAAGAGACGTTTATTCTGCAAGCGTGTTGAAGAGACTGTATTTCCTCATTTTGCTGTTTCAATGATATTTGTTTGTTTCTGCGCAGAAACTCTTGCACCCGAACTTGCTTGTCAGTACAGCTGGCAACAGTCGTCTCTTGGATAGGCTGAGTACACTCGTTGGACAGCCATCTCGGATGTCGCCACCGAACTGAGCTCGTTCAAGGCGCATACGCGGGGAACATTTGGTCGACTCGGTCGCAATTCCAATCGAATGCAGGTACTTCTAACCTTCTACCAATGGTACAACATAATCAACAAAATATGGCTAGAGCTCGATGCTGACGAGCGCCCACCGTCGTGCGTCCCACTCCCACTCGCCGACATTTGCACCAGGTCGCACAGGCGTGCCACCGACGTACATGAGCGCGTGCATGAGTTCGGCCAGCGGGGCAGGCTCGCGCTCGTCCCTGTCGAGCACAAGAAGCAGCTGCGCTGCTTCAAGGGTGTCCGCAAGGTCCAGGAGGGCCGTGATGGATTCGCGGATATCGAGCCCACCGCCTGGTGCAGCTCGACGCGCAGGAGCTGGATGTGCCCGCCGCGGGTCGTGCGGGCGAAGCACATCTGAAAAGTGCGGTGCTAGGTGGTCTGGTGCGGCGGCGCCGGTAGTTGGCGGAAGATGCACAAAGACAATGCGTCCAAGCTCAGCATGGTCGGCCACGAAGCCGTGCAGAACCGTATCTGGTGGCGTGACGAGCTCGAGCATGTGTGACGTCCCAGCTACCTCGGTCGCGGCGTACGGGAACAGCGTAGTAATCAGAGGGAGGATAGGTGTGCAGCTCGTCTGGGATGGCGAGCGACTAAGAGCATGGGTCGGGAGGTTCGTTGTCGGCGTGGAGGATGACAGCGCCCCGTTGGGCATCGAGGAGGGCGGAGAGAGGGGCATGGATAGAGGCAATTGGGCAAGAGGCAGGCGGGGCGGAATACGCATTGCGCCAGGCGGCGACACCGAGCTCGGCGGTGTCATTGGCGCCATGTTCGTCGGCGCCGTCGAAAAATGCTTGCCAGACAGGTGCGGGCTCCCCCCGCCCGCCTCAAACCCACTGTCTGCCCCCGGTACCCAGCATAGCGCAGGCGCCCTGGGCGGCACCCAGGGCGAGGTCGTCGTCGGTGTAGATGTATGTCTGGCCGCCTGGGCCGCCGGCGCGCGCGAGCGCCAGCGCGGGCTGGTGTGACGGCGCGGCGGTGAACATCCAGGCGCTATTCATGGCGAGGTTTGCGTTGGTCGTCATCGCCGAGGCGGCGCTGCGGCGATGTGTGCGTTGTTGAGATGGTTGGGCGGCGACGGGCGATTAGGCGGTTATAGCTAATTACCCGATTATCCAGACTTCTGCCACGTTCTGGAACCCCGCGGGGACTTGGCACCCACGTGGATCTCGCCGCCACTGACGATGACACCCACCCATCTTGCCACCAGCGCGTCCACGATTCTCGTTTCCATCTTACACCTCGCTGCTCAAGCACAATGAGCTCGCCTCCAAAGTACACCAGCCCGCCCGCGTACGGGTCGACCGCACCGCACGAGTCCGACACTGCCCCGCTCCTGCCCGGCAAGAAGAGCGCAGCCGGCATCGGCAATGACGACTTTGCTGCTGCTGCCCTCGGCGCGCAGGTAGGCAGCAGCCGCATGGCCTGGATGGACCAGCCGGCAGAAGACGATGTCCCCGAGGACTTCAAGGTCGGTGTCTGTGTCGCCGACTGCGACGAGAGCATCCGCCGCGCGTTCATCCGCAAGGTCTACGCCATCCTGCTAGCACAGCTTGCTCTGACGGCTGTTGTGGCTGGCTCACTCAGCCTCCCCGGCCCCAAGGCGTTTGTCCAGGAGAACTCGTGGATCGTGATCACCTCGCTGGTCATGTCCTTCGTCTCTCTATTCGGCGTGTACTGGAAGCGCCACAACTATCCAGCCAACATGTTCATCCTTGCCGCGTTCACGTTCTTCGAGAGCATCATGATCGGCTCGGCGACGAGCTACTACGACTCTAGGATTGTGAGTTCAAGTAGCTGCCGACGTAACTGACAACAGGTCCTGCAGGCCCTCCTCATTACTACGGCCGTCTTCGTCGGCCTCACGCTTTTCACGTTCCAGACCACCCTCGACTTCTCGTCCTTCGGTCCCTTCCTCTTCGCGGGTCTCTGGGGCTTGATCGGCGCTGGTCTCGTCGGCTTCTTCATCCCCTTCAGCCACACCTTCGACATGGTCTACGCCGGCATCGGGGTACTCATCTTCTCGGGCTTTGTCCTCTACGACACCCAGCAGATCATGAAGCGCCTCAGCGTCGATGAAGCAATCATCGCTGCCATGTCGTTGTACCTCGACTTTCTTAATTTATTCTTGTACATTCTGCGTCTGGTGAGTCGTCTGGGTCGTCTGAGCGAGCGCGGAGGACTGACGGCAGCTCAACTCGAACAACGACAACTGAATCACGTGATAAATTGAGTCACGTGACATCCGAAACGACTTGGTTCCTCGACCGTTTTTGAATCCTTCCCGCATGTTGATCTGATCCCTGGATGTGTAGCACAGAATATACAGAATGTATGCTGTAAACTTAGTGCGCAGAGGAGGTGCCGTTGTCATGGACGCAGGTTCCCACCCTTCATTCGAGAGTTGTCCTTTACCGTCATACCCCCGCTGATTATGAAATTTTTAATGCCTCCTTAGCTCAGTGGTAGAGTACTTCACTAGTAGATGCTATGAAGCGGTCAGTCGTTCGAGTCGGCTAGGAGGCATCGTTTTTGGTGCATCTGCAAACAAGCAGACAGGGTTGCGAATCTCGGGCCGAATATTAAGCATCACAACGATCTGAGCGCTAATCTGGCGCGGCTGACATAAGCCCACCGCGGCACAAAGACACACCGATCGGCGCCGACCTACAATCCACGTTCACTACCTCTCAACATTCTTTCTGACGATGGCCTGACCAACACTAACCGCGACTGATGTACTTTGAGCTCCCAGACGCGCTCCACCAGGTGGTGGACGCGCTGGTCGCGCCGGTCACGTACGGCGTGGTCCTGCCCCTCACGGCCGTGTACCACACATTGCGATACCTCGTCAGCCCACCGGCGCACTTGGGCCTGAAGCACTACCTGGCACTCAACCTTGCCCGAGTCCGGGCGCAGTGGACCCGTGGACCGTGGGTCAACTACCTCGATCCGGACAGGGACAGGATCATACCGAGTCCGTAAGTGAATAAGTCCAGACGAGGCTGACAGAAGGCACTCTGCCTTCTGCAATGTCGTCAAGGTCACCATCCCGGCCCTCTCCGAGGGTGTACCGAGGATTAGCGTCCTAGCGGCCCGAGGCGCCGAAAAGGTGCCAGCTAAAAAGGTCACGACATTCGTGATCCAGCCCAAATCGGACGCCGATCCTCTACGGCCCGCCCAGGCAGGGGAGAGGGCGATTCTCTACCTCGTCGGCGGGGGGTACGCTCACGGACACCCATTGGCGCCGCACACTGGATGGTCGCTCTCGCGCATCTCGGGCGCCAGGCTTTTCGGTCAGCCAGCAAACCAGCGTTGCTGACTTTAGGCGTCAACTATCGCAAGTCACTGGACGACGCAAGTGCCTTTCCCGGCTCGCTCCTGGACTCGCTTGCGGGGTGGCAGTATGTCATGTCCCTCGGCTTTGAGCCTGCGGTGCGTGCCGAGTACAACATGGCTGACGGCAGAACATTATGCTCTCGGGCGACTCGGCTGGCGCGAACGCCTGCCTCGCGCTCGCGCGATATCTGGACGAACTCGCGCAGGCAGGGTTCAACTGGGGCCAGGCGGGGGCTATGTGTCTGCACTGTGTCAGTTTATACCGCGATGGGAGCTGACTAAAGCCGTGGAGCGACATGACTTGCTCTTTTCCGAGTCTGGCGCGGAACAAGTACACTGTGAGTGTACCGCCTTACAACAAATTAAGCCCAATAGGACCATTCGGCGCAGCGGTGAAGGGCAGCTAACTCCAGGACCACCTCATCGACCTCGCACCAGTGTACATCCCCTCGCACACGCGGCACTTTTCCACGCGCGCAGACGCATACTTGTCCCCAGCCCTAGCGTCGGACAGCCACTTTTCCCGCCTCGCAGCGGGAGGCACGCGCGTGTACATGCTCGCGTACGCGGCCGAGGGGTTCCGGGACGAGATCGTCGCGCTCAAGGACAAGATGCGCGGCGCGGGCGTCGATGTGGCTCTCAGAGAGATACCCGGCGGCGCGCACTCGGAGTTTGTCTGGATGGACCGCCATGGACTGCTCGACGGCGGCCTGGGATGGAGTTGGCCGACCGTTGCGGCTGATTTCGAGGCGTTCTGGCTCGGTTGTGGGGAGGAGCGCCTCAAGCCGCTCAACTAGGACGGCGGGTACATTGTGGAAGCTGGATGCATATGCCGTATGATCTAGGGTCTATGCTCCTTCGGTCGCGCGGCGCTTACCACGTCGTCCTGGGGCAGCGTGACGACCTTGCCCCTGTCCATGATGGACTTTACGGCCTCAACTGCCGGGCCGTCGTGCGTGCTGCCGTCAGTCCAACACATTATTACGACCTACGCAAGGTAGTTATCCAAGAACGTCCTCAGTACCGGCCCCGCTGGGCGCTCCATCTTTTCTACGCCGTCCAGGTCGTCCGCGCGACTGGGCCCGAGGGAGAGCACGAGGATGGGCTTGCCCTGCTCCCTTGCCGCTTTGACGAGGCGGAAGGCCGAGTACGTCGCGAGACTCGTGCCCATGATGAGGACGCTCGAGGCCTCCTTGACGAGGTGGAACCTGATGTTAACAGTCCTAGTTGTACTCACGACTCGTCCCGCACGGCCGGCGGCAGCGTCTCGCCAAAGAAGATGACATTCGGCTTGATGATCGAGTTGCTCACGCCCTCCTCTGCGCAGAACGAGCAGTCGGGCACGACAAACTTGGCGTAGTCGGCGCCAGGCAGCTCGACGTCGCCGTCGGGGTTCGTCCGTGGCCGGCTAAGGTCAACTCTCTCCCGTATCGCAGACGTACTTGCCAGTCTTCTCGGCCCACTTGGCCTCCTCGTCCCAGATCGGATTGCCCTTTGCGAGCAGGTCCTGCCAGACATCGCGGCTCTGGTCATGGTTCTTGCGGAGACAGTGCACGCGCGCGAGCGTGCCGTGTAGCTCTAGAATAGGCGAGGGCGGGGGGTGTTCTGCCGACCCGAGACTGGTCATTGCGTGCGTTGACGAGTCCTTGTGCCGTCTAGAGAGAGTAGACGAACCTGAGGACGGCGTGGCCGCCGCCCCAGGCGTGACGCCGAAGCGCTTGAACGCCTCGGACACGATGCCCAAGGCTTTCCGGTGCAGGTTGTCCACGTTCTGCGTTATCAAGCTCGGCGCCAGGCCGAGGGCTTGCAGGGCTGCAATGTAGATGTGTGTTGGGTTCGGCTGCGCGTCCCGCACTGGCGGATACTGGCGTCAGCTTTGGAGGGGACGATGCGCACGCCGAGGAAGGAGCGGCCCCAGTCTGTCCAGAGTGGTCGCAGTGGAGCATGATGTCAGCATCGACGACGAGCGACCTGAAGCCAACGTACAGCGTTTCCTGTCGTCAGCTTAGCTTGGTAACGGACGCACCGAAACATGGCTCCCCTCGGCGAGTCCTCGACGAGCTCGGAGTAGAAGATCGGGCTGGGATCAGTCCACGACCGCTGCGCTGCGCCGCCCGCTCTGCTCTCACTGATAGTTGGGATTCGCATAAGCCCCCTCCTTGCCGCGATACGCCCGGATGCCGCTCTCCACACTGACGCCGGCGCCAGTAATGGCCAGCGTCCGCCCGCCGCCGCGCTCCAGGAAGGCGCGCAGGTGCTCCCCCGCCTTGTCGACCGGGAGGAGCGTGAGGGCGTTCGGCGGCCGCGCCTCGCGCACCGGCAGCGTGGGGATGGATACTCGGACCATGCTCCGTCCGTGCTGCGTGCGTGCTTGTCAAGCGCACCAGCTGGATTTCGATACTTGGGAGATTACTGGAGCGTGCCTTGATGTGGAGGCGGCTAGTGGTGACGGCGATGTGATATCTGCGGCGCCGTTCAATAACACGGCGCGTGCGACGCTGATCAACAAATGGTCAGCGGATCAGCGGGATCGGTGAACTAGATTACGACGAGATAGGGCTGGTGAGCCGAAGGAGTGGTGCGGTGGCCCAAAGCAGAAACAAATAGTATAGCTCGTACAACAACCTATGGGTATGGGTATCATGCAAACGACAACGCCACGTCCGCCTGCTGTCAGCTTGGAGATATGCAAAGCTCACCTCCTCGCCTAGCTTGCGCCAGTCCACGTATCGGTCCCCGTCGGGGTCCCGCTTCCACACCTCCAGCAGGAGGTTGACGACCTGGAACACATTCCTGACCTGCACGCGCTCGGAGAACTTGGTGAATATGCTCACGATCTCTGCGCGGCCTGCTTCGTGACAGGTCACGACACCAGCGAGGAAGAGTGGGAAGCACATCTGGCTCTCGTTCGGCGTGCCGAGCATCAGGCGCATGTTGGCCAATATCCTGCTCGCCAGCCGGCGGTTGAGTAGGTCCGAGGGCCCAGCGCGGAACACTGCCTGCCGGAGGTAGAGCTCCGCGGCGAGGCGGTAGGTCTCAAAGGCGATCATGAGAAGTGAGCGATCGGTACCGATCGGGAGTGGGTGGGCGAATAATCCAGACGGGCAGTCGACCGTCTTGAGCCGTGCGAGGATGTGCTCGGCGTCCGCGAGGAGTTCACCAAGCACCCTGTCACGCTCAGGGAACGGATGCCGGTTGTACGCAGACGACACTTTGCCCGCGAGTATGGCGATCTCGACGAGAAACTCGTGGGTCAGCAGAAACATGCCAAGAGACTTACATGGAAGAGCCGACGGGTAGCCCCCATATACGAGTCCATCTCGAGATCCCCAGCGCACAGGATAGTGGTGTACAGCTCCAGGGGAAAGTCGGGTGATTTCGTCGTCGTAAGTGACGCGAGAATGTCGTGGTAGGCGCAGTTGTAAGCGAGCGCTTGCCATGTGACGCTCGTATTCAAGTCGATCGTGTCCACTACTTTTGCAAGGAGCCGGCGAGTCATTGGAAGTCGCCGTACCCAGCCCTTGACGTCTCCGTTGACTATTTCCACGCCGCCGAGGATGAGAAGTGTCCACATGTACTCCTCGCGCTCGTCTGGCGTGAATTGCCGCTCAATGTTGAGCTGGTCCATCTGCAGCTCGGTCGTGTCTGTTGCCAACCTCGCGACGTCCTCGTACGGGTGTCCGATGTTGGCGCGGTGCGTCGCTGCCCATGCAATGAGGGCGCACATGACAAGAGGTGACCGCTGGACTACAGGTAACATGTTGTTCACCTGCGGATTGTGGCCAGGGCCAAGTACCGACAGCACATGGGAGAACGAGTTGACCCAGTACTCGTACAGTGCAGGCAGATGGTCGAGCACGGCCGCCGCTGTGACCATTTTGTTGGGCATGAACATGCCAGGATTATTCGGGAGGTTGCTCGTGTGAGATTGGGGCGAGTGGTCAAAGTGGTTCGGAAGGGTGCCGTGCGTCTGGGGCTGAGCCGACGACGACGAGCCCGAATTGGCACCGAGGTCCAGCTCGAGTGCGCCATCGTGGTTGAACAACGGCCAGGCCCAGCCCTGTCCGTTCTCGTTGTCCGCACCCAGGCTGGCGAGGAATGTATCCAGGGCCGAGTCGGAAAGGTCGCCGTGGCTGTCGCCGTCCACTTCTTCGAGGGGATAGGAGTGGGACTCTGCGCTGGGTTGGCTGTGTGACCAATTGACTGGTGCAGACGTCGGCGTCGAGTCCCAGGGATTTGAGCTGCTAGTCGCTGCACCGCTCAGGCCCACTGTTTGTACCTCGGGAGACTCGGAGTCGCGAGCTGAAGTCAGTCTGCCCACCTGCACTGCACGCACGGAGCTTCTTTGTCCTGCCGTTTGGCTGAGGCGATGGCACGAGCTCGCCCCTGGCATTTCGGTAGAGCTTTGGGAAGACGCACGGGATGCCAAGACGGGTGCTGTAGTGAGTAGAGACCAGAATCTGGGCGCACCATGATCCGCAAACTGGTCGGTTATTGTCGCATGCCTTCTGTTATTGTGAGCGACGTGCCCAGACATAATGAGAGTAAACCCGCGGACAAGACGAGACGAGGTGAGTCTCTGCCCCGGCCGAGCGCTTGCCCCCCACTCCGGGTGATACGCACCTTGCGCCGGCGGCAAGTGTAGCATCCTGCTCGACTTCGCCTGCGTTTTGAAGCGGCGTCGTTGTCGCCTGGGCTCAAGTCTGTTCTGTCTGGACCCATGGTCATGCAGACGGGCGTGCGGACTGTGCTGTGCTGCAGATGCTCGACAAGATATGGAGAGACACAGCAAGAGCATACCCGGAAGGAGCTAAGCGCCATGGAGGCAGATAGGAGGTAGGCCCGCGGGGCGGACCAAAAGGCACGCGAAATAGGCACCTCAAGCCAGGGTCCGTTCCTCGACCAACACTGTTTTTCCCATTTCTCTCCGCGTCTGTTCGAATCTCCACCGCGCTCCGCTGGAAATTGTCAAGCCTCCATGTGCCCCGCGTTGGGGAAGTGCTCCCCGCCGACGTCTGAAACACTCGCTCGGCGTATGCTGACGGCGACCCGCATCGTGCCGACGCGGAATGCTACAGGCACTCGTAACCTCTGACCGCCTCTTTGGGCTTCGCGATTGCAAACGACGTTAACCAACATGGACGTGCTTGGCTTGTGCAGCCCACGTTCACTACTACGACGCGCACAAGGCTTTGCAACTTGACGCGTTCCAGCACGACAGCGTTCCATGATTTCGGAGCCGGATCTTGTCCAGGCGTTCCTAGGCTGTCTCGTGACGAGGCCATTTCTGCTCCGTCGACATCTCCGTTCCGTCTTTTTCTCGGCGCTTCGGACGACCCCGACCGCTGCGGGGATGAGGAGCTCCGTGTATGCGGCCTGGCACAAGATAAACAAGACCCTCCAGGACAAGCCTCGACTGACGATATCCTCGGGTTTGCTTCTCCGTTCAGGGAGACGGGTCGCGTCTAGTTTCGAGCAATCTCGCAAACCCGAGCCGTATCTCTATATCTTCTGACGAGAGACGTGAACAGCCATGCCCCCCGACTTACTCGCTGACAATGCCCTTTGTGACTCCCGATGACCTGCGTGCGCGCTTCTGCGCCGCGCTCAGCGCAATGTACCGCTCCGAGGTGCCGCTGTACGGCGACCTCATTGAGCTTGTTGACGACGTCAACGCCGAGATTACAACGCGGCCAGAGGGTGAGGGAATATTCCAGGCGAGACTGACGATAGACCGTCTCAAGGTCGAGCGTCACGGTGCCATCCGCCTCGGCAAGCCAGACGAGCTGGCCATGATCGCGCGTCTCTTCCGCCAGATGGGTATGGAGCCCGTTGGCTACTACGACCTCGCGCCCTCGGGCGTGCCCGTGCACGCCACGGCTTTCCGGCCGACGAGCGAGGAGGCACTCGCCTACAACCCCTTCCGCGTCTTCACCTCGCTCCTCCTGCCCGAGCTGCTACCAGAGGACCTCCAGGTCGAGGTCGAGGCGGCGCTATCCAAACGCGACATCTTCCACCCCCGCACGCGCGAGCTGGTGTACAAGGCCGAGGTGGAGGGTGGGCTCTCCGAGACCGACGCGACCGAACTCGTTGCCTGCGCGCTCGAGACGTTCAAGTGGCACGACACTGCCCTCGTCCCCCGCGACGTGTACGAGCGCATGCACGAGGCGCACCCGCTGGTAGCCGACATCTGCGCCTTCCGCGGCCCACACATCAACCACCTCACCCCTCGCGTACTCGACATTGACGCCGCGCAAGAAGGCATGAGCGCACGCGGCATCACGCCCAAGACCATCATCGAAGGCCCGCCCAAGCGCGCATGCGAGATTCTTCTTCGCCAGACATCCTTCCAGGCGCTCACCGAGCCGATCCGCTTCCCCGACGCCAGCACCACGGGCTCGCACCGCGCGCGCTTTGGCGAGATCGAGCAGCGCGGCTGCGCGCTCACGCAAAAGGGCCACAACCTCTACCTCGAGCTCCTCGCCAAGGCGCCCGCCGCACGGGACAACGCCGAGCACCAGGCCAACCTCGCCAAGGCCTTCCAGCCCTTCCCCGACAGCTACGAGGGCATGTTTGACGCCGGCCTCGCGTACTTTGAGTACGAGCTCAAGCGCCGCCCAGCGACGCCCAAGGCGCTCCCGCAGCTCGTCCACGACGGCGACGTGATCCTCAAGCCCATGACCTACGAGGACTTTCTCCCTGCGTCGGCCGCGGGCATCTTCCAGTCCAACCTCGACGAGCACAACCGGTCGCGCTCTGGCTCCCCAGCTGTTGGTGCGACGCGGGAAAAGTTCGCCGCCCTCCTCCCCGTGCCCCTCAAGGAGACCTTTTCGCTGTACGATGTGCGCCAGAAGCGCTCTCTCGTCCAGCTCGAGCAGGCCCTCGGGTACGCTCTCTAACCCGATCACATAGATCGTAGATCTGTAGACACTAGATGTAATGCTTAATAGTTGTGCTCGCAAACATCAAGAGGCCGCACTGACTCGGAAGTAGCTGCTCGGAGCGGGCCGATGCGGGCATCGCGGCGTCTTGACCAAGACCGTCCACAGCTACTTTTGGCGTCGCAACTCGACTCCCACCGCCATCGCCATGAGCGCCAACAACGTGCATACAGGGCACGCACCAAGCGACATGGAAAAGCTCGCGCTGGCGCGCTCGCGCGAGAGCGCAGTGAGCAAGGTCGGCATCGCCGCGGTGCCCGGAACCATGGTGGCCGTCACTCCCGAACTCGCAACAGTGACTGCCGAGCAGGGCCAGCCGGTCAGCGAGGTCGAGGAGCACCCACCGCTCTCCACGGCGCGGACAGTGGGCATCATCCTTGTCGCGACCATGGCGTCCGCCCTCGCCGGCGCCGGCGGCATGTCCCTCTCCGTCGCGCTGCCCGACATCCAGCGCGACCTGTCCATCCCCGAGGCGCAGCTGCAGTGGATCTCGTCCGCGTTCGCACTCACAAACGGCTGTTTCCTCCTCCTCGCCGGCCGTGTGGCTGACGTGTATGGTCGCAAACTCGTCTTCACTGCCGGCATTGCCTTTAACGCCCTCTGGAACCTCGTGGGCGGGTTCATGCAAAACACAGCTGGGCTGGTGGTTACGCGCGCGCTAGCGGGCGTGGGGAGTGCGTTCTGCATTCCAAGCGCGATTGGGATTATCGCCGCGACGTTCTCGGGACGTACGCGCTCGAGCGCATTTGCAACGTTCAGTGCCGGTGGGCCCATTGGCGGCGCGCTCGGACTCGTCGTCGGCGGGCTGTTCACCGAGTACACCTCTGTCAGCTGGCGCGGCGCGCTGTACGTCTTTGCGGGCGCGGCGGCGGCGTGCGGCGTGCTCGGCTGGGTGGTCGTCATCCCTGATCGACACCTCGACCCGGATCGGCGGATCGACTGGATCGGCGCGGCGATCATCACTGTCGGCTTGGTGCTGCTGCAGTTCTCCGTCAGTGCCGCCTCGGACGCCAAGCACGGATGGAAGACTGGCTGTGAGTCCTGTCTGGGTGTGGCTGACGGCAGACATCATTGCGCTGCTGATCATCTCGATCCTCATGGTCGCCGGCTTCTTCTTCTGGGAGCACTACGTCGAGACACGCACGACACGCCCGCCGCTCATGCGTCTGGGTCTCTGGACACGCTCCCGCGGCAAGCTGGCAGCAACCTACCTCATCGGCGGGATCAGCTGGATGGGCTTTTCGACCTTTTTCTACAACGCGACCCTCTTCTACCAGCAGGTCCAGATGACGGGCGTCATTGGGTGCATGCTCCGCTTCCTCCCCTGCACCGTCTCGGGCATCCTGTGCAACGTCCTCGTGGCCAAGATTGTGCACATTGTCCCCGGCCAGCTGCTGATCATTGTCGGCATCGCAGCGACGGGGCTCGCAAACGTCTTTTTCGCCATCTCGCCCGCCAACGCAGAGTTCTGGCGCCTGCCCTTTAACGCCATGTGGCTCGCGGTGCTCGGCGCCGACTTTCTCATGGCTGTCGGGAGCATCTTTGTGTCGACGCTCGCGCTGCCAGAGGAACAGAGCGTGGCGGGTGCCGTGTTCCAGACGCTCGTGCAGCTCGGCGGTGCGCTGGGGCTCGCGTTTGTCGGCGTCGTGCAGACGTCCATCTCGCGCAAGGCCACCAAGGCCGGCGACGACTTTGTCAATGCCCTCCTCAAGGGCCTGCACGGCAGCTTCTGGTTCGCGGCCGCGAGCAGCTTTACGGCTTGTCTCATTGCTGCGGTCGTCCTGCGCGGCATGGGCAGCTATGGCGGCAAGGACAAGGCCAAGCGGAGCAGTAACTCTAGCGAGGCGTCGGAGGTTGCTGTTGAGAAGTAGGGGTAGGGATATTGGGATCTCATGGCATTATGTTGTTGCATGCATTTCTTGGTTAGATCTGTCAGAGCGTGGTTCGTGAGGTGACGTGAAGGGCACTGCCGCTGGAGGGCAGTCGCGCTGGCACCCGATCCGCTGATGCACCTGGTCTCTCGGCTCTCTGCAACGTTATCGGTCCGTGCTAACGCGCAACAGAACAGTGAGCTGACACCACAGAATCCCCTTCACATCTGGCCGTGTCGCTGTGCGGCTTCTGACAGCCAACGCCACTCCTGGCCGGGCCATAGTGTCATGCTGCACTCATGACACCAGCGTCCCCAGACAGCGCCACGACCACGTCCAAACCCTCAAGCGAGTCCCTCACGACGTCTCGACACCTCCAGACCCTCAACACTCTCCACCTTCACGATCGACAAGAGTATATCAGTCATACAGTGCATCCCAACATGCAAAGAAGCCGTTTATGAGCGGGGCTTCTCCCTGATTGTCAGCAATGTCCTCCATCCCAACAGCGTCGCGACAGTTGCTGCGCAACTGCCGCCCGGCTCGCACTCACTTCTTCTCCTTCCAGAGAGCAAGAAGACCGACACCCGAGACCTTGACGACCTTGAAACGGACACCGGGAATGTCACCCTTGGCCTTGCCACGGCGACCGAAACCAGAGATGAGAACCTCGTCGTTCTCGTCGGTGAAGTTGAGGCAGCCGTCGTTGGGAACGAAGGCGGTGACCTTCTTGCCGTTCTTGATGAGCTGCACACGGACACACTTGCGGATAGCGGAGTTGGGCTGCTTGGCCTCGACACCGACCTGGGGTTAGGAGTGTTCTGCTTGTGCGTGCAGGACAAAGCCAGGGGATGGGACGTGGACAATGATGCAGCAGGCCGTCCTCCGAGCTGCTTTCTCTCTCTGCCCCACATCCCACAATCCCAGCCTTGCCCTTTCCGCCTCTCCACTAACCTTCTCGAGGACGATGCCCTTGGCGTGGGACGAGCCACCGGTGGGCGAGGTCTTGTAGAACTTGCCGAGCGCGCGCTTGTTGTAGTCCTTGTCGGCCCAACGGTTCTCGCGACGCGAGGTGCGCAGCTTACGGGCGGCCTGGATACCACGGGGCTTGTTCGCTGTTCACGGAGCAATGTCGCGCGGAGGGAGGGATGGACGTAGGAGGGGACAATAATGGAGGCAGACGGCGCAGGACGAGGGGCAGGACGCGGATAGGTTCGAGATGGCGACGGGGAGTAGCGTCAGCACCATTTCCACACGCTGTCCGAGCGACTCACAACCCATTTTGACTGTTGATGGATGAGGATCAAGAGCACCGAAATCGACCTCGAGACTGGCACACGCCGCCAGCCAGCGAGCCGCACTTCCAGCAGCACCAGATTGCTTCCGCTCCAGTGGCGGTGTTACGGCGTTTGGAAGAGAGGCGCCCTGTCGGGGATAGCATATCACCGAAAATAGCGGGCAGGTTTCTTTCTTATTCCGCCCCCCCTGGAATGCCGCTAATGAAGTGGAGGTCGGCCATTTCCGGCTGCCCATGCTGCCCACCTGCCGCGGGTCCAAGGCATCGCGTCTACAACACGATGCACTCGGCCCTTTCTGATGCTCTAACATCCTCACCACCATGGCACCCATTGACCACAAGAAGCTGCACCCCTCCCACGAGCCCAAGTTCGTCCACCATGCCTCAAGGCGCAGTACCGTGTTCAGCGCCAAGGGCATGGTCGCGACATCGCAGCCGCTCGCGGCGCAGGCGGGGCTGGAGATCTTGAGCAAGGGCGGTAATGCTGGTGGGCTGTTACGTCTGGTCGTAGCTGATTTCAGCCGACGCTGCTGTGGCTACTGCTGCCGCGATGAACGTCACCGAGCCGACCTGTACGGGTATTGGAGGTGGTGAGTACACGAGTATTGACTGCGGTCTGCTGACCACAGACATGTTCTGTCTGTTCTACGACGCAAAGAGCAAATCCGTCAAGGCGATTAACGGCTCGGGTCGTGCGCCAAAGGCTCTGACACTGGAGTATCTCCGGAAGCAGGGCGTCGAGGGTGACACGGTGAGTAGTCCAGCCGGCGCGACTTGTGCGCTGACTCCAGATCCCCCTGACCAACATGAACTCGGTCACCATCCCCGGTGCAGCTGCTGGCTGGTGCAAGACCATCTCCGAGTTCGGATCTGGCATGTCTATGGCGGACATCCTCGCCCCGGCCATCAGGATGGCGAAAGAGGGTGTACCCGAGCATGAGCTGAATGCGTATGCCTGGAAGAAATCCGAAGCGCTCGTCAAGAACGCGTCGCCAGCGTGGAGGGAGTGAGTCTCGCTCAGCTCTTAGGCTCTTCGATACAGCTGACGCCAGGATGATGATGCCGCATGGTGGCCCTCCCTTGGCCTCCGAAATCATGACGCATCCCGAGCTGGCAAAGACGTTCGAGGCAATCGCAGAGCATGGCAAGGATGGATTCTACAAAGGCCGCATTGCGGAAGGTAACTTGGCTATTAGCTCACAGTCGCCATCACACGAGCTGACGTCAGCCATTGTCGAGCTGGTCAAGTCTGGTGGGGGCCTCATGACACTCGAGGATCTCGCATCTGCGGAAGCCGAGGTCGTCGAACCGATCAAGTATGACTACAAGAAGACGGCCGACGACCCGGGTCTGAGCCTCTGGGAGGTGAGTCTTACAAGCTGCCGAGCTGATGGGAGTGCCCGCCCAATGGCCAGGGCCTCACTGCCATCCTCGCACTCGGCATCATCGAGGCCGTGGAGGAGGCGCACGGCGTCGATGTGCTCGAGCTCGAGCACAACTCGCCGCAGTACCTGCACATCCTTATCGAGGCTCTGCGCCTGGCATTTGCGGACAGTAAGTTGATCCACTCTCTCCGCTGACCGCAGCGCAATACTACGTGACAGACCCCGAATTCGAGTATGTCCCCGTCAAGGAGCTCCTCAGCAAGGTACCAAATCTCCAAGCCTCTCTGACAACAGCCGTACCTCCTCTCACGCGCCAAGCTGATCGACCTCTCCAAAGCCGGCGAGCCCGAACGTGGCTCGCCTGCAAATCACAGCGACACGATCTACCTCTGCACAGCCGACGCGCAGGGCAACTCGTGCTCCTTCATCGCCTCCAACTACGCCGGATTTGGCACAGGCGCCATCCCGACGGGCTGCGGGTTCACGCTGCACAACCGCGGCGCAAACTTCACTTTGCGCGAGGGCCACCCGAACAATGTAGCCGGCGGGAAAAGGCCATACCACACCATCATCCCCGCGCTCGTGACGCGGGGCGACGAGCTCGTCATGTCCTACGGCGTCATGGGCGGCTTCATGCAGCCGCAGGGGCACGTGCAGGTCCTCCTGAACAGTTTGCTCGGGCACACGCCACAGGCGGCCCTCGACGCACCGCGCTTCTGCATCAGTGCCGGCCTGCCCGACGCGCTCAAGAAGGGCAGCACGGCGGGCAACCTCAACTCGGAGATCTGGTTCGAGGAGGGCATCAGCGACGAGACGATGGAGGAGCTCCGGCGTGAGTACCCTTGAGGACTAATCTGACGGCAGGAATGGGCCACGACTGCCGCCGCGCAACGGACTTTGCGAGGAGCATCGCTGGGCGAGGGCAGATGATCCGCGCCGTGCGCGACCCGAGTGGCCGCACAGTGTGGGCTGGCGGGAGCGACCTGCGCGGCGACGGCTGCGCCGTGGGGCAGATCTAGACCACAAGAGAGAGATAGAACCTAGCATGATGCACTTGCTGCGTGTCCTGGCTCCTGAGGCGTGCAGAGGCCCCAAGGATCGAAGGAAGGTGAGCTCAAAGAGTGATAAAGCAGCCGCTCGCTCAACTTCCATCGGCGAGATGGCCGAGCGGTCTAAGGCGCTGTGTTAAGGATCACTTCCTCCGCAGTCTTCGGACGTGGGTTCGAATCCCACTCTCGTCAACAGAGGATTCAGTTCCTCAGCCTACCTTTTGATGCTGGCGGTGCTGGAAATCGAGCAAGACTCGGGTTTGGAGGCATCTCGGTTGCAGATCAGTGTGTCGAGGGACGGGCGCACGGACGCCCAGGAACGCTTACCACTACTTTTAATTTTCATCTTTTCCGACATTTCCTCTGATTTTTGTGTCCACAGCCCAATGCATAAGAGTACAACCGGAATACACCCATGATACCACGCCCAACTAGTCCACACCAGCACATTTCGCCATCGCGGTCACAGCCCGCAGCGCAACGCCCACAGCGTCAACCTGCAGCGGCGCGTATCCGAGATCACACCGTCGTCGCCCAATACACGCGAGGTGGTAGTACGCGCTGCTGAACACGCTCGCGGCCTGCTCGTCCGCATACCCCGCCCCCGGCGGCGGGCGGTGGATGAGCACGTGATATGTCGCCGTGCTCGCGCCGGCGCCCGTGCGAGAGGCGAGGGAGAGGAGGAAGGACGTGTGCGGGAAAGCCGTCTCTCCTGCCTTTGGTGGCGGGGAGGCAGAGGCGGACGACGAGCGCGACGAGGCCGCGGGCGGAGGAAGGGCTAGCGCGAGGCGGGAGGAGAACTTTGCCGTGCCCCCAACGAGGGTTTCGTCCACAATCATCGCATTGGGGTCCGCGAATGTCATGGGGGGAATGTTCGCTACGGGCGGCGCGGGGCGTGCGGGTGCCTCGGGCGGGAGCTCAACGCAGAGCAGCGAGAAAGGGTCTTTGTGCGTTTGAGTGAGCTTGCTCCATTCTGCCGTCAGTACAGCCTGGACGTTACACATACCGTCCCACTCCTCTTTTGCGAGAAGACCATAGTGGCACACACTCAGGCGCCACTCCGCCGCCGCAACCTTTGCAAAGGTCGCAAACACCTCCCACGCCGTCCGAACGCGATCGGCTAAAGACGACCCGGGCTCCAATCTAATAGCCTTCACCTCGCAGTTCTCGCCTTGTGCGTCCACAACGGCGAGGAGGAGCACGTCCAGCGCAGAGACATAGGCGTAGCACCCATGCACCTGGCGCCAGCGGTTGAAGACGTCGTAGTTGCGCTGTGGCCACGCCATGCTCAGTTCGGGCTTGGGGTCTGTGTCGGGCGCAAGCGTGAAGGCGTGATACGGCAGCCAGGCCGGCGGTGCGTCGAGCGGCTTACCGTGCAGTAGTACGCGGGTGAGCTTGCGCGGGATACTGTCGTAGACCTCGAATGCGATAGAGGTGAGGTTCGGCACGCGTACTGAGGTTACGGGGACGGGATATGTTATGCAGAGCGGGTTGGCGGGCGCGAGGAGGGTGGCGACAGCGGACGACAGGGGAATAGTGCGCAGAACGTAGATCACTGTCGTGCTCGTCGCCTTGGCTCGCAGGCGGGCGAGGGTGTCACCCACCTCCGAGTTGGGAGTAGGGACTACGCCTTTCCCATCCTCGGAGCCAGGCGCGTGCCGCCCCATCATGTGGGCAGAGTACACCTCGCCCATGTCGCGCAGGAACGTCGCTGCCGCGCGCTCAGTTTCGGCGCCAGGCTCGCAGACCACGAACGCACTGATGTCCTTCGGCCCACCAGCGGGCGAGAGGCCCAGTTCCCGCCAGTACCGCAGTCCGGCGACGGAGAGGCGAAGGACAGCGGAGCCAAATGCCACGTTCATACTCGGCTGAGGGAGGGCGAAGGACGTCTCGTCCGGTCCAGCGGCGAGCTGAGCCAGGGCCGTGCCAGACTTGACGAGCAGCGCGGGAGGAGGAGGGACAGGGAGGGTGTCGTCGTCGAAGATTGTGCGGAAAAACCGGTTACGCACAGCTGCGTTGGCGAGCGCTTCAAAGTCGAGTGTGGCCAGCGGGTCGTCCTTTGGCTTCGGCGAAACGGGCGACGGGGGGTAGGCTTCCGTAGGCGGGGCGTCCGCCCACGAGCTCCCCCATGTCCGCGCGAGTGCGGCTGCGGCGGCGGCGTCGTCCTTCAGACTCGACCACTCGCCGCCGACGCATAGCGTGCCGTCGTACTCGACCTCGTCATCTGGGGCCGGTCCAGGCGCAGCACTTGGCGCGCGGGTGGGCGCGTTGTGATCCTCGAATGAAGTCTCGGAGGTCGGCGTCGGCGGCGCGCCAGTCGTCATCGCCGAGTCCAGGTCTGTCTCGCTTGCGTCCGAGTCGAGCTCCCACGCCGCGGCATAGTCAAACTTCTGCTCGCCGGCCGTGGACTTGCGAAGGCGGTCGACGAGCTCGAGGCGGAGGGCGGAGATGGTTGGCGCCGGTGAGGGGAGGCCGTACGCAAATTTCGAGCTTCGCCGCGCGCCAAGAGGAAGAGGCGCAAAGGCAGCTGGTACGAGATCAGCAAACCGCGGTCGTTTGGCTGGTGGTTCTTCCTTCTTGACTTCCACGACCTCCATCACCTCCTCTGCCTCCTCCACAGTCTCCATCACCACTGCCTCCTTCGGGTTGAGCAGCTCCTGCACGGCCGGGTCGACGTCCACATGCACCTCCTCAATCTCCACGGCCTTGACCTCGGGCGTGGGCCGCATGAGCTCTTCCAGGTCGGGCATGAGCTCCGCGTGTTCGGCGCCGTCCATGTGGTCGAGGGGGATGGACGGGTGGTCGTGCGGCGTCAAGAGGTTCATAGCCGGCGAGTCAAAGAAGTTGAAGTCGTCCTCGGTGATGGAAAAGTGTCGCGGACTAGTGACGCGGCTGCTAGCCTGCGTGATGGGCTGGGTAGGAGGGGGAACCGGTACAATATCGGGTACGGGCGTCGGCTCGTCCTTTGGCGGCTCGGGTTCGGGCTGGTGTGGCGTCTCGACGTCGTCGAACAGGTCGTCCACGTCCATATCCTCGTCGCGCGGGCTCGCGAACGCAGAGGAAGGGAACAGCTCGCCCGCAGCCTCGGTACCCTCCCTCCTAGAGTCAGCGACGCTCTGCGGCGGGCTCTGCGGGCTGCTCTGCGCCGAGAACAGGTCGTGCGTGCTGTCGTCTCCATCGCCCACGACCGGGGCCTCGATCTCAGCCAGACTAGGTCCCTCGACTTCCTCGGCATCGTCATCGTCGTCCTCCTCGCTCGGCGCAGTGTAGCTGCCAAAAAAGTCATACAGCCCAGCAGCCGTAGCGAGGAGATCCGGCGGCGTACCCACTCCAGCCGGCACGGCGGGGGGACGGGGTACAGGCATCTTTCTCGGCGGCGCGAGGGGTCTCGCAAGATGCGTAGGCCAGATAGTAAGCACGCCCTCTGCACCGCGCCACCGCCCCACGATCGATGCCGGCAGCATGTGCTCGTCCACCTGCACGTCCAGGGGGACAAAGTACACGCTCCACTCGGCAGATGTCTGCGCGAGGGCCTGCGCCGCGACGCGCGCCTCGGCGCGGCCGGCCTTCCACCCGCTGCCGAGCGCGGCGTCAAAGGCAGCACACAGGCGGGCGTCTTGCGCTGCGCTCGTGCAGTATGCCGCGACGAGGAGAGCCGGCAGCGCGAGCGGGCGCAGGACGTACGGGCCAGCGGCAGAGGGGCCGGGGGCACACTTTGCGATCCGCGGGCGCGCGGAGAGGAGTAGTTGTCCACTTGGCGTGGGGCGGAGGGAGACGGCGAACGGCGGCTCGGCGACGGTGAGAGCAGACGGGAGGAGGGCGATGCGCGTGCCCAGTCCCCAGGCGAGCTTCTCGCCCGCGGCGGCTTCGAGGTACGTCCACGCCTCTGGCGGCTGCCACTGCGGCTGGCATGTCGCGGTGGGGGATAAACACGAGAGCGACGAGTTGTGCTCGGTGCACAGGAGCGTTTTCTCCACGTCAATGGGTTCGGGGCGCGGCTCGACTTCTGAATGTTAGCTCGAGACGCAACCTGGGATCTCACCACTAAGGCCGAGGTCGAGGTTGGGTTCAGAGTCGGACGGATAAAACACCCAGAGTTCGCGCTGTCCGCCTTCAGACGCAGGCTTGACGACCGCGCACGCGCCACAGAGGACCTGCGTCGGCGCGCCGGTATGCGCATTAACGCTGAGCCACGCGTGCTCGAGCGCATCGCTGCGCAGGCGGTCGAGCACGACGCCCGGGTCTGCGCGCGCCGCGTGCGCGCTCGCAGCGACAGAGGGCGCGGCGCTCTTGGCTGGCGTGTGCGCGGAGACGGAGACTGGCGAGCCCGGCGCGGATGTCGGGGCTGCCGGATCGACGAGCGGCGGCGCGCTAAAGACCCGCACGCTGAAGGATGACGGCGCGTCCAGGATCCACAGACCCGGGACGGACGTCGTGCTCCGCGGCTGCTGGCCTGCTAGGATGTCGGGCATGGCTATGCGGTGCGCATGCTGGCTGGTGGGAGAGTGGACGGACGAGCGAGTTAGTAGCTTGCGATTTGGTGATGCCGTGCCGTAGCGTGTGTTGCCCCGCAAATCGCTTCCGAGCGGGTTGGGTGAGTCGGGCGAGCCGCCATGCCTCCAGTCGTCAGCCCAGCTCATGGACAGAACAGATTGCATATGGTACTTTGCGAGGAGGGTAAACGTCCGTGATGATGGGGTTCGTGGTATGGCAGTGGGGTCATGTCCGTCGTCGCGCTCTATGTCGTCACTCTATGTGAGGTTGCTCTGAGCCTGCTGCTCCCCTCTCTCCTCCTCTTCTCCTCCCTCTCTTCTCTTCCATCACCCGCTTACGGCTTGCTCAGCTGCTCCTTGCGGAAGAAGAAAAAGTAGCCAAAGGGGATGATGAGCTGGCACACGAGGCAGAGCCAGAACTCCCAGTGCACAACCGGATTGTTGGCGCCCGTGGCGGGGTCGTAGAACGCTACGTTCGGGAAGACGTTCCCCGGGCCGACCTTGTTCGGCGCCGTTGCGCGGGCGATCATGACCACGATGGAACCGACCAGCTGCGCCGCCGCGAGCGTCGCGCACACGTGCAGACGCGATAGGGTCTGCAAAAGGATCATGCCCAGACCCACGCCCTGTACTGCGTCGAGCACGCCGAGCCAGAGCCAGACGCATGTGCCACTGTCATCAGTACCGTTCAGAAAGGAGTACTCACATGTACGGTCCAGCAGGACCAGCCCACGGTATGTACAGCCCGAGGCCCGAGATGCCCCAGAACATCTGGCACCATCGCGGGCACCCGAGGCCGACAGCGAACACTGGCAACAGCCACGAGTGTACTTTTGCGAATTCTCCTGTCAGCTCTGCAAACCTCAAAACTCACTGATCAAGAGGCCCATGATCAAGCCCCAGACGCCGAGGAAGAAGATGGCAATCATGATCACGACCGTCCAGGTAGGTACCCGCGAGTCTCGCCAGAGGAATTGCCAGTTGCGGCCGTACACCGTTGACAGCCAGTAGTTGCGCAGAATCTCCGAGATCATGAACCAGATGACGAGCTTGCGGCGCACCAGCGTCTTGAAAAAGTTGGGCACATAGGGCGGGATCTGGTGGTAGTACTCGGGCAGGCCAGAGTACATGAGGTAGGCAAAGACCCAGCTCATGACCGCCAGCGGCCAGACAACGTAGATGATCGCCTGCGGGACGACCCAGCGGGCGGGGTCGACGCCGCTGAGGGTGAAGCCCCAGTACCAGAGCGCGGAAACTGGCGTCAGCTCAGAGATCAATGAACAACTCACCCCAGATCTGCTGGAGGCCCTGGACAATGCACGCGCGCATGATCCAGATCTCGGCGGCAGCGCCTGCCTCTTCACCAAAGTTGAGGCCGAAGAAGAGGAAGCCCGCGCCAGACGCCACAGCGTAGCTCCAGGTGGCGACGCGGGTGATCCACTGGCGTGGGGCGGTGAGGGGGCCGTGCAGCGAGGGCAGACCGACCAGGAAAAAGGCGATGCCAAAGATGACCCAGGGGACCGAGAGAACGTAAACCGACGGGCGCATGCGGAAGAGCGTGTACCAGACCAGCGTCGCGACAACAAAGATCGAACAGATGATGTACATGTCGGTTGCGGTCTGCGTGTTCGCGCCGCCGAGAAGCGAGAGCTGGAACGAGGTCGCACTGAGGAGCTGCCCGAGGGAGATGACGATCGCATACAGCGGCCAGCCGGCGATCGAGCGCTCCATAAAGATCTGCACGCGGGTCATCGGCTTCTCCTCGTCGCCGCCGAACATTGTCGAGTCGTGATAAATCGACTCGTCGTTCGGGTGGCTGTGGCCAGACATGGAGTACTGTTGCGGGGCTGCTGTTAGTTGAGACACTCTTGTGAACTTACAGTCGGGGCGGAAGCCGTCCAAGGTGCTGGGAGAGCGGCCGGCCATGAACGAGTCGCGCGAGCGCACGCTCATGGCCGAGAGCTTCTCCTTCTTCATCTCGGAAAAGAACTTCTTTTCGCTCTTGAGGAGGAACTTTTCAATCGACAGGTCACCCTTGGAATTGGCCGAATTGAGGCTGCGCAGCTTCTGGACAAAGGCCTGGGCAACGTCGCCGTCGGCGTCGGTGAACGTCTCCATGGCCTTGTTGAGACTCGACTGCGTCTTCTCCTCAGCGAGCGAGCCGATAGAGTCAAACGACGAAACGCGCGAGTGGACGGAGAAGGGTCGCGGCGGAGCAAAGTTGGAGCCAGAATCGGTAGACATGGTGCTCATGCGGCGCTCCATGAACGGGTCGGGCGTGTTCTTGTTGGTCTTGGCAAACTGACGGTTGGCTGCGGCGAGGAAGTTGTCATAGGCGTGGCCACCACCCTCGGTCGTGGACGCAGGACCAGCAATCGTCGACTCGCCATGGTCGGAAGACGCGTACGACGAGTACAGCTCCGAGTGGTCGTCGTCCACACCAGAGATGAACTTTGGGCGCCCAAGCGACTGGCGGTTGTACGCCTGGTTGGGGTCCTCGTCGTAGAACGAGTCGGAGGATTGCCTGTTCTGCTCCTTGTCGAAGCGGCGGTGATAGTCGACACCAGACAAGTTGGCATCGCCTGGAGCCGCAGCGCCTGGCGGAAGGTTGAGAGTGTCAGAGTTGTGGGAAGCACGGCGGGAGTCGGGCATGGGCGAGGATGGCACAGAAAGCGAAGAGTCGGGGGTGCCCGGGCGGTTCCATTGCGCCAGCGAGTCGACACTGTCACGGTTTCCAGGAGTGTTGAGGTATCCCGCGAGTGGCTTGTCGGCGTCGTCAAAGCCCCAGGCGTGCTCGCCAGCGAGCGACCGCGACATGGTGATACTCCGCTTTTGGAAATCCTCGAGACGCTGGCGCCACTCGACGACGGGGAAACGCTGAACAGCCGAACGAGCACGCAGGATTGCACGCTCCTCCTGGGTCGACTTGAGAGCAAGCTTGATCGTCTTGGTCAGCTGCGAGAGCATGTGCTGCGTGGCACTGGACTCGACAGGGAACCACCAACCGGGCATGAGGCCGAGACCACCGAGACGAGCACCGACACCAAGGGCACCCTTACGACCGAACTCGACGGCGACGAGACCGAACGGCTCGTCACGCGACGGAATGAGCGCAAAGTCGGCACCCGAGAAGAGGAACGGCGGGAGAGTCGTGAACTCGGGCTTGGAGAAGACGCGGTCGGGGTAGATTTCCATAAGACGTGCGAGCTTTTCGGCAGCGAATCGGCCATAGAGGTCGATCACGGGACCAACACAGATGAGCTGCACCTTGGGCTTCTTCTCCATGATCGAGGGCATGACATCGGCGATCAGGTCAACACCCTTCTGCTTGGACCAACGGCCGACGAAGACAAATAGGTCGGCCTCGGGGTCCTGGCGAAGACCAGCCCACTCCTGCGCCTGGCGCTTGAGACCCGGACGCTTGGCTTCAGCCTCGTTGTCAACCTGGATCCGGTCCACAGCAATCGGCTGCTCGTCGAGGGCGGCAATGTCGGTAGGGTCGGGGTTGGGCAGCGAGTCGATGTTGCGCAGAGTCCACAGTGCGGGGTAACGGGCCCACGATCGCTTGCCGTACTTGTCAGACACACCGGCGACACCAACAGACTTTTGGTGCTGCGAGATGAACGACGCAGCAGCGTGAAGCAGGTTGAATGTGTTGCCGAACTGGACATACTTGGAGCAGGTGTCCTTGTCAATGTTGAAAGCCGCGCATACCTCCTTCATCTCCTCCTTGGTACGCAGAGGCCAGAGACCCTGGAATTCGGCGTTGTGGAGTGAGAGACAGACAGGCATGATCTTGGGAAGGAGGTAAAGAGGCGCAAGAGCTCCGTGGTAGTCGTTGATGTGGTAGATGTCGACATCGCCATAGCGGCGGAGCGTCTCGGCAATCGCCTGGTTCCAGGTAGAGTAGAAGATGGCCGAGCTGAGGTCGTCCATGCGCTGGGGATACGGGTCCGACTTGGTCTGCGCGCGGAAGACGGGCGAGTCCAGAATGACATACGTGATGTTGTCAACCTGGTGCGTCTCGACCTCGATCAGATACGGCTCGCCGAAGATGATAACCTCGATGGGCTCGGCAAAGTCACCCTGGGGGTAGTCAATGTCCTGGACCTTGGGGACGACCCAGATGAGGTCGACATCGTTCATGGCCTTGCCCATTAGGGACGACATGACACCAAGACCACCGATCTTGACCTTGAGCTTCCAGTCCACAATCTCGTACTCGAGCGTGGCAATCAGTACCTTGCGACGCTTCTGGACGTCCTCGGGCCAGCCGATGATTTTCGCGAGCGGCTTGACCTTTTCGTGATGATGAGGCGTCTTCTCCGACACGACAACACCCTCCTTCTTCTCGTGGTGGTTGCCGACGATGGGGAAGTAGGACGTCTCCTTGGTAGGCTTCTGGCCCCACTTGTTGATCTTGATCGAGTAGAAGGAGTAGCGGAAGATGCCAGCCGCGAGGAGGGCAGTGAGAATGGGAATGGTGATGAGGAGGACAAACGAAATAATCGACGAGGCTTCGTGGCCAATGGGCTCGATCCTCCAGCGACCAGACTCGTCGTTGATGTGCATGGTCCACGCCATGAACGGGCGCGGTGGGATGGAGACGTTGAGGAAGTTGGGTGTGAGCGAGTTGGGCGGGAGACGGTCGATAACCCCGTCACCGTCTGCGTCGCCGTAGTAGTAGTCGTCAAAAGCCCAAACGTTCAGCTGGTAATCGGCTGGCCATGCGTCCATGATGGGCAGCTCCCAGTCTCCATCGCCAACGAGCTTGAGATGCGACGGCATGCCCAAGTCGAAGCCCCAGTTGTTAAACTTGCCACGGAGCATGAGCTGCGGGAAGCGGCGCTCGGGACCGGTGTAGCCATTGTCGGCGTGGACGACGTGCGCGGCGGTACCAGCGAGCTTGGAGTAGTACTGGATCATGACGTGGTGACCCTTCCACCAGGCGCCATCGAACATGGTCTTGTTGAGCGTCGTCGTCGTCTCCATGTCCATCCATTCGGACCACACCTTGGCATAGTTGGCAGTGTAGCGGAACTTTTCGGCGCCAAAAGCCTTGTGGGTGATGGTGTACGTGTCGCCCTGGACGTTGAAGATTGAGTTGTCATAGTCGCTATCGACAAAGACAAACGTATTGTCCTTGGAGCCGTAGCGGAAGAGAAGGTGGTCGGCCGTACCGGTTGTGCCAGCGTTGCCCTCAGCGTCGGTCTGCGCGGTGACGCTGCCGATCTTGAGCTTGTAGATGCCCTGGCCCGCACCGGTGATCTGACCCTTCCAGCGCCAAGCGGACGGTGGAACGCCGTTGAACGGAGGGGGGCCTTGGTAGGTGATTGAGAGACAGTTGTCCGTGGCCGCGGGCGTGATTTTGGGCGACTTGCCAGGCTCGCCAATGTAGGTGAGGGCGTTTTGGAGCGCAGTGTTGACACTCTGGCAGTCCATCGGCTGGTCGTACTCGATCTCAATGTCGATAGTGTCGCCAGTGTACTCTACTCGCGCGTCGTGGCCCGGGCTAAAGCCAGAGATGGACGGCGGGATATGCGTCCAGTTGGCCTTTGGCACCATGACCTTGAAATCGTAGGCGTTCATGGTGAACGCAGGCGTGCAGCCCTTGTAAGGCGCCTTGCCGTCCTCATAGAATGGCGAGTCAGAGGAAGGTAGGGTCCATTCCTCGAATGGGTAGAAGAGGTTTTTGACAGTGGTTCCACCCTGGTACGGAGAACGGAGGGCGCAGTTGTCATAAGGCACAGACGTGTTCTCGTTGGTGTAGATGAGCCAGTTGCGCTGGCTGATCGTGCCATCTGCGAGCCAGCCCTGCGTCTGGTTCTCGCACTGCTTCGGGGACGGGAGGCGGGCGGCCGACCAGATGCCGACGGTGGTCGCTGTGCCGTTCGAGCCTGGTAACACCTCTTGCCGCGAGATTTCCTGCGTCTTGTTGAGCATAAAACCGTCCTGGAGAGTGCGGTAGTGTGCGCGAATCCAGTTGAGGTTGCGCGACGCACGACGCATAGGTGCAGTGGGATCAAAATGGTCCAGTGCGACACCGGGGTCCAGGCAGCCAGTGGTGACCTTGTCGTACGGCAGGAAAAAGTACGTGTCGGCACCGAGGCGGTAGCATCCGTGACGCTTCCACGCAGGCGTAGCCACCATGGACTGACGGCCGTAAAGGTAGTTTGACGCACTGCTGTCGAGAATGTACAGCTCCTGCTCCTCGCCGTACCACGACATCGGAATGCCAGGAAGCAGCAGATGGGTGATGAACATGCCTGCGAGCTGGCGCTCGGTGCCGTTCGCCATCATCGGCCAACGGAACACGTCCTGGTTGGTGGTACCATACTGGTGGCGGGGGTCGACAGCGCCGGAGCCGGGGTTCAGGAAGTCGTTGTTGACCAGCATCGTGTTCCAGCCGTCAATAAAGTCGACAGGAATGTCATGCGCGACAGTCAGACTGCCGTCCATGCCAAGGTAGCGACACAGGGAACGGTATACCGAGTAGTGGAACGCAGACGAGTCCAAGGGCGACATGTGGTTGTCGCGCAGGAACTGGCTGTCGGCGGTGGTGAGGTTGAGGGCGTCCTCGAACGTCGTGCGCATTCCTGGAGTGCGCCCTCGGCCAATGTAGATGGAGCCAAAAGTGTCACCACCAGTGATTTCTCCCGGGATGAAGAAGTTGTCCTTGCCGACGGAGGCTGCACATAACCGAGTAGAGTGCGCCCAGTCGGCCAGAGCGTCGACGGTGACCTGTGTGGCCTTGTCGATACGGATGCCGTCAATGTCGAGCGCCTTGATCGCCAGGCAGGAGAAGACCTTGAGACGCTCGAGCACATGGGGGTTCCACTCGCGCAGACGGTCCTGCACGGATGCAAACTTTGCAAGCTGACGCTTCCAGTCGGGGTGGACACCGAAAGCCTCGACGTCGCCGTACTGGTCGAAACTACTCGCCATGCATCCCTGCAGGCCGGGATTGATTGTCGAGCCGCTGTCATCGAAGAAGACGGGATAGACGCATGATTCGTTGTATTCTGAGTGTCAGTGCGCCCTCGTCGCCTGGTTACCATTGGTAAAGTTGAAGTCTGGGTAGTAGTCGATGCCCCAGGGAGCGTAATCTGGACGCTTCCACACGACCTCGTACTCGTTGGTGTTGAACGGGGTGGACGAGTTGAGATGGCTGCTGTCAGTGTCTGCACCAGACCCCAGCTCACTCCTTGAAACCGATCATGTCGCCCATGGTGCCGACGGTCAAGTCAAAGATGACATACATGCCGCGGGCATGCACGGCGTCCATGAACGCTGTCCACTGTTCCAGGTTGCCAATGTGCGGCTCCAGGAGCGTAAAGTCGATGGCAGAGTAGCCGTCGGCCTGCCAGGGCATGTTGAGGTAGTTTGTGCCGGCAATGTAAATTGCAGTGTATCCCATGGACTGGAGGTAGTCGAGGCCACGCTCATCGGTGAGACCGATGACATCGCCGCCGGCGCGCAGCTGTGTCTCCCTCCAGTCATACTCGTAAACGAGGTCGAAGAAGTCGTTGTTGGATGGATCGCCGTCGATCCACTTGTCCATGAGCAGGGTGTACGTGGGATGTGCCTGTGGTGAGCATGCACAGGACGAACAAGTCTCACCCGCCAGTTATCCGGTGAGGGCGTGTACTTTGACCTGCCAGTCGTGGTATAGTCTATGGGGTCGACGGCGGCTGCGGTGAGCAATGTCCACTTGACACAAAGCTACCAGTATTCTTGTTGAGATTCCATGGGTCCAGCGTCTCGTTCCAGACGTGCGCGGCGACGCCGACTGCCGATGCGGCCAGCGCGAGCAGACGGGCGGACCCTCTGCGCATGGCTATAGCTGCGCTGGGGCAGAGGGCCTCAGGGAGAGCGTAGGGGCGGCGTGGTGGTGGTGAGCGGGCGTGCGCGTGCGGGGAGTGTGGTTTGGATGGTGGCGAGGGTGTGAGAATGCGAGGGGGGAGTGGTAAAAGCTACAGTGGGGCGCCCGGCCAGGTGTCGAGCCAGTCGGTGTGGATTCGTGCGAACAGGAGGCTGTGAGCGGGCGATGCCGAGGCGGCTCTGCTCGGGGCGTCGTCGGGGGGAGGGGAAGGGGGTATACGTGGGAGGGGGAGGGGGGAGGGCACTCGGAGTGTCGGCGCTGTCGAGTGCGACGACGACGGCGAGGAGAGAGATGACGAGGAGAGGATGAGTGGTAGTGAGTGAGATATCTGGTGGTTGAAATGGGGGTCAGGGGGGGAGCAAAGAGCGCGTTCAGGGTCAGGTAGGGCGCGTGGGCGGCAGGGACACGGCACGACTGCCGAGGGCACAGAGAGGCACGGACCCTGAATGCTGGTTGGATCCGTGCCTGCCTCGCGAAGCATTTCAGTAGCATCGCGTAAAGTAGAGGCGTGCGACGACCTGTGTAGCAGTGCATGCAAACGCCCGTTTCGAGCATCAGGCAGTGCATGCATGCATGGGTGCAGGTGCCAGCAAGCAGTGTACGCGGTGCTGTATGTTGACGCGGATGTTGTTTCGTGTCGATGCTGCCGCTTGACGACGGTGTCTGGAGGGTGTTCCGCGCTCCGCCGTCGCCTTTTCTTGGCTCGAGCTCTTGGACAGCCTTGGCTCGGTCGACCTGTCAGCATCGTCCACCGTCGTACTGCCCTCGACCAGTGCCGAAAACCTGCTGCTCGCCCCAGCCATAGGGCTGGCTGGCGTACTCTCCAGAGATGGAACAGTCAGGGAGCCATTCAGCCAACGCGCTGCCCTTGTCCACGACGCTCTAATTATCAGCACAGCCCAGATCCTGCGCTGGAATCTAGATGCTAAATCCATCCCCCTCCTAGACCCTAACATCCACCCGCTTGCGCTTGGCCCGCCCCTCCTCCAGCCGCCGCCGCACAGCGTCCTCGTCCATCCCCTCCTCCTCCAGCAACCCAGCCGTGCGCTCCCCCTCCCATCGCGCCCGGATAAACTTGAGCGCAGCAACATTGTACCCCATCCGTCCCCGCTGCGCGCGGAGAGCCTCACGCACGTGCTGGCGCAGACTCACAAGACGCGCACGCATCACGCGGTTCGCGACAATCTGCGCGTGGTGCGTGCGGACCAGAAAGTGCAGCAGGCGAGCAGTCAGGATAATGTCCCGCCCACTCTGCGCCCACTCGTCCAGGTAGCCCAGTAGAGAGACGACCTGGCGGAAGGGCAGCACGAGCAGCGCGTCCTCCATCTGGCCAGCGGGGATCTTGGCGAGCGTGTTGTAGACGTGCTCCTCGGCACTGACGCCGCGCGCGGCGAGCTCGGCATGCGGCGTCGGTGCCGGCAGCGTATTGCCCGCCTCGCCCAGCCGCGCCTTCTCCGCCTCGTACTCGTCTCGTGCCGTCCTGTCCGCGTCCGCGACCTCGAGCGCGTCCATAATCCGCTCGCCAGCCATGAGCGTCTCGGCCGTCTGGCGCTGGACGGCCTCGGCCTCGCCGCCCTCACCGTCCTCGTCGTCCTCGAGCCCCGTCTTGTTCATGCCCTCCACCAGCGCCGCGTCGTGTGCAGCCTCCATCTCCCGTTCCCGCTCCTCCTCGAGGAACAGCGGCTCGTCCGTCTTCTCCCATACTCGGATACTCTTGTCGTGCGAGCCCGTCACCACAAAGTCCCCCTCGCCGCTCACGGCCAGCGCCCAGATCTCGCCCTGGTGCCCACCGAGCTTTTGGATGAGCTCAAACTTGTCCCCGTCCCAGTACTTTAGTGTCCGGTCCTTGGACACGGTCCAAAAGTAGTGGCTGTTGCGCTCAAACTTGACCGCCATGACGCTGTCGTCGTGCGCAAACAGGCTGCGGTGGCAGTCGCCGAAATCCAGGCCCCAGATCTTGACGTTCTTGTCGGCCGAACAGGTCACGAGCAGTTTGGAATCCGACGAAATGTCCAGAGAAAGAACCGGGAGCTGCCGTCAGCACAGTTATAGTCAGACCCACCTTGTGCCCATACAATGAGAGGAAGAACTTGAGCGTGTCCTGGAAAAAGATCTTGACAGTTGAATCAAGCAAAGAGACAGCCAAGAACCGCCCGTCCGGGCTGTACTTGACCGCGAGCACGTCGTCCGTCATCTTGAGCGTGCGCACATGCACGAGTGCGAGCTGTTTATTCCGGTAAATAGTCTCGACGCCGAGGCGGCTCACGACGCGCTCGCCCTCGCCCTCCTCGCGCATCTCAAAGTCCCAAAACTTGACGTCCTTGTCCGCACTCCCGCTCACAAGGCCGCGGCCGTCTGGCCGCACGTCCAAGCCCCACACGGGACCCTTGTGCGCCTCGTACCGCGCCAGCAGCACGCTCGCCGCGACATCGTACAGCAGCAGCTCGCCGGCCTTGGTGCCCACCACCACGTGCCGGTCGCCCGGGAGGAAGGTGCAGCAGAGCGCGTACCCGCACTCCATGGTGCGCAGGCACGCCATTGTGCGGAGGTTCCACACCTTGAGCGTCCCGCTCGCGGCGGACGCGAGGACCTGGTTGTCGCTACTGATCGCGAGCGCACGCACGTCCTGCCGGTGTCCAGCGAGCTCGACCGAGTGGACCTTGGCGGGCTCGGGCGCCGATCCGTCCGCG
This sequence comes from Cutaneotrichosporon daszewskae, assembly GCA_002335585.1. Lineage (NCBI taxonomy): Eukaryota > Fungi > Basidiomycota > Tremellomycetes > Trichosporonales > Trichosporonaceae > Cutaneotrichosporon > Cutaneotrichosporon daszewskae. The sequence goes on along the minus strand of BEDX01000002.1, from coordinate 1,874,845 downwards.
AGCTTGCTCTTCTTCGCCCCAGCAGGTGACGGCACGGTGTACGTTTCCAAGCTGTTATTGCTCAGCTGCAGCAGCAGGCTCAGCTTGGCGCTCGCGTCCTCGGCCATGGAAAAGGACTTGACCTTGGCATTGGCCTTGACGACGCACCACGTCGTCAGCCGCTCCTCCCACCCGACCGCCTCGTCATCGTTCACCGCCTCCTCCTCCACGCTCGCCTTTTTCTTCTCCCGCTCGCGCTTCTTGCGCCGCTGCCGCTTGGCCTGCACCTCGGCCGCGGAGCGGAGGCGCAGCACTGCCGTCGTCCGCTCGCTCGTCTGCGCGAGAATAACTGGGAGCGTGGGATGGAACGCGAGCTGGGACACGGGCTGTGATGAGGACGGGAGAGGCAGGGTGCACAACGGAAGCACGAGTTTCGGGAGCTACCGTTAGTGACGTAGAAGATTTACACACCTCGCCGTTCTCGTTCTCCTTGAGCCCCGCCGCCAGCGCGCTCTTCTCAATAGTCCACGCCTTGACCTCCCCCTCTCCACTGCCCGTGAGGACGATCCAGCGGCTCCCCTCCTCGTCCTCCTCCTGCACAGCGCAGCTCGCGACCTCGCCCCGCCCAACAACGACAGTCTGCACGCAATGCTGCGTGCTCAGGTCCCAGAGCTTCAAGTACGTGTCCCTGCTAGTCGTGACGAGGAAGCCGGCGTGCTGCGTCGCGCTCAGCTCGGGGTGCGGCAGGAAACTAATACTCGTCACGGCACCACGGTGGCCGCGGAGACGGAAGAGGCCGACCTCGGCAACACGGTCCCAGATGACGACCTCGCCCTCGGTGCCGCCGCTCGCGAGGCGGCCGCCCTCGGCGTCCCATGCGAGTGTGTTCACGCCCTTCTTGTGCCCGTTAAAGGTGACCACTTCGGCCGCCTCGACGCCGGGGTTGCTCGCGTCCCACGCCCACAGACGTATGCTGCCGTCCGCGTAGGAGACCGCAAACGTCGCTGGTGCGCCGGCCGAGCTCTCCGCCGAACTGGACGGTGCGGGGAGGAGGTAGGACACGGGACTCGAGACGCCCGTAGCGTGCCACATTGCGACCTGCCGTCAGTCTCTCTCTTGTGGAATTCTCACCATCTCGCCCTTCTTCACATCCCATACCAGCACGTCCTCCCATCCGGGGACATATGCCAGCCTGCCGTCAAAGTAGCTGTTGGCCGTCGGCGAGGTGATGACGCCAAACGCCTGCTGTCAGCTCAGAACGCACACCGAGCTCACCTGCGTCGGCCCGTGCCGCATGTACGAGCGGACCATGCTTGCTGCTGCGCGTTGGGCGGTGGAGATGGCAGTATGCAGCCAAGGTCCAAAAGCTCATGCGGAAATATTGGTCCCGCGCGGCCGTGGGAGAGTTGGTGGCTCGGTGGAGGTGGAGGTCGGGATTCTTGGGTGGTCGTCGTCCTGTCACCTTGTCCATGCTTTATTGGTTCTGGCTGGGACGCCCGGCCCCCGATGCCGGAGGCGAGCTGCTGAACGTAGTGGAATGCTAAGCTGTGGATGCCCGCGGGTTGTAACTCGTGCGAACTTGGAGGGAGTAGTTCGCTGCCGAAGTGGGAGCAGCTGCGTGGTTCATGTCGACGAGGCCGCGGCGACTATGTAGCTGGCTACATATGCCTGAGAGGACAATGGCAGCAGTATCTAAAACATTATGGAGCCCGTTCATCGTGACCAGGTGAGTGGGGGTGTAGCGCCCAAGAGCCTAGAGCTGACTGTAGCGCTCGAAGCTCGTCCTCGGACTCATGTTCGACCACAAGCGGGACGTACGCAGAGCCGCTTGGCGGCCATACTGGACCTCGCATCTCGCTGGCGTAAGGCATACGACAGGAGAGGCTAATGCAGTTTCCTTGGCAGCGTTGAGGCTCAATCTACAGTAGATACTGGACTCCAGCCGGCAGACTCGATGTGCGCCACGCAGGCGTACAGGCTCGAATCTGCAAAGCCCCATCCTTGCAGCACGGCAAGCGCGTCCGAGTGGGCTGTGGAGAGGGTACGATGATGCATCGTGCCCGTGCTGGGTGGTGTGGCAGAGACTTGACGTACTACAGCTGGACGGGAGGCTTCCCTTGCAGGCTAACAACCCTCACAACGACTCAATGGGCTTGCAAGTGACATGCGGCCAGTGGTGAGCAGGCGGAGCTGCGTCCAGCTGCTGGCAATGCGCTCAGCCTCTACTTGTACGTATGCTGCTGTGGGAAGTACAGCGGGCGCGGACGGAATTGTTAAAAAGGTACATTACACATTCACCTGACCTCACTTTCTCGTTCTCACACTCCGTTGGCACAGTCACCACCACACCTAGCCCGCCTCCTCTCTCCGCTTTTCAGTTGAATTATGCAGCACGTTTGCCGCGAAGGGGCAGACTCTGAGCGGGATCAGGTACGTCCAACTCGCCTCATAACCGACTGTAGCGCGCCAAGATCGTGCTCAGGCTGGTGTGCGACTGGCTGCATGATTTGACCCGCCAGCGACTTAGTGACAAGATTGTACAGGTGCGTGTGGTCGAAGCACACCAAGGCAGGATGGATCCGCTGATGCTGAGCTCTATGACGCAGTCAGCTATGCGGGGGCATGGGGCAATGATTACGATTATACGCCGCAACAGAAGGTGCCTTCAAGAATGCGAGTAAGGCTTACTCTCAGGATGCCATAACGCTCGCGGAACAAGCAAATAAAGCCCAAGAAGAGTATATTCGTCGTTACCGGCGGGAAAGGAGCTCGTCCTCGTACGACGAGAGGACGCCGAGGTCCGAAGGTGACCAGGACGATCCTGAGCGCGGCGACAATGACGCACCGAGCACGGGTATGTGAGGTTCGAGAGGCACGGCCGCAGTAAGCGTGGCGTATGCGAGCCAGAAGACTGGCCGGGGAACCGACCGCGATGCATGTGGGTGTACGAGGGAGCAACTGCACAAGAAGAGGGAGTCCCTATGTCATCTACTACGGTCAGAGAGGGGCGACACAGTCGCCAACAATCAAGGCATTCATGTATCTAATCCTGTCCCAGCACTTCTTCCAGAGTTTTCGGGAGGTTGGGCAGCCGCGCGGCGCACTCTGGGTTCTCTTTAGCCCACTGGGAATACAACATGTACGAAACTGCAGTTGTAATCTCATGCCGGGCATTGCCATATCTTCGCACTACTTTCTCCCACTCACGTCGTAGGCGGCTCAACCCCTGCTCCAAGTTGGGGTAACGAGTTGAGAACGTCGAGGCCGGGGGAATATGGAGGTCGTCGTGAACGATAAACAGGAGGTGGGGGACGAGCCCTTTGTGTACGTTATTGAGGATGGCAGCCATGTTGCCCTGTTGGTACTCCAGGTACCAGAGCAGGCTGAATTTTCTTCGTTTTGGCTGGAAGATGATAGTCACAAGTCGCGACGTCCGGCTGCAAAGCCCCTCGTTGATACCGGAAAGGGTGTATCCTTTAAAGTGACTGTGAAAGGTGAAGCGGGGCTCAAGATCTGGCTGGTCGGAGCGGGGGTAGCGAATTTCGATGAAATCCATGTCATAGTTGAGGGCCTCGTCTGGGACGATTCCTCGGAGCCCGAGGTGGCGCGTGAGAAGGGGAGCGCCTGCGTCCGCAATGCTCGTTCGATGTACGCATGATGGCAGATCGACCACTTTGGTGAATCCCAGCGCACGGTTGGAGCAGTAAGGTGCCCATTCGCCCTCCTCTGAGAGCAAGCTTCCCTTGTGCGGAATCAGAGGCAGCCGCAGTCGCGGGTCGTGTGGTGAACGAAACTCATAGTTATAAGGCGGTAAAGCGGCGTAGCAGTCTTGTAGATCGTAGAACCCGTCTCTATCGTCGCTCGAGGGTGGCGGTGCGAAGAGAATGTGGGTAAAGAGGCGCTTGTCCACATGGTCGTGGTATTGACGGGACGTGGCGCGCCAGGCGAGCGTGGTATTGTGGTCGCTGTGCGCAATGATCGTGTCGACGATGTGGGGGTAGCTTTTGTGGTCGAGCATCGTCAAGAGTGAGCGCAAATGGAGAGGAGTGCGATGTCAAGGTGCACACTGCACGGGCGCTGTGAGAATCCAAGTTGAGGCGGGGGCATACAGACTCGATGTCTGCACCACAGCACGTACACCACACGCCACCTCCACTCCGACGATGATCAGTTCAGCAAGGCAATGGGACCTGGCTCCAAGCCATGTTTCACAGACAGCGTGCGGCCAGTTGTAGACGCTATCAGAGCGATCAGAGCGATTCTAGATGGAGTATGGTTGCGTTCAGTCGATCAGTCGCCAGCTGGCCTTTGCGCACCGTGGGAATCCTACCACTGTTACCATGCGGGGCATTGGTGACTTCGAGTCGAACTAGACTCTCGCTCATCCCACATGTGACGCTGCCCAAGACATGGTATATAGCACCAGACAACCTTGTGCTCAACCCAACTCACCCAGCAGCATGAGCAAGTACACCCCGCAAGCTATCGAGGTGAAATGGGACGGCGACGAGCCGTACCTTTCCCCGCCAACGCATCCTGACATTCGCATCACACCCTACAGGCGCGACTATGCAGAGGACGCCAAGTGTCTTGTGCGCTTGCAGGAGCTCCAAAGCTGACCGCAGTCGGCTATGAACAGTGCTCCAGGCGTGGGCAAGTGGGCACATGGCAAGGCAAATCCGTGAGTGACCTCGGTACTGAACCACTCACTCCTCTGCCAGCTGCTTCATCACTAACCATAGATTTACTCTCGAACATGCCCGCGAGCGCTTCGACTCCATGCTCGGCCCGCAAGAGGCAGCCATAGCGCAACTGCGCACAGACCCGAGCAGCCTTTACCTGAACCCGTTCAGTGTCATCCGCAATGCTGAGGGGCGGTACATTGGCGATCTGGGCATCTTTCCTCACGAGGCAGCCGACGACGATGCGGATACGTCCAAGCGAACATCCAAGACTGAGAGACGGGCCAAGGAGGGCGACACCTGGCGCGTGGCGTATTCTCTCGACCCCGAGTTCTGGGGGCAGGGAATCGCTACGGCCGCGGTCGGCGCTGTGCTCGCTTGGGCAAGGGACGCGCTGGGCGTGCGGAAGGTCGAGGCAGTGAGTTTATTGACGTGTGGGCGTCGTGGGAACGCTGTATCGATTTCAGCCTCGCAACTCGAAGCCTACCTTCCTTGAGTGCTAACCTCAGACTGTCCAGACAGAGAACCTCCAATCATCACGGTTGATGGAGAAGCTCGGGTTCGAGAAAACGGAAGTGCGAACTTTGGAATGGCCAGCACACCATGGCGGAGGGATGCGGGAGGTCACCACCTGGTATCGCGAGCTGTAAGGGTGTTTCTCCTGGCCTAAAGGAGTTTAACGAGGGTGTTGGCTGCACTAACATCCCGTTGGCTCGATGCAGGCGCACTGCCGCTCATATCAGAGCACTCATGCACTCACCACAACCGCCCGCGCGAGCCCACATGTAACCCCACTCCTCACTCTTCTGAAACATCACTCATCACAGCTGAGGAGACATAGCCTGGCGGCTCATTGGTATTTCTGGCGGACTACAAATGCCCAGTACAAATGGAACAGGCATTTGTATTTCCCACCGTGGGAGGCCGGTCACAGACCATCAGAACAAAGCACGCTGGCGCACTCCACCCGATAACATCACGCACGCGTTCTATTCCTTCTACTCACTCCCACGACGCACGAACGAACGCACCATGCCCCGGGCGATTAGGAAGCGCGTGCGCAGTGCGGGGTCGCACGGACAACCGCCCAAGCGGCTCCGCACAGATACGCGAGATCCAGGGTGGCGCTTGGATGCCGATAAGGTGGGCAGATCCGACAACCAGTCTGACGAGCAGAAACTCGTGCTCGGGCTCGTGCTCGAGTTCATGCGCGACGAGCGACTGTGGCGCATTGCATTCGACAATGCCAAGGACGAGACGTACAAGGTGCGTGCCCGCTTGGGCGGGGCTGACGACAGTTGTTTGATCGGTTCAGCAGGCTGTACCTCGACCACCAGCGGTATCTGCGCTGGTCGACGTTGGGGCTTGCGAGCGTGCACACGGAGGTGTACTTGACCAAGTTCAAGCAGGCGAGAGCGGAGGTGAGCGCGACTTTGGACGATTTGACAGTAGCTACAGGAGGTCATTCCATTGTATCGAGCGGCGGCACGACAGTGCATCGCGTTAGCGGGCGACCCGCTCGGCATGTATCCCCATGGAGTCCATGGCGACCACGGTACACACGAGGAGGCGTGGTCGAAACTGAAGACCGTCATTTGCGACGATGACGAGTCATCCCTCCAGTGGCATAGCATGTACATGGCGAGCTGCGGCGAGTACTTGGACCGCTTCCTCAAGTGACCCACCTGCATCTGACATGATCTCGCTCAGCATCGAACCCTTGGTTATACACTACGGTCACAATACTTCCGTTGTAGCACTACACACCCGCCGGCAGGGCGAGGAAGGTCAGCGGTTGAGAGCAGCGACTAACCGTCTCCACTTATTCCATCACCGTTCTTCCAACACCTCATCACTCTGCTCATCTCCTCCGCAGAAGGCGACTCCTCACAGATAACGCCTTACTCTTCTACATCCCAGTTTCTTCAGCGACACCCTCACTTGCCCGCGATGTCCCGTCCGCTCAAGCGGGCTCGCGCCGACACCACCCTTAGCGACTCCGACACGACGTTCGAAGCGGCTCAGCCTGACGACAAGTGGACAGAGGGCGACTTCCAGCTCATATCGTCCGACGATGTCCTGTTCCATGTCCCTTCTTACGTCCTCCTAGCTACATCGTGAGCATTCCTAGGTCAGCGGACCTGACCACAGTGAGGCATTCCGCGACGCTCTCGAGATCCTCGACAAGGAAGACAAGAAGGTCGCCCTCACGGACGAGACATTCGAGACTGCCAGTACCGTTCGACAGTTCCTCGATCTGGCGACAACCAGCGCCGTTCGACTGGGCAAAAATCAGCCTAGCGCCGCAAACTTGGCGCTCTTCCTTCGCAAGTGGGAGTGCACTGCCCTCATCAAAATGCTGTCCTGCACGATGCAGGACTTGGCAGTCTGTCGGGAATCCCCTTTCGATGCCTTTGTCGCCGGAGCCATTCTCGACGACCTCGAGGTCTGCTCCCGAGCAGTCTACTGCCGCGAAGTTATCTGCGCGCCCAAGCCTTATGCGATCAACGGGAACGATGGCGGCACCGTGTGGAACCCCTGCAACTGGGGGCTAGTACAGTGGCGCGCTGTTCCCCTCGCCTACGCTATCGCCCTCGCAAGGGCTTGGGAGCTTACAAAGGAGAACAGAGAGCCCATGGAGTACCATTTCAAGAAGCAGTTGCAGGTTATCAAAGCCGCCAACTGACGAACTGGTTGGAGTATTAGCGCGAGTTAGTTTCCACTGTGAGGGCTGCAGGCTAGAGCCGCTGTAGAAGCGTTGTATATGTCGCCGTATTCGCTCCTGCAATGACTCTCACCAGCTCGCTGACCAAACGAGTAACCATCACTATAACATCTCATCCATCACTGTAACATCTTCCTCAACCTTGACAGTACACTCTCTCACGCCAGCAGCCACTGCTCACCATTTGACCCCAACCCATTGCGCTACCTCGTCCCACTCCCCACTCTCACGCCTGCTCACCTCACATCCATGAGTCGACCACCCAAAAGACCCCGCAGCGCCTCACCCTCCAACCACCTCGAGACAACCATCAAAGACGACGCCACCTGGACAGATGGCAACTTTGAGGTCATCTCGTCCGACGACGTCCGGTTCCGCGTCCCGCTCTACGTGCTGCTCGCCGCCTCGTACGCTGAACCTCATAGCGCGCTGACGGCAGGGGCATGTTTCGCGACGCCTGGGACCTCTCGGCCGCAGGGGGGAAGGTAGCCCTCACCGACGAGGAAATTGAGACGGCGCACGTCCTTCGCATGTTCCTCACGCTTGCGACGACGCATTCGCTGTCGTTCCCCGAAGACAAGTTGACCGGAGGCCAGGAGCTAGCCCGCCTGCTCGTCAAGTGGCGCTGCGACGCGCTCGTCACGACATACCGCGCCATCCTCGCCGTCATCATCAAACCAGCGAGGATGTACGTGGTGGCGCTCGATGTGTTTGTCATTGGCGCCCTCCTTGACGACCCGCAGTTGTGCAGTTCTGCCCTCGCACATCCTTGCAGTATTAGGCGTTACCATGAGACGTCCGAGAGGGCCAACAGCGGTAAAGGGATGACAGCCTGGGAGCCGTGCAATTGGGGGATGGATCTGTGGCGTACGGTGCCCATCGAATATAGCGTCGCCCTCGTCCGAAGCTGGGACGTATGGACGATAGGCAGGAAAATCAATTCGACCTTCGTAGGCGAGCTGAGCAAGATCCAAGCGGCACGCCGTGAGCGCCTCCCTCAGTAGAGCATCAAGTGATCAAAGGCGGCCGCACGATACCATGATATGAGAGTGATACATTATGTAGTTTCTATAGTATTAAGCAATGTCTCTACGTCTACTTGTCGACGACAGCGCTGTCCTCTGGGGAGGGAACGCGGGTGGAGCCCGAGCCGTCGTTGGTGGGCGCGTTCGAGTGCGTGGCGGGAATGCCATACTGCGCGGCACCCGAGACGCCCTGCTGCTGCTCGGCGTACCGCTGCTCGGCGGCATACTGCTCGAGCTCGCCAGTGGGATACTGACCAAGGCCGGGCGTGGGCTTGGCAGCAGCTGGGGCCGCGTAGGGGTTTTCATTCGCGGTGGCGAACTGCTGGCCAGTCTTCTCGTTCGTGGGGGCGAACTGCTGGCCAGCTTTCTCGTTCATCGCCGGAGCAGCGTACTGCTGGCTCGGGCCCTCGTACTTCTCGGCGACGGGCGAGTCGATGAACTGGCGCTTCTCGACGGTGGGCGAGGGCACGCCGGTGAGCTGGCGCGTAACGCCCGTCATGCCCGTCATGCCCGTGGTCTTGCGCTCGAGATCCGTCGTCTCCTCGACGCCCTTCTTCTTGCCCCAGGTCTTGGGCACGCGCGCAAGCCAGTACAGGAAGATGGCCGCAAAGACGTTGAAGATGATGTACACAAACATGAGGCCAAAGTCGCGCCAGCGGTTTCCGTACTCAATGTTGAAGACGCCGAGGAAGGTGTCGGTCGAGGACATGGCGCAGAACTGGCACTTGTCGGTCGCGGACTCGTTGACGAGGTAGCCGCCCGCCTGGCTGATCCACGGGCCGAGGTAGGCACCGCACGTCTGGCCGTTGGGTGGGACGAATTGGAGCAGCTCGGTGGCGGAGCAGACGACCTTGGTGCGGCCGACGGCCGTTGCCAACATACCCTCCACGAGGTAGGTGAAGGGCGAGACTCGGTTCATAAACTTCCAAAAGCCGGGGAGCTGCTGGAGGGGCACGAGGACACCGCAGAACACGAGGCAGAGCGAGAAGAGCAGGTTGGCCAAGTTGCCGGCGGTCTCGGCGAGCTCGATACCGGCGACGATGGCGGTGGCAAAGGTGGATGTAAACAGAAGGAAGGCCTCGATGTAGAGCCACATGAGCGCGCCGCGCTCCACCACGGTGCCGGTGGGGATGGCGTTGCGGTAGTAGCCGATGGGGTAGTACCAGCAGAAGAAGAAAAGGGTGCCCACGAACATGGACCAGGGGATCTCGACGAGGATGTTGGAGAGGATGAAGACCTTCCACGAGTACGTCTTGGCCGGGCGCTCGCGCACCTCGTACAGACCGCGCTGCACGACAAAGTTGGGCGCGATCTGCTGGACAATCTGGCCAAAGATGGTGAACATCATGAAGACGGAGAAGAGCTGGTTCTGGAGACCCTGCTGCGATGTGTCGGCCTTGTAGAATGAGAAGCCGATGAAGAGCGAAGTGGCCACACAGAGGATAATCTTGGACCAGATGTACGACGGCGTGCGCCAGTACTGCTGGAAGATGCGACGGAGGACCTCGTAAACCTGGACGCCAAATGGCGCGGCGAACTCGGCGTACGCAGCCTTGTTGGTCTTCTTGTCCGCAATGGGAACCGCAGCGCGGCGCTCCATCTTGATGTTGTGCAGTTCCGCGCGCACGGCCTGGCGCTCGGGCGAGTTGAGCCAGACCTGGTGGAAGTCAATATCGCTGTGGGATCCGGGGGCGGCACCAATGGCCGAGAACAGCCACTCGGCGGGGTTCTCTCCCGGCGGGCACGGGCTGGCGCCGTTGCGGACCATGTACTCGGTGAGGATATGCGATTCGTGGCCAACCTCGCCAAAGTAAATGGTCTTGCCACCCTTGGCGAGGAAGAGGAGACGGTCAAACTGCTCAAAGAGCATGGCAGAGGGCTGGTGGATGGTGCACAGAATGGCCTGGCCGTTGTCGACGAGTTTGCGGAGGAGCATGAGAATGTTCCACGACGTCTGCGAGTCGAGACCCGAAGTGGGCTCGTCCAGGAAGAGAAGGAGCTCGGGCTTGGCGACCAGCTCGACACCGATGGTAAGGCGCTTGCGCTGCTCAACGTTGAGACCTTCGCCGGGGACACCGACGACGGCGTCGGCGTACGTCTCCATCTCGAGAATCTTGAGCACCTCCTCGACGTAGTCGTACTTTTCCTGGCGGGAGATGTGCTTGGGCTGGCGGAGGACGGCAGAGAAACGGAGGGCCTCGCGAACAGTCGAGGTCTGGAGATGGAGATCCTGCTGCTGGACGTAGCCGGTCTTGCGCTGGAAGGACACATCACGCTGGCGGCCGTCGACGAGCATCTCGCCAGAGACAACACCCATGGTCACACGAGTTGCAAGGACATCGAGAAGAGTAGTCTTGCCGGCACCCGAGACACCCATGAGAGCAGTAAGGGTACCAGGCTTGACCCAGCCGTCGACGTGGTCAAGAATGCGGCGGGGCTCGCCCTTGATCTTGATGTCGTAAACGACGTCCTTCCACGAGAAGATGGCAGTCTGGCGCTGGATAAGGCCGTCAGCGCGGTCGACACCAGCGTCGGCGGCGGCCTCGGCAACCTGTTGCTTGGCCTTGAGGTCGGCCTGCGACTCCTCGTCTCCAGGCTTCTGCTTGAGGAACGAGGGGATCATGCCACGGGGGTAGACGAGAACCTCGCCCTTGGAGCGCTTGGCGGTGATGAGCTCGGTGGCTGCGAGGTAAACGCAGGCCAGGCCGAAGAGGAAGACAAAGATGATGCCGACGTTGCGCCACTTGTGCGCGTGCTGGTAGCGGTATGCCTGCTCGATGTAGGTGCTGCCGCTGACGGACTCGCGACCGGGGACGGAGCCGACAGACATGCAGACTACGCCGTCACCAGAGGTCGGGTAACCAGGACCTTGCGGGACGTAGGTCGAGCATTTAAACTCGCGACCCCAGAACTCGTTGATCATCAACGCCTCGAAGCCGTACGCGATCGGGTCGAGGTAGTTGATCCAGCGACTCCAGCCGTGCATGTACGAGATCGGCAGGGCGAAGCCGGTGTAGATGACGAGCGCAAGGATGAGCACAGCCGCAGGGGCGAGTGCTTCTGTCAACGACCGAGAGAGCGAGGCGATGGAGCGGAAGAACATGGACATTGTCAACGTGAGGATGAACGACACGAAGAAGAAGAAGAAGAATGCGCCGGGTTCTCTCCGCAGGTTGCCCATAAAGTAGACGACGAGGTTGAACCCGATGGCGTTCAAGATCTTGTACGGCATGTCGGTGAGCATTGATGCAAAGGCTTCTGCCGATGGGTGGTAGAAGGCGTACTGGGCGTGCTTTTCGACGATGGGACGTTGTGCGTAGAGGGTAAGAATTTCGAGAGCCGAGCCGAAGGCGTTCATGAGAATGGCAAAGAAGACGAGACCGCCGCGGTTGTAGAACGAAGACGTGTCGGGCTGGAGGTTGTAGAAGATGGACGAAATGATGAGAGCCATGACCGTGTTACCGAAGAGTTGAGTGATTGTGAGAGTTGGGTCCGCCTTGAGACGTTGGAAGCCACGGACGAGACAGAGCTTGACCTGCCCGCCGTATGAAAGAGTGTAGGGTGAGCCGGGACGGACGTGCTTGGACTGCTGCTGGCGACGCGAGGCCAGGAACTGGTTGTACTGCTCGCCGCCAACGGGGTACTTTTGGTTGTAGGCGGCAATCTCGGCCTGGAGAGCGGCGTACTGTGGGGACGCGCGCCAGCGGTCGGCAAACTGCCTGGGGGTATTGGGGACCTTGGTCTCGAAACCCTCGCGCGCCTGACGCTCGTTGGCCGAGGTAAGGGAGGTAAGGAAGTCGGGAGTGGTCTGTTGCTCGGGGCAGTGGAAGCCCATGTCGACAAAGAAGGCCTTGGCGGCATCACAGCGGCCAAAGAAGATCTGCTCGCCCTCGTAGAGCACGCAGACCTTGTCAAAGAGATCGTACGCAGCCTGGGGAGCCTGGTAGATGGCAACGCAAGCGGTGGTGCCAAAGTGCTCGGCGCCCATCCGCAGGTTCTTGACAAACTCGATGGCGTTGGCCGAGTCGAGACCACGCGTCGAGTTGTCCCAGCACTGCAGAGGCGCACCTGAGAGGGAAGCCTCGGCGATGGTCACACGCTTGCGCTCACCACCGGAAACACCACGCACAAAGTCGTTTCCGACCATTGTGTTGATCGTGTGCGTGATGCCAAAGATGGACATGGTCACATCGCGCACATGCTCGGCGTACTTGATGGGCGAGAGGCCGTTGGGCGGGTTCTTGGGAGCACGCGCGCGGGCAGCAAACGACAGCGTGTCGCCGACGACCAGCTTGGGAAAGTGCACATCGACCTCGGCGGTGTAGATGGCCTCACCGCGGAACTGCGAGTGCATCTTCTTGGGCGAGATGCCTGAAATCAGTGGAGCTCGGCCGACCGAGACTAGTTACTTACCGCGGTAGTTGAGCTCGGAGCCCTCCTCGAGGTAGATGCCGTTCATCTCGCCCGCGATCGACTTGAGCAGCGTCGTGCACCCGGAACCAGGAGGGCCAAGCACGACGAGCATCTCGCCTGCTTCGAGAACGCCATCGAGGCCGTTGAGAATCTCGACCTTGCGCCGGCGGTTGCCGATCATGTCGCGGATCTGGCCAAAGATGGAGAGGGGAATGTTGCCGACGGTCTTCTGGTAGTCTATTGTCAGACAGTCTCAAAGATAGCGCTGAGAAGCGCGGAAGCGACGTACCCGCATCGGAGCCGTAGCCAAAGACGCTCATGTTCTTGTAGGCGATACCGGCGTGCCGTGGGATGTGGTCGTCGTCCGCCCGGTTCAGCAGCGCGCGGGTCCACTTTTTGATGTCAAAGTTGTCGCTAAAGGGGTCGAACGAGCTGTCCCTCTCATAGTTCCACGGGTCGGCGTTGGACATGGTGGAGGCGGCAGTCTTTGTCCGAGTGATCTCTGGCGAGACGACGGACTGGCGCGTAATCTGGCGCGCGAGCTGGGTGATCTGCTCATGGCGCTGCTCGACGGGAGGAAAGTACTCCTCCTCGCCCTCCTCGTCCATGGAGGTGTAGGGAGTGAAATACTGGTTGTTGGAGCCGCGACGGGTGGAACCAGTAAAGCTGCTCCTCCTGGTCGCACCCGACAGGTGCTCTGACCTGTCGTAGTTCTGTGTAAAGTTGCCTACCACAGACATGGTGTCGTGGGGAGTGATAGGGCGACAAGAGGTATGCTGGCGTTTATAAATGAAAACAGCACCGTGACCTTCGGCCTCGGGGTAGCCTAGAGAGTGATCGTGCCAGCTCCCAGCGACACTCGAGCTCGGCTTTCCCGAAGCGACGATGCAAACAAGCTCGACGGGGGCCAGGCGGGCTCTCGGCGCCCGGCTCACCTCGGGCTCCAAGCCCAGAGTGGGGATAACACGTGGCTGCCACACGGCCAAATGTAGCGCTCCCCTGGAGGACCTCTGGAGACGCGGGCATTTTCGTTTCGGCCTGCTGTTCGCTGTGCCGTCAAGAGCGTCATGGCGGCTGATAGCATGGTGGCGATCGCGGCTGATCTAGACAACGCCGCCGGTCAGAGCTGCCTACGTCGGCCTGGGATCTGGGCGATCTCTAGTGGAGGCGCCTCCGAGACTTGAGACTCCAGAGTCAGCCTGCTTTTCCCCCTCAATGTGAACAGAGTTGGGCGCTCTCTTCCGCTGGAAACCTGCTCCGCCCTTTCTCACCAGTCTGATCCTGCGGGCGCCACCACTACATAATTTTGTGTCTTGCCTTGGCGCGACTTGTGAATACTCGCCGTGAGAACAGTGCCTCTCCTGTCCCCGTCGTCAGCTGAGCGTGGCGTTGACCGCAATTCCAGCCGCCTAGCAGGAACGGATACCAATTTTCAGGCCACGTGCCGGGCCAGACCAAGTTGGCCCAGCGCATGCCGCTCGATCGCCAGGCTCGACCATAGCAGAGTTTCGCCGGCACATCACATGGTGTGCGCGGCAACGGCGGTGGAGGCGGCAGTGGGCGACCAACCAGCGCTTCCACGGCGGCACCTCCACCTCGAGCTCCGTCGAAATTGGCTTGCCCAAGCCAAATGGCAGCCAAATCGTAACCAAACGCAGCCAACCGTAACCAAAGCAGCCAAACGCAGCCAAATCGCAACTAGGGTGCAGCCATGTCCAGCCAAATCTCGACGGCGATCAGTTATCGTCAGCCGCGCATCAGTTATATAGAATACTCCCCCTGCACTCTCCCTGTGCGCCGCGGCAGTGATCCACGCAAAGCCGACCAGGCTGTGGAGGCCGCGGGGAACGGACATGCAGGAGGCGGACTGACTCGGTGTCGCTGTCCAAAGTCCAGAGGCGCCGACAGCGCCGAGGCGGCGGAGCAACTTGGCTCCGGGAGTACCACTCGGCTTTGGTCGGGACATCCGCACTCGTGCTCTGTAAACTCGCTACTCACCAGCGGGGGCCCAGCGATGCCTACGTCGCAGAGGCCGTCTTGCTCGAGGTTTTGTCCGTCTTCCGCGCCGCTGGTAGTAATATAAGCACGCGCGATGGACGATTTCTTGCCCACATATATTGACCTAGCCAGTGGCGCTGCCACCTACTCCTCATCACAACAGACTCACGAGTACGTCTCCTTTCACGACTATGCTCATCGCAGTGACCGTCGCCATCCGCCCCGTTCCCACTGTCGGCATCAACGGCTTTGGCCGCATCGGTGCGTGTCCCGTGAAACATTGCTGATCCCAGGCCGCCAGCTGTTCCGCATCTGCCTCGAGCGCAGCGATGTCGACCTCGTCGCAGTAAACCACACGGCCGCCTCGATCGAGCACCTGCTTACGGCGATCCGGCACGACTCGACGCACGGCCCCTGCCCGCACGCATACGAGATCCAGGTCGCGCCGACCGGCCACCCCGGCCTGCTCCCGCCGACCGAGCACAACCCCGCGCCAGCCGCGCTGCTCTATCGCGGCCGCGTGATCCACCTCTTCCAGCAGCGCGACCCGCTCAAGCTTGACTGGGCCGCCGCTGGCGCCGAGTACGTCATGGAGTCGACCGGTAAGATGACCACGGTCGACAAGGCGAGTGCGCACATCAAGGCCGGCGCGCGCAAGGTCATCATCTCGGCGCCGTCCAAGGACGCGCGCAACATTGTCTTTGGCGTCAACCACGAAGATTATGCCGGCGACGACGTGCTCTCGAACGCGAGCTGCACTGTGAGTTTATCTGTTGAGTATGTCTGACGCCAGACCAACTGTATGGCCCCGATCGCAAAGGTGCTGCACGAGGCGTTTGGCGTGGAGAACGGCATGATGACGACGATCCATGCCTCGACGGCCTCCCAAAAGGTCCTGGACGGCTTCAGCGCAAAGGACATTCGCTCGGGCCGCAGCGCAATGGGCAACATTATCCCCGCGACGACCGGCGCGGCCTCGGCGGTCGTAAAGGTCCTGCCCGCGCTCGCCGGCAAGTTCCAGGGCCTGTCCGTGCGTGTGCCCGTGACCAACGTCTCGCTTGTGAATCTCACGGTCCGCACTGAGCGGCCGTTCAGGAGCAAGGAGGAGCTCATTGCCGCCTTCCGGCTTGCGGCCGCCACGCCCGTGGCGGCTGGCGGGTTGAAGGGCGTGCTTGGCGTCAGCGACGAAAAGCTCGTCAGCTCAGACTACCTGTCCAACACGCACAGCTCTATTGTCGACGTTGACGCGAGCATCATCCTCGGCGACGACCACACGGCGACGGTCATCTCGTGGTACGACAACGAGGCTGGCTTCTCCAGCCGCATGCTTGACCTTGCGGCGTACATTCACGCGCAGGACGCATGAGGGCATAGATATATAGATGGGCATTGTGTATTGGAATGTATCTTTAGAAGGGAGGTGGGTGATTGAGGCAATCTTTGTTGCTGGACGTAGAGTCAGTCTTACGGCTCGGTACCTATATCAAGACCATATGGTAAGCACTGATCGTGCAATGCCCCAATAGACTCCTCTCGTCCAGTGATTCGTACGCGCTCCAAATGGTCTCGTACTCGCTGCAGCTCAACAAGCAGCAGTCGCCGGTGCTGCCGAGTCAAGTGGTGAACTGACAGCAGCCCTTTCCAGGTCAGTTGGACCACCTCCACTTGCAGGTCTCCCACGATATCCGGTACTGGGGGGTATCAGGGGCAAATCCATTCCGGGCGCCGATGGGTGGTCCAACTCCGAGGCCGCCCTCGGCGACGGCGTTCCATCGGCGACGGGCAGTTCGGGCCCCGTCGCGCGCCGTCTCGGCTCGACGGCGAGTCGGGGTGGGATACTGTGATGCTTACGGGAGCCCTGGTGGGTAGTTGTCGGTTTACGGTCGGCCCGTCAAGTCAACCACAATCTAGACGTGCTCCTATCATGCGCTATCGCTTCAACTCCGCTCATTATGACCTTGCATTTGTTGCCAAGACCTTATTGACACCGTCAGAGCTCTGTTAGGCTAACCGGTGGCAGTCGCTCTCCTATACCGGACACGGCGCTCGTCCTGGGGCGTGTCCGTCGCTCGGTCTGTGCCTTCATGCTCTCTAGCCTGGTTCCCATTCTCTCCATTACCTCTTTCGGCGGCGGATGGGTTGGGTCGTCCCTCTGGGCTGTCACCCGCTAGCAGCAAGCAGCCGAGTGGCCTGGCAGTGCGGAAGCTGCAAAGCGATGGGCGGAAGGTCCTGCTCACTACTCACGAGCTGCACTGCGAGGATACTCTGCAGTGGCAGCACACCAGTCCTACCACCGAGCTCACCACCACCTCCCCCCCTCCCCACCACTGACCGAACCGACCCAGAATGCCGGCGAGCATGCATGATTGCGATCGAGCCAGGGAATGCAAAGCATGACGCGGAATCCAGAACCTTAGCGGCGGGAAGGCAATTGTTATCTCGATCGCACCGTCGCCGAAAAGACCAGCTGCTCGCCATCTAACCTCTAACACATCTGACACTCACTCTCATGGACGCATCACCGTCCACGCCGCCGCCGAGCCAGCCCACGAGCCCGACGCGGCCGAGCCACGCGCGCCGCGTCTCGCGCGTGTCCTTTGCCGACCCGCCCACGCCCCCGCGCAGCGCCAAACCCAGCCTCACCTCGCTGGAGAGCGCAGGCGTCGTCCTCGGCGCCCCGCCGTATGTCAACAGTCTTACGCGCCGCTTCGTGCCGTACACGTGCAGGCGCGGACACGGGCATGTGGGCGATATGCGCATGGAGACGGACCGCGGGATACGCGTGCCGCTGTGGAGCGGGGAGGACGAGACGCTGCGCAAGATTGCCACGGGCGGCGGGTGCGAGAGCGACGAGATTGTGCAAGAGCATGTGCTGGGCCATGCGCGGCCTGGTGTCGAGATGCCGTTTGTGCGCCCGCCCCGGGCGCCCGTTGTCGCCAAGACTGGCCTGTGGGACAAGCTGCGCCGCAAGGACGCGGTGGACCCGCTCGTGGCCATATACCGGGCGGAGGACCGGGTGCGATTTGATGAAGCGTGCGGGACTGACTCCAGCGACCGTGGATTCGGCACGCTACCAGTTTGCTCGAGGATCGGATCCGCCTGCTCGACGGCCTGATGGCGAGCAGGAAGGACACGGAGAGCTGGGAGTACTTTCAGCTCCAGCTCGAGTGCTACTGGCGTCGCGTGGAGCTCAAGGACTACCATGCGGAAGAGTATCGGCAGCATCTGAAAGGTTTGGAGCCGCAACGCTGGGCCGAGGTGAGTGGGAGGGTGGTGTGTGGCATTTCGTGTCGGCGCAGCTTGTGCCACAGCTCTGAGGGAGTTGGCCTGTCAACTGCACCTCTGGCCGTAGTCTCGAGGCGCGCACGAGACGTGCAGCCTGTCTGGGCTGCCTCGTTCACGGCACCCCCCTTCATCCACACCCAGAGCCGCACTGACCATAGGCAAAATCAGCCGACACCCCTAAAGCCCTCCAGAGCCAGACAACGCGCACGCGCCAAGCAATGCACGAGCGCTCCCGCACACTCCAAACGCCGCAGGCGCGCGAGCAGCTCAAGGCCCTCGAGCTCCTGTACATCCACCAGCTCATGGACGAGTTCAAGTGGAATAAGGACGACGACGCGTACGCGCGCTTCATGTGGGCCAAGGGCGTCCTGCTCGACGCAGCCTTCTGGCTCGAGGGCGACGAGACGCTCGAAACCCGCATGCGCGGCGTCGAGGCCTTTCAGTTTTTCTAGGTGTATTTTGGTATCTGGGTATATGTAGCGATATGAACGTCCTTTATGATTATTAGGCAGCGGCCCATCGGCCGCACGTGCAGGTATTCGCCGTTCGCTCGGACGCAGCGACCGACACCTCGCCGTCTGCCGTCAGATGAGTCTCACTGCGCTTACCGTCAGAGTAGAGCACGCAGAGCTCGTCGAGGTTGGAGTACAGCGCCCCGCGGCTGCTGACCGCGGCCAAAATGCCGAGGATACTGTAGATGCTCTGGCCGAGCGCGGCGGCGTCCTCGGGTGTGAAGCGCCACGGATTGAGAATGTCGTGCCACCACCCGCGCGCGCGCAGGCGGTCGCACACCTCGGCCCAGAGGAAACTCGAGTGCAAAGCGTGCGCGAGGCGGAGGAGTGTAAACACGTCCTCCTTGCCTGCGCGCTCGCCGAGCGAGTCCACGATCTTGCCCGCGTGCAGCTCTACGTGGAAGTCTAGCACAGCCCGCGGATACCAGCCGTTGTACTTTAGCGTCAAGGCGTGGATGCCGGCGTACTGCGCCACGGTGGGGTCGAATGGCGGCGGATAGGCCGTGTTGGACGGAGAGGCGAAGCGGAGGAGCCGCAGGAAGGCATGCATGTCGTGCGGGCTGCCGGGGAGCGGGAGGATCTTGGGCGTCGTGCCCTGGGTACAGGCGGAGAGGAGGGAGGCGAGGACCGGGCTGGGGTAAGATTGACGGACGAGGCAGTCGTGGGCAGAGCAGCAAGATGACCCCGTCCAGGTAATAAGGCTCACCTCGCCATGCACATCATGCTGCCGTTCACGAGGAAGCCGACCTGCTGCCCGTTCGCCTCGGTGCATACGATGAGCACGTCGCCCGTGCGGTTGAACTCGGGGTGCAGCACGACGTGGTTCAGGTGGACTGTGGCGGGTGTCCTAGAGCTCGGGAGCGCGGGGGCTGACGGTCCCACAGCGGATGATGAAGCCTCGCCAGTCGTAGCCGTCGTCGCTGCCCCAGCCGTAGTTGAGGCGTCCGCCATGGTATGTGTTGTTGACAATCGAGAAGAGTTGTTGACCTCCTTGGCCGTAGACCCCTAGATCTGCGCGCACGGTGCGGGTGACGCCTTGGAGCGGCCTGGGTCGCGGGCCTGCTCAAACGAGCAGCGCAGAGTACTTTGTAGTACCTGGTATGGGCGACTGCGGTGAGTAGGACAGGCTCAACAACCACACTTCTGTCGGTATTCGGTTGGTGGTGGTTGAGATGGGCAGCCGGGAGTGACTTGGAGCGCACGTTGCGTCCCGGCGCACTGGAAACTTTCCCCTGCACATCGTGAGTAGCGGTCTCAGTTCTTGGAAACGATGGGATCGATGTGTTGGTCACAGTGCAATCACGACTGGGGACGCGCCCCGTCGCTGTCGAGCTTGGACTCTCCTCGATCTCTCGACGCACTGCCTCCCCTGCGCATGATGTGGCATTCGGTATATACACTGGCTGTCAGCGCAAGTATCAGCGCAAGGATGAGCACAGAGCCAGCGTACTCACACTTGATAGAACCCAGAATTACACAGTAAAAGTGACATCGGGATGCTTGATCCGCGAGAGCACCGCCCGCCCCTCGCCATTGTACGTCACGCGGAGCGCCATGAGGCTCGCCTCCCCACTGGTGGTCTTGAGCGAATCAAGCGCCAGGAGAATGTCGTACGCGCTCTCACCCATGCGCGCCACCTCGTCCTCGCCCATGGACATGGGGTGGACGTATCCCGCCCAGACGCCCGCATACCGGAGCGCCGTCTCCCACATCCGCGGCGAGACGCACCAGTGCGCCAGGCGCAGATACCCGTAAATGTCGTTCTGCGCAGTCGCGGCCCGCTGCAGCGAGTCGGCGAGCTCGTACGCGCACTGCGTGATCGTGTGCACGAGCATGTCGCGCAGGTGCTTGCGCACCTCGCACTTGTGGTAGAGCCCCAGAAGCGTGAGGTACTCTGGCACCTGCAACGACGGACGCCCGGGGCGTGGGAGCCCGACGTCCCCGTGTATCAGCGCCCGCAGCAGGAGGACCATGTCGGCCTGGCTCTCGGCCAGCGTGACCACTGGCAGCCTGCGCTGCGGGCGTATGCGCCTGATGGCATCGGCGAACAGGCCGCTGGTGTCAGCCGAACCAGGGCGCCGCATACCTCATGCGCGCGAGCGCCGTGCTCGAGACGAGAAAGCCGACCTTGCGCTCCTCCGTGGCGCTGAGCACCACAATGTCGCCCTCGCGGCAGAAGTCTGGGTGCAGGCTCAACCCGGGGGGTAAACCCGGCACCTGCACCGTGTCATGCGGCGGGGGCGTGGGGGCTGGGGTTTCGTCGGCAGTGGCGCTCGACTGCGCAGGGGACGTCGTCTGCGGAGGAGACACTGGTGGGGATAGCTGCTCTGGCGGGCGCTCGTGCTGCGCAATGCGGGAATGGTGCTCGACAGAGGGGTAGCGCTCGGCCTGACGCGGCTGCGCCTCGGAGGCGGCAATGGCCTGTCGCGCCCGCGAGATGGCTGTTGCTGCGCGCGACATGCCCCCCGACGGGTGCCGCGGTCCGCTGGGCCCGCCGCCGCCGACGCCGCCGCCGCCGTTGGTGGCCATGGTTCGATGGGCGATGCAGAGGACAGTGCCCTCGTCATCTGACGGTTATCTCCGTTATCTAGTCACGTGATGTGGAGTCTGATTGTAGCCACGGTTCGGCGTCTCTTGACTTTTGCTCAGTCTCTCACTGCCCGACTTGACTCCACCAGCCCCAGTCTGGGACTAACAGTTTAGCAGAAATCACTCACTCCTCTGCTGCGCATTCTGGGCGTGTGGTTGCTGCGCCACACTCATGACGACTAGTGACGGGGAGTGACGAGCAGGCTGGCGATACCGATCGGTTGTCGTCGGGCATCGGGGGTCAGCACCACCAACCCCGGCCGGATATCGAGGGGATTCGAGATATGGAGCCGATTGCGCAGCAGGATCTGACGCGCCCCGCGCTGGAACATGTGGTGGGGATGGCCGCGTCCGTGGGCGGAGTTCGGCCTGGAGACTAACTGTTGACTAACAGAAATCTCGACGGTGTTCGGCAGGTTCTGAAGACGACGTTTCACTGTCTGGTCGTTGCATGTCCTCTATGCTTCACGCACCACTGGTTTCTAGCCGTCCTCCTATGGCCCGACATCACTGACACTTTGTGCACCCCCGCGCCAAGGCTCAAACTTAGCACACCGCTGCGCCTGCCTCCGTGACACATTGTCTCGGCTGCAAACGAACAACGCCCTTTGCCGATCCGTTCTGGGGCAGAACGTTCCAGCGAAGAGGAGCGGCCTGGAGAACATATAAGCAGCAGCGATCGCACGTTTGGATCGCCACTCCCACTTCTCTCCTCTCCAGGCTCCACTCCTCGGTTCTCCTCTCCAGCCTACCACCACACCGAGCACTACAAGATGCGCTTCTCTCTCCTCCTCCTCGCGTCCCTCGTGGCGACCGAGACCGTTGCGCTGCACGTGGCCCGCCAGGAGACCTCGCCAGCCCCTGCCGGTGGCTCTCCCCCCGTCACAGCTACCCCAGCCACCCCAGCCGCAACGAGCGAAGAGGCCGGCGCCACCGCTCCCGCCACTGGAACCGCCACCGGCGCCGAACCCGAGGCGACCCACACGACCAACACCGGCGGTGGCATAGGTGCGGGCGGCACCGAGGAGACGTCTGCTCCAGCTGCTGCCGGGTCGCCCACGCCTGGCGCTTCGCCTGCTGCCTCCCCCACCGCTGGTGCAGCTGGTGCTGAGGGGGGGACCTCGGCCGCCAAGGCGCCCACGAGCGCGCCTGCCGGAGGTGCGTCGCCGAGCCCGACTGCTGCCGCTGCCGCTGCCCTCGTTGGCGCCCAAGTTCCCGCCGCTGGCGCCCTCGCCTTCCTCGGCGGCGCCCTTGCGCTTGTCATCTAGCCGATCTTGGTGGAGTCGGGTTTCGTCCTGGTAATCTGCTTGGCAGTGTGTATCCTTGTATATTCACGATGTATGGTGTTGGAGTGGGTAGTGCATGCAGAGTGAACGAGCTGTCTGTGGTGTTCGGTTTCAGTGTCAAGATGTCCCTGGCGATTCGTGGTGATCCTACAACACGACGATCCATCGCTGTTGACACTGTCCACTTCACCACTGTCTTGCCATGTCCTTGTCCGTATCCATTTTCAATCCCTCTCATGACACCACCACAGCCGGCGATGAGGACGTCTTCGCCCTCGCGCAATTCAAGAAACGTCTCAACCGCCAGTCGCTGCGTCCTGCGCCTGCTCCGACAACGACTACTCCCCGCCGCCCCCGCCCGGCGTCCATGTACGGCATGCTCCCCTCAACCCCGCCAAGCTTCTGTACCAGCCTCCCCGTTCTCCAGCCGATTCCAAAGGCAATCGAGCACATCGCTATAAGCATGCACCCAGACTTCACCCAAGGCGACCTGGTGGTGATCTGCCCTTCACTCGACGGGGTGGACCAGATCGGATTCCGCGCCAACAGTGCCCTCCTCCGCTCGACCTGGTGAGCCTAAGTGACCTCTTCCCAACTGACTCCAGCGAGATGTTCACGACCATAGGCGACCCCGACCACCCCCTCGAGATCGACGGGCGGCTGTACCTCGAGGACCCAGCACCAGACATGAACGCCTTCCTGCGCTACCTCACGCGCACGACCGAAGGGCACGAGCTGGACCTGACGATCAAGGAGTGCTTCGCGATCAACAGCCTCATAAACCGGTACGGCGGCAAGCCCTTTGTGCGCTATCCCCTCGCGGCCTTTGTCGCGAGTCAGGCAGTCAACCTCGTGCCCAACCTCGGCAAGAATCCGCCGCGCCTGCATCTCCTCCGCCTCCTGGCTCTTGCGGCCGACACGCGCGCGGCCGACGTGTGGCACTGGGTCATTGCCCACCTTCGCTGTGGGTGGTGGCGCGACGCGCTCGATCCGAGCAAGCTGGACGAGGACGACGTGCAGGTGCTAGGTATGCCGGCGTTCAACGCACTGCGTTTCCTGGCGCTCTTTGCGTCGGCCGAGACTTGGACTGAGATTGACGTCTGCGCCGTGGGGCGTGATCCCAGTGAGCTGAACGTAGCAGGTGAAGCTGACTCCAGACGGCCTCTTCTTCCTCATCCGCTCGTCGCCGTCTGGCCAGCAGATCTACTCGGACACTTCGCTGTAGAGACTGTCTGACGGTGAGCTGCAGGATGCTCCAGCTCCAAGCTGACATCAGTCACCTCCCTCCTCAAGTCGCCACAGCTCCCTCACACCACACCCCCACAATGTACATTACCCCAGTGTTCTATCATTGAAACCCACACGCCCACGGACTCTCACTCACGAGAAAACCACGCATATTGTAACATTTTTAGCCTTTTGTAATCAGTACATGTCACGATGATACGACCACCAGGAGTACACAAGACCTAGCCGCCTGCAAAAGTCTGCAAAATTCTCACCATCTCAGAAAAAGAGACTCGCGCGCGCTGAAGGTCTCCATGTCCCGTCCATCGCAGAATGCAGACACTGGGACTGACGGAGGAGACCTCCACCGCCACTCGCCACCCAAATACTCCCGCCCTCCACATCTCATATCGACCTTGTCCTCCTTCTCACTGTTCTCCATCACGCCTTCTCCGCACGAACGCTAGCGCGATGTCACTGAAGCGCAAGTCGCCGTACGGCTCCATGTCCTCGTCGCCTGCCCCAGGGGCGCGGGGGGCGAGCGCGGGCGTCAAGCTCGAGCAGGACGTCAAGCGGATCAGGGGTGAGTGTTGTTCTGGTGCTGGCCTGGTTCTGGCGAGGTCGCGTCTGGGGGTCGAGCTTGGGAGACGTTGAGCCCCTGCAGCGCTGTCACTTTGTCCGCTACAGAGCTACCGAGGGTTCTGCTGCGCGATTCGATGCCAGCATAGCTAGGGGGAGCTCAGCATTCGATGTGTGCAGGGGTGGCCTGTACCGATGCGGTTCTCAGATGATCCTTGTCTGGACCTCAGCTGATGAAACACTCACGCACGGACAGACTGAGACTGACGACAGGAAGCGGCTACATCACGCCCGCAACGTACAGCGATCCCAGGACGGCGGTGCTCGAGCTCAAGGACTACTTGAAGGTGTGTGATCACATCATTCATTGGGCACCACGCAATGCCTGCAGTGGTGTCAGCCACTCGATAGGCAGGCATGTCGGCAGCTGGCCCACACCATTCCCAGCTGTTGCACGTTGCGTGTGTGTCTGTCTATCTCGACTTGCCCCGGAGCTGTTCAACCCTTTCCATCAGCAGTCTTTGCGGTACCCCTATCTGGTTTCCCCCCTAACGATCACCTGCTCAAGTGCTGATGACAGGACCGCATCACTATGGCGTGGCAAGATGCTTATTTTCATGTTGAGGACCGCAGCCCGGGTGTCGACGTGACCAAGGTCCTCGAGGTGCTCAAGACGCAGGATCGGGTCAAGTTCAATGAGACGAACCAGGTATACACGTATGAGGTGAGTTCGTTATTGGGGCAGACCATTGCCGTCCGACAATGAGGTGGTGTACGGGCTCTAATGCACCACCTCCTCAGAGGTCTCTTCTTTAGGCCTTTGAGGCTCAGCTTCGAGCATCCTTGCACACAGCTGACCGCAGCCCGAGATTGTCCTGCGAACGCAAGCAGATCTGCGATCACATATCCGAACGCATTCACGACCAACGCACGGGCTGCCCTGGAAGGAGCTGAAGGAGCTGATGCCTGGCCCAGAACTACCTGGGATGCTGGAGGAGCTCGAGCGGGATGGCCAGGTCATGATCCTGCGATCATTGACAGGCAAGATGCGCGACGCACCGCTGCCGGAACTGGGACGGGAGAATGCCTGGGGCGAGAAGCTGAATGGCGGCGGGCAGGAGCGATGGCGGATGGTGTTCTGGGACGACATCAAGGAGCGTGGGCGGGCAGCAGACCGCGTGGACGATGGTCAGCTGACTGGATCTCTCTTGAGCTGACAGCAGAGTTCGTCTTTGCGTGGGCAGACGTAAAGATTGCCGAGACGGACGATGTGGCCAAGCTTCTCGAAGGGCGTAAGTGGATTGCGGTGACCTCGGGCCAGGCTGACGTTGCTCTGCCGATCACTCCTCCACTGCATTACTGTTACTCGTGCTTGTCTCTACAGAGGACCTCAAGGCGAGCTCGGTGGTGCCCGCGCCTGCCAAGAAGGACGATGGGGACGACAAGAAGGCCAAGAAGAAGCGGCGCGGCCGTGCACTCAAGTTGACGAACACGCACATGAAGGACCTCGTTCGTTGTCCCGCACAGCAGTACTGACCGCAGGGGTTCGACTTTTCGAAAGACTACGAGGCTGCATGAGCAATGTGGTGTCATTTTTGTTATTGTTGTTGCCAGCCACTGTGCCCTTGATGTGCGATTTGGACGGCCACAGGCACGGCCGCTCATGTCGAGATACCCAGCATGTAGCGATTCCCGCAGAGCAGCATGCATGCAGTGCAGGCAGTGGGCAGCTGGGTGGGATGGCAGCATGCATGCAGAGCAGTGCAGAGGGAGTATGCACACTTTTTGTGGTTGTTATTGTTGACACTGGCAGAATCACAACAATATTGACGTGTCCTGGCAGAGCGAGTGGAGAGGCGGCTTGTTGACTAGTTGGCCCCTCTCACCACTCTTGCCATCTCCTCCTCGTCCCCTCTTCTCCTCCTCTTGCTGCTCGTCTCCTCTGCCTCCCCGCTGCCAGCTCTGTACTCAGCACACGCTGCAGCAGAGCGCTCTTTTTCTCGTTCCCCATCTTCCCCCATCGCCGTGAAAACAGCCGTATCGGCTGCCTCGCTGCCCGCCAGTCGACCCCATCCACCCCCATCCACGCCTCCCACTCTGTCGGCCCTCGTCCTCTCCGCCGCTCCCCTCCCCAGCCCCGACTCTGGCACCAGACCTGCTGCGAGGCGCCAGTCGCCCGCCCTGTCTACCTCCACCATGGTCGACCTAAGAACAAGTACGAGGGTGAGTACTGCTGTCCAGCATGCATCCTGCATGGCTAGCACACCGTCGAGCGCATTGTCCGCGCTGCCCAGTCTCTCCTGCATGATCCGCTACTCCCCACGTCGTCTCGGCCGGGGCGGAGGTTTCTCCTCCCACGGCCGATTGTTGTTTTCGCCCAAGGGCCACCCCAGAGTCCTTCCCCATCCAGCACATCCATGCATGCAGCGCCGAGCGCCGTGCTCACTGTAGCCACTGGCCGCACCCCGCACGCCCGGCGACGACGTTTCCGCGCCGCTCACTGCCGCGGCCCCCAGACTGCCCAACCAGGTATGGCCGCTGGCTGGCTGGCCTGGACCCTAGTCATTTGGCATCATGACGCTGACCAAAACAGGAACCACCGCGGCACTCCCCTCCCGGTCAACTCAACAACCTCGCATCGCCGCGCAAGCTGTCTCGAGTACTCCCGACGCCAGACTCGCTCGTGTCATCCACCAGCAAGCTCTCCCCGCTCGGCGAGCACCCAAGACTACCCCCCGGCTTTGAGCCGACTCCGGCAACACAGCTCCCCGCAGTCCCAAGTCGCTACGTCTACACGCCACAGTCGCCATACCGACCTGGCGAGTATCAGCGCTCAGAGTGTGCGCCGTCAGAGCGCACCCGCATCGAGCGCAAACTGTTTGAAGACGACGACAGCCTGGCGCCAAATGCAGATGACCAAGCATCCTCGTCGCCCCTCGCGCCAGCGTTCGAGGCCAAGATGGTCCTCCGCAATGGCGCAAGCGTGGACCTGATCTCATGGCAAGTGACTGATTAGATGGTGACTGACACTAAGGCTGCGCACCAACTTTCATCATCAGCCCCCGCCCCACACGGCCGTGACAAGCTTCATGTCGCTCGTGCATGTCCAGAGGCTACTACAGGAGCGCTTCCCACGCGTGCCAGAGCCGGCCGAGCTGCGGCGCGCCGTGCTCGTCGCCTTCCCGCGCTCCGAATGGGAGGAACCTGCGGACAACAAGGCGCCTCCCGAGCCGCCGCTTATGCGCGGCCTTACATGGCACGGCCGCGACGTTGCCGATGAGGACGAGGACATGGACACGCCAGGCAAGTCTAAGCCTGGCACAACTGCCTCGCGGCACCGCAGTGCGCCGAGGGTATCGACCGGCACTGCCATCGCTCCTAACGGTGTGAGTGGGAGCAATCCAAGCCGCAGCCCGACACAGTCTCCCCTCATGTCGCCCGACTCGAACAGCACCCGCCGGCTACCTGACACGCCGGCCAGGAGCGTTCTCGACGAATTTGCCGAGATTGCGACCCGCACACCGGTCATGAAGGAGTGCAGTCTTGATAACGACCTAGTTCAGCTCCCGATTGCATCCATCGAGCGTCCGCCCAACTGGCGCAAGCGCCGCGCATCGCAGTCGCCGCAGCGCGGCCGGCGCGCCTCCACCCCTGATGCGTTACAAGGTCTCCTCGACGCCGCAGAGGCGTTAGAAGGCAGCCCGCTCACGATGCTCAAGCACGAGCGCGGGCACAAGCGTCGCCGCACAATTGCAGGCAGCACGACACAGGACTTTGCAGCTGGCCGCGCGGCAGAAGCTCGGCGTGCGCGTAGCGTGCGCGGCACGGCTAGTCCCAAGATCGCCGGCCTGTCCCTCCTGCACGACAAGGCAGGGAGCGAGGACGACGAGCCCGTCTCCCCGCTCGCGTCCGAAGAGTCGACCGCGTCCCAGCTCGCGGCTCTCGGCTCGTGGCGCCGCGGCGCAGCCTCGTCCACCGCCAGCCAGCTCTCACACATCTCCGAGAGCGTCACGCCGTCCCAGAAGGCCGGGCGCAAGGTCAACGAGCTCCCGACCAGCACGCAGGGCCAGTTCCCTGGCGTCGACTGCAAGCCGCCGTACCCTTACCACGAGATGATCCGGCACGCCATCGAGGCCGCCCCGGACCGCAAGCTCCAGCTCGCCCAGATCTACTCGAGCATTGCGAATCGCTTCCCGTTCTTCAAGACGCTGGATGAGAAGAAGACTGCTGGGTGGCAGAACTCTATCCGGCACAATTTGAGTCTCAAGTGAGTGCAATTGCAGTTGGGGGAAGGCTGGCTTGCCTTTTGGAACACAAGGCGCTCCTACGTGACCGTTCATGCCTTGAACCCACCGTCTGCCACACCCTTATCCCGAGCACACCACTGACCGCAGAAAAATGTTTGTCCGCGTAAACAAAGCCGACGGCACGGACGAGGGCGGCAAGGGCGGCTGGTGGACGGTGCAGCCGGGTGTGCCGGATGAGGGTCGTCCCGGGCGCAAAGCCAAGGCAAAGCGCGCCAAAGACCTCGAAGAGGGGTCGAGTGTCGGTAGTCTCACTGCGCCGGGCACAGCAGCGAGTACACCAGTGCCCGGCAACGCGAGGCTGGCACCAGCCAGCCCCGCCCCGAGCATCGGCAGCATCTCTGGAACTGCTCCTCTCTCAGCGCCAAGTATCAAGCCTGCGCCCGCTCCTGTTTCCGCTCCCACGTCAGCGGCCCGACCGTCAGCGCCCGCGCTCGCGACGGGTCTCCAGAGGCCAACTCCCAATGGGCTCCCAATGAAGCCCTCGGCCCTGGGGCTCGCGGCCGGCCCCGCGCCGCTCCCGCAGAAGCTCGCGCCGGCACCAGACCGGCGCCCCATGCCAAAGGCCAACGGCGCCGCGAGCGTGCTCACCACTGGCCCGCCGCCGCTGGCTGCCGCGCGCCCCGCGCCGCCGCCTAGGCCGCAGGACCCGTTCGTGGACCACTAGATGGTTGTCTGAAAGTGTCGGGTGTATCAGGTTTTGGACTTTCGATTCAGTACTGGCCCGCGATGGGGTTGGATATCTGTTGCTATGCACTGCATTGTATGAGCGGCGGGGGGGTTAGGTGTTGGGCTGGTGCTGGGATGCATGGCGAGGTACAGATTGGCGAGTGAAATTGAGGGCGCACTGTTATAAAGATGAGGGAATGTTTGACCAAAGATATTCACACGGATCGTCTAGTTGGCCTAGGATGCCTGCCTTCCATGATCTGGTCGTTAGCAGGCGACCGGGGTTCGAATCCCCGTCCGTGTATATTTTGTTTTTGGGATAAGGCCGGCGTTTGGGCCAGCTTGGCTTCTGAAACGCCCGAGTCGTATGTGCTCTTGAAGGCTTGGGGGCCATGCGCAGTGAAGGAGATGCTCACGAGCTCCCCTACTAGGTTCATACTCTACCATGCCAATGCAATGCTAATGATACACTAAACCTCGACGAGCTCAAAGTCGTCCTCGTCGTCCTCGTCCATCATCTCGTCCTTGACGTCGGGCTTTGCGTCGCCAACGTCCTTCCACGTATCCTTGAGCTCCCACATGTTGGCGTACTGGCCCTCCTTGATGAGCACGGCCACGTCCTTGAGCACCTCGCGCAGCCACGCGTCGGGCTGCTGCACGGTCTGCTTGAGCGCCGTGATGGACCAGTACGGCTTGTCGGAGAAGAGCGTGAAGAGCTTGTCTGTCAGCTCGGCCTTGTCCAGGCGCGCGAAGCGCTCGCCGGGGGCTACGCGGGCTGTGCCGGGCTGGGGTCAGCGGAGCCGGGGGGGAGGGAGTGGCCCTATAGGTTCGGTAGATTGCCGTACGACATGCTGGTCCAGACAGCGCAATCGCAAACACCCTGCCCATTTCACTCCCAGACTCACCACCATGCCCTTGCCGAGCGTACTGGCCGCATTGGAGAAACCACTCGCGAGCTGGTTGAGCTTTGCGCGGGACATTTTCGTGTCGTCGAGCTGCACGATCGGCCGCTTGCTCTGCTCGCTCTCCAGTCGCCTCTGCTCCAAGATCTTGAGATACTTTGCGCTCGTGATAGGCCTGACGCTCGCCTCGTGGTCCAGACTGCCCACCAGCGTCGGACGCGCCTTCTCGCGCCGCCGGAGCGACGCACTGCTCTCCCCTCCGCCCTGCGACACCCATGTCCGCTCGTCTTCCCGAAACACAAACGCATTCTTCGCCCGGTCACTCGGCATGTTCACCTCGTACTCGTCGGGAATGCCGTTCGTGTCCAGGCGCGCGCGCTTGCTCGGCGGCCCGTCGTCGGAGGGCAGCTTGAGCGTGATCTTTGGCGGGTTGTGCCTGCTGTTAGTCTCGTCCGGGGCGTGAGAGCTACGAATTGTCAACCACAAGAGTGCCCAGCGGCACGCCGCCCTGTTTTACACGCTCCCACCGCTCGAGGAGGAAGCGCGGGATCTGCATCAGCCACGCCAGGAGGTAGGTGTACCTTCATGGCCCATATCTTTGTCTGGTCGTGGCTCTCGGCTACGGCGAGCTCCTCCTCTTCGACGGGGATGTCGTAGACGTCAACGCCATCGATCGTGACTGTCGGCTTGACGTCCTTGGTGTCCTCCATCGTCGACAGAGACAACAACAAGAGTTGAGCGCAGCTAGGTGGCAACAAGTGGAGGTCCGGGGCTTCGGGAATATACTCGCGTGGCGCCTCGCCTGGTGCGTGTCATGGCG
The DNA here is from genome assembly GCA_002335585.1 of Cutaneotrichosporon daszewskae. Taxonomy (NCBI): domain Eukaryota; kingdom Fungi; phylum Basidiomycota; class Tremellomycetes; order Trichosporonales; family Trichosporonaceae; genus Cutaneotrichosporon; species Cutaneotrichosporon daszewskae. The sequence continues at coordinate 1,843,850 of BEDX01000002.1, read as the reverse complement.
CGTGCGAGCTCGTCTCTTCACGATTCAACAACGACGAGGCGGCACGATGGACGTGATTGAAAGTGGGTTGCTTGGAGCGCAGAGCTGATGCAGACCTCGCCACCAAGGCGTCCCAGATCACCATGTACGACATCAAGTCGTACTACACGCAGGCCAAGAACATGGTGCTCAACGTGCCCGAGATGGAGGCCAAGGTCCGCGAGGCGACCAACGAGGATGCCTGGTGGGTGGGAGAGAGACGGCGCTGACGGGAAGGGGCGCGAGTTCGACGCTCATGCTCGAGATCGCGCAGGGCACGCACAACTACCAACAGTTCAACGAGATCATGCCCACGATCTACAGCCGCTTCATGGAGTGAGCCATGGGAGTGTTCTCTCTGACGGCAGGAAGGAGGCGCGCGAGTGGCGCCAGATCTACAAGGCGCTCACGCTCCTCGAATATCTCGTCAAGCACGGCAGCGAGCGCGTGGTCGACGACGCGCGCGCACACATTAGCACCATCAAGATGCTGCGCAACTTTCACTACATCGACGACAAGGGCAAGGACCAGGGCATCAACGTGCGCAACCGCGCCAACGAGCTGGCCGCGCTGCTTGGCGACGTCGACAAGATCCGCCAGGAGCGCCGCAAGGCCCGCGGAAACCGGAACAAGTACCAGGGCCACGAGGGCGGCCTGTTCAACACGGCGTCGGGGAGCCGGTTTGGCGGGTTTGGCAGCGAATCTCGCTCGGGCGCCGTTGTCGGCGCTGGTGGCATCGGGGGCGCGTATGCTGGTGGTTCTGGCTCGTCCCGCGGATACGAGGCGGAGGAGTACCGCGCGTCCAGCAGCGCGTCGCGTGACCAGCGCACCGAGTATGATGAGTATGAGGGTGCGGACGATTTCGAGTCCGAGCCCCCGCGGCGGTCCTCGTCCATGCGCACTGGCGCCGCGGCCAAGGCGCCTGCCGCCCCGCCAAAGCCTGCCAAGGAGGCTCCAAAGAAGGACGTGGACCTGTTCTCGTTTGACGACGACACGCCAGCTGCGCCTGCGGCTGCAGCGAGCGCACCTGTTGACGCGTTTGGAGATGACGACTTTGACGACTTCCAGTCTGCTCCCAGTGCGCCTGCGGCGGCAGCGAGCCCGAGCGCCAGTGCGAGCTCTGGTGCCAACGCCAACCTCTTTGCGCTCCTCGACGCGGCTCCTGCGCAGCCAAAGCAGGCCGCGCCTGCTCCTTCCCAGCGCCCGGCGGCCACCTCGCCGGGCAGCATGGGCAGCATGATGGGCGCGTCCGGTTCGGGCATGGCTTCCATGGGCGGCATGGGCGGCATGGGCTCCATGGGCGGCATGGCATCAATGGCGCCTGGCCGCCAAGCTCAGACTCCACCCGCCGCGTCCCCCTCTGCCCCCTCTCCAGCAGCACCAAAGAAAGGCTCGGCGTTCGACGACCTGTTCCAGACCTCGCTCGGCGCGCCGTCGTCCGCCAAGCCGACGGGCGGCAAGACGATTGCGCAGATGGAGAAGGAAAAGGCCATGAGCGGGCTGTGGGGTCCGTCGTCCACGTCCACGGGCGGGTCGAACGCGCCCAAGAACACGGCGTCGAGCGGGCTCGAGGACTTGCTGCTTTAGTTGTATAGATGAACTTTATGTGAGGTACGAGTGTGCGTCGATGGGCAGGAGGGCGATCGTCGCAGCGTTTGTTTGGGTCAGTGCGTGGGTACACTCCTCTCGGCTGCACGGCGCCCGACGAATTGATTCATACTTGCATTCATAACTACAACTTACTGGGTGTGGACCTCGGAGTCCTGCTCTGGCTGTCAGCTTGGGGAGGCTCAGATTACCCACCGAGGTGCTCCACGACGTCGTGGCCGTCAAAGCTGGACTGGAGGGAGGAGAACTGGTCCGGCGAGACGTTGACGGTGGCGTGGGGGAAGACTGCCGTTAGTGCATGAAGATCAGAGGGATGGATATGGCTATATGGACACTATCCAGGACCTCTCCATCATCCAAGCCTCTAGCCACGCATGCTCATAAACAGCCACTCCTCACTCACCAGAGGACCCGACAAACTCGTCGTTCTCAATCTTGCCGCCTGCCATCAGCCCAATCCAGCCAAATGCCCACCCTTGGCCTCAATGTCCTTGAGGATCTTGTGGCGCTCGTCGGCGCTGGACGACTTTTTGAACTTGACGATGACTGGAGTCAGTGCTGTAATGTACTGCGACGCTACCGTTCTGGCCGGCCATTGTGTATGAGCGTATGGAGAAGAGTCTGGATGAGAGACGTGGACAAGGCATGAACAGATGGGCAGCTCGTGTTGCCACCGCGCGACACGGATGCGGCCGCGTGATGTCACGACACGTGGGTTTGATTCCGCTTGGGTTCGAATCCTGCGCGTCCCAGCGGCTATTTTTGCAATCTGCCCAACTCTATACCGCACTTGGAGTACGCAGCCTGGAGAGCACGAAGCTTGCAGTGCAGAAATGTCCTCGGCCAGGCCGCTCGGAGAGTCATGATTCCAACCCCCACCTGAGAGGAGGCGTCCAGTGGCGCCACTTGAACGCCAGAGTGATGCTCGCACTCATATATATTCAGTCGCAGGCAAGGTCTGTTGCTGCTCCTGTCATCGTGCATGCACGTGTCGTCGCTGTCGAAAGAGTCGTGCTCGCTGTTGCCGCTGCTCTGAACGCGTCGAGTGTGGGTGCACGCGTCTGGCCGCAGTACAGGCACACCCGCTTTTGGGCTCGACATGAGCAATTTGGTAGCTACTTTTTGCTGTCAGCTCGCTCTGCACTGCGAGGCTGATCCTTCTGCTCTCTCCAAGCAGAGCCATAGCCGCTCCCCATGCATATGCCTTGCTGCCGCTCTACCCACCCCCCCATGCATGCAAAATTCCTCTCTGGTGTCGATCATTGCGGGTAGGGTCCGCCAGTGTCCCTTGAACGGCGCGTGTCACATTATTGTCCATCCCGTCTCATCTCGACATCTCTTCAACGACCACTCTTCTTGTACTCTTACTCTCTCCAGCTTCAAAAAGAGACACGCTCGCTCAACGACACTACACAGACAACTGCTCTTCAGCCCTAGCATCGCACGGCCCAGCGCCGGCACCCACCCATGGTCCTCTCGGCTCGCATCTCCATCTAATCTAGCTCGACTCTCGATCCTCGACGTCGCTGCTCTAGACCCCTCAACCTCTCTGGGCTCATATCGGCCTCCCTCAACCCCCGCCGCCATGAAGCGCTACGACGACGTGCCGCTGCCGTACTCCTCCAGCGGCCCCCTGCCCACACGCCGCCCGACAATCCGGGTCACTGGCGGCAACGATGCGCATGGCGCTCCAGGCGCGTACGGCAACCAGCTCTGTGTCCCCGGTAGTGGGACTATCAAGCGCAGCAAGACGCTCACGAGGCCCGAGCGACACGTCGCGCCCGAGCCCCTCATCAACCCGGCAGGCCAGGCCGATGCCGCGGCCCACGCAGCAGGCAACAAGCTCGACTGGTGGACTATGACTTCTTGGATCGTCACCTTTTGGGCACCAGCTGGGCTGCTGTCCATGGTTGGCATCAAGGAGCGCGAGTCCCGCCAAGCATGGCGAGAAAAGATCACCCTCGTCTTCATCGCGATCGTCATGGGCGCGTTCGTGGGCTTTGCAACCATGGGCCTGCAGAGCGCTCTGTGCCCTGGCGGACAGACGAACGCGGCCTACCAACTGCTCGGCAAGGCTGAGAGTGGGTCCACGGCCGTAAGTCACTAATCGCAGGTACACTGAGTATCTCTGGCTGGGCAGTCAACATCAACCAGTCCAAGCCCTTTGGCAACGTCGACTTTTACGCGCTCTCCAAACAGATGCACGGGCAGGATATCACCAACCTGTTCAAACGCGACGCCAGCAGCTATCCCGCCTGTACTTCAAAAGCAAAATACGCCTCCACGCCGCTCTGCCCCACCAGCGCCGGCGGCGACAAGGTCACCAACCAGACATTCTGCGTCTTGGAAACCTTGTCCAACTCTACCTTGCAAAAGCTCAACATCCAAAACTTGACCGTCTACGAGGGCTACTCGTGGGAGCAGGTCGCCGAGCTGACAAACTACATTGTCATCGACGGCACGGTACTCAACATGAACCCGTACATCCAGAGCAACCCCCAACCAGACGCCAAGGACCCGGTCGACACGATCATCCGTCAGGCGATTGCGGTGCAAAAGGCGTCAGGCAAGGACGTCACACGGCAGTTTTACAACCGCAAGGACACGCGCGAGGCGATCGCCTGCCTGACGACGCGGTATCACGCCGGGCACATTGACAAGATCACGCCTGGGTGCTTTGTCGCCGCCCTCTTCCTCTACGCCTCTCTGATTGTCATCCTGGCCGTCGTCTTAGTGCGCTTCTTCATGGCCATCTGGTTCAGCTGGTTCATCAGCCCCAGGCTCGTGACCAAGCCCAAGGGCCTGAATCGCCCAGGTATCGCCCCGACCGTCATGCCTGACGGCGCCAACGTGTCTGTACACAACCAGACCGGCACGGCACCGTGGGCCAACCCGAACGCCCAGTTCTCGCCCAACCCCGGCGCACCGCCAGTCATGAGCCTCGACCGCATCGGGTCCGAGCTCTTTACCGTCTGCCTGGTTACCTGCTACTCCGAGGGCGAGGAGTCGATCCGCTCAACCATCGAGTCCATCGCTGGCACCCACTACCCCGATTCGCGCAAGCTGCTGTGGGTAGTTTGCGACGGCATGATCACGGGCGCGGGCGAGAAGCAGAGCACGCCGGATATCTGTGTGGGCATGCTGGATGCTGACCCGCGGTTTGGCAACCCTCAACCGATGGGCTATATTGCCGTGGGCAGTGGGCCGAAGCGGGAGAACCGGGCGATGGTGTACGCTGGCCACTATGGTGAGCTTAGGGGGGACTATCCAGCTGACCGCAGTCACAAAGAACGGCCACCGCACACCCACCGTCATTGTCGTCAAATGTGGCATGCCATCCGAAGCGCACGAGAAGAAGCCAGGCAACCGCGGCAAGCGCGACTCGCAGCTGATTCTCATGAACTTCTTCTCGCGGGTCACGTACAACGACCGCATGTCGCCGCTCGACTACGACCTGTTCCGCAAGGTGCAGACCTTGATGGGCGTCACGCCCGACTTTTTCGAGCTTTGTCTCATGGTGGACGCAGATACACGCGTGTTCCCCGACTCTCTCGGGCACCTCGTCAACTGCATGGCAAACGACAACATGGTCATGGGGCTCTGTGGCGAAACACGCATTGCCAACAAGCGACAATCATGGGTCACTGCCATCCAGGTCTGGGAGTACTACATCTCGCATCACCACATGAAGGCGTTCGAGTCGGTGTTTGGTGGTGTGACCTGCCTACCAGGCTGCTTCTCAATGTACAGGATCAAGGCGCGCAAGGACACGGACAACGACTGGGTGCCTATCCTCGTCAAGCCCGAGATTGTGCGCGAGTACTCGCAGTCTGACGTGCGGACATTGCATCAGAAAAACCTGCTCCTCCTCGGCGAGGACCGTTTCCTGTCTACAATCCTCCTGCGCACCTTTCCCAACAGGCGAAACATATTCCTGCCGCAAGCACGCTGCCGCACCATCGCCCCAGATACCTTCTCCGTCCTCCTCTCGCAACGCCGACGATGGATCAACTCGACGGTGCACAATCTCATGGAGCTCGTCCGCGTGCGCGATCTTTGCGGCACGTTCTGCTTCTCGATGCAGTTCGTCGTCTTTATGGATCTCGTCGGCACGGTCGTTCTCCCGATTGCCATTTGCCTTACCGGCGCTCTGGTCATCAACTCGATCATCACCCCGCCGAGAAAGTTTGAAGAGGCCATCCCGCTCATGCTCCTCGCCGCGGTGTTGGGTCTGCCGGCGATCCTGATCATCATCACTACACGCAAGATGGTCTACGTCGCCTGGATGCTCATCTACCTGTGCGCGCTGCCAATCTGGAACTTTGTCCTCCCAGTGTATTCCTTCTGGCACTTTGACGACTTTTCCTGGGGCGAGACGCGGCGAGTAGAAGGCGAGGTGGTGGACAAGGCGGGCCACAGCGACAAGGACAAGTCGGCCGTGTTTGACGGAACAACGATTCCGTTGCGGCGCTGGGACGACTGGGAGCGGTCGCGGCTGCGCAAGCTGCGGCGCGAGGAGAAGCGGCGCCGGGACATGGAGAAGATGCACGGCCGCGGCTTCTACGGGGACGACGACACTCTGGCGGCCCCGGACCGTGGCTTTGCGCGCGACACGGACAGCGACGCGGGCTCGATCATGTCCGCCGACGACGTGTGGGGCGCCGACGTCGGCGCGTACGACGAAAACCACCCGGCCTACCCGCCGCCGCCGACGGCCCTACCGCCTGATCCGGCAACCGCGCGCGCCTCGCGCGTAGTGGGCCAGGACGAGATGGCGGCGATTCTGGACCAAGGATTCGAGGAGGCGCCTATGGCGCCTGCGAACGCGCAGTGGCGGAACGACCGGCGTGCGCCGAGTCCGCTGCACCGCCCTGGGCCGAATTCGAGCGGATACTCCAGTACGACGAGCAGCGCGCGCGGGAGCGACGGATACCCGCGCGCGGACGGGTATGTCGAGGTTGGAGGGCGGGGCGGTGGGAGAGGCAGCGGCGGCAGCGGTAATGGACCCGGCGTGGTAGTGGGGGAGAGCACGAGTGTGGAGCGCCACGCTAATGGCCACGCGCGCCAACGGAGCGGTAACGGCTACGCCATGGGGCCGCTTTAGTGCATGTGCTATGTACAACATATTTAGCGCGCGCGGAGCGCGAGGAGAGGAGAATTGAAGTGGTGCAGATGGGCTTAGGCCACGAGGCCGCGCTCCTGGATCTGTGCAGCGAGGCTCTCGACCTGTCGTCAGCACGGAAGAAAGCCGAGGCTGCGCATTGGATGCAGCAATGGCAAGAGCTGATCAAAGACAGGCAATAGCTCGAACCACATCGCCCGGACGACTCACCTGCGTGGCCGTCGCGCGGATCCGCTCGTCCCACCGCTCGGTCCAGCTGACGGGCTCGATGGGCGCTTCGGTGCGCTCAATGCCGAGGCCGCCTGCGGTGCCCTGCCCGTCGCCATCGTCCTGCGTGCGGGATTCAAAGTAGAGCAGCGCCAGCGGCTGGTCGATCCAGGCGCGGAGACTGGGGTCAGCTCAGCAGCTGTGGTGGGCAGGGCCGCGATATATTATCTCGTCGGCATTCGCCAGATTGGAATGAGGTCAAGTTATCTCGTGCCAAAGCCAGTCATGGCTCTCAATGGACAGATCGCACTCACCGGCCCTGCTCGATCATGCGCCGACTCATGTCCTCGGCCGCGCGTGCGTCCGTACCGAGCAGCTCACCGAGGGAGGCGAACGAGATGTTGGCGTACACCTGGCGTCAGCTGAAGGCACATTATTACCCACCTTGGCACACGCGCCGACATTGTGCTCGCGCACAGCGCGCTCCAGCACCGTCCCGCCGCCCTCCACCTGCGCGCGCTGGTGGTCCTCCAGGCCCTTTTCAAACTCGGCCACCTCGTCCCGCCGCACAATATACTCGAGCAGCATCTTGCGCAGCATGCTCCCGAGATGCGGGGGGAGGGAGGTCTGCACGCGCTCGTCGCGGTTAAGCGACGCGAGCATGCGCGAGCGCTGCGGGCCGGCGGGCGCGAGGATGCTCGTCGTCACGGCCGAGGACAGCATCAGAGTCCTGTCCCCCTCGTCGATGAGCGTGTTCAGGCTGACCTCGTGATACTTTTGCGCGGCCTCTGTGAAGCGCGCCGCAAAGTCTAGCAGCCGCGCCTGGGAGAGTCGGTAGGAGAGCTGCGTCTCCTTGTCCGTGCTTGTGTGCACTAGGAGGGAGGCGCGGGAGAAGTATGTCTGCGCCAGCCCCGACTCGCCACACTCGAGCAGCAGCCGGACGATCTTGAGGTACACTGCGAGCTTGTCGTCGTCACTGATTAGACTGCCGTCAGCGGAACCTGGGTGGGGGACGAACCGGCTCCCGCCGTCGAGGGGGATCTTCATCAGTGCCCTCGCGGCGCCGATCCAGTCTTCATCAGCCATGCGCACAAGACTGAGCGCATGCCGCAGCGCGGTCGTCTGCTCCTCGCACCACCCGGCCGGCTCCACGGCTAAGACGCCCTCAATGACCTGCGCGCGCGTCTCGCGCGGCATGCCCTTGCCTGCCGCGTCCCAGCGCGTGCGGTCCTCCTCCTCGTCTCCGAGCTGGAAGGACGGCACGTCCAGCCCCGAGCTCAGAGCAGCCACAAAGGCGCCGAGCACCCGTCGACCAACGACCATGTTCATGCTTGTCGACAGCGTAAAATGGCGCCCGAAGGCGGTGAGGCTTGCGGCATCCGGCGACGAGAGGAGGGAGTCGAGGAGGGAGAGGTAGGCGCTTATCCTGTCGCGCTGGTTGCTGCTGTCAGCGGGGCCGTTGGGGGGTGTACGCTATAGATGCTGCCGAGGCGAGCTTTGCCTGCAGCTCGTCGACGTCCATGATGAAGGGAGTGTTGTTGATGGTGAGCAGGTTGATGTCATCTGGGCAGTTGTAATGCATTAGGATTGGTTTTTAATACTGCCCGGACTGTCCTTATGGGCATTAGGATTTATGAGCCTGACAACTGCAGGACCACTCAGTGTCAGGCCCACCCTGCGTCACTGACTGGGCATTGCTGTCCTCGACGTCTCCATCCATCTCAACCACCATGTCGCGACTCCCGCCCCTTGTCATCGACAATGGCACGGGATACACCAAGATGGGGTGAGTACGGCGCCGCGCGGGATCGCTGGGAGTGAGGACTTTGGCCGACGTGCACTAGAGGTCAAGGCGGTCTCCCGAGAGACGTTGCGAGGTCACGCATCGAGCAGCGGCAGCAGCAGCCCTTCTCCCGAACCACCCTATTCTACGCAGTGATACTCACTGACCACAGCTTCGCCGGCAACTCGGAGCCGTCCTTCGTCTTCCCCACCGTGATTGCGACGCAGCAGTCGTCGTCCGGCAGCTCGGCGTCCAGCGGGCGGCGCGCACCGCCCCCTGTAGCCAGCAAGCCTGGCCACCTGGCCACCAAGTCGGGGAGCATCCAGGACCTCGACTTCTACATTGGTGACGAGGCGATAGCCAACTCAAAGTGGGTTCAGCTAATGGCATCGTACTGAGCTGACCTCAGGACGTACGGCCTGCACTACCCCATCCGACACGGCATGATCGACAACTGGGACCACATGGAGCGCTTCTGGGAGCAGAGCATCTTCAAGTACCTCCGCGCAGAGCCCGAGGACCACTATGTCCTTCTGGTGGGTTGTTACGCGACTGTGCTAACCTCAGACGGAGCCGCCCCTCAACCCGCCCGAGAACCGCGAGAACACGGCCGAGATCATGTTCGAGTCGTTCAACGTCGCAGGTCTCTATATTGCCGTGCAGGCGGTGCTCGCCCTTGCTGCGTCCTGGACCTCCAACAAGGTCACCGAGCGGACGCTGACTGGTGTCGTTATTGACTCTGGAGACGGTGTCACCCGTAAGTCCTCCATCCTGCTGCTCTGACATTAGACACCATCCCCGTCGCCGAGGGCTATGTCATTGGCTCGTCCATCAAGCACATCCCCATCGCCGGCCGCGACATCACCTACTTTGTCCAGCAGCTGCTGCGAGACCGCGGCGAGACGGCGCAGATCCCGCCCGAGGACCAGCTGCGCGTGGCCGAGAAGATCAAGGAGGACTACACCTATGTCTGCCAGGACATTGTAAAGGAGTTTAGAAAGTACGACAGCGACCCGTACCGGTACTTTGCGCGGTTCGCGGGCGAGCACAGCGTGACGGGACGGGTAGGTCCAATCTCTAGGCTCCAACTGACAACAGAAATACGAGATTGACGTCGGGTACGAGCGCTTCCTGGCGCCCGAGATCTTCTTCAACCCAGAAATCTACAGCTCCGACTTTCTCACTCCCCTTCCCGAGGTTGTCGACACAGTGATCCAGACCTCGCCGATCGATGTCCGTCGCGGCCTGTACAAGAACATTGTCCTCTCTGGCGGTTCGACAATGTACAAGGACTTTGGCAAGCGGCTGCAGCGCGACGTCAAGGCGATCGTCGACGGCCGAGTCGCCGCGTCCGAGGTGCACAGCGGCGGGTACATGAAGTCGTCTGGGGTCGAGGTCAACGTCATCAGCCACAAGCGCCAGCGCTATGCCGTCTGGTACGGCGGCTCGCTCATGGCGCAGACTGCCGAGTTCTACAACGTCTCCCACTCGCGTGCGGACTATGAGGAGTATGGCCCGAGTCTTGTCCGCCGCTTTTCCGTGTTCGGGAGCGCGTCGTAATTGTATGAAGCTGTGTTACGATGAGTGTGGAGGGCATGCGGCAAGCAGCAGCACCAGTGCCAACTACTTGAGTCTTGCTCGCTGTCGAACATGTCGCCGCCACAAGTGATCGACGTGGCTGGGACCTCGATTACGTCATCGTGGGATGCCCGGTTATTAGCTGATCTTTGAATTGCTCCTCATCTCTTTCTCTCTCTTCTCCTCAGCATCGCCAGCAACAGCACCAGCAACAGCAACAGCACCAAAGCCGTCTTTTGTGTGCGAAGAGGAGCAGCTGGAACGACTGGCGAGCTCGACGCAGCAACTGCCGATCGATAGTCTCATTCCCGCGACATGGGAGTCGCTCCCAAGCATCCCACCTTTGCGGTGCGGCCACGGAGACGCAGCTCTGGCGCGCATAGCAACACACATCCCGCTGTCGCAGAGCTGAAAGGCCGGCGCGCACCGAGACGCTTGAACACGGCGCCCAAACCGCTTGGCTGGCTTGATGAGCTGCTCGAGCGACCCCAGATGCTCGTGGGCACAGTCTGCGTGGCCGTCTTCTTGTGAGTCGCAGGGCATGTCCCACGCTGACGCTAGACTTGGTACAGCAATTAGTGTCTACGCCGAGAGCTCGATATCGACCTCGCATCTCCACCACGTTCACAACACTGCACCTCTAAGAGCAGCGTACTTTGCCCAGAAGCACAACCACTTCAACAAATGGTTCGTCAAGCGATGCTGGGGCTGGACCGCAGCAATCTACCTGCTCCATCTCTTCACGTCACCTGGAACACCGCCAATTCCCAGCTCGGCGTGCTCGCAAGGTCGTGTCAACCCTGCTCTGCATGCGCAGGCAGTGCCAGGTCGCCGAAGTCGCGCTCAGCGTCTTGCCGCTCTCGTCCTAGCATCCCTGGCTTGGATTCTGTTCACAGCGTGGTGCTTCGGCGCTGGCCTCGGCGACAGGATTATCCAAATGTCCGGCGGGACCTGTACTGTTTCCCTCCCGCCTGGCATTATGGACATTGGTGCGCTCGAACCACTGCTGCCGCCAGGCCACACGACGCCGATACTCCACTCGTCCGTCCCCGACCCGCACCGTGTAGGTGGTCGTGCGGAGCGTGAAAGGATCTACCTCCCTCTCCCCGAGACTTTCTGCGCGCACCGGACTCCGCTGAACGCCAACACGCACCCGCGACTGTTTGCCGTGTTGGCCGCCGCGCACGAGGCTCATGAGAAGATCCACGCAGCACTCCACCTGCCTCCGCCGAGATGGCACGGCGGGTTCGACATCAGCGGGCACGCCTTCCTGCTCACTCTGGCGGCGATCATTCTCGCGGCCGAGCTTGCACCGTCTTGGCGCCGCGGCCTCGCTAGGAGCCGCGGGTACGAGCGCAGTGGCCGGCGCGGGCTGGTGTACAACCTCCATGTCGCCTCCACCGCGCTCGGGACGCTTCTCATCGGTCTCTGGATCCTGATGCTCTTTGTGACCGCGGTATACTTTCACGACGTGGACGAGAAGCTCGCGGGTCTGGGTAAGTCCAGCTGTGATGCCTAGCACTAAGCTGACCTCAGGCCTCGGCATTTTGGCCGCCACGGTGGTCCACTTTGCCATCCCGGCCTCAGCGACGCCCGTGATCGAGTACAAGATCCGCGGGCCCCAGCGCCGGCCGACGCGCGAGAGCAGCCCGCCGCTCATCACGGTCGAGGACGACGAGGAGCGCGAGCGCGTCGAGAATGCTGTCGATTCGAGTCCGGAGGCGCACACTTCTGCGCTGCCTACGACCGACAGCCCGTTGAGACTTCGCCCGGTCCAGGTGCCGGTTCTCGGGGCTGTGGGCCGCGATGGGCTTGCTGTGCACCACGATCATCATGACTAACTGAATGCAATGCTTGTACTGGATGGGAGTCTGACGTGTGACTAACTTTGCACCTTGACGGCCGCGGTCCCCGTCACCAAGTGATGATCTTCTCTCGCCATCTCCAGCAATCACTCGTGTTCACCCTCTCCGCACACACCGTCTCACCTCATCCCATCCTTCCTCTTACCCATTTCTTCCCCTCCCTCTCCCGCTCCTCCATAAACGCTCTCCCGCAGCCCAGCATGTCGGACGACGGCTGGCCGATCAATCAGAACGAGCCAAACAGTGAGCCCTTCCCACTCTCCACTAATGCAGACATCGCGTACGATGACGGCTGGCAAAGTCCTCCGCCTTTCTTCCCCCGCGCGCAGCCTCGGCCCTCCCTAGCCCCGTTGAGCCTGTACAACGCCCAGCGGTCCTTTAGCAACATCCCCGAGCGATACACTCCCCGGGAGTCCACCCCCTCAAACTACCGCCAGCCACCCCACCTCAACGCCAGGCCACCTTCCCTCAACACACGGTCTTCCGACATTGCCATCCGCCCGCCTCTGCCGATGGGTAATGGGCACAAGCCCCAGTATAACATCCGCGAGCGGCGACTGGGGAGTAATGGCGAGCGCGCTATAGGCCAGCAGGAGAAGAACCTACCCGCGCAACCTTCCTCATTGGGCGTGGGCTTTGGGCCGTACCAGAAGTCGCCGCACCAGACGTCCAACGAGCGCAGGCGTGGGTTCGAGAGCGACGGCGAGAGCCTGCGGGGTGTTGGTCTGCGGGAGGAGGCTCAGGCTGTCAAGAAGCTGGCCGTGGGTGATGTCGTGGATGTCAAGCGGGAGTCGGGGGATGAAGAGTGGCATAAGGTCAAGTCGGACGGCGAGGTCAAGCTGGACGTGAAGCAAGGAGTCCAGCAGATCATGAAGCAAGGGGTCGAGAACGATGTCAAGCCCACCCTCAAGCAGGTGACCACGGAGTGCAAGCCGCAACCGATGCGCGGATTCAAGCCCGACCTCAAGCCTGATATCAAACACAACAGCGGCATGCCCGATCTCAAGCTCAGCCTGCATGCCCGTCATCCACCCGGCCCAGGCGCCAACAACAGGCCGCCGTGGGCCACCACGGGGCAAGCCGCAAGGTTCGACCTGCCCGACCTCCCATACAACCCCAGCACACACAGCAGCAAGACCGAGAGCGATTCCAGCGGCTCTGACACATCTACCGAACGCGGCCCGAGTGCCGCGGACACTCTCACGCACGCCACCCGCGGCACCAGTGCCACGACAAGCGAGGCGCGACACGCCATCTCGCCACCGACCATCTCTCGCGACGAGATGCTCAACATGACCCGCCAGTCTGCGAGCCATGCCAGTGCAAGCTCCGGGCAACGCCTTCCCGAGATTCAACGCTGGGTAGAGAGCACTGGCGCGCCATTTCCGTCTCCGATGTCGGTGCCGCGCGGGATCGTCAGTGCCCAGAGCGCCAAGCTGCCCGTACCCGCGGTCGCGAAGCTGCATATGCTTTCAGTCATGGAAACGGGTCGTCCCGTACCCGGCGCCTTCGTGGCGCCTGCACCTACGCAGACGACGAACGACGTCTTCAAGCGTCCTCCAGACAAGCCCACCTCGCCGACAGCAGCCAGCCTCCTGGCCGTCCTCACCTCTTCTCCAACTACCAATGTTGCGCCAGCCTCGACGCCGGCCAACCTTGAGCCCGAACCAGCTCGCCCATTATCCCCGCCGACGGTGAACATTATCAGCCCAACCCCCGCGCCAGACCGCAGCGATCACGATGAGCGCACAGCGGCACTCTGGGCCGCGCACACCTCGCTCTTCCAAGCCACAGCGGCCTTGGGCGCGGCAGGCCTGTTCGTCGCGCCCATGACGATAGCGACGGTCCAAGCGTCCCTCTGGCGCCACCTCGACGGCGTAAACGACGACGAGGCAATGTTGTCCGTCGCGGCGGCGCTGAAGCACATCCACTCCCCGCCCGCGCCTGCCAAGAACTTATGCGAGAAAGGACCAGCTCGGTACGACCGTGCGGTGTGCGACGGCTGCCACGAGTTATCTGCCGCCAAGGCCGCGCTCGAGGCCGGTGGGATGTGGTGCGCTGCGCGCATTGTGGCCTCTGTCGTTGATGTGGTGTGGTACCGCCTCCGCGCTGGACCAGAGGGTGACGGCGACGTCAGCGTGCGGGTTGGCGGTATTCTGCGTAGTTTGGCGAGCGAGAGTGTGTGTGAGGCGTGAGGGTGTGCGTGAGGCGTGATGGTGTGCTTGAGAGACATGGGTGAGGTAAGTTGAGCGGTCAGTGAGTTCATGAGAGGGACGGGTTCCTCAGAGAGCAGAGGTTGTAGAGAGCATGTATCAACCGTAACGAGCCAGCTGGAGGCCCTACGGTGCCAGCGGAAACCACGCCTCGATAAGCAAAATCGACAAGATGGCAAATCCCGGAATGCTGTAAGTCCAGATTATATCTTCTACCTCCTCGTGACTCCCCGTACCCTATTGTTCTCATCGTGAGCCGTCGCAGTCGTGTTTGGTGTCACTCAGCCAGAAGAGGCAGCGACCCCGTGTGTCACGGTGCCCGTGGAAGCCCCAGCCGCCACCCAGCCAAAAGTCCCAGCTCTGCGGGCAAAGCTGTCGGTACGCAATGTCCACAGCTTGGTCAATGCCCAAGTAGGCGCCACCCTCCAGTGGCTCTTGGAACAGCACAGTCCCGAAACCCTCTGTGATATCCTGTGCTTTGACTGCGAAGGAGTCAAGGGGTTGCCCACACCGGACGTCGATCCAAAGAGGCCAACAACATATTTGCCCACATTGGTGTTGTGGATGGCTAGGGCTGTCCCATCCTCGACCACCTAGTGAACCTTCTCCCCGACAGTGGGGTCGTCGACTTCATGTCTCGTGTTTCCGGCCTGACCGTCGACAACTACTACGGCCACAACCGGTGAGAACTTTTCAATGACATGGCTGATTGCAGTGATCGTGTGACTCTCGGTGGCCTATCGTCTCAGATATGCCGGGCCATGCGTGCCCAACTAGACTCCAAGGGCTTACCGCGCCGGCGTGTTTTCGTGCACTTTGGCTCCTCCAACCCAAAGTATCTGCAGCTGGCCGGTGGCACATCCAAACACAGCTTCATCGATCTACAAGCAAGCAGCGGTCTGGAGAAGGAAAATCACGCGCGCAGAAGTAACTCTCCCTGCCCGCAGCCGAGAGCACGCGAGCGCGATCACCCCTCACCCCCTCGCCCCCTCACGATCACCGAGGCCACACGCGAAGAGAGTTTAGCGCTCCCGCGTCGTCATGATGTTGGCGGAAAAAGTGGCTGACGTCATGTCGTGGAGTGGTTATAAAAGTGGCCGCGACATGTTCGTCGCTGCAGCACGAAGAACAAGAAGCACAGCATGACCAACCTCAACGCCATCTTCGAGGAGGCCTCGTCCATCGTCAAGAACCTGCCGCCCAGCGGCAAGGTGCAGTTCACCAAGGAGCAGAAGCTTGAGGTGAGTGGCAGTTGGGATGGGTCGGGTCGAGTGGGTTGGCGTCCTTGGCACCGCGGCGTTATGCGCTGCAGAGCGAGTTGCCAGCTGCAGGAGTCTCGACGCCGACAGCTGCCAATGTCAGTGCTGACATCAGCTCTCTGGCCTGCACCAGCAGGCGACCGATGGCGACTGCAAGGACCAGGAGCCCAAGGACAAGCAGGCCAAGAAGGAGCACGATGCGTGGATGGAGAACAAGGGGATGGACCAGAACGACGCCAAGCAGAAGTATGTGAACGCACTGAAGCGGGTGAGTCAAGAGAGTCGCGGGGTCTCTTGTCGCGGATGCCGCAAGCAGACGGTTTGAGGCCGGCCAGCGAGCATACCCTCAGTACTGACTGCAGATCCTCAAGGAGATCGACGAGGGCGAGAGCAAGTCCTTGCTCGACCAGCTTGACGCTGCTGCCTAGTTTAGTACATGCAGAGTCTGAAGTGATAATATTGCGATCAGTTCTCTCAAGAGCCCCGAACAGACTGTCAGGAAGCGGCGTGAATGATACATCTATCTATAGTCCATCTCAGTCGACTAGTAGCGGTTCATGCGGGCGGCCTTGCGGTCCCTGCGGCCGCAGCAGCAGGTGAAGAGGCTCATGGCGGCACCGATAAGCAGGCAGACAACAGCAGCGAGCGTGCACCAGGTAGCGATGCCGTAGGTGGCCGTGATGCCCGAGTTGCCCTCGACGGCGCTCTTGACCTTTGCGAACAGGGCAAAGTCGATGGCCATCGCGACGACGCCGACGAGGAAGGCGGCGAGCGAGAAGAAGGCGGCGAAAAAGTATCCACACTTGTCGGACGCGGCGGCGATGATGAAGGCGAAGAACGAGATGCCGCACGCGATTGGGTGCAGCACCAAGGCCTTGGTGAGCCCGTTCGGGATGCCGGCGCGGGTCGCCACCTGCGCGCCGTTTGCGACCTGCGACACGATGGCATTCAGGTCGTAGCCGAGCGTCGTCTTTGTGCAGATGTCGTTACCCGTGCGTGTTTGGCACATGCCCCACGCGCCAAAGAGGTAGCGGGCGCCATTGTTGTTGACCTCCATAAAGCCCCATTTCCGGATGTGGACCACGGGCGCGGAGACTGAGGTGAGCGAGGGACTAAGGGTGAGACGCACTGCTCGCGATGAGGAAGAGCACAAAGGCTGCAAAGATGAAAAAGCTCGACACGCCAGAGAGGACGCCCATGGTGTTGTTGTGGGTGGCAAGAGAGTAAGTGGTGTTGACGATTGTTGTGAGCTCAGTTACCCGGTCAGCTGTTATATCCTCGCGCGGACCAGCCATCGCAGCAGAGGTCGCAGCGCTGCTTGGCGGCGGCGATGCATGACGACGAGCACCGCCGGCATTCCTGCTGCAGCGGCACCGCCACGGCCCATCCGCCCTGAGTGCCGTGACGCTATGCTTAACGTCTTTCGTCATAGATCTTGGATGGCTTGTGCTCGAGTGGAGTGCATCGAGTGGAGCACGCTTCGCTTCGGACTGTGCATGTGTTGCGGACACTGCCCGCAGATGCTGCGTGCGTGCGGCTGCGTGCTTGCGCTGCAGACTGCCAGTCGGTGTTGTGCGCGATTTTGTCAACAGATCCGTCGGCTTCGGGAGGAGCTTGGTATGAAACCGCGGCTCCTCAGCCGCGCTCGTCGGTTGCCACCGCGCTGCCTGCAAGGTCTGGAACTTGAGTAGGGATGATCGAGGGCAATCAGTCGCGATCAAGAAATACACAGGAGAGCTAGACAAACAATACAGCCAAAGTTCGGTGAGATGGCAAGATGGCAGGCGGCGCAGAGAGGCGTGTACACTCCGCGAGCCAGCAGCGACAGCTCTGCAGGATTGGTTCTGCGGCTCGCTTGCAGCTACCGGCTGCCAGGCGGAGACCGCTCCTTGAGCTCAACCCCAGGTATCATGCCAATGAGGCGTATCTTGACCTGCATCGCCTCGTCGTCCTCCTCTGCGAGTCAGCCAAGCCTTATTCGTTACTCACCCTCTGCTGGCGTTAACACCACTGCTGGCGTGGGTAAAGATGCGGTGCCCTTGCTGCTGGAGCGTCGAGCGACGGGTCCATGCGGCGGGCCCGCTGGCGGGCTGGATGGCGTGGGTGGTGTGGGGAGCTGGCGCTGGGACTCTCTGCGTGCAGGCGGCGGAGGTACTGGGGGAGGCTGTGGGACCGGTGGTCGCTGTCTGGACGGCTCTGACGCTCGACGCAGATCCATCGCGCTCGGGGGTACAGGGCCTGTTGGGCCTGATGCTCGGCGGCTATCTGTTGGGCTCGTCGGGGACTCTGGTGCTGGAGATGTCGACTTTGGGCGTGAACTCGGGATCGGCGGCGGCGGGAGGACAGTGTAGCTCGGCGGCGGTAGCTCCGAGCAGCCCGAATCGGCGGTCGCGCCGTGCTTTTCAGGCAGTTTATCAACCTGATACGCCGCGCTCTGCGGTTGAGGCCAGCTTACCGGTGGCGCCGTGTACTGGGACACAAACGGCTCGGCACTGGCTGGTGACATCATGGGCTGCATCGGGGGTGAGCCCAATGCCATCGGCTGCATCGGGGGCGAGCCAAGCGCCATGGACTGCATCGGCGGCGATCCCAGCGGTGGGGTCTGCAGGGGCGCTGCCCACGGCTCGGGCTGCCACGGCGGCGACTGTGGCGTGTAGTTGTTCCAATTGTTGTTGTTGAACTGCGTGTTGCCGTACTGGTCCCACATCGGCGGACTACTCGGTGCTGGCGGCACATACGAGTTGTTGTACCCACCGCCATTGTATCCGCCACTACTGCCGGCGTGGTAGGACCCATGTACCCCTCCGCCTAGGCTGCCGTGGGACCGATGGGTGCGGGCGTGCGGCACGCGAGGGTCGCAGGCATAGTCCTTGGGCGAGGTTGGCGCGGTCGGCGACATGGGTTGCGCATACTGCTGCTGCGCATAGTATGGCTGCTGCTCTGGCTGTTGCTGCTGCTGCTGCTGCGGTGGCGGCGGTGCGCCGTATGGTGTCCAGTTGGACATTGCTGGCGGAGAGTGCAATGTGAAGGATGAGTTCGGGCCGAGGTGCCTGAAACGCACAGCCAAGCCGTGGTATGCTTGATCCTCCGTCCTTGGCATTTCGCAGCAACAGTGGCAGCCATGGTACCAGGCTACGAGCCCCAGAATCCGCGCTACAGTCCGCATAAGCCGCGAGAGAAACAGGCGTCGAGCATCTTTTGCGGGTATCGCGCGTTTCGCCCGCCGTGGGCTAGGCGGACGTTGTGGTATGTGGTCTCCCAGTCCTTGTCCAGCACCTCGACAAGGCGTTTGTGTACTGACACAAGAGTCATCTCTGGCGGAATACTAATGTCAGACGCGCCCTGCAGGCCACGTACTAAGGCTCGATTGGAGTGGACGCAGCGACCTTGATCTTCTCGATGAGGTCCTTCTCGTCACTCGAGTTGTACGAGTACACTTACGGCGGGCCGACGAGCTGTAACGGGCCATGCTGAAAGTAGGAGCTAGGTCAGCTCTACCCTGTGACTCCCTCACTCCTTGAATGTCTTCCAGTCCGTTGGAATCGGATCGTGGTGGTACGGCACCACCACGGGAACACCGAGACATCTGGCATCAGATCAATCTCTTCAGCACCCACAGAGCCCCGTACGGCGTCGGCGAGATCTCGGGCTTGCCAACGCCGAGCAACACCTTGGCCTTGCTGACAGGGTCGACATAATCGGGTCGCGGCAGGGCGCCAAAGCTCTCCACGCCCTCTGGGACCCTGCCATAGGCCGTCGACCACAGCTTGATGTCCGCCGAGGATAGGCCCGCCACAATGCGCGCCCATCCGCCCTCGGCGTGAACTGCGGGGTTCACCCAATTCGTGAGGTAGTCTGTGTCACACGGGCATCTAAAGTACACTCACATTCAAGCTTGGCGAGGATCAGAGCTGCGCGGCTCCTCTTCTCCCATGGCACAGGCTGCGCGGCCAGACACGCCGCCTCGATCGATATCGGGAGCCAGGTGTGTCGCGGGTAGGCGAACGGCGCCATCTCCCACTCACTCCCGAGGACGTGCATGCTGTACTCCTCCGCGCCGTGCATGTCCCATTTGGGCCCAACATTCTGCGCGTGCCCGGCGTACTTTTCCGGCCGGCTGTCCCACTTTTATAAGCTGGTTCGCGAGGAGACGCACAAAGCTGAAGCCAAAGATGCGCCATGCGGGCAGCTTGCCGAGGTTGTCCTCCGGGACGCTGATGCTGTGCGAGCTGTTTGCGCTGGCAGACACGCAAAGGTCCTCGGGCCGCACACACGCGGGATGCGTGATGCATCGCAACCCCCGCTCAGACTCCGTCCAGTACATGTGTCTGGCTCAGCTTACCCTCACGAAACACTCACACGACACTGTCCAGCATGCGCGTCAGGCGCCAGACAACCTCCTCGTGCTTCTCCTGATCAAACACCAGCAGGGCATATCCCTCCTCGCGCACGAGCTTGAGCTATCGTCAGCGGCGCCAGCAGCACACGCACGATGGGCGCAACCCAAATGACCTCCCCCGGTCCGCCCCCGTCAGTCAGCTCGGCCGACTCGGAGTATCCGTAGTCGGTCACGATCAGCGGCCTGGCCGGACACGGCACGACGCCCAGCGCACATCGCTCCGCGTGCCCGAGCGCTCGACGCTGTTGAAGCGACAAGTGTCCAAAGTCGGGCGAGCGACGCACGCTTTCGAGCTGCCGGAACTGCGTCGCGCGCACACACCTGGGCGTGTCGTGTTCCGGCCCTTTGTGCGGGTCCCAGGTAGCGCACGCATTGATGGTGCTCTGGGGCAGAAGGCGTCCGAGCGCGGGGTCGCTTGCCTTGAGCAACAGCAGACTGCCGCACAGCCCGAGCGCGATAAAGAGGAGCCCGGGGCAGCGCAGCGGCCGGCGCGGCTCGACTGCTGGCTTGTTGCCCAGCAGGCCGCTCTCCACATCTAAATCGTCCAAAGTCATCGGGCGGCGGTTGTGAGACGTTGCGAGAGAACAGTCGGGCTATCTGAGAAGAACACAAGGGCTACTCCGCATCACATGGGCATTATGGCGTCGCTTGCCGACGGTATCCTGGGCTTCCGTCCCCATCCACAGGAAGAAACACGAGGAGTGTCCGTAGCGAAAGAATGCAACGGAGACGAACTAAAACGCGGAACGGCAGTTGTGGCGCTGGCAGGCGCCTCAACTGATCCGTCGCGCATATTCGACCTCTCGGTTGCGCCGTGACTCGCAAGAACCAGAGCGAAGACGTGATCAGCTTGCGAGCAAGCACATGGCTGCGGGCAGTGCAGTGGGAGTCACGCCGATCTCCCCTTCGCAACTTGTCACATCCCAGGCCGCCACGAAAATGCGCCAAAAATTGACAATAATCACTGAAACTACCACAAGCGACCCAACGCCGCTTCGACACTTCTGAACTGCATAGAACAAACTAAAAAACACTCTCGTGAATGCCCCAATACTACTTATTCTTCACATTCCTGCTTCTCTGCATTATCTTTCTTCGCACCTAAGGCCCGTGGGTGGTGTGTGCGCCGGTGCCAGTGGTGCCGTGGGCGCCCGT
This sequence comes from Cutaneotrichosporon daszewskae, assembly GCA_002335585.1. Classification (NCBI taxonomy): domain Eukaryota; kingdom Fungi; phylum Basidiomycota; class Tremellomycetes; order Trichosporonales; family Trichosporonaceae; genus Cutaneotrichosporon; species Cutaneotrichosporon daszewskae. The sequence continues at coordinate 1,822,643 of BEDX01000002.1, read as the reverse complement.
GGTGTCGTGGGTGCTCGACGAGCCGCCGGTAAGGTCGCTAACGGCCTCCTTGATCTTGCTCAGCAGACCGCCGCCGGAGCCGGACTCGTGCGAGCCGTGGCCAGTGGTGCTGTGGCCAGTGGTGCCCGTCGTGCCGTGGCCGGTAAGACCACCAGTGTGGCCAGTGGGGGCGCCCGTGCGGTCGTCGCGGCCGTCGTGGTCACGGTCGCGTCCACCAGTGAGGCCACCAAGGCCGGCGCCAGTGTGTGAACCAGCACCAGTAGGAGCACCGGTGCGGTCGTCGCGGCCGTCGTGGTCGCGGTCGCGTCCACCAGTCAGGCCACCAAGGCCGGCGCCAGTGTGCGAGCTAGCACCAGTGGGAGCACCGGTGCGGTCGTCGCGGCCGTCGTGGTCGCGGTCACGGCCGCCAGTCAGACCGCCAGTCAGACCCGAGCCAGTGTGCGAGCCGGTCAGACCGGTGCCGGTGCCGTGCGAGCCAGTCAGGCCAGACCCGGTCGTCGAGCCGTAGCCGCCAGTGCTGCCAAGGTGGCTGCCGGTCGTCCCAACGTTGGAGCCGGTGAGACCGTGCTGGCCGGAAATGTCAGAGTGGCCGCCGGCCTCGCGGCGGACCTCGTGGCCGACACCCCCCTGGTTGCCGAGGGTGGTGCTGTCGGGCGCGCCGTAGTCAACGCGCTGGGTGCTGCCGGGCGCGCCGCCGAGGGACGTGCCGGTGGTGCTGCCGTGGTGGCCAGTCGCGTGCGACGCGGCCGTGGCAGCAGCAGCGCCAGCGGCACCAGCGCCGAGGGTGGAGCCGGTGTGGTGCGAGCCGTGCGAGCCAGTCACGCCCGAGCCAGTGGTGCCGTACGAGCCAGTGCCCGTACCGGGGGTGCCGTGCAGACCCGAGACACCCGAGGTGGGGCCGTGGGTGGCCTCGCGGCCAGCCATGGCGGAGGCGGCGCCGTGGTCGGAACCGTGGTGCCCGGTGGTAACGGAGTGGTGGTGGCCAGTCACGTCGCGGTCAGAGCCAAAGGTCGAGCCGGTCGTGCCAGTTGCGGCAGCGACACCGTGGTGGGGGCCGTGGTGGCCGGTGTTGTCACCGAAGCCGGTGCCAGTGCCAGAGGTGTGGTGGCCGATGCCGGAGCCGGTGGTGGAGCCGTGCTGGTTGTGGTGGCCCATGGCGGCGGCACCTGTACCAACGGCAGCGGCGCCAGCGGCAGCAGCACCAAGGCCAGAGTGGCCAGTTCCGTGCTGCCCGGAGTAGCCGGAGCCAGTGGGAGCGCCAGTTCGGTCGTCGCGACCGTCGTGGTCGCGGTCGCGGTTGTGGCCAGTGAGGCTGTTCAGGGCGCCGCGACCAGGCTGCGAGCCAGTGGGAGCTCCGGTGCGGTCGTCGCGGCCATCATGGTCGCGGTCGCGGCCGCCGGTGAGGCCACCAGTGAGACCCGAGCCAGTGTGCGAGCCGGTGTGCGAGCCAGTAAGACCGGAGCCGGTGTTGGAGCCAGTCAGCCCAGTGCCGTGCGAGCCGGCGAGGCCGGTACCGCCGTGCGAACCAGTGAGACCAGTACCAGTGCCCGTGGTCGAGCCAACGCCACGGTCACCAGTGACGCCGGTGCCGGAGTGGGAGAGACCAGCGCCAGTGCCAGTGTGGCCGAGGCCAGTGCCGTGCGAGCCTGTGAGGCCGCTGCCAGTGGTCGAGCCCTGGTTGTGGTGGTGCATCGCGGCAGCACCGGCAGCACCAGCTGCGGCGCCGGCACCGAGACCAGCACCAGAGTGGTGGCCGGTCGTGCCATGCTGGCCAGTAAGGCCGGAGCCAGCGTGAGAGCCAGTGAGACCCGTGTGCGAGCCAGTGGGCTGGCCAGTGCGGTCGTCGCGGCCGTCGTGGTCGCGGTCGCGGCCACCAGTGAGGCCGCTGGCCAGGCCGCCAGTGTGCGAGCCAGTGGGCTGGCCAGTGCGGTCGTCGCGGCCGTCGTGGTCGCGGTCGCGGCCACCAGTAAGGCCACCGGTCAGGCCGCCCGTACGCGAGCCAGTGGGGGCACCGGTACGGTCGTCGCGGCCATCGTGGTCGCGGTCACGCCCGTGGTGCGCCGCAGCGCCAGCAAGGCCAGCGCCAGCGGCACCAGCTGCGGCAGTGCTACCGAGGTGGCTGGTGCCAGAGCGGTCGCCGACAGTGCCACGGGAGTCGTCGCGGACTCCACGCTCGTCGTCACCAGTAGTGGGCTTGTCGGCACCGGCGTTGCCGGTTTCAGTGTTCTTGGCAGTGAATGCGTCGTCGCGGAACTCCTCCTTGGAGATGCCCATGTTCTTGAGCGCCTGCTGCATCACGCGGTCCTCGGCGGTGATGCCGTCGCCACGAACAGCCTGAGCGGGGACCGAACCGTCGTCGGGAGAGCGCTCAACGGCGTCCCCGGCGTGCAGGTCGCGGCCGACGTCGTCGTGGCCGCCGACTCCACCAGGAGCAGAGGTAAGGTTGGATGGCGCGGACTCGGAGCCAGCACCTGGGGCGACGGAGCCAGAGGTACTCTCGTGGTGACGCGCAGCTTGGGCCGCAGCGGCGGCGCCAGCAGCACCAGCGGCGCCAGTTGCGGCGGTGCTACCGTGGTGTCCGGTGGGAGCCCCAGTCCGGTCGTCACGGCCGTCATGGTCGCGGTCGCGACCGCCAGTCAGGCCAGTGCCGCTGTGTCCGAGACCAGCGTGCGAGCCGGTCGGCGCGCCAGTGCGGTCGTCGCGGCCGTCGTGGTCACGGTCACGACCACCGGTCAGGCCAGTGCCACTGTGTCCGAGACCAGTGTGCGAGCCAGTTGGCTGGCCAGTGCGGTCGTCGCGCCCATCGTGGTCGCGGTCGCGGTGGCCCGACGCAAGGTGGGAACCAACCGCGCCGGCAGCTGCGCCGGCGCCGAGGCCGGCGGCAGTGCTGCCGTGTCCGTGGCCAGTGTGCTGGCCCGTGGGAGCGCCAGTGCGGTCGTCACGACCATCGTGGTCGCGGTCCCGACCGCCGGTCAGGCCGCCAAGGCCACCGCTAGTGTGCGAGCCAGTGTGGCCAGTAGGAGCGCCGGTACGGTCGTCACGACCGTCGTGGTCGCGGTCGCGCCCACCGGTGAGACCACCAAGGACACCACCGCCAGTGCGAGAGCCAGTGGGAGCGCCGGTGCGGTCGTCACGGCCGTCGTGGTCGCGGTCGCGGCCGCCAGTCAGGCCACCGAGGCCGCCGCCAGTGTGCGAGCCAGTGTGACCGGTAGGAGCGCCAGTACGGTCGTCACGACCATCGTGGTCGCGGTCACGGCCGGAGGCAAGGTGAGAGCCAACTGCGCCGGCAGCAGCGCCGGCACCAAGGCCAGCGGCAGCACCGCCGTGGTGACCGTGGCGGTCGCGGTCACCGCCAAGGGTGTCCGAGTGCGTGCTGGTGTAGCCACCAGTGCCGGTCTGGCCGAGGCCGGTGCCGTGCGAGCCAGTGAGGCCGGTGCCGGTGCCGTGAGAGCCAGTGAGGCCGCTACCGGTGCCAGTGTGGCCGAGGCCAGTAGAGGTGCCGTGCGAGCCAGTGAGGCCAGTGCCGGTGCCGTGAGAGCCCGTCAGGCCGGAGCCGCCAGTGAGGCCAGAACCAGTGTTGCCCTGTCCCGAGCCGATGGAGCTAATGCCGCCGACGCCAGAGTGCTGGCCTTGGTTGTGGTGCTGCGAGGCGAGGCCGGCAACAGCTGCGCCAGTGCCAGCGCCAGCGAGGGCACCCGTGTGGCCGTGCTGGCCGGAGTGGGTGTCGTGGTGCGAACCAGTGAGACCCGAGCCAGTGCCAGTGTGAGTGCCTTGGCCGAGACCAGTGGACGAGTAGCCCGAAGTCTGGCCTCCAAGGCCGCGGTCAGTGCCGGAGCCAGTGAGACCGCTGCCGGCGCCAGTGTGGGACGAACCCGTGAGGCCCGAGGTGCCGCCGAGGCCAGAGTGCTGGCCTTGGTTGTGGTGCTGCGAAGCGAGACCGGCAGCAGCTGCGCCGGTGCCGGCACCAGCGAGGGCGCCCATGTGGCCGTGGCGGCCGTCGTGGGTGTCGCCGGTGGAGAGACCTTGGCCGACGCCGCTGGTGTGGTGCGAGCTGGTCAGACCACCCTGGCCGAGGTGAGCGCCAGTGCCGTGGGTACCAGTGACGCCGGAGCCCGTGAGGCCACTGCCGGTACCAGAGTGCTGGTGCGACGTGCCGTCGTCAAAGTGGTCGGTGTAGTGCGAGCCCGACGTGTTGGAGCCGGTGAGGCCGCCAGTGTGGTGCTGGCCAGTGAGGCCGCTGCCCGTGCTGCCAAGGCCAGAGGTGTTGGAGCCCGTGTTGGCGCCAAAGCCGCTGGTGTTGCTGCCAGTGTTGGAGAAGCCGCTAGTGTTGTGCGAGCCGGTGTTGGAACCGGTCAGGCCGCGGTCGCCTTGGTTGTGGTGGTGCATGCCTGCAGCGGCAGCGCCGGCGCCGGCGAGACCAGCAGCGCCAGCTCCGAGGCCAGAGCCGCCGTGGTGGGAGCCTGGGATTAGTGTTGAACGGCGGTGTGGAATGTGGAGTGTCTATTTATGAAGTGGTGACTCACCAGTGTTGCTGCCAAAGTCCTGGCCGAGGTTGGAGCGGACAGTGCCGACGTCGGGCGAGGCGGCAGAGCCGTAGCCGGTGCCAGTGCTGTGCGAGCCTGTCAGGCCAGAGCCGTGCGAGCCAGTCAGGCCGCCGGTGTTGCTGGAGCCAGTGAGGCCGGTGTTGTGCGAGCCGGTCAGGCCAGCGTTGTGGGACCCCGTGAGGCCGCCAGTGTTGCCAGAGCCAGTGAGAGCCCCCGTGCGGTCGTCGCGGCCATCGTGGTCGCGGTCGCGGGCACCAGTGTTGGAGCCGGTGATGCTCGACACAATGGAGCCCAGAGCTCCAGTGATGCCACCAGACGAGCCGGTGGAGCCAGTCTGGCCGAGGCCGCTAGTGTTGGTGCCAGTGGCGCCAGTGGAGGTGGCGCTCGAGAGGCCAGACGAGTGCTGGTTGCTGCCGGTGAGGCCGGAGGTGGTACCAGAGCCGAGGCCGCTGGCGGGGTTGGAGGCAACGTTGGAGCGGTCCGAGCCGGTGAGGGTCGAGCCAGTGCCGCTGCCAAGGCCGTAGCCCTGTCCGGGAGCGCGGACGTTGTCGTCGGTCATGCTGCCAAAGCCGCCGGGCATAGTGCCGGGCATGCCAGACGACCCGTAGTTGCTACCAGTCGTGCCTGTGCTGCCGAGGCCGCTCGTGTTGTGGGTGCCAGTGCCACCAAGACCGGAGCCAGTGGTGCCAGTGGTGTTGCCGCCGGAGCGGGACGTGCCGTCAAGAGGGTTGCCGAGGTGGGTGTCGGCCAGGCGCTGGGAGGCCTGGTCGACGCCGTGAGCACCGTGGTGCCCACCAGAGTTGTCGTATCCGGACATGATGGAATCAAGAGTAATCCACCAGTTCAGTCTGGGAGAGACCACACTGCAAGGGCCTGCTTTTAACAGTCCGCTGTCCCGCTCGTGCTCGCCGCTTGTGATGAGGTCAGAGGTGCTCAGAATACCGCACGGGTCAGGTGAGGGGGCCGTCGAGCAGTGTCATGACATCATGACATGGCAGAGCGAGTGCGGCGACACGGTGGAGCGGAGTTGGCTGCGTACTACGTCGCCGGAGCCGCGGAGGTGTGCCAGTGATTGGCAGAGAGCGAGCCCGCTGCCCACATGCGACCTAAGGGAGAGCGTCATCGCAACAGGAGATCATCCTGCCGGGGGTGCGTAATGATCCGGCAGAGCGGCCTAGCTATGATGCTCCGAGGGGACAACGTTGAGCTTGTGCTCCGAGGGGACAAGTTTGCGCTTCTTTGCATCATGCGCAGCAAGTGGCGTCGATGCACGCGACGGCGGTGGCCCTCGGACTAGTTGTTCTGCCACCGCGGTTGTTGGTGTTGGAATGAACCCCAAATGCGACTTGACGTCATGCTCGACGAGCGGAATGTGAGCTACCACGTCGTTGTTGGGTCAGCTCTGCCCATTGCTGGAACGCTTCCGATGCTCCGGTTAGGGTCAGTCGGCTCGAGACGAAGGAGTGGACGCAAGGAGGCGAGGGACGTCTGAGCGTTCGGCAGGCCAAGGCGGCTGATCGTCGGTCTGGGTCACGGGAGTAGATCCTACGCGTGTATATGCATGTCAACAGGTCCACGAACTTGTGCATGCTGTACTGTCGCAGCCAGTTGGACGGGCTGCTGCAGTATGGGATGTGCTACGAGACAAAGATCGGCACGCGCAACAGTGTTCAAGCTCAGTGAGCTAGTTCTATCCGTTGTGGTCTCTCGCCTGCTCTCTTGACAGTCAACCATGAGTCATCCACTTTCGCCTAGCTGCTCTGGCTCACATATCGCTCACGAGACAGTGACGCTGTCCATGTCGGAACAGGGAGCGAGGACGACTTGTACTTGACCTTTAGCAAGAATATAAACTATACAGTATACATCGACCCAGCCTGCTGGCTGTGCATGATAAGGCATGCTTGTGATGTCTGTGGGTTCTTCTGTGTGGACAGCTCCAAAAGTGTCTTCTGGGTGCCAAGAAGCGTTTTCTGGGCTCCAGAGCAAGTTTCTGGGAGCCAGCAAAACTGTTCTGGGATCTGGTAAGCAAGTCCTGGGTGATCAGCGTCTGGTGAGGAGGGATCGGCGGGCAAACCGTGGTAGCCTTGCAGCTGAGTCGCGCGAGAGCAAGGTCCTCGTAGCCTGACTGTTCCTGCTGTAGTGGGCCACGCAAGTGAAGCGCGACAGTGGACACGGTTGTGAGGACACCTCCACATCTCCCGGCAACAGGACGATCCGGCACGGCTAAGACCGTCAAGCGAGATCTTCATTCTGGGGCAGACATCTCCATCTTGCGTTCACTCATTCACTCACTCAGCATGGCCTGCCTCGCACACACTAGGAAGACATGGGACACCTCCATGGGGTATGGCGGTGAGGTCTGCGCAGCCGTCCCGAGCTAACTGCAGGCGCTGACAGGCACATCATCGGTTCTGTGCGTTCTCAGCGCAGCTTCTGGACTGCGGGCACTCAAAGCTGTCTGACACGCAGCTGCAAATACTAGAAGCGCGGCCAGGATACGTAAAGACCTCACTAAAGGTCGGGCGGCAGCACTGCAACGAGTGGGGCGTGAGCGCACGCTAATGGCTTCAGCTGACCCCAGTCCGTCCACGGCGGGGTGATGTGCATGGTCGGTCTAACAGGCGATCGAGCTAAAAGAAGCTCGTGGACGCCGTAACAGGCCTCGCAGCGACCTCCATGGGCTCGCCCTCACCGTGGAGCGTGAGCACGAACATTTCGTGCGAGTTCGTCAAGCCGGGCGGGAATGAGGGCGAGGAGCTGGTCGGCGTTGCCGAGTGTATTCAGCTTGGTGAGTCCATGCCCTACCGGCGAGGAACTGATGGTAGGTCGGAGGATCGGCTTCATGCGCATCTCGTTCTATGTCAACGACAAGCTCGTCGCGTACGGCAGCCACCAGATCGTGCTCGAGAACAAGATTACGCACGTCTTCACGCCCGACGGCGAGAAGGAACTCCCAAAGAAGGCCAAGCTGTGATCCGCGCACAAAACCTAGACCAACATGTACTGAACACCAACCACTGCCCTTACCTGATAGGCAGCTTCCACAGCCGGGCCACAGTAGTGCTTCCACATCTGACCATGCCGGTTCCCTCTCAAATCCGTTCTGTAGCGCTCTAATGTTCATCACATTGACGTCTACATGGAAGCTACAGCAACGGGTCGTTCCCCTTCTCAGTCGCAGTGCATCAAGCCTCGGCGGCGATCTTACGCTTGAAGCGAACCAGACCTTCATCGTCGCCATAGAGGGCTTCCATCTTAACACGCCACTCCTCGATCGTATCGGGAATGTCTTCCTTGGCATCGCCAAATGCTGCCAACAAGCCCTTCACATACCCGAACATGCGGCTATTAGGAATGAGCGACTCGCCCATGAGGGAACCGAGCCGAATGTGCTTGCGCCCGGTGGTAACATAATGGGCCAGATCGTGCCGACCGAGTGCCTCGAGCTCTTCCACGAGTTCAAGCTCGGCGAACGACAGCTCGTTCGAGCTCTGGTCAATGAACGCAGGGGAGGCAAAGAACGGAGTGCAGCCGAACGCCACGACAGCGGGCATGGTTCCCGAACTGACATCAGCTGAGTAGTGACACGTACTCACATTTCCCAGTCGAGGATGCCGACCAGTTCCCCGTCAGAGCCGACGCGGAGGGTGTCGGATGACTGGTCAAGATGCGTAATGTACGTGGGAGCCTCGTCAGCCATCTCAGCACAAGCGTTGACAAGGTGGCGCATGTGAAGGTGATTGAGGTAGGTGTCGATGCGCTCAGTCTCACCGCGTGTGGACATGAACATGGACCCCTCCTCTAGGGCCGCGAACGCCAGGTCGAGGCAGGCATTGTAGTAGTCGCGAAGGGTGGCAAAAGGACCGACATCCTCCTCGTCCGAACAAAGCCGTAGAACGGGCCCAACCTGGGGTTCCGAGCTGGCATGATCGATACGCAAGCTGCCGATGCCCTTGAGAGGATGGTTGGCGACCTTGTTCATGAATTGCGCGTAGCCTTTGACGAGATTGCGGGCGGTGGTGTGCCAAATCATCCGCTCGTTCATCACACCCCCGACATACTCCACGAGGATGTACCGCAGATCGTCTGCTGTCAGCACACGCGACCTGGAGTGGTTAACCTTCAAGTCGACAGTGCGGATCGTATGCCGCGGGGATGAACTCTGGGGCAATCCTGTTCAGGAACTTGAGTGTCGCAATCTCGCAGTTGACATAGCGACACTGCCAGAGCGGCGAAAAGTTGTCGACGCCGTCCATCTTGACTCGAGCTAGCCAGCGTGTGCCGTCTGAGAAGTCGACAGGGATGTGGATGTTGGAGTAGCCCATGAGAAGGTCGTCCTTGCGCGAGGGGAGAACGAGCTTGCAGGAATCCGCAGCCCCATACTGCGATAGGGCAAATTGCTTCACGTTAGTCGACGCCAGCCGCGCAGCAAGCGTGAACGCCAAAAGTCAGCTCCGCCACCGGATCGAGCTCACCCTTGCCTCGCGGCGCAAGTCCCATCCCGCCATCCTTTCATCACTCTAACAGTCAACCAGCCGTCACCGGAAGCACTCACGGTGAGGGCGTTGCAATGGTGAGTCTTGGCACGGTTGTGCTCTTCGAGACAAAGGAGTGCCTCACAAATGGGGCATCTATCCTCCACAAAGGCAGTGCGGGTGCAGCCGGGAAAGTGGCAGCTTCGGAGTGGCTTACCACGCATGTCGACACAGACGTGGTGGACACTTGACGAGTGGTGGAGAGAAGATAAGGGAGCACGCTGAAGGGAATGCGACTGTCGCCTTATTGTCCGCTGGAATCGGACGGAACGGTGCAGAGGCACCCAAGCGCAAGCCACATGCACCCGACCGCACAGAGGAATGCACACAGCTTACGCACAGACGCGCCCACCAACGCGAAGGTGACACCTCCCCTGCTGGAGTCGCTGCCGCTCCTCGTAGTCTCATGGTTTACCTCGACGCTCACACAGCCCGGGCTTACAGCCATGCGAACATGACAAAGAACTGTCGCATGCCAGCCCGCATTGCACGCGCAACATCTGATTCGGAACCAGAAGGCTCGACCTTTCCGGTGTGCATACACCAGCCTCATCCTAGCTTTCTTTTGTCTACCGAGCACACATCAGCCACTGCAGAACGTGACACACGAGGACGCCGCGCGGCGCGAAGCATTGGTTACCATGCGTAGCACATGACCCGCGCGGCAATGCACACTCCATCCGTCGAGCCGCGAACACCCCTCGTATAAAGGACTGACGGCTACCGTTTGCCACTTGCATTCATCCCGCCGTGAACGCTATCAACTCTTTCAATCCCCTTCCCCCACAACCCAGCAGCTACCAAACACTCCAAGTATGTCTGTGCTCGTTCTCAACTGATCATGCAGCATGCCTAAGAAGGACCTTTGCAAGACTGAGGGCTGCTACAACCGCGTCGTTGACCCCACCTTCACGGCCAAGTACTGCAAGACCTGTGAGTGCTTGCTGCTCTTTCGTGACTGACGCTCCAGGCTACGAAGCTCGGCAGGCTGCTGGGCAGTCTCTCCACTAGTTGGCTTTGAGCACGGTGGCTGTGGGAGCATAAGCTTCAGTCGCCAGATATATAGTTTAAAATTTCCTCGGGCATGCATGTGAATGCTGCCACCAAGGATGACAGAGAAGTGCGATCTCAAAATGATCCGCGGACCGTATACTGTTAGTACACGACAAGCACGACGTGAAAGCCATGCCACTCCACCTGCTACGGTGGCGAAATCATGGGCTGGCTGGTGGCGACAACATGAGCTGACTGGTAGCGTTGTTGTTTGCTCTGCTATGGATCTATGGACTTGTGCGGAGAAGCAACATGTCGCCCGACTCCTCGGCGTGGTACTCAAATGTAATGAATTGCATTTTCTACATTTTACTTAATTTCGGGCTGGGCCAAAGAGTCGCTTTGTATGCCCACAGCCGCCCCATGTAATGCAATGGGGGAGCAGATTCGCCCGTTGAGTGAAGACTCGCCACCCACACGCCACTCAACAGTTCCACGGCCAGGATACTCCCGCTCATCGTCCGGAGGCGCGAGCAGCACGGGCCATGTTTGGGCCAATCTGTCTTCTGATCGCCCTATCAGCCTCAATACGACAGCAAGCGTGCAATGGAGGCACTGTCACCAAAGTGTGACGTTCTAGGCTGCGGGCAGTACGCCCACCCGGACTACTATCGGTTGCATTGCATGGCGTGCCACAAACATCTTTGCGCTAAACACTGGGAGGACGAATCCCACTTCTGCCAGTACCTTACGGTAATGTGTTTTGCCGCCATGGCTGAGACCAGGAAGATGAATGGGACCAGGTCGAGGGGTGTCGCCGAGCTGCCATGGTAGGAACTGGGTGCGCCGTTCATTGACCACAGGCCCTCAATCTCGCCGCTCGTCTGGCCGCCAGCAATGTCAAGGCCTTCGCCTTGTCTCAGCGTCCGTCAGCCAAGTCCTGCACAATCGAGATCCCAAGCCGCAAGGGTACCGTGCTTATGGGTTACACGAATGTGAACATTCCAATCCGCTTCAACGATGGCACTCGCTGGTTGGCTCGGGTCCGGATGACTGGCAACCCAGAGAACACTTCGCCCCAGGTTCAAGTCCGATCAGTGACGAGCGAGGTTGCCACTCTGCAGTTCCTCCACAACATTGCGCCCGAGGTCGTGCCCAATGCCTGGAATCCCGGCTGCGCAGCCCAAGGTAGGTCCTTTCCCAGGGCAGTATTGATCGTAGATGATATCCGCTACTTCCTGACAGAGTTCCGCGAGGGTTGTGGGGCACGGTATCGTACCGCAGACGGCGAGGTCTCCCCTCTCCTCATCAAGAACTACGCGTCCTTTCTGGTAAAAGTCGCCGCTCATCCCTTCAAAGGCATCGGCAGCCTGTACCCCAATGCCGACGCCATCAACGGGGCTCCAAAGGTCGGGCCACTGCTTCGGACCTTTGGTAAGCATCAAGGTCCCTTCCAGACTCTTCGAGCGTACTACGATGCTCGAGTGGATCACAGTCTGGAGGAACTGCAAACAGGCACCGACCCGTATCGGCTGAAGGGCCGCGGGCGTGTCGACACTTACCTCGGCCTTCTCTACCTGCGTCATCTGGTTCACAACACCCCCGAGACCGCCGACGAGCAGCCGACATTCCTGATGCACTGGGATCACGCAAGCGACATCTTCCTGCTGAATGAAAGTGGAGGGCTGACCGCCATCATTGATTGGGAATAGTAAGCACGGGGCTGCAGGTTTCTTTTTCAACTAACCTCAGCTCCGGAACCATGCCAGCGGCCTTGGCTTTTGGATGTACGCCATTCTCCGGCGCCGGCAAGAAAGAAGATCTGGTGGCAGAAGGACGACTGTTCACCGAGCTGGTGAATCTCGGGCGGCAGGACCTGGCCCTCTGCCTGGAACAGGGCCGCAAGTACTCGTGGCTTAACGCCATCCTTGGATTACCGGCGAGCGCGAGCGGTCCGTTTTTCGACACTTACCTGCGCTTCTTCAAGCGCACACGTATGGCCTTCCAGGATGACTCGCACCCATGCCCCGAGACTATTGAGGAGTGGCGCACCCAGATGGAGGCGATGCATGGGAACGACGAAGGGCTTCTGCGGCTCATCTCTTTACTGTAGTCTGCCTCGGCTACTGCAAGCCCTCCCCCTCTGACTTGCATCATATATAGAGCTCTTTTGTAACCGTTTGAATATGTACAGTGCAACCAGTATGACCCTGGTATGTTGTTCGAAGCGGATGAGAGTGCGGCCTAAGCGACTTCCATGTTCCTCTATCCGTCCGGCCATTTAAGCGCCGAGCCACGCCACTCGAAGGCAGTGGACGGTTAAGAGGGGCCCCTTAATTCTTAAGCGCCTTTCCTGTCATGAAATCCGTCTGAGAGGGTGGTCAACCATGGGTGCAAGGAGACGCTGAAATCATAATAAATCCTGAAAAACGGAAAAATTCTCAAAAACGTGCCACTTCAATACTGGTGGCTTCTTCGAAGAGCCTGCGGCCCTATCTCACGTGCAAGATCGTTCAGAGGGCACAGTCATGCATGAAATACAACAGAACCAGGCCAAAGTAAAGACGGCGAGGATGGACAAGCTATCTCCGTGCCCTCTCTCACCTATATCTGTCATCAGTTTGGAGTCGACGACGAGGTTACGACGGGACATCACTCGGCTGTTGGCGTCTCAAGTCGAGCCTTGAGTTTCTGGTACCCTTCATCTTCTCCAAACTCGTCCAGCATGAGCTTTCGCCACTCGGCGAGTGTCTCAACAACGGGACTACCGAAAGCGTCGTGAAGCCCGCGCAGGTCTGGAAGGGAATACTCAGTGACAATGCCCCCGAGGTTGTCATGGTTGCGACTGTATTTGCGACCGCCCGTGGCGCAACGGGCCAGCTCTGGGTGTCCAAGCAGCTCACACTCTTGGCCCAGCTCGACCTCCGCCTCGGATAGGGAATTGCCGCCATCACAATACCCTGGTTCTGGGGCAAACAAGGTGGTGGCGAAAGCATCGGCGAGGGGAGCAGTATATGCGCCGCATATCAGCTCATGACCTGTTCGATCAATTCAGAACAACTCCCAATCGAGGATACCAGCGATGCCTCCACTGGGAAGCAGCTGGAAGACATCGAGCTTGAGATCATCATGCCGGAGAAGGGTGGGCTGCTCCTCGCTCAACTCAGCCCATTCGCTCACAACACGCTTGAAGTATAGATGGAGGAGAAAGGTGTCGAGGCGAATTTGCACGTTTGGCATGAAAAGAGCGTAGTGGTCCTGGTGGAGCTCGTCCAACGTCTTGTTGATGAGAAACAGGAAGTACTCGAGGTTGGTACGGAACGGCCCGACGGGATAAGTCATTGTCTGCAAGCTGAGGATCGGACCGAGGACGGGCATCTGAGTGGGATTGCTGTAGTCCATACGGAGGCTTCCAATGCCGCGGAATGGTCGGGACGCTACTTGAATCATAAAGGCGGCATAATTCTTGATGAATTGCTTCGGGAACTCGTTGTCGATCCAGCCACTGCCTGTACCCTCCACGTACTCCATAAGAGCGTACCGCACACCATCTGTATATTAGAAGGTCCCTGTTACATCTCGCCTTGCGGGCCACATCGAGGATCCCATGCGTCGGGGACGACACTCGGGACTAGCTGATGGAGGAAGCGAAGCGTTGCGACCTCGGAGTCGATGACAAGGAGCTGCCACTCCGCCGAAGCGCGCCACGGAGTTTGCCGCTTGGCTCTCACCGCTCACTTCGTGCCATCATCGAACTGCAATGGGAGCACAAGATTCTGTCCGCCTTGCATGATGTTGTCGGCGCCTGTTGGGAAGATCAATATGCATGTCTTGGCAGCCGGGCGGAGGGCAAGAGCGACACTTTTGACGTTGCTGGAGGCGATCTTGACCATGAGAGAGTATGTCTATGACGGGTGCCTCAGCGTCCGACCCAATCTATGGCGCACCGATGCTAGGTTCTGAATCTCTCTCGCTTGAGCTTTCTCCTCGCCCTCGGCCATCAGCGGCCGCCTGCAGTCATGCGAAGGAGATTCACATGCAGCTTTTCGCAATGGTGATTGGTAGCGTGTAGTGCACCTTTCTACACAATGTCTGCAGACAGACTGGGCGTATTCCATAACGCACAGAAAGCTGGCAGTTGGGAGCTGCACAGTGCACGTCTGGGCTGATCTGTTTTGGGTCGGCCATTGTCTCGGGATAGGATGGCGACCAGTGTTGTCAAAGGGGAGATGATGGCCCAGGGATGAGCGGCACGCACAAGTTGTGTGCACGGGACCAAGGCGGGCCGTGCATTGTTTGTGGCGCCAGATTGCCGCTGCTGAAAAGAATGTTCCACCCGCAGACAAATCCCCCAGAGGTCGCTAAATAAAGAGCTGCTGATGCCGCAGATCGCGCTGGAGATGAACACTCACATACTGTAGATCTACAGATAATGTTAGGTCGAGTTTTGAGGAATTTTGAGTGATTTTGGTCGAGTTTTGGAGTCTGCGTTTGCCTCAGTCGCCAGCCCGCTTCGTTCAACATTGGGTCGCTTAGTAGAATGACAATCAGTCGATACATGCTCGGTGTGACTACAACACAGATTGCGTGATGTGATTCAGAATGCTTATCGAGGAAACGGAAGTTGAGATCACGCTTCGGCCACAGGAGTGGGAGCTGGGCTCTTGACCGTCTTCGCAGACTTTCGTTCCAGACGCTTCATAACCTTCTGGCTGAACTTGACTAGGTCGGGGTTATCGCCATGAAGCTGTAGCATTTGCGCGCGCCACTCGTCCTTGCTTGACGGAACGGGCAGTGCGTTTGTCTCCGAAAGCTTCCCGCATGGCCTTGATCCGGATGAACGTGCGATTGTTCACTGAGCTGTAGAGCGCCGAAATGAGCCACTGGTACTTGCGGCCTGAGGCAAAGTATTTGGTGAGATCTTCGCGCCCCAACGCTTTGAGTTCCTCGCAGATCTGGAGCTCCCAGATGGACAGAGAGTTGTCGCCTTGTTAGAATTCCTCGGACCACGCAAACAGACTGGTTCCGAAAGCGAGGACGACCGGTGCGGTGTAGGCGCTGGTGTCAGAATAGCCTTGTGTGAAACGTACAACTCCCAGTCTATGATCGCTGACAGGCTGCCATCCTCACCGACCATGAAGATGTCCGGCTTCACGTCGTCGTGCACGAGGTATGTCGGGACTTCCTCGGCCGTTTCCGCGCAGTTGTTCACCAGATATCGCATGTGAAGGTGATGAAGATAGGCGTCGATGCGCCCTTGAGCTTTGTCCTCGGCCGAGCCTGTCGTGACAATGTCGTCGTCCTTCACACGCCTAAAGCCTTCTTCGAGGATGAAGTTTAGATACTCGCGCAAAGTCTTGAAAGGGCCTGCCGGATACTTGTGCGCATCGATGCTCAAGATAGGACCTACTGTCGGCTTGGGGTCAGGATGGCTGTAATCGCAGCACAGGCTGCCGATACCCTCTAGAGGATGCTCGGCAAGCTTGACCATGAATTGCGCGTAGCTCTTCAGCAGGGTGGACCCGTACTCCCTCCCAAACTGGTTCTCCAAACAGACACCCTCGACGTACTCCATGAGGAAATACTGGATGGCATCTGCACTTGTCAATGGTATCTCTCTGGAAGCTCACCTTTGGGGCCGCAGCGTGGATCCCAGGCGTTTGGTGTTAACTCGGGCGCAAAGCTACGCAGGAAATGAAGAGTGGCGACCTCGGAGCTGATGTAGGCGCAGTTCCAAATCCCTTGCGCTTTGGTTCCCCAGTCTGCAATTTTGATCCTTGCTAGCCAGCGCTTGCCATTGTCGAAAACGATCGGCACGTTGAGGTTGATTGCGCCGCGAAGACTCTCATCGTCGAGGCCTGGAGGAGTAATGGTGCACCGCTGTGCACCCGGATTCAATGCCAAGGCGAAGCTCTTGACGTTGCTGCGGCTGGCCAACTTGACTGTCATGGATGACACCTGCGGTTTCAGCTTCAAGCATAGGCGCAGCCCACCTTCGCCACTTCCCGGTAATCCATGATCTTGCGCTTTTCGTCACCCTAAGTTTCAGTTTCGCGACAAACGGCAGGCTTACCTTCAATAGCTGGCACGGGTGTTTACCAGAGAGTTTGTGCTCCGAGCACAAGTCTCGTCGCAGATTTGGCACATGTGTCTCACGTCCGCTCGTTTCTTGCAGCCTTGCATAGTGCAGAATATCAGGCGGTCGATCTGTGAGGACATGGCGACTGGCTGGAGAGGTAGTTTGCGATCATCTAAACCTCTAGAAGTATCCATTGTTTACGGACAAGTACTCACGTGGCGACTCGATTGGGGCGGGGCGACCTATTTATGTCCAAGCGCAAGCCACTCACAAACAAACCACCCTGGGTATACACATATGCTGTGAGCGCCAGTCATCCTCCACCGCAGTATGGGGTATTTCCGTACCGTAGCATGTTACGATAACTGTCGCTGAATCAACGACTGGCGCGTCAGCGAAGCGCGGCCCAGGAGCCTGACACCTAATTTGCCAAGCACGCACCACAAAGGCCTCCCAGACATACCCCCGACAGTAGCTGAACGCTCTTAATGCGCGGCATACATGGTCCGTCACTGCCCCAAACTAACGGTATTCTCGCCGCTGAGATCACAACATGACGTAGTCCCTCCTCACTGCCCAGCATGCTTCTGCAGCGCTGTCTCACGCAGTTACTTTCCCTCTGGCCATTACCAGCTTATGAATACCAAGTTTTCAGATATTCACGATTTTTCTGATTTTTGTATTGCGCGAGTTGGCTTGCATGGGGAATATAAGGTATGCATATAACAACACTGCTTGCCAAATGAAACGAAAGTAGTGTCAATTTCAGTGCAAGTGTACCAATACTGCTCCTCGGCCCAGCAGGGCGAGTACCACATCACGCTGCTATCGGCCACCGTTACGAGTGGTACAGCATCAGAAGCAGAGATTGCTGGGTGGCGTGTAGAATTAGTGACAGCACCTTGGGCAATCGGAGTCTGTGCGAGGGCATGTGACCAAAAGTCTGGGAAGCACAGGCCAGCACCCCGAGCACGAGCACAGAGCTCCAACGTCTTGCTGTGGCCCGTTATTGTGCCCTGCTTGGGTATTCATGTGGCTTGGCTCTGTGGCTTCCTCCGGGTGCCGTGGCGTTGCCTCTTACTACGTTTGCTTCGTTGAACAGGCTTCCTGCAGTGATGGCTACCCACGGTCGGCCACTGGGGCGAGGAGAACAATGAACATCCCGCCACCTGCTTTCCATGCTGGCGTGTTTGACGGGCTATTTAGTGCGTGCCCTTCCATTGCAGCTCTTCAATCGCTCTCCTCGTCAAGCCATTTTTTCTTCTCGTAATTCGTGCAAACTCAGCCAGTTAGAATCTAGTACTGTACGTGGAACCTACATTCGGGTAGCTCAACCTGACAGTTTCGAGCTATTCGACATGTGGCAGTGCCAGCGTTGCGGTGCCCCCACGGCCACTCATGGTGCCACTGCCACCCGCTACTGTGCTAGCTGTAAGTTCTCTTGGTTGGAGGCAAGCTCAGCCTCCGAGGCTGGCAGATCGTGCGGCCCAAGCCGAAGTAAAGCAGGTCGTAGGGAGGGAGCGGTCCGCAGCTTTTCATAAGATCGTGCTCGCTGTTTGACTCCCCAGCATGAATATAGTGTAGTTTACTTTGAGTTGGGTATTCCTGTTGTCACCGCTGGAGGCGCTGGAATGTCTTAATGAGTGCACGGATCGCCTTGCCACTCACTGTCGTGTGTCCATCCCCTGAGAGCCATGATGCCAGAGGGAGTTCTCGCACCCTTCAATGTTTGTGTTCTCCCATTCCACCACAACTTGCAAAGGCCACCGTTCCATCCAGCTCTTTGTCGCATCATCAAAGTGTCCCGGATGGCGCATTCAGCAACCCTAAGCACTCATAGGCTTTGCACAGCTCCGGACTGCTACGATTACGTCAAGTCGGTCGACATCTGCCAGATATGTCTCCAGCAGCTATGTGACACACACAGCTCCGCTTCGAGCCACCGTTGCGATAAACTCGAGGTGAGTTCTGATCTGCGTGCCGTGCGAGAGCTAATTGTAGCATGACGAATGGGTGACGGCTGTTCACATCCAAAACCAGGCATCCGTAAGTCAATGCTCTGCCACTACTGGTGGGCAGCGGACTAATGGGACGTAGGCATACTCGGCCCTAGTCAAGCTGGCCGCGAGCGACGTGAAGATGTTTGCCCTTTCCCAGTATCCATCCGCCGAGTCTTGCACTCTGGTTCTTCCAAAGGCTGGGGAGCGGGGCATGCAGGGCGGCCAGAACATCCACGTCCCAGTCGAGTTCGACGACGGCAAGCGCTGGGTCGCCAGGGCGAAACTGCAGCGATGGTACAGCAGCTCAGCAGAGTGGCAGGTGCTCCACATTGATTCCGAAGTGGCAACCCTCCAGTTCCTTCATCGGATCGCTCCAGAACTTGTCCCCAATGCGTGGAACCCCCGGTCTGGCGTTAAAGGTGAGCGGAGCTTTCTAAAAGTGCTGACAGTCAAGACAGCCTTCGCTACTTTCTCATGGAGTATGTTGAGGGCGCCCACCTGCAAGACGCGCTCACGATGGACGTGCCCCGTCAAGTCCTGAAAGATTATGCCGCCTTCATGGTGAAGGTTGCTTCGCACCCGTTCGAAGGAATTGGAAGCCTGCACACGGACTACACTGCTCCCACGACGGCGGCGACGATTGGGCCAGTCCTTACTCTTGGCACACCCGTTTACCCGAGTGGACCGTTCTCGACTAGTCGCGAGTACTACCTCTTCCACATCAATGCGTCCCTGGAATCGTTCGAGCAAGATCACGCAGGTTTTATTATCACGAGCGACCAGATTCGTCAGGACACGTACCTCCTGCAGCTGTACCTCAGGCGCTTGGTGAACTCGTGGCAGGACCTAGGTAAGGCAGAACCGACATACCTCATGCACGGCGACCCTAGCCTCGACACGCTCCTCGTGCGTCCGGACGGCAGTCTCGCTGGTATCATCGACTGGGAGTTGTGAGTCCAGTGCGTGGTTGGTGCTAAACCGTCGCAGCGCATACACCCTTCCATTCGCCGACGCCTTTTCCACCACCGTCTTCACTCCCTCCCATGCTTTCCGCACAAAGGGTAACGCTCTGTTCAAGGCTGAGATCGAGCTATGCGAGGAGCTTGAACAGCTCGGGCGTCCCGATCTGGCTCGCTGCATAACAGGTGGCCGCAAGTATCTCCGGCTGCGCGATCTTCTTGGTTGCGACGTTCAAGAGTGGACACTCCCCCGCATCCGTGGGCTTCACGAGGCTTTTGGCGACTGCGTGCCCGAGACGCTAGACGAATGGCGCCAACTCATGCTGAGCATCTTCAGCAATGACGAGGATTACCTGCGCTTCAGTGCCAGCCTGGAGGGAGCGGACGATGATAGTGACTGTTAGTGGTGCCATCGACGCTGGGCCGCATTGTTCCATAGAATCACACACGTCAGTGACGTTAGGTCTCCGATATTCACCGCATTCGACCGTCAGTCGTCTGTCAGAGTGTGAAATCAACAGAGACGTCAACGCTCGATACGGGAAGTCAGGTCGCTGCTCAGCCGAGAAGACAGGGTAAGATGAGCAGATGAGACCGCAGGTCAATTGCGCATCTGCGGTGATAATACAGCAGCTCATGCACCGATCACAACTCCTCGTTGCCCCAGCCTGAACCGCAAGGACAGTTCCGCCCCAGGATAAAGTCCTCTTCGCCTTGGAGGATACGCGCCTGGGCGAGTGCGCCGCGGATGACTGCTTCCTCAGCGCCATCAGCCAGCGGTGCCAATCCAAAGAACGACTCCAACCGAGCAGGGAGCTCAGACGGGACCGTTCCAACGAGAACGATATGCTTGACGCCGTCTTTGGTAATGTTCGCTGCCCCAATAGCCGTGTTGAGCGTTGACTCGAGGCCAATGATGCTGCCCATTGCCGTGGCGAAAGTCTCCACGACGCCCGTGTCAATTTCGACGATGTTGACCTCGAGGTCGGGCGGGGAGCAGTCGACGACGGCTACGAACACCTCGTCGTACAGGTCGTGCAGAGAGTGTGCAATGATCGCGGCTGTGTGTCGGTTCACGACTCGGAGGACTTCCAGGCCGGCGTGCGCGCAGGCCGACGGGATATCTTCGCGCGTCCAGATGTGGTCTGCTATCAGATGGAGTATGCAGAAGCAGCGTACTGAATGCCGGCGAGTGGGTAATCACACCCTTGTCCACAGCTTGCCCGAGCTCCTGTTCTGCGACGCCTTTGATGTGACGGACGAGCTCGACTATGGGCCACGCACCGCGGGCGGGACGGGCAGCCAGATCGCCTGCGATGTCGGCGTTCTTGAACGTCAGGATGCGCGACTCGTTGGTTCCACTGCCGACAAGGCTTCAGTTAGCCCTCACTCTCAGACGCACTCACCCAAGCCGCGATACAACTTTGTCAATCTCGATAGCGATGACTGGCTCATTGGGGACAAGTGCAGCACGCGCACTGCAGACGACACCAGAAATTACCAACAGGCAGAGCGCGAAGGAGAAGAATCGCGCGCGCATGACTGTTGATGAAGCATGCTCAAAGTGCTACGACGATGGTGAACAGTGCGATGGAGGACGTGGCGCAGGCGACAAGGCAAGTCAGTCAGGCCCGAGCGGAAAATTGTCGGATTTTCCGCCCTTCACTCCTCAGCTGTCAGCCCTCCAGCATCCAAGATTTCATGACCTCCTTCAATACCAACCACTAGACGGACCCCGAGTTATCCGCACACGTCCACGGGCCATTCACTGCACTTGTACTGATGAGATTCGTGACTGCAGCGTACATGCCGCCCACGACGCAGAAGAGGCCAGCGACGAACACGAACAGGTTGATGCCCGCGAGCAGCTTGTTCCTCTGCCCCGGTGCGCGGTAGCGCCAGTTGTCATGCCACCACATGAGCGGAAAGGCACAAACAGCCGACTGGGGCGAGAGGAGAGATCCGACAAAGCCCACGATGGCATCAAAGGTCGGAATCGCCGAGGCAAGGATGTAGGCGACGACCATTGTGCCGACCGTGCAAGCGAACCAGGTGACCCAGTGGCGCGTCGTCGGACGTGCAAGGTGCTCGGTGCCACCGAGGAGGCGGATGAAGATGAACTTGGCGTTGAGCTGGAGTCAGCAATTGTATCCCGTATGACTAACATGAGCGTAGATGCAGAGCGTCACGAGGAGCGCGGGGATAGCGAGGCCGTAGCATACGCGCTTCATGAGGACACCTGCTGAGCCGAGTGCTGGGCTGGCAACGTACTGCCCACAGTAGTGGTACACGATGCAGCCGATGACAATGTAAAGCATGCAGCAGAGCGTCATGGAGATGATGAGCACGCGGTTAAACTTGCGCGGGTCCTTCATTTCAGAGATGATAGAGAAGCTGCGGTTAGCCAGGACGTAGTGGGAGCTCACTAGGCGGGCGTGGCGGAGTAGGAGTAAAGTACATTCGTCACCGCAGAGATGCCCGTCACCGCGTCCGCATTAGCGAAGAGTTTGAAGTTCTTGTCCCATGGACCGGTCTGAGGCGCAAGCGACGGACGATCCTGCACGCCGACGGCAACAGTCATGGTTAAGACCGAGGCAAGAATGGAGACCATGCCCAGCCAGCCGAGCCATGTGATGTTGCCGAGCGTTTTGATAGACGCCAGAGCCCAGCCAGCGATAGCAGCGACGGCGATGAAGATGGCAGTGCACGCCGCATGCACACTGACAGCGTTTAGTGCCGTGGAGACCGCAACCACGGCACTGGCGCTGACGAAGACGGAGCTGACGATGAACAAGCCAGTGAGGTATTCGCGCCCAACCCGGCCGAACATGATCTGCCCGATATCGGCGTAGCTGTACACCTCGGGGTGGTTGATTTTGAACATTTGAATCATAGTTGCGGCGTCTGCCCTCAGTAATGCTCGGCGAGCAACTCACAAGTGATAACAACGCACATGCCGATGAGTAGGATGATGCCAGGGATGAGACCGACGGACATGAACACGAAGGGGATCTGGAGGATGCCGAGACCGACGTTGGCCTTGGTCATGAGCACGAATGCACCGCTGGCGGTCACCTGGGGTCAGATTCTTCCTACAAGGGTAGCTCACGGCTCTGTAGTTTGGCCCGTTACCGTCGAGGTCGCCGAAGACCTCATCATGGATCACGCCTGGGGCCGGTCCAGGTGCTACATGGACAGCAAACTCCTCGTCCTTCTTCTCGTCGTAGTCGAAGGTGGCGCTCATGGTAGGCGATTGCACTGATGGCGGGGCGGTTCTGAGCTTTTTGTACATCTTCAAGCGCCCACCCAGCAGTGGTCCGGGGGCCTCGGCCGCGAGGTTTCCGAGATTCAATCTTTCCTGTGGTTTAAGCGTCCCTGGCCAGGAGATCACAGGTCACAAGTTAGCGACGAGTCAGCTTGGCCAATATCGTCAGCTAACGGGTCCCACTGTGCACAAAGAATGAACAAGCCAAGGCCTGAGAAACGACCTCGTGCCCAGCACGCTGCTGAGTGCAATTTACGCAGCTCTGGAAGCCCTAATCAGCAGCACTGATACGTTGAGGCGGCAGGAGGACGATGGTGTTGAGTAGAACTAGGATGTGTTGGGCTCGAAGGGAGGATATTTAACATCCGCCCCACTTTCGGCCCCACCGTCTCCGCTCACCTCACATTCACCACGAACCCAGTCCACGGAGTGGTAGCCGCGATATCCGACTTGCTGTTAGGAGAGGACCAGCTGCGTAGACGAGCTGAAGCAGCCATATCTAAACATCGGCAGTAAGCGCTGAGCCGCCCAAGCGATATAGCACATCAACCGAGCTCACTCGTATGATGTTCCACACTGTCCGCAAACCGTTTGAAGGGGCCTGCCGGGCTCGTAGGTGGGCCTGCGATAAAGTGGTAGTAGCTGCCCTTGCACGACAAGGGCGTAGGAGGTCGCCCTGTCGCTCGACAGTGGTTCTGCTGACCGATGATGGCGAGCATGGAATCGGACACGGGCATGACAGAAGCGGGCCACCTGCAAGAACATTACGCACCCCATATGCCGCAAGACTTGCGCAGTTCAGAACTGCGTTTTCTTCCAGCCAAGTGCCCACAGCATCGTCCAGGTCGACCACTGACCCTCCCTCCAGCTCCAGGGTTCGCGTTTGGCCCTGGCCGATGTTTGACTGGTGAAAATTGGGTCCACGGCGAAACCGATGCGTCTGAGGCAGCGAGCACCAGCAACGACATCCTCGGAGCAACACGAACGAGGGGATGAGGCAGAACAGAGACACGACTGCCCACATGCTCGGAGGACGCCCAAAGCCGAGACAGCTGATTCGGCCGACGGTGCCTCCGAGTTATCAGATAAACTGCCCGACTTTTCTTGGCAGCCTTGTCTCCTTCACAAACTCCATGCTCCTCGAGCGATGAGGCCGCGGCGCTCTCACTGGCATGCCGTCGCCATCGTGTGTGCGGCACAGCTCGCTGCAGCGTCGCCCAAAGGCCTCATTGGTCCCCTTGGCGCATGCTTCAGCGGCTGCATGCTGCCGCTGAACTTTGTGCACTTCCCACTACCGCCCGGCCCGGTGTGGGCCGCGAGGATACACTCGGAGGAGTATATGACCTCCATTGTCGCGTGTATGGCTGCATACTGCGATGGCGGGCAGGAGGTGGAGGGCGGCTGGCGGCGGTTTGGGCTTATGCGCGATCTCGGTGCGCCGGGAGTCGACATTGAGCCGTTCGAAGACGTGCTCGCGCGGCTTCCCAGCTTGGACAGCCTGCCCGTGGTGGACTGCCTGGACAACATTGGCTCCAGCTTCAACCACACTATCCAGGTCACGCGAGGCAACTTTGACGACGGCATGAGGACGAATGTGAGCTCTACGCGTCACCGGAGGGCTGACGAGAGATCGGCTTTTCGAAACAGATGCAGCTGCACGAAGCATTCGGATCCTTCAACTACCTTCTGCTAGGCCTTATGACGCTGACCGGGCTGGGAAATCGCGTGTTGGCGCTGTACTTCTCGAGATCCGTCACGTCGGCCGACGCATGTGCCGAGGTGGAACCCGCATTGAAATCCACTACCGGCCTCGGGTCCCGCATCTATACCTGGTACAAGCGCAACATATCCACTCCAGCAGCCTTCGGGTATCGCCATGTGCAGCCGTGGGGAATCCTCTCAATCCCGACGCGCCTGCAGGCTATCATCGTGAGCTGCAAGCTCTCCACGGACTGACGCAGATCTTCCTCTATGTCCTCATCAACGTCGTCTTCACGTGCATCGGCTACGACCTCTTCTACAACAACATGTTCTGGTACGGCCGGCTCGACACGCAGCTCCTCCGGTACGTGAGCGACAGGACGGGCATCATGAGCTTCTACAACATGGTTCTCCTATGGCTCCTTGCTGGGCGGAACGACGTCGTCATGTGGATCACAGGGTGGTCGTACCAGTCGATGAACCTGTTCCACCGCTGGACGGCTCGGGTGGCCACTCTCCAAGCTATTGTTCACTCTGTGTAAGCTGGCCCACACGACTGAGCTGACCGCAGCGGGTACTGCATGCAGTCGTCATGGGGCGAGTTCTGGGTATTGATGGGCAGGGAGCGATACTGGTACACAGGCGTCTACGTGAGCCTGTCAGACTCGCAGTTAGCTAACTCCAGGCAACACTCGCCATGACGCTCCTCATCCCTCTCTCCCTCCGCCCGTTGAGAGCGAAGATGTACGAGTTCTTCGTCCTCGTGCACATTTGGCTGTCATTCGCGATCCTGCCACTGCTATGGTACCACGTCGAGATGTTTGGCTACACAGCGCAAGTCTGGATCTGCCTGGGCATCTGGGTGAGCCTCTTCTATCGTCGCCACTGACGTACAGGCGTTCGACCGAGTGATACGTATTGCTCGCCTCGTCGTTCTCTCCTACAAAGCCATCCAGGCTCCCAACAGCATGGCCTCCGTGACAGCAAGCCAGCCCGGCTTGCTGCGTCTCACGGTCACCACCTCAATCCGGGTCCATCCCAAGGCAGGCGAATACTACTTCCTCTACACGCCGTGGACACTCACACCATGGGAGAACCACCCCTTCACGCTCGCGAGCTGGACGCAGACACCCACCGGGACGGAGCTGCACTTTCTCATCGCGCCTCTGAAGGGCTGGACTGGTCAGCTGAGGGCGAAGATTGAGGCAGCGTCGGCGGCAGAGGCAAGACTCAGCGTCCTGCTCGAGGGTCCATATGGACACTCGGCCGATCTGGATCGATTCGCCCACGTCCTCCTCCTTGCTGGCGGATCGGGCATAGCGGGCGTACTCCCGTACGTCCACGCCTTGGCGGGACGTGAAGGCGAGAAGAGGCGCATTCGCGTCGTTTGGACCGCGGCCAATGCCGAGTACGCTGCCGACGTCTTGGCACACGAGCTGGCCGAGGAGCGAGCTGGTCATATCGACCTGGAGATCTATCTTACGAGGGAGGACGTCGAGGTAGCTCGAGACGAGCTTCAGGCCAAGCTCGGCCCGAGGGCTCTGTGCCTTCGGCCCGGACGGCCTGATCTGCGAGATCTTGTCGACGAGGAAATCGCGTACCTCTCTCCAAACGCGCGGCTGGCGATCCTCGGCTGTGGGCCGGGTGCGATGATGGACGACCTGCGGAAGGTTGTTGGCGAGAGTTATGGCGGATGGCTGGGACAGCTCGAGGGTCGGCGGTTAGAGTACTTTGAGGAGAGCTTTGTGTGGTAGACGTGTAGAGTTAGATCGAGACGGGTGAGTAGGACAATACAACTGCATACGTTTCACTTCTTCCGTGGGTCCACGAGGATCTTGACTGCCGTCTCGTTTCGGTGAATGAGCGTGTCGTATCCCTCCTTGACGAGGCCGTCGAGCCCAATGACACCAGTGATGAATGGCTTGAGATCCACCTTTCCGCTCTGCACAAGCTTGATCGTGTCCGGGTGCGAGTTGACGTACGCGATCGTCCCGCGAATGTCGATTTCCTTGAGGACGAGCTTGGCCATGTCGATCGTGCCCTTCTGGCTCCAGATAGAGATGACGACAATGACGCCAGTCGGGCGCACACCGTCGACGAGCGTGTCCATGGCTGGCTGTACAGAAGTACACTCGAACGCGACGTGCGCGCCGAGTCCGTCCGTGAGCTTTTTGACCTCGTCGACAACGTTGGTGGACCGCGGATCGAATACGTGCGTCGCCACGCCCGTGTCCAGCGCCTTTTGCCGGCGCAGACTGGACGGTTCAGAAATCGCAACCGTGATCCCCTCGGCCTTGAGGACTGCCGCAGTGAGCAGCCCAATCGGCCCGGCTCCAGTGATGAGCGCAAAGTCGCCCTTCTTGGCCCCACTGCGCTTGTACGCATGATACCCCACACTGAGGGGTTCGATCAGCGCAGCCTCGTCGAGCGGCACGTCGCCAACGGGATGCACCCAGCGGCGCTGCACGACGATTTTCTCGCTCAGCCCCCCGCCGCGCCCGCCGAGGCCGATAAAGTTCATGTCCTTGCTGAGGTGGTAGGCGTTGTTCTTCTTGCTCGTGTCCACGTCCTCGTTGACAATGTAGGGCTCGACAACGACCGAGTCGCCGACCTTGAGATCCGTCACGCCCTCGCCGAGCGCGTAGACGGTCCCGCTCATTTCGTGCCCGATGACGAGCGGCGCGCACTCGCCGGAAATCGGGTGCGGGCGCCCGCAGGGAGGGATGAACAGCGGGCCCTCGAGGTACTCGTGCAGGTCGGTGCCGCAGATGCCGCAGTACGCGACGTCGATGCCGACCGTACCGGGCTCGACGGTGGGAACGGGGACAGAGTCAACGCGGACGTCATTACGCGCGTGCCAGCGCGCTGCGCGCATGGTTTCTTGGACCATCTTGGACTGAAGGAGGAGTGGGCGATGCCAAACTAGCCCAGGCAGAGGCGTTTATGAGCACGCGCTGTGGGCTGGCGACGACATCGGAACAGATACGCACGGGTACTTTGCCGGGAGTGGGTCGGTCAATTCGCCCGGGGTCATGTGACTTTGCTTCGTCCGAGAAAACCGAGATAGCGGACGAATCGGGGCAGGCGCTTTGGTGGACGCTCTGCGACGCTTGCGATGGTGGCGGGTGGGGTGGGAACGGCGGGCGGCTGGGCGACTTTGTGCAATGAGTTCGGAGGAGCTTAGGACAATATCGGGGGTTTCAGCTTTGCGTGTCAGTAGCGTTGTCTCATCCAGCATCCGGGTTTTGTTCCACGTTACACGCACAGCTCCCACCTGATAGAGAGGTCTCATGAGACATATTAGGACTTACAGACAAGCTATGGTTGGCAAATGTCCGCTGCAAGTCGAGACCGAGGTTGGTAAAGTGGTGAGATGCGGATCCGCAACTGCTCCAATGTTACCTCTATGGCTTGTGTCATGCCTACATGAGCCTTATCGTCAGAGAACAAGCTACATCATCAGTTTGACTGCGGAGAAAGGACTGGTCGACGAGTTCTGGGCGTGGGGATGAAAGCTTAGCTGTAGCCGCTGCAATCTGCTGTGTCAACTCCGTACCAACAAGTGTACTCAGGCTGAGTTTGTTGGTATCAATCGACATACAGTATGAGCGCAAAACCACGTAGGCGGGGCAATGGGCTCGACTATACAGGCTGTGAGACTGAGCCGAGGCAATGTATGGCCGGAAATGGCAAGCCGGTGACAAACTGTACCTACGCCGGACTATCGCACCAACTTCAGCTCGCCTCATTCGCATGATCCACGTACATGGCGAGCATGATTTGGCCACAACCGGCTTTGCACTGGGACGCCCGTAACCATTTCGTCGACGCCAACAAGCCACAAGTCCATACTCGACACCAGTCGCCAACGGTGCGATACCTTGTTCCAGACGCATGCCAGGAGCCGTTGTTTTTCACAAAGTTCTTCTGGAATGATGATATGGGGGGGGATCGTGTCGTGAGTACAATCTTATCGGACGCACTGAGCCACAGACCTCACGGGAAGAACTCATCTTCGGTTTCCGAGTGCTGGTGGCAAGAGTCGAGATGCTGTGCCGACTCATCCAGAGCACCAACATGATGCTGAGCGACATGGCTTCGCATGAGGGTGCTTGTCTGCTGCTTCTGCCCCAGTTCCTTACTCTGCAGGAACAGCTGGCCAACCTCTGTTCGCAGTCGTTGCAGGAGATGAAGGACACTCTCGGTGCGCGCTTGGTCGTCCCAGCTAATGAGCAGAAAATTACACCCTGGGGCTGAATTACCTCGCCGATTGCGAAGCCGAGAGGCAAGTTCCCGCGCGCTGGCACTCGTCCCCTCGATACCTGCTGTCACACTGGTACAGCAGAGAGCGAAGGCGACGTGGAGTCAAGCGCAGCGTCATGTCCAAGGAGATGTTTGAGGTAGCGCATCTGGCAGTGCAGCGAGGCATCACCTACTACCCCGAGTGGGTGCAAGAGCAGATGGACTCTCTGCGCGCAACCCGTGAACAGATCTTGCGCTATTACTCGTGATGTTATTACGATTGAACCTTCTCTTTGCCTACTATGCATGTCATTCCTCGGAGGCGCCCTCCGTCAACCCAACAAAGCCTATGAAAGCCTGAGCCGGTCGCCTACTCTCATCATCTATCTCGGCAGCACTGTTCTCTGCGCCCTCGGCAGCCTCATCCGCTCCCTCCACGTCGCCCTCGTGCACAGAAGTGGTGGAATTACCCCCGTTCTGCTGCTCCACCTCATTGTCCTGAGTCTAAGTGCGGCGTGGTAAAAGCAGGCGGATTGGGTGCGAATGAACGTGGTGTTGATTCAAACGCACGGGCCATCAGTTTGTTTACATTACGCAGCCTCCTTTATTAAAATGTACTCTGGTGAGATTCGAACCGTGGTCCTCCACCCTCCGGCTGGGGCTAGCCGATGTGGGCGGTGGAGGTGGTCAGCCGCCAGCCGTCAGCGTCAATGCAGCTGTCTCCACTTCTCCATCGCCAACATGACCGTGGCCACAGAGTTGGGCAGAGCCACGCGCAGCATTCCATATGGCCTTCGAGGAGCGCGAGGAGGAGGCAGCCGTTGCACAGTTCAATCCCTCCTCGCGATCCGACAGCACCGGTACTCGTCCTCAGCTCCGGCGAGCGACATCACGGCCGACATCGGCGGGGCCGCGAACGTAGAGCACCTCGCACGAATCGCGAGAGACTTTAGAAGTACATCTCCTGTGCCACCTCCACTAACGGCAGCGGACACGATCACTATGCCCACCGATGCCCAGATCATGTACGCCGTCCAAGCCACGCGCGGAGACGACGTCGAGCAGGAGGATGCGACAACCGCGGCGCTGGAGGAGAGAATAGCGAGGTTGGCGGGAAAGGAAGCGGCGCTCCTCTGTGTCTCGTCGACGATGACCAATGTTCTCGCGACTCGGTCCCACCTCGCGCAACCGCCGCACAGCATCGTGGTGGACGCGCGGTCACATACGCACTTGAACGAGGCAGGAGGCGCGGCCATGTTCTCACAGGCGCAGACACACTCTTTGACGCCTGAGAATGGCTTGTACCTCACGCTCGAGGATATTGAGCCGGCCCTGCAATTGGGAAACGACATTCACATCGCCCCAACAAGGTTGATCTGCCTCGAGAACACTATCAACGGGGTGATCGTGCCGCTGACAGAGATGAACCGGATCAGCTGGCTGGCGAAGGAACACGACATTGCGCTTCACCTTGATGGTGCGCGGGCGTGGAACGTCGCTGCAACGGAGATTGAGCGCCGGGGTCTGGATGCCACCAAGGAGGACGACTTCCAGACGGTCCTTAGCGACATTCTCGCACCATTTGACTCAGTCTCGCTGTGTCTGTCCAAAGGCTTGGGAGCGCCAATCGGGTCGTAGGTTGAAGGATCTCTTCGGAGCTGACACCAGTGCCCTTGTCGGCTCGACGGACTTGATCAACCGCGCGAGGTGGTTCCGCAAAGCCTTTGGCGGCGGGTGGCGACAGAGTGGCTTCCTAGCCGCCGCGGCAGATTGGGCCATCACCCACCATTTCCCCCGTCTAGCCGGCACCCACTCACTAGCTCGCCAGCTAGCGCTCGGCCTCGCGGACGCAGGCTGCGACATCCTGGCTCCAGTAGACACGAACATGGTCTTCTTTGACGGCGAGCGCCTCGGACTCCAGTTCAAGCAGATCAAGGAGGCGCTCGCTGTCCTCCCCGACCCGATCAGACTTGGCTCGAACCGGCTCGTGGTGCACCACCAGACGTCGCCCAAGGCTGTGGACGACATGATCGCCGAGGTCTCGCGGCTGGCTGCGCTGGTGCCGCAGTCGCAGAAACATCGGCGATACGAGAAGGCGACGTTGGGGTACCGTGACTGAGATAGGACGAGTTCGCAGTGATGGAACGAAGACTACAGCAGAAATTTCAAGAGGAAGCCAACAATTAAATAACCTAATAGCCCAACTTGCATGCATAGCATCAGAACACAGCCTCTCTGGAAAGACAGGCAGCCCAGGCTGCAGGTGACCGGTCCTCAAACGGCCGTTTCATCTCGAAACGTTCCGTCCCCGCCCGGAAATGTCCTGCTGGCGCCAGAGCATCTTGCAACCACCCGATGCTCCTACCGCGCCGCGTTACGCGCCTGCTCCTCTTCCTCACCGCAGCCCTCCTCTCAATCGTAGGCGTATCGCAACTATGGGCTCAGTACGACAAGGCGCGCGGCGTGCGCGCGGCCGCGCAGCTCGGGCACATCCTTCCCGCCTCGAACGCGTCGCATCCGATCCTCATCCTCCAGCACATGCCTAATTACCAGCCGCTGTACAAGGCGTCGCGGCTCAGCCACGAGGCATACGCGCGTGCATGGGGATACGCTTATGGGGCGGACACGAGCATGTACGTCCCCGGCAAGCGCGGGTTCTTGAACAAGGAGTATGCCATCCGGCAGGCGCTGCGGAGGGAGCTTGAGGCCAGGAGCGTGCAGTGGATTATGTGAGTACCTCTGGGACGGTCTAGAAGCCGAGCTGGCCGGGTCGTCTGCGCCATCGCTGCTTTGTGTAGACTGGCTGACGCAAGGTACACGGACGCCGACACAGTCATATCCGACCCGCTCGTCCCGCTGCACCTCCTCCTCCCGCCCAGCCCAGCGTTCGACGGCGCAAATGTCCTAGCGGCCCAAGACCACCACGGGCTGAACGCCGGCGTGCTCCTCTTCCGTGTCACGCCCCTATCGCTCAGGCTCGTCAACGACATTATCTCCTCGACAGAAGGCGACGCGGCAAAGCATTCGGAACAGCACCACCTCGGAGCCCTGCTGCGATCCCAAAAGTCTTACGGCGCGGCGTTTGCCGAGCTCCCGAAGGCCTGGTTGAATGCGTACTGGTTCGACGAGACGGGGCCGGGCTCATCTGGCGGCGAGGAAACAGTTGACGAGACGAGTTGGCGACCGCAGGTCCAGGTGCATTTTGTCAACCACCTCAAGTTCAAGTACTCCTTCCGGCCTGCGCTCGAGGGGGCAGTCTTCGCCGCGCTGAGCGCGCGGGAGGGCGGGGGCGTCGACAAGATGCCCCAGGTCGAGTGGACGCGGCGGCACGCGCAGACGTGGTGGGCTAATGTCGAGCCCGGGATCGAGCGCATGCGATTCTTGGACGAGCGCCTCGATGCCGTTGTAGACTATCGCGGTGAGGTGATCGAGTAGCACCGAGGCGACTTGACATAGACATAGACTGTTGTACACTATACATGTAGCCACTGTACCCAAAGTCTACTGAACCCACAGTCTGCTGAACCCAGCGTCAACTGATCCCAAAATCTACTTTGAAATGAAGAACGTGTTGGCGTGCAGGTTCTGGTCATCTCCCTCGCCGTCGAGCCCGAAGGGCCAAGACCACGAGTTGCCCGTTGGGAAGGCCGTGCTGCTCGCGCCGGAATAGAGGACGTCGTAGATACTGTTCCCCGAGGCCGGGAGGCTCGAGGGGTGTCCGAGCATGTTCGGATCAGCGGTCGAGCTCGACGCGCCTGCGTTATGAGCGTGACCCATTTGTGGTGCCGGGACACCCGTCAGCGGGGCGATTCCCGCACCCTGCAGAGGCCCAAAGAGCGTCCAGTCCATGCCGAGGTTCTGGTGCATGTGCGCGGTGGCTACGGTAGGCGTAACTGTAGGGGGTGTCGTCTGCTATCAGCGCTGTCTGTGGCCGCAAGCTTACAGTGTACCCCTGCGAGTTTGGCTGCGTAGCCTGGCCGCTCAGGCCCGACGTAGGCGGTGCCCAACCCATCTTCAACAGCTGTGCGGCAACAGTCGGGTCCTTGAGCATCTTGGCCACGTCCAGGCCATTGCCTGTTGGCGGTGTGGGAGGTTTGGGCAGCTGTTGGGGTGGAGGATCGTGCACTTCGTCGAGCAACTTTTGCAGCGTAACGGACGAGACTGCTGCGCACTGCATGCTCTGTCCCATCTCCTTGAGCGCCTGGACGCACTGCTGCACGCCCTCAATAGATGACTTGTACTTCCTCGAGCCCTTGGACGAGTTCGCAGCGGAGAGTAGGTGCACCGTGCCTGCACTGAAGGCCACTTGGCCCATTGTGATTTGGGAGTACCGCAGGCCTGGACAACGGCGGAAGAGCGCGAGGATCTGGAGCACTCTCGTCCTTCCGTCAGTGCTGCTAGTATGCGTACTCACGCTGCACGCTCGCACTTTGACACGCTCGAGCCAGCTGATTGGTTCGCTTCGCCTTCCAGTTGATTAAACCACGGCCGATGCAGAAGAATCAGAATGAACGCGTGGAAGGCGTGCAAGCCCAGGATGTGTGACGGCACGACTCTCAAATCGTGTCGCGTCGTGTTCGGCAACCGCAGCTCTGCAGGCAAGGTTTCATGCCACTTCTCCAATGAGACGCTACGGTTAGCGACCGCTTCCTCGCCGTGCTTACTCGAGGTTCGACACGACATGCTGCACATTACTCGAGGACGTGCTGAATCCGTTCCCATACACGGTCCCCAGTACGCGCTCAGCGAGAATGGCAAGCTTGCAGTTCCACACCCAGGTCGTGCTCCTGTAGCTCTTGATCGGCTCTGATGGCGTCGCAATCGCATCGCTGAGATCCAAAGCCGCCTGCCCGACTCTCGGGTCGAACTCGCCCTTTGGTCGCCGACTCGTGGGCGGCTTCCACAACACCTCGTCCTCCTCTGGATCGGGCTCGGGAACGGGAATGTCGTAGTTTGCAATGCAGATGGACGCACCGCGGCCGACATAGGTGCTCCACAACTTGTCCAGGATGTAGGACGCGTAGAAGAGCGTGTACCGTGCTCGCTTCGTTTCCTCTGTGATCGAGCCGTTCTTCACCCAGTACGAGCAATTGGTGCCCAGTCCCACTGCTGTCAGTCATGCCCGATTCGGTCGCCCGGGACTCACACGCCTGGACGAGCCGCAGACCAATGCCAGAGTACATGAACCCGAGATTGTGCCTTGCGACGCTGGCATGGTACGTTCCCAGAAGGAGCGCACCAGAGACCGTGCTCAGCATTGCCGTCTCGGCCTCCTCCTCCAGCAAGTCCTTGGCGCGCTTCGAGAACGCTATGCCCATCTGTTCCCGCAGCCCAGAGTCGATCTCGAGGAAGCCCACGCCGACGGCCAGGATGATGTTGTGCAGGAGGGGGGAGTAGTGTGCCGTGCGTATCGGCCGAACAATGGTGCCCTCTAGCTGTGGTGTGATGTTCATGTCGCGCCTGAACTTGCGCTCGTCGACCCAGAAGCATTGCCTGAGGTCAGCTCAAGGACCAGGTGTGAGCTCACGGGTTGAAGTAGTCGAAGAATATCTTGAGCACCTTTTCGTGCGTCGGCCCGTCGAGCTCGGGACAGGAGAACTCGGGTATGATCTTCTTCTGCGGATACAGCAGTGCAGGCTTCTCTGCCGCGCTGGACGCGGCCGGTGAGCCCTGGGCGCTACCGTCGTCCGGCGTGTGCTTGAAGACGGAAGTCGGGCCTAGCTCGTGCAGCTCGCCCGTCGCTTCGTCGAGCTGGAGTCAGCTTGCACAGTACAAGTCAGCCTACCTTGAGTCTGTCACCACCAGAGGATACCGGGGCGGTCTCCTTGTCCGAAGACGAAGTGTCCGGCTTGCTCTCTCCGCCGGCATCCAGCCCATGACTCGACAGCATCCGTTCCAGCACCTTGACGCGCTCCTCCAGCGCCGCGACGTATGCTTTAGGCGTCGACCGTCGCCCGTCCGCCTCGGGATTGTACACGCATTCTTCCTTGTACACTTTGCAGATTGCTGTTGTTAGTCCGACTTGTGTTTGGCTCATCGCTCTTGCACCTCTCCCCGCTCTACACTCCCCCGCACCGCTATTCGCATCACCCTCTCATGCCTCAGAGCCCTGGCGACCACCAGACTCCACCGCCCACCAGTTACTCACCACAGGAAGGCTGCCCGCCATCGCATTTCATCTTTCTACCCGTCAGCAACTTTGGTCCGAGCCGAGCTCACCGTCGCCGGCACCCATTGCACGCCTTGGAGATGTGCGAGATGCGTCTCCTGCTCTGCTTGGTCTGCGCCGCCGACGCCTCGCTCGTTCTGCGCTCGCCCATGGCGGGACGGATGGTGGTATGGACAAAATCTCGATCGGTTCATGCCGAGATCGAGTCGGCTCGCCCGTTCCGTCGCTTGCCGGCCACTGACCACCACCTCCGTCTGGACCGGATATCCCTCTGTACATGCCCAAAGCTCTACAAACTACAACGGAAACGATACCTAGGCCTGCACCGCACGCTCGAGGAGCAGGTGGTTGGACGTCACGATCGCCGTCCAGTGGCTATCGTCAGCCGAGTCAAGGCCGGGTTACTCACATGTTGACAAAGATGGTCTGGGTGTCGTCGATGATCAAGGCCGGGCCCCGCACGCTCGTGCCGGTGCTCAGGTGGCCGAGCTCGTACACTGGCGCCTGCGCGCGGTGGCCTGCACCCTTCTCCGTGTCCCAGACGTACACCTCCTGCTTGAGGTCCGCCGCGTCCGCACTTGCGGGGGAGAGCGTGAGCTTCTTGGCCTCTGCAAACGCGGACTGGCCCAGCGACTCGTAGGTCATACCGACACCGCGGACCTGGGGTCAGTTCTGGCCACGCTGATAACTCACCTTCACGTCATCTACCACCACGGCCTTCTCGAGCAGGAAGCCAAACTCGGCCTTGTAGGCGGCCTTGAATGCCCCCTCGTAGTCGTCGCCCCCATCGGGCGGGAGGATCATGAGGCTCATGTCGCTGCCGTCAAAGCGCATATTGAGCATGCGCTCAAGACGGATCTTGGACTTTTCGAACCCAGCCTCCTGGAGGACGCTGGAAACCCTCTCGCCCAGCCTGTCGAGACGTGCCAGCAGACCTGGGCGACTGGCATTGTCGTAGGTCTCCGCGGCAGGCTCCTGCTGCTCGTACACACGGTCCGCCAGCGAGAGGCCGTAGGCACTGAGCACCGAGCTAAACTTGTGAATCAGCACGCGGTCAATGTTCAGCAGTTCGCTGATCTCGCACGCGTGCTGCCCGCCAGCGCCGCCAAAGGACGCCAGAACGTGGTCCGAGGTCTTGAACCCCCTCGCCTCAGTGAGGGTGCGGATTGGCCTCGCCATTGTCTCGTTGGCAATCTTGACGAAACCGTACACCAGTTCGTCCATGTCCTTCGTCGTACCCGTGTCGGCGCGAATCTCCTCAGCCAGAGCGGAGAACGCCTTGGCCGTCGCGGTGGGGTCGAGGGGCTCGTCCTCGTTCGGGCCAAAGCACTGCGGGAAGTACTTGGGCACGAGACGCCCAAGGAAGAGGTTGCCGTCCGTGAGTGCCAGAGGGCCGCCTTTCCTGTAGCACGCTGGGCCGGGGTGGGCTCCAGCGCTCTCTGGCCCGGCACGGAAGAGGCCGTTCTTGTAGGTGAGACAGGAGCCGCCGCCTGCGGCCACGGTGTTGATGTCGAGCTGGGGGACATTGATCGCAATACCCGCAGTGATGGTCTCGGCAACTGACTCGTATCGGCCAGCGAACCGAGAGACATCCGTGCTGGTGCCACCGACGTCGAAGCCGATGATTGGGGCCTTTTCCTCCTCGTCCCAGCTGGTCAGCGCGTAGCCGACGACACCGCCAGCAGGACCGGAGAGGATGCTCTTGAGACCCGAAAAGTGCTTCAGCTCGACGAGACCGCCGTCCGAGCCCATGAATTCGACTCGCAGGCCACCCTCCTCGCCGCCCTCGAAGCCCGAGTAGAAGCCCCGGAGGTACTCGCGCAGAATGGGAGTGAGATATGCGTCGGCAGTGGTCGACTGGCCACGGGCGGTCATCTTGATGACTGGGAGGAGCTGAGAGGAGAGGGAGATGTGCTCAAAGCCGACCTTCTCGGCGATGCGACCGACAGCGAGCTCGTGCTCGGGATAGGTGTACGAGTGAGCAAAGCACACGGCAATGGCGCGGCAGCCCGTGTCGTAAAGTGCTTGGAGGTCCTTCTGAACCTGGACAAGGTCTGAGGTCAGCCACTACCGCACTGCAAGAACCAACCAGGCTGCTTGATGATCTTGACCGCCTCGCCACTCAAGCCCTGCACGACTGGCTGGGGCATCATCTCCTCAAACTCCTTTGCCCCACGGCCCGAGTACGCCTTCTTGACACTTCCGTCCTCGTTGAACACCACGGCATGCTGGGCATGTTGGGGATCCTCGGTGTAGCCCACGAGCGTTACCCGCTCGTCCACCTCGACCACCTTGGAATACAGCGGCAGAGCCCGCTTGATGTTCAAGTCAAAGATCCTCGGCCGAGTTTGGTTGCCGATTTCAAGGAGGTCGTGGAAGCCCTTGGTGATGAGCAGAGCGTGGTCCTCGCCCTTGCGCTCGAGGAGCGCGTTGGTCGCAACCGTGGTTGAAAGCCGCACGTAGTCGAGATGCTTGATGGGGAGCGGCTGGGAGCGCGGGATAGGCTTTCCAATGACACGCTCAAGGACACGTCGGATGCCCTCGGTCGGTGCGTCGCGGTAGTTGCTTGGGTCCTGCGAGAGGAGCTTGGTGACAAACTCGGTCCGGCCGGTGGGCGACGAGCTGTCGACGATGGACGCGTGCACGTCCGTGAACGTCCCTCCGCGGTCGATCGCGACGCGGATGCTGTGTTCGGGTACTTGGATGATTGTCATGGTGGGTGACTCTGGGATGAGCTGAGACGGGCTCCAGTCGTCGAGATATATGTGCTGCACTCATGGCGGAGCCGCACGTATCATGCTGCCCGCGCAGATGCCCCGCGAGCGCGCGTATTCCGCTCCATTCGAGGGTGGAGCGCCGCCCTCCCGGGCCGCCGGTCTCCACAGGCGTGCGTTCGCGGGGACAGGCGTGCGTTGGCGAGGACATGTGGAGAGTGGGGTCAACACCCAGCGGGTGGAGTGGAAGTGCGGGACATGGTCGGAAAACGAGCGGGGGCTTGGACTTGGCAGAGGTTGTGGCCGACATCTCTACTCCACCCACCATGGCCCGAATGGATAAGTATCCCGCGATCAAGAGATACGCCTGCCTTCCCCAGATATCCCATCGCCATCATGGTCAACGCATCTACTCGCCAGGTCGACTACGACCCCATCACGCTCAGTGTCTTGTGCGTTGCGGTTATTTAGTGGTCTGACCCCAGCTCCAACCGATTCATGTCCATCGCCGAGGCGATGGGCCGCAGCCTGCAGCAGACGTCCATCAGCACGAACATCAAGGAGCGCCTCGACTACTCGTGTGCAGTCTTTGCGCCAACGGGCGACCTTGTCGCCAACGCGCCGTTCGTCCCGGTTCACCTGGGCAGCATGAGTTGGAGTGTCAAGTTCCAGCTCAAGCTGCACGGCGCGACTCTCAAGCCCGGAGATGTACTCCTCACCAACTCTCCCTCTTCTGGTGGCTCGCACCTTCCCGACCTCACAGTCATCACGCCGTGCTTCCACCCCAACGACGACAGCCAGATCATCTTCTTCACCGCGTCGCGCGCGCACCACAGTGACATTGGCGGTATACTCCCCGGTTCGATGCCGCCAACCTCCACAATGCTGTACGAAGAGGGCGCCGAGATCCGGTCCCTCAAGATCGTCTCGGCAGGCATGTACGACCACGACGCCGTGTACAAGGCCCTCGTTGTGGACCCTGCCCAGTACCCCGACTGCTCTGGGAGCAGAAACTTCCGCGACGTCGAGAGCGACCTCAAGGCCCAAGTGGCCGCAAACCACAAGGGCGTGCAGCTCCTCCAGGCGCTCGTGCATGAGTACGGCCTCGAGACCGTGCATGCGTACATGGGACACATCCGGGACAATGCCGAGCAGGCCGTGCGCACGATGCTCAAGGAGACGGTGGCCAAGATCGGGTCGACGTTCAGTGCCATCGACTATCTCGACGACGGCAGCCCGATCTGCCTCAAGGTCGAGGTTGACCCGACGACGGGCAGTGCCGTGTTCGACTTTGAGGGCACGGGGCCAGAGCTGCGCGGTAACCTCAATGCGCCGGTCTGTGTGGTCAACGCTGCGGTGATCTACTGCCTCCGCTCAATGATCGGCGAGGATATCCCTCTTAACGCGGGCTGCCTCGTCCCGATCGACATCAAGATCCCCGAGGGCTCCCTCCTGTCCCCCTCGCCCACGGCCGCAGTGTGCGGCGGCAACGTCATGACGTCGCAGCGCATCACGGACGTGGTGCTCAAGGCGTTCGAGGCATGCGCTGCGTCGCAGGGCTGCTGCAACAACCTCTCCTTTGGCGCGGGCGGAAAGGACAAGATCACTGGCGAGGTCGTGCAGGGCTGGGGATACTACGAGACCATCGCTGGCGGAAGCGGTGCCGGCCCAGGCTGGAACGGGACGTCGGGTGTGCAGTGAGTTTTGATCTGCTGGCCCAACTAACCCCAGGGTACACATGACGAACACGCGCATTACGGACCCGGAGATCCTTGAGCGCCGGTACCGTGAGCCTTCTTCTACTGCCCAGCTAACCGCAGCCGTTCTTCTGAGAGAGTTCCACTTCCGCCAGGGATCGGGCGGCAACGGCGCCTACAAGGGCGGCGACGGCACAGTGCGCGCGTACCAGTTCCTCGAGCCGCTGCAGGTGTCGATCTTGAGTGAACGCCGTGCTAGAGCACCATACGGCTTGCATGGTGGGGACCACGCTTCCCCTGGTCGCAACCTCTGGATCAAGCGCGAGGGCGGCAAGGAGCGCACGGTCAATGTCGGCGGCAAGGGCACCATGCAGTTCGCTGCTGGCGACACTCTCCGCATCGAGACT
This sequence comes from Cutaneotrichosporon daszewskae, assembly GCA_002335585.1. NCBI lineage: Eukaryota > Fungi > Basidiomycota > Tremellomycetes > Trichosporonales > Trichosporonaceae > Cutaneotrichosporon > Cutaneotrichosporon daszewskae. The sequence continues at coordinate 1,783,335 of BEDX01000002.1, read as the reverse complement.
CCGGGCGGCGGTGGCTACGGCACGCCTGGTGCCGTGGTTGACACTGCCAAGGATCACGAGGAGACGAGGGAGTTTGAGCCGCGCGGCCGCATTGTGGACCAGGCCAATGTTGAGTTCTAGGTTGTTTGATTGTATGGCTCGATGCACCTGTGACTACTATCGTTGAAGCTGTCTGTGATGGCTCCTTCACCCCGCCCGGCGCGTCGCCACTGCTCCTTGCAGCTTTAATGCCGTTTGAGCTTTTAGTGACTGCACTCCTCGCCGAGTTTGCGGGTTACAAGCATCTAATGATGGAGCCTCCCTGCTCGCGAGCGCCTCCCACATGATATGACGCCGTTGTGATCTCCGACCGACGTACTCTTTCCTCTGCACTGTGCACTCCACCGACTCCAGTTGACCTCGACCTACTACACCACCACGGACAAGGCGTCAGGCCTACCTCCCCACCGGCTGACGTCCGCCACATCCACACAAGTGGCACCACACACAGATCCGCAACAGCACGATCGTCAGCCTGTTTGCCCACCGCCACTCCACTCCTCCATCGCCAAGCTGCTATCGCTTGCATATCGCACAGTGAATCGGTGGAGCCAATAGCCCAGTCAGTTGACCCCCGCTGCATCTCCGCCACTCCGCTCCGCAGGGAATGTGGTCAGTCCGCCCATCTTCCGCCCCCTGGACTTTGTCCCACGACGCCCTCCTCTCCGGCGCCCGTCTCCACTATGACTTGTCCACTCCGCTCTCCTCTATCAATGCTCGGGATCAGCGCGGTGCGTATCTCTGTGCACCTAGGGTACAAATATAGCGGCCTCTCAGACGGGGCAGCCGCACTCTACCCCACATCAACCACGGCATGTCTATCGGCTCCACACCAACTGCCTCCCGGTTGTCCTACGATATGAAGGACCCCTCGCACGAGTCCAAGGTTGCGGTGTCCACGGCAACGGACGACCTCGCGAACGAGGAGTTTGACCATGCCGAGGAGAAGAAACTTGTCTGGAAGCTCGACCGGCACATTGCGCCGGTCGCCATGATCCTGTACCTCATCGCCTTCCTGGACCGGGCCAACATTGGTGAGCACTCTTGGACATTCGGTCGCTGATCAAAGGCAACGCAGCTGTCGGCGGTATGGTCAAAGAGCTCGATTTTCCCCCCAACGGTCTCTCGGTCGCGACGTCCATCTTCTACGTCACCTACGTTATCTTTGAAACGCCAGCTACAGTCCTGCTGCGCACTTTCCAACCCAAACGCCTGATCTCCGGCATTGTCGTCGTATGGGGTGCGGTGGTCATCGGTAACGGCTTCTGCCAGACGTACGTCCAGATCATCGTCTGCCGTCTCCTCCTCGGTGTCTGCGAAGCGGCGCTCTCGCCCTGTCTCGTACTCTACATGACGACCTTTTACAAGCGACAGGAACTGCCGCTCCGCCTGTGCTACCTGTACATGTCCTCGGCGCTCTCCGGCTGCATCGGCGGTCTGATCGCGACCGGCCTGCTCAAGATGGACGGCCTTTCGGGCCTGTCCGGCTGGCGCTGGCTGTACATCATCGAGGGCATCCTCACCGTCGTCTGGGGTATCATTGTCTACTTCCTCCTCGCCAACACCGCCGAATCGGCACACTACCTCACCGAGCGCGAGAAGCACCTCTGTGCGGTCCGGCACGCGCAGGAGGCGGCCTACTCGCGCGACGACGGCTTCAGCTGGGTCGAGATCCGCAAGGCCTTTGTCGACCCCATCATCTGGCTCTCGGGCTTTGTGCAGCTCTGCGTCGACGTCTGCCTGTATGGTTTCTCGACCTTTTTGGTCGTGATCGTCAATCAATTCGGCTTTGGCGTCATCGCCTCGCAGGGCATCACTGCGCCAGTCTACTTCTGGTGCGCGCTCACGTACTTTGGCGGCGCGCTCGTGTCGATGAAGTACAACATCCGGTATTTTGTCCTTCTTCCTCTCGGCATCGTGACGGCGATCGGATACGCGATCCTGCTCGCGAACCCGCACTCTGTCGGCGGCCGCCTCGTCGGCTGCTTCCTGACAGGCAGCGGGATTTACATCGGCGTCGGCCTGCACGTCACCTGGCTTGGGCAGAACGTTGCTGGCTTCCGCAAGCGCTCCGTCAGTGTGGGCCTGCAGCAGACGGTCGGTAACATTGGCGGCGTGATTGCGGGCCAGATCTACCGCTCGCCCGACAAGCCGCGCTACCTCCTCGGCCACGGGTGCTCGCTGGCGTTCTGGGTCGTCGGGCTCATCGGTATGACGGCCGAGTACCTTATCTGGCGCTCGAGGAACGCACGCCGCGAGCGCATGGACGAGGACGCAAAGGCTGCGCTGGACGCCAAGGGCATCACTGGCGACCACCACTGGTCGTACCGCTATGCCACCTAAGTCTTGGATAGTTTGGGAGAGGCGGTCTCTGGAGCCGAGGATGGCAGTGGGCGGGTTTGTACATTGTACACGGGTGATTGGTTAGGATTCAAACAGTCGTAGTAACAAGTGAATGTGAGCATGAACGCAGTATGATTGATTGTTCAGTGATGAGAGGAATGAGTAGAGTAATCCGATGGCGACGGTAGGCATCTGCACGTTGTGCGGCATCTGGAGTTGTCCGTCGCCACACGAGTGTCGCAAGCCGCCACATCGCCACATCAAGTGCCACCAGAGTACCACGCCGCTGACGCTCGACGTGTCGCCAGATCCACCCTCAACGTCATGAGAGGAGCGCCTACAATCCTGATTGTCCTTCCTCCCATCCTCTCTCCTCTCGCAGCCCAGCCAGCTACCTCGGTCGGCAGGCCCTTCTGTCTCGGTCGGCAGGCCCTTCTGTCTCGGTCGGCAGGCCCTTCTGTCTCGGTCGGCAGGCCCTTCTGTCTCGCGCTATACTACAGTGCGCACTGCTTCCTTGAGCTCCTCGCTCGGCGGCAGTGCTACCCACCTCCCCGGCGCTGTTTCCTTGAGCTCCTCGCTCGGCGGCAGTGCTGCCCACCTCCCCGGCGCTGTTTCCTTGAGCTCCTCGCTCGGCGGCAGTGCTACCCACCTCCCCGGCGCTGGTATTTCGAGCTCCTTGCTCAATGCCATCTCCGCGGTAGGCCGCCGCCGCGTCTTGAGCTCCTCGCTCGGCGTGGCACCTGCGGCCAAACCTCCCTCCTCCTTTCCTGCGGGTACAGATCCGTGCCGCCCCGCGCAGCGGCCGTCGCTTGTGCGACCTTGCTCTCTGGTGAGACAGTCCGAGCCCCACTGACGTTGCCGCGCCCGACCAAACGTCAGCGGAATGAGTCGTACCGCTTGTCCGTCCGTTTTCCGCATCCCCACCGAGGGCGCCGCACCAACTCCGACACCGTCTCCAACCGCCCACCCACTCCATGCTCCATATAGTCCACACAGTCTGGCCGATACAATGCAGCCCTCTCCACAATCATGACCACGGCCAAGACCAACGGATCTCCCGCAAAGTATCGCACGGCAGTGGACGTGCGCCTGGCGGCGCGCGACGGTGCTCTGCGTGGCCCGACAGCGGGGCTTTGCCCCGGCTTCGTGCAGGCCAACCTTATCGTGCTGCCCGAGAAGCACGCTGATGAGTTTCGCGAGCTCTGTCGCCGGAATCCGGTGCCGTGCCCTTTGCTGGCCGAGAGCAAGGCGCCTGGGGACGTGGGTTTCCCGGTTGGCGTTGCTGAGGGGGCGGATATCACGACCGACGTGCCGGGGTACAATGTGTGCGTGAGGATGGTCGTCTGGCGCTGATGGCAGATACGAGGACGGCAAGCTTGTCAAGGAGGATGTTAGCGACATCAAGCAGTGGTGGAGGGAGGACAGCGTTGCTTTCTTGAGTGAGTGCCGCGCTACCGCACAGCCGACATGAGTGCTGACGGCAGTCGGATGCAGCTTTACGTTCGAAGACGCCCTCGTCTCGTCTGGTCTCGGCGTGCGGCACATTGAGGAGAACCTGAATGCGCCAATGTACCGCACCAAGATGCGGCTGATGCCTGCAGGCGGTGCGTCTCTGGGATCCACCGCGCTGACAGCAGTCTTCACTGGCAACATGGTCGTGTCCATGCGGCCATACCGGCCCGAGGACGTCGAGCGCGTGCGCGACATTACGCGGCCGTACGGTCGGACCCACGGCGAGCCCGTCGCCTGGGTACGTACTTCCACAGGTGCCGCTGACAGCAGGGCTGGGAGGCGCTCGAGGAGCTCGGCATCGCCGACGTCAGCAAGCCCGACTACGGCGACGCGCCCGTGATGAAGGACGGCGAGGTGCCGGTCTTCTGGGGTTGTGGGGTCACGCCCCAGCTTGTCCTCATGGACAGCAAGGTAGACGGCGTAGTGCTCGGGCACGCGCCGGGCAAGATGGTCTGCCTGGATCTCAAGGTCGAGGATGTGAATTCGTAGATGTTGTACCCGTCATGCAGATCAGGCTTCAGTTAAGAGTTGGCCTCGCAGATGAGGTAGATGTCAGAAGGGAGTCCAGAGGTCGAAGTCTGAAGGGATTCCAGAGGTCACTCCCGGTTAAGAACCCGACTCCGCCCTTGTTCCGATCTTGTTGCCCCGCATCTCACCTCTGCTCCTAACACCATGCCGTCCTCGATACCACAGCGAAAGCGACACAACGTCTCGCAAGCATGTATCAACTGTCGCCAGCGGTGGGCTATGCTGTATGCCAGTGCTGATGTCAGCAAGAAGAAGTGTGACGGCACACAGCCCGTATGCGGAACTTGCGAGTCATATAATGTGAGTGGTGGGCACGAGTCAGAGTGGTCGCGGCTGAGAGATGGACAAGGTGAGAGTTAAGGTCAGCGTCTAACACCAGGACGAGTGCATCTGGACCGCGCGGACAGACTGGCGCAAAGCTGTCTCTCGGACCGAGGCAAACGCACTCCGGAGTCGGGTGGCAGAGCTGGAACGCATGCTGAGGGGTCGCAGTGGATCGACGAGCGGGGTCGGCGACGACGGCGATGTGGGCGACGCGAGTATGGGCGAGTACTCGTTTGACATGTCGGCGTCGGGGTCCATGTCAGCGCCAACGGCAACAGTGCCGCTGCCTGCAGCTCCAGCACAGCCGCCGCCAATGTCGATGCCGCTCAACATCCCCGCCATGTCGTCCACATCTGTCCCGCCTGCCCTGTTCTCACAGGCAATGCCGACGCAGCCCATGCCACAGCCCATTCTGCAGCAGCCACAGCCTCTACCGGCACAGCCACAGGCGCAGCCGCTGTCGTCGTCGGCTCCCCTGGCGTCCACATCCACGCTCCCCACGCCCGGACAGGACGGTACGCCAGACACGGACCCGCTCGGCGAGGACATTGACGGCCTCATGGTGCTTACTGACCCGACCTCGGCTGACCTCAGATTCAAGACTCGTCTGGCCGACTACGAATGCACGCCCCGCACTCGGCCTTCCGGCATGACAGTGCTGTTGAGCCGACAGCTGCGACGACCGCGAGTCCTGTGCAGCGATTGCAAAGCACGGGAGACCACTGGGCGCGGTATCTCCCCGACACCTATCTGACAAGGGAGCAGCATGATGTCGCCGTGGACCGGTTCTTCCGATATTTCGCCTGCTGGGGTGCGTGGTTGCTTCAATAGAGCTGACTCCAGCACAACGAGCCACTCCGCATGTGTTCTACCGCGACATGGGCATTGCCGTATGGACAGAGCATGAGAGTGAGCTGCCAGTCGTGGCGCCAAACTACTCCCCGCTGCTGCACAATTACATTCTCGCTATCGGGCTGGCGTTCTCGGACGAGGAGCATCTCCGGGCGCTCTGTACGCGCAAACTCTTTGCGGCCGAGGGCACCAAGCATCTGGACCGGGAATGCGCCAGCCCTTGTGTCGCGACAGTGCAGGGGCTTGCTATCCGGAGCTCCTTTGCAAGTACCATGGGCGACTACTCGCTCGGCTGGGTGAACATGGGGCTCGCAAATCGGCTGTGCTACGCTTGTGAGCTGCCGATCCTGCCTCTTCACTGACGACAGTGGGCCTGCACGTCAACACTGCTCCGCTGGTACGCCGCGGCAAGCTCAACTCTGAATCCGCGACACAGCGCAACGTGACCTTCTGGACCTGCTACTGCCAGGAAGGCCTGTGGGCGATCTACATCGGCCGCAAGCCGATGATGCAGGACTACTCGCTCCCGCTCCCGACGACCGACGGAGCGACGGACGAGACGCTATGGGAATGGCCACCGGGGCCGCGGGCCGGCCAGCCGCCGCAGCGATCCTACCTCTCGCTTTCGTTCGTGTACACTGCGCGGCTCATGCAGATTGCGACGGAAATCATTCGCACAATGTGAGCTTGGGGGGAATGGGGCTGATGATAGTAACAGCGGAAGGGCGGACAAGGTCTCGCTCGTCGAGTCTGGGACAGTGCAGCGGTTCAGGTGGGTGTAGCCTTGGATGGGCTGACGGGAGCGACTCGCTTGACGGATGGCTGGACAGCCTTCCACCACAACTGGCTGTCGAGGCCACCGCGAGTAAAGGGGTTCTGCCACATGTTCTCATGGTCCACCTCAGCTGGGCGTGGATCGTCATCTTCCTCTTCCAGCCGTTCAGCCAGGTCGTGACGCGGCAGAGAGATCGGATAGACGGGGCATATCGGCATATCGGCACGCAGGCAATGACCGTGAGTGGAGGCATTCTTCTGCTGTCGCTGTTTCAAGCTCCCCAAGCAGAGCTCAAGACTACCCCACCCCTCCCCGTGACCCCCTGACCGCAGCGCTGCCACCAAGCAGCCCTCAAAATAGTCCACCTCTCGTCAATCTGGCAGACCCAGCACTCGCTGCGCTTCACCCCGCCGACTCTGACAGCCATCATCTACTGCTCCGGCACCTCCTTCCTGCTCGCAGCCGCGCAGGCGTCCCTCCCATCGCAGACGGCCGCGGCACTGCAGAAAGTCCACACCTGCCTCGGCTTTCTGGAGGAGATTGGGCAGACATGGGCCGCGGGCCGACAGCAGGCCGCCATCCTCCAAGAGCTCCTAAGCGAGTGCGCTCGGGCCAGTCTCGAGCTGCCCGCGTTCATGGGCGATATTGGGCGGGGGTGGAGTAATGCCGAGGATGCGCGGGTGGTGAGTACACGCCTCCGATAGTTCTACACGGGTGGCAGAGCTTGCTGACGACAGGGCGCCCAGGCCGGCACGCCGGATCAGGCGATGGACTCGTACGTCTCCTTTTATTGGTCTAACCGCAGCACGTCCTTCCACCCTACGAGCTGGAGCGGCGACGACAGTTTTGAAGAGTTCATCCAGAGTCTGCTCAGCCAGAGCACGGTGCCTATTGCTGCGCAGACGGATTTGCTTGGTTTGAATGCCGGGTTTGGGCTTGATGGGTTCCTATAGGTATTCGAGAGTGAACAAGTTGTATTTCCGTGCTAGGAGGTGACGGCCCACCAAGAGCCCCACGCACTAGCCCACGCACAGTCCCAGGGCCCCACGGTGTCACAGCTAGCTTCTGCGCCACCATCAACCTGAGGAATGTGGCGGAGGTGGAGGCTGGTGAGTGGCGGCGTTGCGCCACATTCATCCCTTTGCGGCTTGGCCGGCGTGGCCTCGGATATCTGATATGCCATAGGCCGCGCGTGTGGGTGCGAGCTGGTCACTGGCGCGGCATGCTTGGCGCAGCCGGCGGTGGCGCCTGATGGCCGAGATGGCACTTCGGTGAAAGTGGGCATTGCAAGGACACCTCGTGAGCCAAACCGCGTCACGGCACACCGACAGGCTCGAACCAGAACTGATAATCCGCAAAGTCCTGCGGCTGCGGCCCCTGCAGGAGACTGCGGAAGAACTCATCCTACCGTCAACCAATTCTTCAGCTGACTTACGAGATCAAGCACGGCGCCGTGGGGATCGTTCGGATCCAGGCCCATCTCGTCGAGCACACCCAGTCCCATGTCGCCATTGGCAACTAGGGGCTCACGGACAGTGCCCACTGCCGCGCCTGCAGTCATGCTCGGCGCATACGGCCGGGCATGGCTGCCCTCGAGCACCTGGTGCAGGCGGCGCAGGAAGCGGCCCACGAGAGACATGACCGTCTCTTCCTCCTCGTCTTCCGTCGCGCCGTCTGCGCACTGGGACATGCGCACGACATGAGCAGACAAGATCGATTTCTGGTGCGGCGATAGACGTGCAAAGAGCTGCAGTCAGGACCCCTGGCACCGGGAGACGTACATTGTAGATCATGACACCAAAGCTAGACATGTGCGTTGCGCCTGTGTCCTGGAAGAAGCGCAGGGCGCCGATCGCGCCGAGGGACTCGGTTTGGAGAGTGAATGCCTCTGCGAGCCGGATCCAGTCCACGATCATGCTGCTGCGCTCTGCCGGAGGGCAGAGGTCGAGCATGTGGTACTTTATCTTCAGGAGGTGGTTGAGGTCGAACCATTTGAGGTAGGTCTGTTCCCACTGCGAAATGTCGCCGTCGGCTGGTGTCAGCGGTATCCCTGTTGCGACGGGCGAGCTTGTGCTCGGGGACCCGGTAGGTGATGCGAGGAGTACTCACCCGGATCCTCTGGAAACCACCGCTGGATATGCGCCTCGATCTGCGCGTACAGGTCTTCCAGTATGCCCCACGCTAGCTCGCGCGACATGCTCGGCAGGTCGCGGCGGTACTTGACCCACATGCGGTACGTGCCCGCGGATCTGGCGTCAGATGAGACGAGTCTTTCACGTACGAGTAACTGCACGCATGCCGCATGTCCCCGCATCCCAACCAGGCCGTCTCGCCGGCCCAGCGCGTTGCGTCGGGGATCTCCTCCAGGCGGATCGTAGGTGGCAAGCTGAAGATGTCCGAGTAGAGTCTGTCGAACGCTCCAGTTAGATTACTCGTCTTAGTAGACTCACCCGCAAGAGTGTACCACGTCCGCTCGATATTGGCCACGAGACGTGCCTCGCCTTCGATGTGCGGTAGAGGTGCCGTACGGGGGACATGCAGACCCAGCTGGTACGCGAGCCGGATCGCGATGCCGAGCTTGACCCACGCGCTCGCGTCCTGCGGCTCCTTCCAGACTATCAGCACCATGAGGGCCTGGATCACGCCAATGTCGCACTGTCCCAGTCCCACGGCGCGGTCCACCAGCGTCTTGGTGTGCGACAGTAGCGAGTGATACAGGGGTCGACGGAAGAATTTGGCGGATACCGTCAAGAGGGCGGAGAGGAGGATCGGGCTGCTGCGCGTGTAGGCCGGGGTGTGCACTGCGTCAGCTTAGAGTGAGGGAGACGCACGGTGCGGGTCCAGAGTGCCGATGATGGGGTTTATGTGCTCCAAGTATCTGCAGTCAGCTCTGCGCAAACGTCCCAGCTTACAGTCCAAGGAGCGTCTCCGCCTCGCGCAGAGTGACGAGCCCAAGCGAGACTGAATCAGCTCCGTCTCTGAAGCACCTACTGGGATCGTCCTGCACGCCGCCCACAGTCCGCGAGGCGCGCGTGGCCGGCACCGGCTCAAGCGCTGGATTCAAGTACTCCCGAATATCGAGCCGCTTGGACGGCGCCGGCGTGCTCGGCGCGCTCGAGCGGAGGTCAGACTCGGACATGACGTCGCGGCGGTCGCGCCTGGCTGGCGCTGGAGGCTCTGCGGGCACCAGAGGTGGCCCAGCCGGAGCGACCGGGGGGCTCGGCCGGGGACTCGCGCTGGGATTAGCTCTTGCGCAATTGATGCCTACGTCGATGGCGCAACGCGCGCCCGCTTGCGCTGGTACACGCATTTCAGACTGAGCCTCTCTTCCGTCAACCCAGCAGTGTTAGAAGCTCACGGCATCGCGTGCAGGGCGTCTTCTGGTCCTCGTTTCCGAGACACCGGGTCTAGAGTCAGCGAGGTTAGTGACCGGCGGACTTTGATCTTCCTGCATTCTGCGCAGCTAACGTCAGTATGGCCAAGGATCAGCTCACGCAAGGAGGTGTCTCTGCTGCCGCTTCCTCTCTGGCCCCAGCCCCGCCTGGTTCGCTGCCGCAGACGTCCCAGCCTCCACTTGGGACTCGGCGTCCGACATTATTTGTTGTTGTTAGCAGAGTGAGTACGGAGGGCTATTGGTCCACGCAGATGTCAGTGCCGGCGGTACCTGCCGCTCGGCATGTTCCCCGCCCGTAAATAACTAAAGGATGTTGGCGGGATGTTGAGGGAGCCTGGTCTGCCCTGGATTGAGCCTGACTGAGCCTGAGCTGAGACCGCTGTCGCATTCCACTTTGAGTATCTCCAAAGTGGCACGGCCCTCAAAGCCTGGTGGAGCCGAAGAGACGCCGTGGAGGAGCGGCGCCGATGGCTGCACGGAATGCCACTGGCCGTGCAGAGCGCCGCCGGACGTCCGAGGCGTGAGAACGCCGCAACGTGAGAACGAGAGCACGACGCCGAAGCACAGCTATGCTTGCGTGCGGTCGTTGCTTGGAGATATTCTTGGTTCGGTCCGGCCAGGGCTATCAGAGTTTTCTCGTCGTACCCCCAGTTTGGGGACGATTCGAGATAACCGCGGCAGTCCGTGTCGGCCATGGGGGCAGGAACGGGCAGCAGGGTGAGCAGGGGACATGCCGAGACGGGCACAAGTGGGACATGGTACACCCCTTTTGAACGTCATGAAGGTTAAGCTGCCAGAGCGCCGGAGACTCGGCAGCCAGTAGGGTTGAGCGTCTTTGTCGTATCCGAGCAGGCTCCATTGCTGCGGGACGGAGTTGCCATCTGTGCCGCGAGTGTCTTCAGTCAGCAGTGCGCAACGCACGGCCAGCCGGGCCGCCTGCTCAAGGTGCTCTTGGAATGCGGACCTGCTCTGGAGTGGCGGCGGCGTTGCTTGGCTGCCTGGCCTCGCCGGGTCAACCAGGATAGGACCGGCGGAGCATGGAGGCGTCGTACAGTGGTAAACCCAGGAACCAGGGCTGCCCCCAGCGAGGGTGACTGCAAACACCCCATGAAGGATTCTTATGCTCACCTCAGCAGCGCCGTCTTCATCCACAACTCACCACTCTCTCGCTCTCGTCTCTCCAGGCCGCGGGCCGTCGCCGTCGCCGCTGGCGCTTGTTGTTTCTTCTCAGTCGCACAATGTTTTAGACGCAGCCGGCCACGCTGCCTGCGATTTTTATATTAGCCATCACACGACCCACTTTCGCCCACCATGCTCTATCCCACCGAGGCGCTCCCTGCGTCGAGCTTTTCGACGTCGGCGTCGCCTTCCGCCCGCCCCAGGGGATCCCGCCGCCCGCCCCGTCGCTCCGCCACGGCACCAGCGCCGCTCCAGCCATTGACATTTGCCAAGGTCGCCCTCTCGCCCGCTCCGCTCAGCGCATGCCCGTCGACGAGCACCGACAGCGAATGCATGTCGTACTCGGACGTGCCGCTCGAGCCGGCGCTCTCCCGCTCGCCCTCCCTCCTCACCTCCCTCATCCGGACGCAGACCCGGTGTTCCAACGCCAACACGCCCGCGACGACGCCGGGGGTTAGTCCCCAGGCCTCGCCGATGCTCAGCTTTGCGTTCCCGCGCTGCCGGCCGATCCTGCGGCGGGGGAGCGAGAACGAGTCCGACTTTGTTAGCGAGCCGCAGTCCAAGCGACCGAGTCTTACCGCTGTGCAAGAACACAGTTTCCACGACGAGGACATTCCAGAGACACTGCAGCGTAAGCGCTCCTGTCTCAAGTTTGCCGTCACGCCGCGGCCGCTGCAGCTCTCGTCCGCGTGCTCGTCGCGCCGCACGTCGCCGCGGGCCATCACGCCCGAGATCCCAGACGAGGACGAGCCGACCACGCCGACGTGGTCGGACGAGGACGACGGATACCACGAGGACAGCGAGGACGGGTTCACGTCCGACGACGACGTGGCTGTCCCCGCTGTCCTCGCGCTCGCCGGCCCGCGCAGGCAGTGCTGGGGCCCAAAGGGCCCGGCGCCGGCGCCTATCCTGTCGACGTCGAGGAGGAGAACTCCATTAGTCACAGTAGAAAGCACGGACGACTGCCGCCCGGCGCGCATCCGCATCCGCGACACGCAGGACAAGTACGAGAAATGCACGCGGCACCGGTCGCCGCCGCCCGTGTCGCATCTCGGGCTCGAGGACATGGCGCCGCCCGCCGCGCGCTCGCCGAGCGCGTACGAGCTCTGCCGCCGCCGCAGCGGGATCACCGAGGCCAAGCCCCCCGCGCGCCGGTGTCGCTCCAAGGGCCGCGGCTGGCGCAGCGACGAGGGCCGTGTGGGCGTCAAGTTTGACGCCTCGGTGCGCGGCGAGGAGGAGGGCCGGCCGCGCGCGCTCGCGGGATTGGTGAGGAGGGACTCGGCGCCCGCGCGCGTCGACGAGGTCACGGTGCTTGCTGAGGCGCTTGAGAGGATCTCGTGCCCGCGCCGAGGACTGCAGAAGGTCCTCGGCCGCGCGAGGGTGTAGACGCATAGAGTGTTGTGCTATAATATTTGTCCGATACAGCTTCATTTTGCTCTTACCCACTACTCTCTTCACGTTCTACCAACCAGACTCGAACTCGTCTGACGATCCCCTGCCTGACACATTGATGCCCATCTCGGATGCCAGCCACGCGCGCTGTAGCGCCGTGGGGACATGCTCATACCCCTCAGTATCCGCCAGCGCAGACTTGACACCCGGCAGCGTCGGATCGGCAGCGAGCGCGACCAACCACGACCGCAGGAACACAGTGAGTGCGAGCCGCACGCGCCGCGAGAGGGAAGAATAAGGCAGGCAGTCGAGCTGGAGCAACTCGACGAGCACGCCAGGGGCGGCTGGCGCCTGCGTCTCGGGGACGATGCGCGCAAGGAACTCTGGCGCGATGGCGCGTAGGTTCTCGGGCGCGAACGCCGCTGCGGCGCCTGGGTTGGCCCCGAGATATGCCGCCAGGATGGGCGACTGCGACGGGAGGCGGGTGAAGCGCTCGCGCAGCTAGTATCAGTGCGAGACGGCCACTACTCACCAGGTCAAAAGTCTCGCTCTCGCCCACGCCTAGGAAGCGCGTAACACTACGCACGCCGTCGGCGAGGAGCTCATTCGCCCAGCGCACGCGCCTGGGGATGTTTTCGCGCCATATCAGCATCCGTTTCGCTGGGAACGTACGCGCAGCGCCGCCATTTCTGCCTGGCATCAGGTATCGACCAGTAGTTGGCACGTACTCGCAGCTCTGCAAGTTCCTCTCCCACATTCTGCCATTAGCCTGCTCGCAGGCAGACGTACGGCGAGCGATATGAACACCGGCACGCGCAGTTGGCCTGTATGGTGGGGACTGTTGCTGAAAGCACGCAAGGCGTCCAACGCTGCAGCTGTGGATCCGTCGCGCACGATCCCGTTTACGGCTTGCGAAGACGGCGCATCGCCCGTGCTAGCCTCTGCCTGCCCATCGCTCATGGTGTCTCCAGCTTACGAGGTTGTGGCAACAACATTTTCGATACACCCGCAGGCGTTATCACCAAGCTCTAAATGTACATTATAACCATCAAGTCCTACAACTGCGCCTCCATCTCCTCGTATAGTCTCTCGGCAATATCCAGCGCGAGCTCCTTGCGCGCCCGCCGCTCGTCAACAATGCCAAGCACGCCCCGCCCCGGGTCCGCGCTGCCGCGGCGCACGCTCGGTGTCCACCGCAGTCCCTGGGCGCCGCGCATGCTCGCGCTCGCCCGCCCGCTCGCGTGCGACGCAGACGGGCGGAGACTCGCCGAAAAGCTCCCCCGCACCATGTCCTGCGACGCAATGCTCTGCCGCCGCGAGCTGCCCGCCGAGGCCATGCTGGGCCGCCGGCCGAGCGCGAGCGCCATGGCGGGGCCGAGGTTTGGCGGGCTCGCGAGCCCTGCAGGCGTGTTCAGCGGCGTCGTCACGCCGCTCTTGCTCCTCATGCTGCCGCGCGCACTGGCGTTGGCTAGCGCCGCGCTCAGGCGGTCCGCCTCGGCGGCCGTACGCAGGGCTTCGGGGTGCACCACGTCGTCCGCCCCGTCCTCCATGCCCTCCGGTAGGGCCGCGAGACCGGGGAACGCGGGCGCCTGCGGCGCGACCTGTTTCTCTGGCCCGTGCTTCTTCAGGTGCCGCTTGAGGAACCACGGCAGGTGTGGGAGATGCGGATGGGGAAAGTGGAGATGCGGGTGGGGTACATGAAAGTGTGGATGTGGCATGTGCCAGTGTCCTGGCGCCTGCTTGATGCTGCCGTGCCCCTCAATGCCTTCCTCGTCTTGGCCCGGGTCGCGCGTCCATTCCTGCGTCAGGTGCGCGGCCGGGGGCTCGGACATGAACAGCGCCTGCATCACGTCCATCGACCCTGCGCTCTCCATGCTGCCTCGTGGCGCCTCTGGGCCCTCGGGGTTGGGGTTCGAGTCGGCCAGTTGATCCACCCGGCTCGACGTGGGCGTGATCATCCCCGTCGGCTCGGTCCACCATGCCTCCTCCTCGGCACACGGCGGACTGCCCTTCTCGGCCGCCTCCTGTTTCGGCGGGAACTTGACTTCGAGCGCCGCGCGGACGCCTTTCAGCAAACACGGGTCGACAAACAGGCCCAGCGCGACAAAGACCATGCCACGCGCGCCGTAGAGAAAGTAGTACAGGCAGTACAGCCCATACGCAGCGCGCGAGTGCACGCCGCCCTGGGACGAGATGTAAATGTCGCCTATGGCGATGATGCCATTGACGACCACCAGGGCGATGGGGTATGTGCTAATGCGGAGGGCGATGGAGATGAACCTGTCCTCGAGGTGGCCGAACATGCGCTGCCTGTCATGACTGAGGCGTCGCCGTCGACGCGCGCGTTTGAGCGGGCCGCGGCCGGGCTTCTCCTCGCTGTGGTCCACGTCGCTCATGTCCAGGTTGAGACTGTCGGTGCCGGTGCCAAAGAGCGCCTTGCTCGTCGCCCGGCCCTGGCGGAAGAGCTTGATGAGCGTCGCCGCCACAGCCAGTGTCGCGAGGGCACATGTCAGGAGTTGCCAGAGGTAGAGGTCCAGGACGAGATTCCGCACTCTGTCCTTGTCGTTGCTTGCGCGGATCCAGCAAACGCCGAACAGTGGGTCCCACCCAAAATGCCCCAGTGCCGCGGGGACGATGGGAATAAACAGCCCCAAGCTTACCGAGGCGAGAATGTACCACTTCTCCAGACGGAGCATGAGCGGGTTGGCGCCGAGCACGATTGTGATTGCGAGATTCACGGCGATGGACGTGCAGAGAAAGTTGACGCTGTTGTGAGAGGAATCCCAGTGCGCACGTACACTCCCAAGGTGCCGATCATAAAGTAGATGCCCACGGCGCACGCCTTGTCGGGTCGCGAGCCAAGCACGCTCTGGGGATTAGACAAACGAACAACAGCGACCCACAGCAATGTAGTTGACATCGTACACGAGCTCCCACGAGAGCACCCAGACGAGCAGGCGAAAGCTCACGCGGTCGAGGAAGACTCTGGCACGCGGCACGCTCCACGCCCACGCCGCGAGGGAGAGGTAGGCCAGGACGCAGGCGATGCTCGCGCCCGCGGCGATGGCGGAGATGTGCACGTTGAGCTGCCGTCAGTGTTTGTTGTTTTTCGCAGCCTACCGCGATGCGGTCGTCTGTGAGCTCGAACATGCCGCCGCCGCGGCGCTGAGCTTGGGCGTTGTGCTGCTGATACTGGCGGGTGGTGTTGGCCCAAGTGAGGTGGAGAGTCTTGTTGAGAGTAGCTCGGGTAAGTGGCGGCAGCCTCAGGGCGGTCCTGCGACGCCTCAAATTTGGCTCCTGTATTGCCTGGCGCTGGGCTGCATCGACGGCGCCGAGGGTGGCGGCGATGGTGGCGAGCAGGCAGGCAGCGGTGGTGGGGAGAGGGACGAGGATGAGGCTCCAGTGCTGTCTCGGAGCGGTCCTCGTACGCTTCGATGGGAACAAGAGCCTGTCCTTGTTGTGTTTCAGCTCCAAGTACTGGCAGCCTCTGCGCGCATTAGACCAGCTGTGGACGCAGTGGTGGTGAAACAGGCGCCATTAGTCCAAGATGCCCGGCGAGTATCGACCGAGGAGATAGCATGCGCAGCAGATGGCCTCGGTGGCTTCTGTGGGATACGCAAAAGTACTGGGCAGTGTTGCATGTCGTCTTGTAGGCTGGCACAGGACATGAGAGCCTTCAAGCAACCCCCAACGGGTGCTTCATGCACCGTAGCCCATACATAACAAGCTCTAGTCTCTATCCACTCTAGCCACGCTTGAACTCGTCGCGACCACGGGCATCCGTCTTGGTCCAGATGGACACGCTCTGCGCCGGGCAGAAGAACTCGGCGCGGCCGTCCTCGCCGATAGTGACCTCGCCCTGGTGCCACCCAAGCACGTCGGTCCACTTCTCGCCCGCGTGGTCCTTGCCGACGTCGACGTTCTTGTTGCCCTCGCCGTTGCCGTTGCACGCCACGACAACACACCCGTCGTGGTGCTCGTTACCGCGGCGCAGCCACGCAACGCAGTTGGCTGCCGTCAGCTTCTTCCAAAATCACAAACCCACCGTGGTCCCAGTAGTCCACGAGCTCGCCGTACGCAAAGTACTTGCGCGCGCGCACAAAGTCCTCGAGCTGGTTGACCGGCTCCTGCGGGTTGTCGCCGCCGCAGCCGTACATGTCGCCGTAAAAGACGCACGGGTACCCGTCGATGCGGAGGAGGATGAACGCGTACGCGAGCGGCTTGAACCACGCCGCGACCCAGTTCTCGAGCGCCTGGCCGACCTGCGTGTCGTGGTTGTCCACCAGCGTCACGGCGTCGATCGGGCGGCGCTGCACGAGCGTCCCGTCAAAGATCTTGCGGATGTCGTAGCCCTCGCGCGCCCCACCGGCCTCCTTAAAGTTGCCCTGGAGGGGCGTGTCAAAGACGCTGAACTGCGTGCCGAGGCCGTTGAGATACGCCTCGAGCGAGTCGACCGAGTCTGACTTAGCAGTGTTCTTGTATGGTCCTTACCCTTCCAGAACTCGCCGACGCAGAATGCCGCGGGACGGTTGGTCGAGCGCTCGGCCTCCTCACGACGCAGGTTCTTGACAAACTGGCCGATAAAGTCGCGCTGCCATCAGCGGCGGACCCTCTCAGACTCACCGAGATGTGCTTGACCGCGTCGAAACGGAAGCCGTACGCTCCTGTCTCGTCGAGCACCCAGTCACCCCACTTGTTCAGGTCCTCGACGACCTCGGGGTGGTTGTGATCAATGTCGGCGAACATGAGGTAGTCGTAGTTGGAGTTCTCGTTGTCCACGTCCTGAGCCCACGCCTTGCCATCCCCCTGGATCTTGAAGATGGCGTTGGTCTTGGAGTTGTCGTCGTAGTCGACGCCGGTAAAGTGGTTAAAGTTCCACTTGAGCATGGAGTTGGTGTCGCCACGGCCGGGGAACGTGAACCTGGCGTCAGTCTCCACAGTCTCGGTGACTCACTTGGTCCAGCCCTTGATGTTGTGCATCTCGCCGACGGTCTGTGTGCGGTTGTTGCGGTCGACCATGGTGGCCATGAACTCCTCGGTCTCGTCCGCACCAGCCTTGTGGTTGAGCACGGCGTCAATGTACGTGATGATGTTGTTGTCGCGCGCCTTCTTGATCGCAGCGAGCAGGTCCTCCTTGCTGCCCCACTTGGTGGCCTTGCCGCCCTTCTGGTCAAACTCTCCGAGGTCCCACAGGTCGTAACTGCTGTCAGTGCGTGCGAGTCCAGATGCATACATGTCGTAGCCCGTGCCATCCTGGTTCGAGCCCTTGGTGGGAGCTGGGATCAGAGGTGAAACGTGCACAACGCACGGGGAATCCAGCATGCAGTGATACCCATCGAACCGAGACGCTCGGCCTCCTCGGAGTACTTTTTCCAGTGCACACCGCCCGAGGGGCAGTACCACCTGGCGTCAGCCTTGCTCTAACTCCTGTTCAGAGCTCCATCCCGCTCGACGCACTCAAAGAACTGCATCATCGTGTAGTTGTCTGGTATCAGTTCGGTCTCCGCAGCGCACGTACGCTTGTGCCCCGCCTTGTGGGACTTTTCCGCATTGTCGGCCATGGCTGCTGGCGCTGTGAACTGAGAAAGAGGATGAGAGAGAGAGAGATGCAAGAAACGATCAAGTCCCCATGTTTTATTTATTTACACTGCAGTCACAATCCCCTTTCTTTTCGTGACGCGGCGGGAAGATCTCGTCGCGGCCTCAGGCACTCGTCAAATGGCGTCAGCGGCGTGGTTCTCCGCGGTTGGCTTTGCCGCGTCCTTTGGACGACGCGAGGCAGGGCAAATGGTAGGAACAGCCGTGGAACGTGGGTGGGAGAGTGGGGGAGTGGGAGAGCTGGGGAGGTCAGAGCTGGTGAGCGGGCTCAGTCTGATGGTGAGCGGGCTCAGTCTGATAGCGAGCACCTGAACGAGGTGACTGCCGGTGAGTTGTACCCTTGATGAACTGGCATCCAATGCATACACTGACGAGGTGGCTGCAGGTCAAGACGCCACAAGGATCGACAGAGATGCGCCCCAATACTAAATATTCCCGAAATGCCCCCCAGACCTAGGTTCCGTGCCTGCCTCCACTTCCATGTCCACCTCATGTTGAGCGCCACGGCTGTTATCCATCACCCACAGCCTCCCAGAAATGATCCTGGAGAGCGGATACTGGGCAGGCTGGGAGGTAAGGCTTTCATATCTTCACTGCTGACGCTAGATTCGCTGCGAGGACGTCCACGGCACGCCCCTAGGTGGGTGCTCAACCTGCTCGGCTGACCACAGTCGAGAGCCAGCCCATAAGCACCAGCAGTACCATGTGCGGGGTGATAGTAGAGTGTGCTCCAGACCAGGTTAGACTGAGCCTTCAAGCTGCTTGCCCGCGCTATAGAATCCCAGCTGACGGGGGCAGAAGTTCCAGCTTCGCATCATCAGCCCGCCTGATGGCATGCCGCATGATGGCAGGATTGCCATAATCCTCAACAAGAAGCTAGCAACGAGCCGAGAGCTGCGGCGCGATAGCCCTATTGATGATAGAGTAGCACGCTACTCCAAACGTCGCAGTGGCACAGTCTACCGCGAACACCTCAAGTTCTCGCGTGAGGTGAGCCGCCGTGCGAGCTGGGCTGACTCCAGACGCTGGTCAATGTACTTCCGCACAGCGATATCCCTGCAACGCGCGCTGGACGTGTCGAACTCGACCTTTCAGCTGGCTGGCTCGGGCTATCTTATGACAAGAAACAAAGGCACGATCAGAGGACCTCGCGCAATGACAAGTGGGGTCGGCATTGGCCTGGCTGACGCTCAGCCCGACACTCACGCAGCACAAGCTCCTCAAAGGGTACGAGTTCCACAAGTCGAGCCTCATTCCACGTTTTCGCGTCATGTTCTGGGTATGTTTCCCCTTGGAGGAGCTCACTCCAGTATCGAACAAAGGAAGTCATGGCGGCTGGCCCGCGTCCTGACACCGTCTCTGAGCCGGTTGCCACCTGCGACCTGCCAGATTTCAGCAGCTTGTCGGTGGCGGAGCGATGCTGATTGTCTGCAGGACGGCACCTGTACTGCTTTGTGACGGCTTCGTTGTACATGTTAGTGGTGTTGTGTTTATGTATCCCAGCCAGCCAAGTCGTCTCTCAAGTCCACGGCCCTGCACCTATAGTTCACCACCTTCAACGCGTCCATACATGGCCACATCACACTCTGAGCGCTCTTCAATGCCATGCTTGAGCACGCTGCAGGTATCGGCGCGAAATATCAAAACATGGCGCGCATGCATGAGAGCACCCTCGGCAGTAGGGTGGCGGGCTCGCTGGTGGCGGAAGCAATTTCAGCCACGCACAGCCTTTTCCCTTCACAACCTTCTCAAGATAATCATCTCTCTCTTCTCATCTCTCTCTCGGCTCTCGGCGTCGCTGCCTTGTCTGGGTCGTTCTTTCAAAGGTCGCTGTCTTTGGCACTCGCACGCACAGTCCTCGCGCTCTGCTTCACTGCCTCGGTCGCACAACACACAAACACATCTCCCCCTTCGCAATTATCTTCGACTCCTGGCTCTAGCCCTCCGTTTTCACCATGTCTGAGCTCGACAAGAGGCAAGATACCAACAACGGAAACAATAACGGCGGCAACAACAACGGCAACAACAATGGAAACAACAACGGCAACGGCGGCAGCAGCAGCACCAGCGCAAGCTCATCAGGTCCAACCGGATCCGTAAACGGCACTGCGCCCACCAACTCGACCAGCATCTCCATCCCGCAGACCGCCGCCGCAGGTGGTCTCACCATGCTCCAGCCCCCGGCATCGGGCAGTTCGAGCTACTACAAGATCGCACCGAGCGAGTACATCACGTTCAAGTGGAACCTCACCTCGCTGTAGTGAGTGCGCCCTCCCAATCCCGGTCGCGGCGGCTGTCGGCTACCTCCTCGTTGAACCTAAATCTAACCCCAGCGTTCAACCAAAGTCCCTCACGGTCGTGGCGGTCTGCGGCGACAACGGCAACACCTACCCCGTCGGCCCCACCGCGTCGCCGTCAAACGTGCTCTCCGGCAACGCGACACAGGTTGTGTGGAACCCGTACGAGTGGCAACAAGTGCCTGGGCAGCCGGCCTTTGCGCAGGCGTCCTACACGCTCAAGGTCTGGGACGAGCGCGGCGAGGGCAAGCCAAGGCAGGGCGGGTACTTTAGCGAGTACTCGGGCACAAAGTTTGGCATGTACCTGCCGCAGGCGTACACGCCGCTTCCGGGTGAGTGCTCTTCTCGTCTGCTCTTGTCGATCCTTCCTCTCTCCTGGGCCTGAGCACCTCTAACTCCAGATTGGAACTGCGCGACGTGCAGCGCGGCCGTCGCGCGGCTGCAGGACCCGGCGGGCCTGAGCGTCCTCACGTCGCTCTTCATCATCGCCATCACCGCGTTCGGCGTCCTGCGGCGCGCCTAGATTACGACACCCCGCTCTCCGAGCTCGGAACGCACCCCGGTGGTGCTGGACACTGCATTATGACTTATGGCCTGTATGTACATACAGTAATGACTGCGGGAGGGTCTCACGCGCGGCGGTGATTTGGTACTCCGGTAGTTTCGCTTGACGACAGCCACTGACTTTTTTGCTCTGCAAGAGTTCTTCAAGGTTGGAGAGCCTGTCGGCCGTCGCTGGCTGAGATGGAAGACAATCAGGCAATCGAGTGACAGTCTGGGAGAGGACTTTGCGACCTCCCAAGCCTAACATGCCGCTAGTGGACTCCTCCTGGGGCGGGTGCTTCTCACAAACTTCAAGCTGATCTGAGCTAACCTTCTGCCGGCACAGCCAGCAGTCGCCAACCACGGGAGGCAATCTCAGCCCATCGAGATGGCGCTAGAAGGCCGGACCAGTGTGGCACTCGTGCTACTCTGGAGGCAGACGAATCCGGGTCGTGCTGGCAAGCCACTGCTCGAGGTCGTCGTTTCGACAAGTTCCCTGTTCCAGGCGAGGTCAGGCTTGGGATCGTCATCGTGCGCCAGCCTGCTTCGGCTGGTGCTGTCTGGTTCGTGCCGCGTCTCTCGGACCGAGCCTAAACTGAGACGCTGCGGATGTCGCCACGCTCAGGCATCGGAGACGTTTCAGCTCGCTTGGTCCGCTGGAATGTCTCATGTCCAACTCCATTCCACTGCTGGAGCTTACGGCAGCTCATGTCGCTGTCATGATACGAATGTGCGGCCCCTGTCCCGTCATATTCGCATGTGCCGCTGGCGGATAACCATCTCCGTCCCCGGGCTGGGGATGGAGCATGCTGGGTGCAAGTGTTGCCCGCGGCACTAGCCACCTCCAGGCGTATCGTTGCCTTCTGCCCTCGCGACGTGCCAGACATCGTCTGGGATCAGCCTCAGTGGACATGCACGACCACGCCAGTGGCATGCGTCACCATGCGCACCCATGTGCGCAATTCCAGCGGCACAAGCATATCTGCACGGCAGGCTTACGTCCCCTCTCAGATCCTCCCACTCATTCACACTTGGATCAGGGCTCGCTCCGACCCAGCACGCACCCCAGAAACGCAGCGGGGAGACATCTGACGCTTCCAGCGCGGCGAGAGGCTGGAAAACTGTGATCCAGCCTCGGACCATAACACTAGGCAGTCAGCTGGAACGCTGGGCATGAGCTGAAACGCGGATACATCCAGGCGTTACGATACGTATGCCGGAATGTGCCTGTTTCGACCGATGCCGATAAGATTGGCGCTGCCTCACGACGCCGGCCGCCGCCATTCCGAGGTTCATGTGCCCGGTACGCATGCGTGGACCGTGAGCAGACGGTGGCTGCACGACTGGGCAGCGGAAGCTGGTGCGGCAAGAGGACCAAACGCGAGGAGGGCGATGGGTGGCATGGGTGGCTGGTTTCGGCAAAGCCGAGATGGCCCCACTCGCTGGGGCCGATGAGCACCAGGACCGACCTCATGGCTGGCATTTCCAGTGGGGTCGCAGGTGAAGTTGAAGGGGTGGGAAGTGCTCGAGCTCCATGTGCATCAAGTGCGCGGGAGAGGCTTGCTAGCCGTCCCGTCCATCGATGGCTGGCGCGGCTTGTGGGCGACTTTGATCATCCACTCGACCGCCCGAGGAGCATACGAGACGCGGTGGGAACGCAGCGGCACATCGTCTCCAGCAACCTTGCTCAGAAAGAGATATAAACCCCCTGTCCTCCCCTCGACTCCTCATCTGACAAGAATCCCATCGCCAACAACCCCACCGCCAACAATCCCATCGCCATGGTTGGAACCAAGTACCTCCTCGCCCTCGTCCCGCTGCTCGGCGCGGCGTACGCGGCCCCAGCCGACGGGCACGTGCACATCCAGGCGCGCGGCGACGACACGCCGCTGGGCCAGCAGGCCGGTGACCTCAACTACGCCTTTGACGTGACGGGCAACGCACTCTGCGGGCCCGGCGGGTACATGGACAAGGACGGCTTCCACGAGGGTGCCTGTCCCTACGACAAGGCCGCGGACGCGCGCGACGTGGCCGAGGAGCGCGAGGTGCCCCCCGAGCTCGCCGAGCGCGACGGCAACTTTGGCAAGCGCGGCTTGCTCCTCGTTGGCGGCCTTATTGCCTCGAAGCTCCGGTTCCTCAACATCCTGAGGGGCTCGTTCACGTACGGCGGATGCCTCATTGGCAGGGACAATGACTGGTACTGGGACCACATCGGGTACCACCACGGGCCCTGCCCCATCTGGCCCGGCCACGGCGGCGGCGGCGGCGGCAACTGCTATGACGGTTGCTGCAAGAAGTGGTGCCGTCCCCGCGGCCGTCACTGATCACCCTTCAAGGCGCGGCTGCGAACACGCTGGCGTCGAGGGTGGACACTGGACAGTTTAAGTAACCTATTAGCATATTCTATAGCTCTGTCATGGAGTTCGTGTTTGTTGGCTGGATAGTGAGCGTCAGCAGCACTGGCCAAACGCTGGCCCGATACCGGCGTGAGTGCGCCCAGCACAACGGTTGTGAGAGCCGTTGGACACCGCAAGGTTTGTGCCTGCAGCCACCCAACTTTTCGGCGGCAGTGTCGTACGGCTTGCCACTCACTGCAACCAGTAATTGCGGCTCAAGTCGACCGCCCAGCATGCTGAAACGCAACCTTGGCTTGGCAGCCATCCTGGGCCCCTACAACATACCTCACCTGCGCGTTGACGCCAGTTGCCTGACGCCAGGGCTGAGGGACCGGGGGCGAGTGGCCTTGCAACGCTGTCGGGAGTCGAAGTGGCTGGAGAGAACGGCGGGGCCAAGTGGAACTACGGTCGTTCTAGACATACTCATCTGTGCCAGCACCTCTTTGAGTGAGAGTTCTGTGCAAGCACGTCGGTAAGTGTGGATATCTCGAGCTGAGAGCGATGGACGAAGTGGAGTGCCATGGCAGCGGCGGAGGAAGGGAGCGGCACAAAGTTGTTCCGCCTCCACATTGGTGGTTCACCTTCCTTGCCGCCGATCATCCTCTTCGTCAACACGCCATCATGCGGATCCCAGCTGGCATCTGGAAGGACTGGGAGGTGAGCCTGATAAAGATTAATTGCTGAGCCCAGGCGTACATCCTGGGGGAGGACGGCCAGCGACTGCGTGGGAACGAGTTGGGAGTGTGCTGATGGCAGTTGAGCACGACATCGTCCATGTGCCCGAAGAGAACAACACAACTTTCTTCGTAGAGTGCAAGCCTGGGCAAGTAAGTCAAGAAACTGCTGCTGTGGCCAAAAGTTGACCCAAGTCTTTCCGCATTGGTGTTGGGGGCAATACCGGGGTCAAACGCAGCTGCGTGTGCAAGGGCCGCATGGATGGCCTGAAGCTGCCCTTGCTACAGTTCCACCCCTCGGTATCCCCAGTGCCCTGGCACAACTACATCTCCTCCTGGTGGCATCGCGTAGACGGCAAGTATTTGCTTAAAACACTGCGCTTCGCCAAGATCGTGAGTGAATCTTGGGCTCGCAGTCACTGATATCCGCAGAACCTAACCGAAGACGGTCCTATCCCTCCAAAGGAAACGCTGTCGGGTCTGGGCACGATTGTCCTTACCCTAACATCTGGCAAGCTGACTGCCCTGCACACACCGATGCGCACATCATTCGATCCCGGCGATCCCGTAAGTCAGATCAATAAAAAGACCAAGAAGGTAAGTGGTTCTCTGGTCAAGCCTAGCTAAACTCAGGCTGTGGGCGTTGGATTGTGCCTCAGGTTGACCAGTCGTTGGGAACAGCTAATGATAGTGGAGACACACTGCGGGAGGGGGTTCCCGTGAGCACTCATTCCTTCGAGGCGGACAAGACACCGCAATACACCATCACCATCATGGTGCGCAACAGAAAGAGTCTCGTGCTAAAGCCAGTATCGTACTCGCGAGGCAATCATCGCCCAAGACATCATCGAGGCCCCAGCGCGCTCGGCTTCTTCTGAGCCGACACCAACGCCCGCGGATATCAAGCCCAAGCTCAAACGACGCCCCAGCGGCAGCCCTTCACCCCTCAAGAAGCGTCGTACGAAGCCTAAGAAAGCGCAGGACGCTGCCCACAACAATTCCGCCGTAATCGACCTTACAGGGGACGAATCCGACGACGACATCGTCGAGCTCGGCGCTGCTAAGCAGGAGAAGGACATTGTTGACATGACCGTGTGATGACCATCAAAGGCTGCCTCTGGGCCTGCTCAATGTTGTACATAGCCGTATCCTGTATGATTCTACCTCATGATCGCACTCGGACGGTTGCCACCAGCAGTGACGCACGTGACTTGTGTGCATGAAACGACACTGAAACATCCTAGCGGATCAAATTGGCTCCGCTCCCTCTCTCGCACCACTGTTCTCGCATTCCCTCATTCCATCATTCTTTCGCTTCTCTCACCAACACCCCACCACACAGAACACAAGCGCAAGTATGATAGTGGAGGACGGCCAGTGGGCAGGCTGGGAGGTAAGCGTATCAATGACTCTGAGCTGAGATAGGCCTACATCGTTGACAGTGACGGTACCCGCCTTCGTGAGCCGTGAGGAAGGTGTCACTGACAGCAGCCGAGTACGGTGCCATCAGGGCTGACGACCACAAGTCAGCCACTTTCTTTGTGGAGGCTACCGCAGGGCAGGTGAGTATCGTGAGGGCCATTCTGACTCTCAGACGTTCTCTGTCTGCCTCGAGGGCGCGGGAGGGAAGATGGATGTCAAAGGTTCGCTTCAGGTGGACTCCATTCGTGCATCTCAAAAGAGGTTTCAAGAACACTCTGACTCTCGAATCAAGAAAGTCTGGTCTACCTGGTGGCACGAGGTTGACGGCCAAACCGTGACCAAGTCCCTGCAGTACAGTACACTCGTGAGTTGATCGCGTCGGCCATCATTAACCGCCCAGAATCTCGCTGAAAATGGGCACAGTATCTCTGGGAAGGAGCTTTCAGACCTCGGTACAATCACCGTCAAGCTTGAGGCTGGTGTATTTACTCGTCTCCGTCGGCCGATCAAGATCCGAGGGAACTACAGCCTGGACTCGCACCACGAGCTGAATGAGAAAATAAAGAAGGTATAGTCCAGCGAAGCTTTCTCTTACCTCTACAGGCGGCCGCTATCGGTTTGCATCTCGGGTGCGTCTCCCTGGCTGGCTCTAACATGCTATAGTCTGACAATAGCGGCGAGATCGTGAAGCACAAGCCGCCGAAACAGACTCATGATTTTAAGAGGCACTTCCAGACTCCCGCCTTCACGTTCAAAATTCTCGTGCGCAGCCTTCTGAGTACAACTTACTCCAGTACCGAACTCGCGCAACCCTCATGGATATGGGTTACATCGACCGGCCACAGCCTCCCACAGCCTCAACTCCACCGCCACCATCGCCTGTGATTTCTTTGTCGCCTTCGCCGTCACTTCTCCTTCACCCGCCCCCACTTCGAGCGCAATCTTCGCCTCGGCGCAAGCTCAAACGTGAACGTCTCGATAACCCGGCTCCGTACGGGCGCAACCGCAAGCGCTACAAGGTTCGCGTGGAGATCGACCTCACGCAAGACGACTCTGATGACGCGATCGTGATATCTGACAGCGATTGACGAGACCAGATAGCTGGCAGGCTTCCCATTCATGTCGATTACTCTCATCTTTCACATCAGATCCCTCATAGTCTTCTCACCAAGCTTTGTATGCCAGCGACACCCTCTCTATCATCTCCACCTCATGTAGCACGACTCCATATGTATGCACCCCAAGCCTCATTGTGTTTCTTCTCGACTGGCGAGCTGGCGAGGACGGTGGAGTCGTGGACGAGATTCGCGGACCAGCTTTGTCCCGCCGGTGCCCACTTGTTGAGCATATTTGCTCATCTGTTTCGAGATCATCACATTCACCATCACCTTCCTCATCTCCTCTTCTACACATCTCTACCATCCTCCTCAAAGCGCTCACACATCTCTTCACGCTCACGTCGTCTCACATTGCTTCACCCTCCTGATACGCGCTGCTCACCCGCACACAACATGAAGATAACAACGGGCTGGTGGGAAGAATGGGAGGTGAGCACTGGCGGCATAAAACTAGTTGACGGCAGGCCTGGATTGAGGATGAGGATGGTAATCGGCTGCGTGAGGATCTCTGTGGCTTCGCTAACGACCCCAGCCGAGCATGACATCCAGCAGAGTGAGGACGGCAATTCGGCTACACTCTACGTTGAGTGCAAGTCCAACCAGGTAGGCCCCTTCCATGGACATGACTGACGATAGCGCTTCAATATTTGTCTCTCAGGTACTCCATCTAAGCGATCGCTATCCTGGGAGACGACCGTGGACTCTGTTGAGCTCTCCACCAGTATCATGTCGCAAAGCGGTGTCAAAGACACATGGCGAAAGACACGGTGGTATGAGCACATTGATGGTGTGCTGTGCGAGAGGTCGCTGGCTTTCGCGAAGTTGGTAATGGACTGCTGGGACGTAATTGATGTTAGGACGTCGAGGAGGACTACCCCCTTCCCGCCACGGTGAACTCGACAGAATCGGCTGCATCAACCTCGAGATTTATGCAGACCTTCAGCAGCTGGAGTCAAAGTCTGAGTTCGTTTTCGAAGGGCATATCGCTGTAGTTAACGAAAAGAAGAAGGCGGTTAGTCACAATAAGATAACAGCTGACGAGCAGCTTATAAAGACTGAGTTATGTCTGGGGTATTATTCTCCTACATTGTCGCCCCTAACGCCAGTGGAGAAGTGCTACGAAGGAACGTTCCAGAACTGGAGGGGTTGGAGTGCGTCAGCGACTCTCTCGTAACTCCTCTCAACATCATCTTCTACGCAAGTTCTCATCCGCTGTCTGTCACTGACAACAGTACCGCACGACGGCAAACCTCATGGCAAAAGGCATCATCCCTGTTCCCGACTGGGCCAAGCCGCCTTCAGACTCGCGTAAGCGCAAGCGCAAGTCTTGCAAGTGCAAGTGCTGCCAGGGCTCGTCAGAGCCCAAACAAGCTCGACCGGCTGGCCCTCCTGAAGTTGTCGACCTCAGCATGTCCGATTCAGACGACGATGCTGGCGTTGAGGAGCTCCCGCCTCCGTACGTCGAGCGACCCGAGACCGTCAACCTAGTCGACTAGACCTCACCAATCTCTTGAAAGAGTCCTCGCTGCGCTCCCAGAGAGATGCTACATCGTCATTGAACGACTTGTACGCTATTCGTGTAGAACAACATGCAACAACATCATCGACAAGGTTGAAACAGGACGAGACGCCTGTTTCGGAGTGAAACTGACCTCCACTTCGGAGGTCCACCAAAACAAACCCATGATCGCCTTCCGATGAGGTGTCCACCCGTTCGTTATCCCTCCTGTGCGACCATGAAGATCACGCGAGGGTACTGGGCTGGCTGGGAGGTGTGTCTGAGGCTTCCTTCAGGCTTGCTCACCTCAGATCCACCTCGCCGACGCCCACAGTCGTCGCCCACTCCGTGCGTTGCCTGATGTGAGCAGACGCTGACATGAAGCCGAGCATGCTCTCCAGCTGAGCGAACAGGGCTACAACTCTGAGCTATTTGTTGAAGGCAATCCTGGCCAAGTACCTGTGCCTTCTGCACCATCTGACAACAGGAATACGTGATCAAGCTCCGGGCTCCCAAACGGCGCGACACGTCGCTTGGTGTCAAGTTTGCGGTAGCCGTTGACGGTCGCAACACTGCCAGCGGTTACTTTGAGCAAGGCGAGCAGGCATACTCGCCTCTTTGCCCCTCATACTCGACGCACCAACTTTATGACGGCTATACAGGTGACACCACATACCGGCCCCCTTATGGATACGGCTACCTTGGCAACCACGGCATTGCTCCCGGGCATTACAGCGACCACTTCCTGGGCGGCCATTACCTCGCCCCTCACAACTATGACAACAATCACCTTGGAGGTCACTACCTCGGCCCCAGCCCCTATGTCAGTCGTCAGTCCACGCAGCGGCGCGCCGAGCGATCCACCTGGCGCGACCTGGTCAACGGCGAAGGTGTCCTGAAGAAGTTTGCATTTGCTAAACTCGTGAGACTTCCTGACTGTCTGGCTGATAGCAGAACCTCACTGAAGACGGCCCTCTCCTGGAGCCTGGTGAGATATCGGCTCTGGGCACTGTCCGCGTTACCTTGCAGGCCGGATATGTGGAGAAGCTCCAGCGTGCCGAGACTTTCCAACCTCGGCAAAACATCCGTTACGACACTATCAACGAGCGAAACAAGAAGGTTAGTGCACAACTTGCGCGTGCTGATGTTAGGCTGTCCAGGTTGGCTTGTGCCTCGGGTACTGCCAATCTGGCAGAGGTATGCTGACGGCAGTGGCGAGATTGTCAAACACGGCGTCGATTTTGTTCGTCGCAACAAGTGGCACGAGAGCTTCGAAGTTCGTGGCTTCACGCTCGTGTTCAAGGTTAGATGAGGCGTAGATAATGCTCACTGCAGTATCGAACGCAGGAGACTCTCAAGGCCCTCGACATTATTCAGAGCCGTCCGATCGCTGGTCCCCGTCGTCTTCGCCTCCGTCAAGCACCGGCGACGCCCGTGACATTCGAGCCAGTGCCCAACTACCGCAGCCCCTCACGGATGTTAATCGACTCACCTCGGCGCTATCGCTCCCGCGCGGCTTCTGAGCTCACGGTCAACGATCGCGAGCGCTCCTCCAGCGGCATCCTCGAGTTTGACTACGACGAACGCTCTCGCACTCCGCTCTTCGAACGTCGTTCAGTCAGTCCCACGCCCTCACCATACTCTCCGGGCGTCCGCAAGCGCAAGCGCCAGGGGAGCTACACGCCAAAGCCCGACCTCGAGAACGAACCCCCGCAGCGCGACCTGAAGCGTATGCGGGCTGAACTCTGGAATCTCAAGCGCGAGGCGAGCGCGACGCCGCTCGCAGCTGCTCGCAGGGTTCCGTACAACCGCGAGATCATCGATCTCACGCGACCTGGTGCCGGCGACTACGTCGACCTTACCCAGTCTCCGTACTAGGCGACAGCTAGCCTCGACATCCGCTCCTACTCAGCGCCTTCCACCGATCCCCATTGCAGCACTTGGACCCCGTCATTCCGCGCCCTCGCTTCTACCCCGGACGTTCATTACAAACCTGTTCAAGAGACCCCCAAACCCCATGTGTGGCCTTGTCCTCATTCACCGTACCCTTATGTCCATAGCCGAATGTCTGTATTCTTGTCCATGTTCGCTTACGCCCAAGATAGATCTCACATTCCTTAATGTCCGACTCGGACTCGGCATCGGCGAACATCGCCTTATCAACCACGGCATCTGCTGACTACAGGTCTCACGCCCACTCCACTTTTCTCTCCTCCCTCAAAAGCATGCCAGTTCTCACATTCTGCGCCTGCATTGACCATTCACTCACTCACCATGTTCCTCCCCCACCACACCTCTGAAGCCCAGTTCAACGAGTTCGGTCTCCCCGCCGCGCCGCGTGACCAGTCCAAGCTTCTCAAAGGCAGCAAGGACGGCGGCGCGTTTGATACTGCCAGTATTGCCGTGCCCGACTCATCCCTGGCGCAGGCTGTTGCCGAGTACGCAAAGGAACACCTCCCGCGCAAGACCTGGAACCACTCCATGCGGGTGTTCTATTATGGTAACTGGCACCTTGACCTAGCTGACGACAGGCATTGCGATCCTCCGCCTGCACTTTCCCAGTAGGTCTAGCAGATCAAGCTCTATGCTCGCTGGCAAGGGCCATCGTTGACAGCAGATTGGAAGCTCTCTCCGGAGACGCTCTACCTCACGGCTCTGCTTCACGACATCGGCACGACGCCCGTGCTCCGCGAGACCTTCCTGTCGTTCGAGTACAGCGGCGGCCTTCGCGCGCTAGAGCTCATCACCGCCGCGGGCGGACACAAGGCGCAGGCCGAGAGCGTGGCTGAGACGATTATCCGGCACCAGGACCTGGGCGACGTCGGTAACATCAGCCAGTTGACCGCCATCATCCACTTCGCGACAATCTTGGACAACGTCGGCCGCAACCCCCAGCTCGTCACCAAGGGGACGATCGAGGAGGTCGTCAAGAGGTTCCCCCGCGAGGAGTGGACCGAGTGCTTTGCGCGCACGATCGAGGACGAGGTCGAGCGCAAGCCGTGGTGCCACAGCACTGCTATTGACGGCTTTACGGACCACGTCCGGGGCAACACTCTCATGGCGCCTTACGACAAGTAGGAGGAGGGTAAGGAGGCCTCAGTGTGTACGGAGGAGCAGTGAAGATGCAGAGCCCGTTGAGTATCTGGTGGGAGCGACAGGTAAGACACCGATATCGGCGACCACTTTTACTGGCAACGAGCGCGTCGACTTCTGATCTATCTCACTTCGCACTGATCAGGTTGTGCTGTCGCTCATCCCCATGACTAGCTCAGATCAATCATCGCAAGCAAGGAAAGCGCCGCTGCCAGTGACGCTGGAAAAGGTGACACCGGAAACTCTGTGAGTTTCGGGATGAGCCCCAAACTGACATCAGCCAGAAGTATGCCCCGCGGCTCGCGGCGATGCTCATCGCGCATGTCCGTGGCCGCGGCCAGTCGATAAACTTTGTGCACCCCTTCGAGGACGCCGAAGCTGTCGAGCTCTTCGCGCGCGTCCGACAAGGTACGGGACCCGGTCAGGTGGTGATGTGGGTCGCGAGGGCGAAGACATCCATAGCGGCCGGCGACGACAACTCCGATGCCGCTCCCGGGTCCAAGGACTCCGACCACTCTGATATCATGGCCACGATCCAGCTCGCCTTCCACATCTCCCCGAACGGCCGACACCGGACCGAGGTGCGCAAGCTTATTGTCGACCCAACCTTCGAGGGACGGGGAATTGCGCGCGCTCTCATGATGGAGCTGGAGGACGAGGCTCGGCGGTCTGGGAGTACACTTTGCGTGAGTATGCAGGCTGAGCACGACTGATGCCAGCTGCTGGACACCGAGCAGGGCTACAATGCCGAGAAGCTGTATACGTCCCTGGGGTGGAAGCTCGCGGGATACATTCCTAATTTCGCTTCGACGCCTGATGGGAAAGAGAAGCGCGGCGCGGCGTACATGTACAAGGAGCTGTAAGACGAGAGCAGGGTGGCCTGCGACGACTCGCTATCCTTACGTGGTTCATCGTCTAGGAATCGTCTTTGAATCGTCTTTCTAGTTACCACCTCCCAGTCTAAAGCTGGGCACGTTCGACGAGCACAGGCGGCTGCGCCTCCTCAACCCACTTGCCTCCCTCGCAGACCCAAGAGGTATACCCGCGCCTGACGAGGTCGAGCTGCTCGACGCGCTCAGGAACAACGGCAATGAGGACATAGTTGAAGTGCGCATTGTCCTCGCCCTTGGGCTTGCGTTCGCCGCGAGGCGGTGCGTGGTCAAACTTGGCAGTCTGGGGGCCCATGCCCTTCCAGATCCGCTCGCGCTCGACGGCCCACCAGCCATAGTGCTTCTCCGGCCCGCTAAAGTCGGCGGGCAGCTTGAGGATGCGCGTGGCGCGGGGGAACTCGTGCGCCTCGCCGATCACGGCTGCGTGGCCTTTGATGCGGAACTGCACCGCGTCGGTCGGGATGAACCATGCAATCTCGACGTTCGGGTTGCCCCGGATGTCGGCTACCTTGACCGACGCGCGGTCCGTGGCGACCAGCAGGATGCCAGAGGGGGAGACTGGAGTCAGCGGCAGCGACACTGCCGAGTGGAGAGACATACAGCCCTGGAAGGTCACGGTGCGGTTGTGCGCCGCCTTCTTCGAGCACGTCGCGAGGGAGAATTCTGAGATCAGCTGGGCAGAATGTGGATGTACCCTTTGCGAGTGGGCCGGAGGCGACGGCCGTGTCGAGAGCGGGGCGCCAGGGAGGGACGTCGGCGGGCATGAGGTCGTCAAAGGTGTATTCGGGGGTGGTGCACGAAGGCTCGATAACGTACATGGCAGAGTCCATGCTGGGGGTGGTCAATATGTAGCAGCGTCAGTGGCGCACAGCTTTCGCCGTTATGATGTATCAGGCTTGGGCCGTGTCTGAACCTCTGAGCTGTGCGCGAGCTTGGGCCAGCAGCTGGTGCGAGCGATGGGTGTTCGTCCGTATCGGAGTGGTACCATAATGAGCACTGGGTCTTCAAGGTTCATATGGTCCTATCGATTTAAAGCACGAAACTAGGTGGTAAGATCAGTGGCGCAGTGGCTGACGCCGCGGTCAGAATGTGCCGTTCGGTTCAGCTGATGAAACGGCCCGAGCTCACGCGCCATATCCTTGGCGGCCTGGGCGTCAGTATCGTCAATCCTAACCGCGCGCCAAGCGAAGTCCTAAGCATCACAAGATATAACAACGATCACTGCGCTCGGCAGTTACCACATGTACCGGAAGTGAGGGTTCTGCCGTCAGCTCACGAAAACGCCAAGGAACTCACGGTCCTGTCCGTCATGTCAAGCTCGCCGTTGACACGGTTAAGGTGCTGGCGCTCCTCCTCGTTGACGCCCTGCGCGACCATCTCGGCCTCGCGCTTGCGGTTCTGGCGGATGTAGTAAAGGCACCAGCAGACAATGTTGATAATGTTGGCAGCAATCGTGACTGCGCAGGCAGTGAGACCCTTCTTGTACTTTGGCGCGTCGCTCGCTGCTGTCAGTTTCGAACATCACTAGACTTACGGCGGAAGACCTGCGAGCCGATAATGTTGCCCGCGCAGTAGACGAACAGGGACGAGCCGCCGAAGAACGACTTCTTGGTGCGGCCGGCGACGTTGAGCGAGATCATGGGCCACGCGACGATAAAGGAGCCGATGGAGAAGAGGAGGTTGAGCATCCAGACGCCGTACTTCTGCCACTTGCCGGCGCCGGACACGCCGGCGACGAGGAGCGCTGTCATGGTGCAGAACTGGGCGAGGACGACGATCGGGAAGCGGGCCTTTGAGTAGTAGCGCACCGTGATCGAGGACGCGACGACACAAACGCACGTGACGCCGTACATCGGCAGGCCATAGAGGATGGTCTCGAAGCTGGTGAATCCAAAGCTCTTGAAGATGAGGTTCTGGAAGGTGGTGAGACCGCCTGCGGGTTAGCATCAGCGCGAGGTGTGAACAAACCGTTGGGAATGTTGCCGAGGAGGTTGAACATCATGGCGAACCAGTACTGCGGGTCCCTTAGGCACTCCTTCACCTGGTCCCAGCGCCAAGGGTGGCGCTCACCGCCACCAGTGCCGTTCGAGACGATGCGCGCCTTGGCCATGAGCTTCTCGCGCTTGCTGAGCCACCAGACCTCGTCGGGGGTGCCGCCAAAGATGCCAAAGATGATACCCATGCCGACTGTTGTGCCCCCCAGGAAGAGGTTGATCACGCGCCACGCCGCGAGGCCGCCGCGCTCCTGCGCGTCCAGCGCAACGTAGTAGACGCCAAGACCGAAGATGATGCCGAAGAACGAGTCTATATCAGCACTCAACTGTGGTCGAACTCACTCATGGCATAGTACAGACCCTGGCGCAGCGTCTGCTCCTTGCGGAGGTACCAGGAGGAGGTAAAGATTGCGAAACCGGGGGTAACGACGGCCTCGAACCAGCCGAGGAAGACTCGGACAGCTGCGAGCGAGGCGTAGTTGTTGCAAGCGCCGAGGATCATGACCATCGCACCCCAGATCACCACACAGGCAGCGAGGCCGCGGCCGAGCGGAATGTGCTGCAGCACCCACGCCATGGGGTACTGGGCGAACGCGTACGCCATGTCTGGGATTAGGACTGTAGATGCCACATGATCTTACAGAAGAATGTCGTCAAGTTGGAGTACTGGGCGAGTGTGAGGCCAGTGTCCTCTCGCAGACCGAAAATGACACCAGAGGACAGCGACGTTTTCTGTTCGTTAGCTCAAGCCAGTGAGGCTCTAGAAACGTACGTCTGCGAACTGAAGACCGTAGACTAGCGTCAGCTCTGCCATAGCGGGCACTACTCACTGATCATGAGCATGGGCTGGAGGCGAGTTAGCAGACATTCACACCATAATCGAAGAGCTCACCATCAGAATCCTGTCGTTAGCTTCAGCGCGCTCGTCAACTCACAGGTCAACCTTGAGCATGAGCTTCTTGTACTCCCTAGGAGTGAACTCGGCCTCGTGTGCCACCATCTCCTCGGCGGCGACAAACTCATTGTCGTCGACACCAGCGACGTGGTGGCTGATACTGCCTTTCTTCTCGCTGCGGTGCTCGTCCTTCATGCTGTGGTGATGGATGAGGATAAGGGAAAGCGTGGTTCCAGCGTCACCCTCCTCGTAATATGTACAGGTCTGGCGGGAAAACAGTCGGCGCGGCGGCGAGCGCCTGCCCCGCCCTCCCGTTGGTTACCGTAGCTGGACCCACTTTGTGGTGGGCAGTAGTCCTAGGCTCCACTACCCCGCATCATGGTGAGATAGCTTGGCGTCCCTGTTTGTCCTGTCAGTGGACGCCAGCTCCGCCCTTGCGGTCCGGAGGTCCGAAGCAGACTCTCTGCTTCTGCACGCTCGGGATTCGGCGGACCGCTTAGCGTCAAAGCAAGGGCACCACGGGTGGGCGGAGAAGGTGGAACCTAAGCCAAGGCTCCGACAGTGGACTAAATAGCTCCAGATCCTACACGTGAGCTGCTTATTCGCCGGTGAAGGCCGTGGCATGCAAAGCCTCTGCTCGTGCGCGACGCATGCCGAACCGGCAACCTTCAAAAGGAAAGGGCGTGGTTGCCCACTACCTCTGACGCGCTTAGACGCAATCAGGAGAATCGGAGGTCGGACTGTCCGCTCCTATCTGGCGTGATCTTGCGCGTTTCCTGTCAAATGATACGACTAGGGATGAGTGTGGGGTATATCGCAGTAAGCGCTGCCATTCGACAACGGCCAAGCTTCTTTGCCTTGTTTGCTGTGACATCAAGGGCCGGATTTCCGCAAGTCCTGAGCAGGTCATTCTGTGGAGATGAGGGATAGCAGTGGAAGGGGCGTCCGCAGGATAGGTGATAAGCGCAGCATAGGTAGGTAGGTGCCGAGGTAAGCCGACGGGGCTTACAGCGACCAACATACCCAGGATGTGAGGAGCTCGGATGGGAACACGCCACAGGCACACGACTCCCAGCGGACGAGTCGTATGGCTGGGATGATTGCAGCTGCGCTCATGAAACTGTTAGGTGGGCACCTTCACAATGACTCATATGCAGATGGCGTCCAGCGCCTACAAACTTCGTTGTCAGCGCTGGAAGACTCGTGGACGACTCACCAATTCACGAAATACAACACTGCTCATCCCGCCTCGACTTAATAGTACCCCTCGCCGTCACTGACATGATCGATATCGGCAACCTTTGCGCGCTTCCTAGGCCTCGCCCCATCTTTGGAGGAGCCGCTGACCCCGGGCGGAGAACCTGGGGAGTGCGGCTCCCGCTTGGCCTTGGGGTTACGCGAGCGCTGCGTCGCGCCCTCTGTCGCAACCGCGCTGGTGACGTTGACTGGTGTGCTGAGAACTCCCTGCGCTCGGAGCAGGTCACGCGTGCGATAGTAGACGTCAACATTCCCGTCAACTCTCAGATGCCTTACGTGAAACGTGACAGTATGCTGCGGTGTGTCGGGAAACTCTTCAAATTCCCACAAACGCTCAGGCTCGGCCCGCGCGATAGTACGGCCACTGGCGTGAGCTCGATGCGCCTTGCTTCATCTTACCCAACGACAGTGTCCACTGTGCCCTGTAAGTTAAGCACTCCACTCCTGTCTCAATAAGCGCACCTTCTTAACCTTCTCGTCCACGCTCGTGCGAGCAAGTCTGGTAGCCAGTGGGAGGCCCCAGCCGAAGCGAGAGGGTTGCATCGTGCCGGCAGTCAATTCGACCACAATCGTTCCGAGGTGATTCCCGAGCTCGTCAACCTTCGAGGTGCTGCCCTCGGTGCGTATCTTCGATGAGCTACGACGGGCTGGTGTCTCACAAGGGTATTGAACACTAGGGAACGCTCATAGAGTACACCGTTCATCAGCTCATAAGACTTTGCGCCAACGGTGTGACGCTTGGCACCATCAAAGACGGAGCCACAGAGTTTGCGGCCGTCGACGTAGGAGTTGATAAGACAGTCGAACGGCGCATGCTTTGACCGATACACGTTGATGGAGAATACCTTGGGATACTCAGCTGGGTTCGTATTCGCAACCTACCTGATCGTGTTTGCACTCAAGATATACTTCGGAAGACGAGTTCGCGTTGGGCGGGTGGCGGTGTGTCGCCCCATGTTCAGCTTGATGTCAGCCGTTGGCATTGACCACACCCACGCAGGCGATGGCCGCCCACTTCCTTGATGCAGACCTGGTGTTACTTCCATTTGTTCGTCTGGCTCACCTCCCAGTCCTTCCAGTAGCCCTGCTGAATGATCATGATGGGATTGTTCGAGCACACAAAGTGGCGCGTTGTTGGGCTTTTACACCCAGTGTTGTCGGCGATTGCTCACTTCAGCTGGAAGTGAACCCCAGTGCGGGACACGTGAATCTGTCAGCGACTGGGAGGTTTTCGTGGAGCCAGTTCAGACTGGCGAGGTGCTCTTGATGAAGTGAGAGAGTGTGTGATGAAGAGAAGCATCAAACGCGCAAAACCGCCATATATGTATCGGCCAGGTGTCCGGCATGTCCGGACGATCAGTGTATATTAGGATACGCACGAATGGTCCAGTTGGAAACGCTGAACAACCAGGGGGAACATATCCATATCTACTGTATCACCAGCCACCCTGCCGCACGGTGGTGGAGTGGAGATGGCGGTGGGAGCACAGTCGCCAGCCCGTCTTGTTGGTCATCATGACCTGAGATGAGCTCCATATCCCCGTTGCGTCTGGCTCCCCAGCCGAACCATGGTGCGGATGTGATCTCGATGGTGACAAGAGTGGACGAGACTGGAACATGAGCGCAACCTCCGAGATAAACAGCCAGGCACGATCCGACGAGTCGTTATCTGCATGCGCCATCCCAACACCATGATGCGAAATGCCACTCTACTCTTACCAAGTCCTGCTCAAATCGCTGCCATACTCAACAATCACATGAGGCATGCAGTGTCCGTGGAGTCTCTCCCAGGGAAAACACCAAATAGCTACGGGCGACATCGCCCGCTCTGGCCCGCAACGAGCGACACTGGCGTGCTTCCTTCAAGACACCAGGGCGAAGCATGGGAGATCCCGGTCGCTCGGTGCTTCCCAGCCGCGAGGTGGACGGGCCGGACGGCCTTGACAGGTCAGTGTATTGCTTCTCAAGTCCGTAAGATGGGACGCAAGATTTCAGCGACTGCGACCACAGCACGAACCTCAGTGCCGACGACCGCTCCAGGCAGCTCACGCAGATGCATAACTAACGCACTCCACTTCGTTCCCTCCTCCCAATTCTTTCAGTTGGGCGATCAAGAGATCGCACTTCAGTGAAGTGCAGTGCACGGAGCAGTTGATGCTCAGCCACTATCTTCGAGCGGCGCGTCGCCATCGATCAAGTTTCGAGCCCCGAGGACTCTCTTTGCCAAGGCGGTGACGTTAGCATCAGCAATCACGACGTCGGTGCTGAGCTCCACATCGAATGCCCATTCAGCCATCTGTGTGATCCGCCTGGCCTGCGTTTCGTCCATGATGATAAAATCATCGGGATCCTGCAGAGGCTGTTCGTCACCCTCTGGATTTAGGGCGTCGTCTAGCTCTTGATCAACCTCGTCGTCCAACTCCACGTCTAAGAGTGGCGTGGCTGCACCACTTGCCAGGGGCGTGGCAGCAGAGGCGAAGCGAGATTGCGCGGTAGACTTCGGCGAGGGTATGCTGGGGAGGGCGGTAATCTTGTGCTTAGGAGAGAGGGAGATGGCATCCTCGGGAAGAGCGGCAGAGGTGGTCGGGAGGGCGGAGGTAGACTTGATCGGCGACATGGTAGGCAGAGACCTGCGCAGGGCCGTCGGAGTCTGCTCAAGGTGCGGCACACTGACGCTGGAGCGCTTCCTGCTCGAGCTAGCCGCGCGCGTACGAGCAGAACGGGGGACAAGGGATACGTTCGACTCGAGCGCGAGGCAGACAATGTTCAGCACTGTGTCGTGAACGGCACGGAAAGAGTGCATGTCCGAGGGCTTCGAGACTGTTGTTAGCTTCCTGTGTCGAGCCAGCTTACCATAGATCTCAATGGGCGAGATGGTGCTCATGACATTGTGCTTGCCGTCGTGGTGGTAACGCAGCTCATACTTGCCGGGAGCCCAAGGAAGACGATTGCCACGGAATGTGACAGTACCGGCGTCGCCCTGGCTGACTTGCTGCTCGGGAGGGACAGTAGCCTGCTCCTCGCCGTGGTACTCCTCTTCGAAGATGGGTACCCACTTGCCCATGCTCGAGATGCGGGTGATGAGCTCCGACTTCGGCGAGCCGAGGCGGTAGATGCCAATCCAGTCCTTGCGAGAATGGTTCGAGGGTGCGGTCCAGTTCACGCGAATGGGCTGGCCGACGTGGAAGCGCGGAATGGGCGAGGCAGATGAAGAGGAAGCGACAGTGATGGAGTAGCGCGAAGTGTCGTAGGCCGACATGTCCTTTGCCACACGGGTGAGGTGCATGTGCTCCCGCGACTGCTGAATGAGATTCTTGGTGTCGTTGGCGAATTCGGAAAAGCGCGGGCGGGCTGCTATTAGTAGCCGAACCAGTTTCTCAACTTGCCTTGCTGAATGATGTCCTCAACGACACCTGACACCTTGGCTTCGACCTTCTCAACAGCATCGCGCACCTCGGCAACGTAAGTCTTGATCTCGCGCATATGCTTCTTGCCACCGAGGGTCTTGCCAGCCATGGTCTTGACGGTCTTGGTGAGACCGCCGTCCTTGCGCAAGCGGTCGCCGTACAGCTTCTTCATGTGTGGGCTAAGGTTAGCTCACGAGCGTCTAGGGAACTCACCCCTCAACATAGGAAAGGAACCACCAGTGGCTGAGGTGCGAGAAGATAGCGAGGGCGAACACTAGGCGACTGTTGGACATGAGCGCAAGGCCGAGGAACGCCGCACCGCCGAGCGTGCGCTCGGGGTTGTTGAGGAAGCGGTAGATGCCGTGGTACGCCAGACGGCCGGGAACCTGCTCCATCAGGAAAAAGTCCGAGTAGAACCATCCAAAGTCGCCAAGAACCTCAGCGATCGAAGCCGCAGACCAGACGTGAAGGGTGACAAGAAGAGCTCCTAAAACGTGGCGCAGGATCGTGCCGCTTACAGTCCAGTCGCTGGGGAGGTGGTATGTCTTCCACGCAAGGCCGACAAAGGAGACTGCTGTCAGCTGTGTGATTGGGATGGACAGCTCACCATAAGTCATCACCAGGGAGATGTTGTACCCGACCTGCCAGTTCTGGAATGCCTCCTCAGTCGCGCGGCGCACAACGTTCTTGTCAGTTGTCTTGTCGTCGTCCTCATCCTCGCATCCCGTGCCAAACATGTCCTCGGCAGGATACGGGTAGTTGTTAAGGTAGTGGCGAACCAGCCACTTGGTCTTGGACTGGGCGCGAAGGAGGAGACCGAGACCGTAAGAGTGGAAGACGCGCCAGCCGAGGGCATGAAGGAAGTGAGCCGCCAGGCCAACGTTCGCAGGCAGAGCAGGGACGAGCGAGAAGAGAGCATAGGCGACAATAACCACCAGAGCAAAGTCGGTAGCACTGCTGTTAGCTGGAACGAAGGGAAGAGCTCACCGGAAGGGGTCCAGTCGCGATAGGATAACCACAGGCTTGCGGAAGAAACGGTGCGTGAGGTCGTGCATCGACGTGCTCATGGCGCGCGAGCGTCGGGCACGGTGACGCTCCTCGGCCGTGAAGCTGACAGAGGAGCCGGAGCGGATGTGCACCCCAGGCTCACGCTGAGCCGGGAGGTCGGCGAGCTCTGGCTCAGTCTCCGTCTCACCCTCGGTCGCAGCTGGAGTCGCCAGATCAGCCACGGTCGCCTTAGGGCTGTGGGCCAGCGCGTGTTCGTCGGCCGAAACAGATGAAGGTGCAGTAAGGTCAAAGGGAATGCGAGCGGCAAGAGGCTTTTTCGCGCCACCGTACGTGCGATCAATGTCTGGTGTCAGTCTGGATCAGGCTGCCTACACACGAGGGTTCTCAAACCAGAGGAGGAAGGCGAACTGTGCCGCATGCGCCGCAAGCGAGACGAAAAGAACGGCATACGAGCCAACAACTGCAGAGTCAGCTAGGCCGCGCACGGGGTCTTACCGATGGAGAGACCATAGTAGCCGGCATAGCCAACCGAGTACATCGGGTGAGGCGCGATCTCGTAGACTCCGTCGAAGACAAGGTCGTGCTGCATGACCATGAGCCAGAAGGCGTCGCCCCAGTACCACGCGTAGTCCTTGACGACACGATGCGCGTCCATCTTGACCCAGAGGTTGAAGACAATAAGCGACCAGCCGAAGATCCAGCGGGCGATATGAGTGAAGACGCTCTGGTTGGCGGGGAAGTTGAGGTTGGCCCATGCGAAGAGTGAGTACGATACGAAGTCGCTATGATCAGAACAGCGCAGGCGGTAGACTCACTTCAGGAGGACAATGTCAACGAGCTGACGGAAGATGAGCCACGAGTTGTACTCCTGCGGCACGCCTTCCCAGGTGTAGCCGTCGCCCATCTTCATCTCGAGCTCGCGCTTCCACCATTTGGCCCAAGCACGGCCTTCCTCGCCGCCAGAAGTGGACGCAGTGTCAAGCCAGCCCCACTCGCGCAGGCGGCGAACAACATACTTGCTCTCACTCTGCTGGCGGAGAATCCAGGCGAAGCCAAAGTCGTACGCAGCGCGCCAGAAGGCAAAGTAGATCAGGAAGAGGGCGGATCGGAGCGTGCGGTGGTTCGATAGGAGGAAGAAGACAGCCGGCTGAGCGAAGAGTGAGATCACCGTCCACCGAGTAAGGCTCGAGCGCGTGAATGTTGTGAGTAGCGTGTGGACGAACGAGTGCGTCTGGGGCACTCGGAAGACTGGTCGTGTGAGCGTGTCACTGCAGCGATAAGCAAGCTCTACGCACCAACGCCAGACGGGGTCTTGCCCCAGGTGACCTCCTCCTTGATCTTGTCCTTGCCGCTGGTATCGTATTCGTCGTCGGCGCCGTAGCTCTCGTCGCTCGCCGGAGCCTTTCTGTGACGGAGAGCCGGCTCGGGCTGCGTCGCCGGCGATAAGCCAGCAGTGGGCGGCCTGGCGGATGCTGTGGCCATGCTTGACCCTTTGTATAAGCTCTCGAAGCTGCTTCGAGCGCGCTTGGGGGTTACCGACTGGATGTGGGCGAAGTAACAAAAGTCGGAATCCACGTCGGCCGGGTCACGCTGACTGGCTGGGAGTGAAACGGTCCAAAACGCCCGGACGTTGGCTTGCCCCATGCGAGCAGGTTCCATGCATCGAGGTCAATTATGCCCGTCTTCAGGTCCATGCATGCAGCAGACATCGAGCTCGCCGTGGCACATGGTGAGCACGGCGTACAGCGAGTGGGACGACAGCCATGCCGATCTTTCCATTATTGTTGACATCGCTCCCTTCCTCTCCGCACCGTCTAACAACTGCACAGCATCTACAGTACAACGAGCACCCCTTTAGCCACGTCCTAGTGCTTGATGTCCTGGTCAACCATCGGCTGCGCATGCCGCCCAGCATCGATCGAGTGTGCGCGGTTGACCACGGTGACTTGTGGGCCGTGGTAGTGCTTCCGCGCGTTGACGACGTACCAAATGGCGGCAATCGTAGTGAAGCCTGCGAACACGACCGACGCATAGTTCATCGATTGCGGTGTGACTGGAATGGCCGTCGGCATGCAGAAGAGCACAATGGAGAAGGTGATCCAGATGATGGTGATGATGTTCTGCAAGTTAGCGGAGAAGGTGAGGTTCACTGACGATAACGTATCCGAACTTGCCAAGACTGTACGGAGCCGTTTTAACCATCTTACGCCTGCGAATGACGGAGCACAGGACGGGGAACGCGTACGAGCAGCCAAGGCAGATGGTCGCAACACCCGTGAAGGCATTGAACGCTGCGCTTGAACCAAGGTAGATCAGGCCGAGGAGAGCGCACACAATCGACGACAAGATGAGCGAGTTGAGTGGTACGTCGTAGCGCGTGTTGACCTTCTTCCACCAGGTTGAGAAGGGAATACCGCCGTCACGGCTAAAGGCCCAGGTGCAGCGCGATGCAGCGGTCAAGGAGCCGACTGCTGCGAAGAACCAGATACCCAAGACTAACGTCAGCTAACTCTTCGACGGCGGACCTACTCAAAATCTCCAGCCCAAGCGCGGCACCAGGGCTGCCAGTCACAATCTTGTAGAGCAGCGGCATGGGCATTAAGCTCGCAACGCCCAGGAGGTCCTCGATGCGGTCGGCGGGCAGTACGAAAAGGATTGGAAGCTGATGTTAGAAAACGCGACTGGAGGCGCTCACGAGATAGACCACGCCGGTGATACCAGCAGCAACAACCGACCAGACCATGGCCTTCGGCACCTCCTTGACAGGATTGCGGACCTCCTCGCAGAG
Source organism: Cutaneotrichosporon daszewskae (assembly GCA_002335585.1). Classification (NCBI taxonomy): domain Eukaryota; kingdom Fungi; phylum Basidiomycota; class Tremellomycetes; order Trichosporonales; family Trichosporonaceae; genus Cutaneotrichosporon; species Cutaneotrichosporon daszewskae. The sequence continues at coordinate 1,740,119 of BEDX01000002.1, read as the reverse complement.
GGCAGCCACCATGCCGTAGCCAGTGAGGGTGTATGCCGCTTGCAGGAGACCAACAAAGAACGCCCAAGCTTCCGGCCAGCCGGCAAAGGATGCGTCAAACTGGAATCAGCTTTGACTGTCAACAGCACTCACGTGGGTGAAGGCGAACTTGGCCGAGTTCCGGTGGTCCGCCATCGCCAGCAGAGTCACGATGATGATAACGACGGCCGCGCCTGTCCAGTACAGGCAGATCGTGTTGAGTCGCTCCAGGTGGCGGTTCATGAAGAGGTTGACGCACAGCGACATAATCAACGTGACCCAGTAAACGAGCACGGTCTGCCACGGCGTCGGAACGTAGTCTTCATGGAAAAGCGTCGCGGCCGCCAGGATCAGCTGGGCTCCGCCAAAGTGGATCGACGCCGTGACACTGCTCATCAGCTCCATCGAACGTTCCCACTCACGTCCAGTTGCCTACAGTGCCCAGCCAACCGGTGATGTACGAGCTGAATGCGGCGTACTTCTCCGTCGACAACATGGCCGACCAGTAGTACACGCCGCCGGACGTGGGGTAAACCGAACAACTGCGGTCAGCTCTCTGAGGGGCGTAGCAGCTCACATTTCTGCCAGCGAGGCCGCGATGGCGCACGAAATACACGAAACAAGGATCCACTGTTGTCAGTGTTTGTCAAGAAGCCTACGCACCCCCCAGAGGATGGTGACCGGCCCGCCATCTGTCAAAGCGAGGTTGAAGGTCGTCGAGGAACCGAAGGGCACCGCCATGATGGCGAAACTCAGGCCGAGCACGGCCACCATGCCGAGGTTGCGCTGCAGCTCTTGCTTGTACCCCAGCTCCTCAAGCTGGTGCGCCATCGCATCTTGGTCAGCGGGGCGGGCGTTTACCGCCACGCCCTTCTCCTTGTCGTCCAGGGCCATCTCGCAAGTGGGAGCAGTTGTTTGTGTTGACCAAGTGGTCTGGTCGTGTGCGCGGTCGAAGGTCGGGAAACAGACCTCGTCGAGGTCGCGAGCTTGATTCGCTTACGTGTCTGATGTCTGACTAGTTGGTCGCTGAGAACAGCAATGGCGAAGAACAGAAGTGGATCGTCGTCTCATTCTGGTCTCAATGCCGCGGGCAGGATGATACGCACCTCTCCGCTGACATATCCGGGGAACTCGGCGTGCTCCCATTCGACGCGGCGAGCGCGGATGCCCGCTCCCTGAGTCTGAGCGGCGAAGCAGCAACGATCAGATCCCATGCCAGCGGGGGGTCCCGTCTCTAACCGAGGGGAGCAATTGCTTTGGCCACCTATCTAAAGTGAGCCACGGGGCAAGCTGGCGCTCAAGACTCCACCGCCAAGGTTTGCGGCTTGGTATCTGGCTGTGCAGGAACGCCTATCTTACCATGCTATCATCCGAGCTTAACAAGATAACCCCAGTCCAACGAGGTTCTAACTCGGGATCCAGCATTCCAGAGTACGTGCGGAACCTCACATCTCGATCCAGCATCGTGCTGCATCACCTGATCCGTTTATCCGTTGATCCTCGTTGTCATTTGACTCGTCATCGTCACCGGCAGAGTCTCGAATCCGCGGCAAAGCCGGACCCAGGTCAAGCATATTAAAGCAGGCACGAGCGGCCCTGTGTTTACATTGGGTGGCTCGAGTCTCTCCGTCGTAAAACAAAGTCAAGCTCGCGGCAAGCAGCTTCTGCAACCTCTAGCGCTTTATGACAATGCATATGTATCCTACACTCCAGTCCCAACAACCATCTTGTCAAGCCGTGCGACCTCCTGCTCAACCAATCGTCCGACATCACCAAGCGTGTCGGCCATGACGAAGCCGACACTTGCCAAGCGGGCCTTCTTCGCTGCCGCCTGCTCCTCCTCGGCCCACCATACTGCGCCAGCGTGGCCATAGATCAGGCCCCGCTCGGTCGCCTGCCCCGCGATGAAGCTAACGACAGGCTTGGGCGTCGCTCCCTTCGGCAGTGCGTCGAGATATTGTCTGTATACCTCGGCAGCTTCCTCCTCCACTGACTGTCAGTGATCACCCCTTCACTTGCAGCTGAGGACTCACTCTGTCCGCCAACCTCTCCGATCAAGCAGACCACCCTCGTCTTGTCATCCTCGAGCATGAGCTTGAGCGCCTCCCAAGTCCGCGTGCTGGGGAACGGGTCACCGCCGAGGCCGTAGACCACACTCTGGCCCAAGCCGTTGGCCGATGTCTGCTGGGCAAGCTCATATGAGATCGTGCCCGAGCGCGACACAATGCCGACGCACCCAGCCTTGTGACATTGGAGAGGCTGAATGCCGAGCTTGACCCTCTCGTGCGGGAAGATGACACCTGGGCAGTTGGCACCGACGACGCGGGTCTTGCTCTGCGAACGGAGCGCTCGTTGCACCTGCACGTCAGATGAGGTCAAGCCGTACACCTACTCTCAACTGGTCCTGTGTCGGCACACCCTCAGCGTAAGCCACAACGAGCGGGACCTCATTCTCGATACACTCGATGATGGCGTTGGCAGCGCCGGCCGGGGGCACGAAGACGGAAACGATACGTGGCTTGAGCTCTTTGACGGCCGTCTTGACATCGCCAAATACGGGCTTGTCCAAGAAGGTCTGTCCCGCCTTACCCGGCGCTGCAGAACCGACAATGTTCGTCCCCCAGTCGCTCGCAATCTTTGCGTTGAGCTGGGACGCCTTGCCAAGACCGAGTACCATGACGGAGTCGCCTTGCTGGACTTTAAGGTTGTTCAGAGTCTTCTCATACTGTCCGTCCTGGCTGAAAAGTACCGGCTGGGAGATGTTGGTCTGCAAATCGGGGAACCTCGGCGCTGCTGGCCCGCCCGCCTCACGCGAAAGCTTGACGGCCTCCTCTGCCGCGGCCTTCAGGTCGTACACGTACTCGATCTCGGGAAGATCGGCAGCTGCGGCCTTGAGGATCTCGCGCGCCTTCTCCTCTCCAGTCCCTCGGAGACGTGCGACGATGCGCGGGATCTTCTCGCCTTTGGCCTTGCGCGCTACCAGGTTTGACACCAAGCCCTCGGCGATGAGGTCCATCTTGGTTAACCCGCCGAAGGAGTTGATGAAGAAGACCTTGACGTCCTTGTCCGCCAGAACCGTGTTGACTGCTGCTTGGACATTGGCCTCTGTCGCGCCGCCACCGCCGTCGAGGAAGTTGGCGGGCTGCTGTCAGCTGAGATCTTTCAAGTTAACTTACAATACCGCCAGCCGTCATCAGTGCGTCCATTGAGCTCATCGCCACACCGGCGCCGTAGCCATAGCAGCCAATATTGCCGACCGCCTTGTTCTTATGGTAGAACAGGCCACCCTCGGCCGCCTGGCGCTCGAGCGGGTGGATCATGTCGCCGTTCTCCAGCTCGCGGTTCGATGGATACGACGACAGGGCAAAGTCGTCTGCAATGGCCGTAACGTTGGAGCTGCAATGAGCCACTGGCTCAGACACTCCTGTGGTGCGGCTCGCGGCGCCCACCAGGCCACTCACATCTGTACAGGCTTTCCGCCATTGTGAATCTGTCCACCGACTCTCAGCAGTCCGTTATCCCGCCACGCTTTCCACACGCCCTGGACGGCAGACTTGACTGCTTCGCGCTCATACTCCGGCACGCCGATCTGTGCGATCCACGCGAGCGTGTTTGCTGGCAGCTCGGGGGAGAGGATGTCCAGCGGTAGGACAGCTGGGCCCGACGGCGTCTTGGCCTCGATCACGGGGACGTTGAGCTTCCGGCTCGCCAGGAGGGTGAAGGGTATGCCGCCGCTGCCGGACTCGGTGACGGAGACGGACGATGGGACATACTAGATATTAGCTGAGACTTCTGCTAGCTCCAGCAAAGTCCACGGCGCGACTGAAGTAGCATGGCCTGGAATTGACTCCATTTCTCGAGATTTACGAGGTTTGTTGTGGAGCTCGACCACGTCGCCGGGGTACTCACCTTGGACAGCAAGTCCGCCGCACCCGAGGACTTGAGATGCAGCGCTCTACTCCATCGCACGACTGGGGTCTTCGTTGCTCTGAACATGATGCAGTGTAGAGCAACGGCGATGGGCTCGCGAGCAAGTATATAGCCAGCAGGCTGCCAGGTCCCCGAATGCCGACTGAGAGGGCCGGACTCGGCCGCCCGGTGTCCGGAATCAAGTCGCCGAACGCCGCACTGTTCTTACTTTCAAGTGCGGTTAAGCTCTGGGCAATGGGCAGGTTGAGCTGTTAGGCAAGCCATGCATGCTGACTCTCCGGCGGAGTCTGGACTGCACTGTTCGCCTACAGGCAATGGGCAGCTCAGAATGGGCGTGACGAGTGAAGACGCGGTGTAGCCTCAACACGCCGCTGACCCCCACCTCCGCCAACCGGCCGAGAGACATCCGTCTGCAGAGTGCATCTTAATCTAATCTCCACCTGGAAAGGGAGATCGGCAAGATACCGAATGCCATGTACCGATCCAGCTACGTATCAACGGGGCGCCGCTCCTCGCTTCTTAGACTTCGTCTCATCTCCGAATCCCCCCGTCACATTCGCCCAATCTCCTCCCAAGCCTCGCCCGTGAGGAAGGCGAACGGGTCATCCGTGTGGACTTGGCTCTCGCCGAGTAGATCCGCCAGCGCCTGTGGATCGTCGAAGAGGGCCGGCGACTCGAAGGTGTACGGGCGTTGGAGTAACGAGCCGTCGAATGCTGGGCCCGAAAGCACCGCCAGTGGGTTCGCATCCGGCTCGGCCGGTGGGTCGTTCCGCGCCGAGCTCTCGGCATACCCGCGTTCTTGCGGCAGAGCGTGATTCTGCACGCTGAAGTGCCGGTTCATCGCTGCCTGGAGCTGGGAAGCAATGATACCGATACCGCGGCGGATACCTGGCCCTTGGCCCGAGACTTGCTCCAGGATGGTAAGGGACAGGTGCACACGTTCGAGAGCTTCTTCACGCGTGGCAGTGTCGCCGATGCGCAGGAGGATCACGTCGATGCCTGCTGCGACAAAGGTGGTGTACATGATCAGGTACACCATGTTGACGTTGCCGTACGTCCGGCCCCAAAGGGAGAGGATCATGTGGATATCAATTGCCTCCGAGCGACAGATGTCAAGGGCTGTCGTAACGCCTGTAGGTTGGCTGCGAATGGTGAGGAGCGGGCGGTACAGCAGGATCCTCATGCAGTGGTACAAGAGGCTGATGTCAGATGGGGTGTTGGATTCGGCTTACTTCAACAAAGTGATGTTGGTTGGTGGGCAGAATTCTGGCAGCCGCGCCTTCTCGAGCTTCAAACGCGGAGGCAGTTCGTCCCAGAACTTGCGCAATTTCTCATCCGCGCCGCGCACAAAGGACGTAGATCGTGCTTGAGGTCGGTGGGGTGAATACATGTTCACCAGGATATACTCGAGGATCAGATTAAGCTGAGCGGTATACCGCAAAACATAGTTCGTCATCGTGGTCGTGCGAGGGTAGCGGCTGTCGTTAGCATAATCACGGAAACCTAGACCCACAGGACTAAGTCGAGATTTCCGCCGCCGGGGAAGAAAGGACGCCACTCCCAATCATCGTCGTTCTCATTAAGCATCACCGCAGGGGTTGAACCCGGACGACAGGTCAGAGCTGGCTCACGGCCCATCGCCAGCGCGATAGACTTATCCCAGCAGTATGCGCTCCAGTACAGCCGCACGCGGACTTCGCGCGTCTCCTGATCCATGTTGGCGTCCAGCGATGGCTCTTCAATCGCCAAATGGATGCCAAGCTGTCGTCAGCGCTGGACACAAAACTTGAGCGTACATCTTGGATCATCCTGATCGCCATGCCAGTGAACATCCATGCCTGAGTCTGGTGGCCGACTGCGCACTGCGTGCCAGCAAGGGAGAGTAGCGCCTCTGCGAATTAGCACTGTCGCATAGACATAGTGAGCACTTACGAGCCGTAGGTATGTTGCTCGGTTTGCTCAGCTGGTCCGCGATCAAGCCCAGAATCAAGGACATATAGCGCTCCGATCGCACTGCACGTTCTTGCTCGGTCAAATTAGGCGAGAATCTCAGACCTGAGCGGTAGATAACCAGCAGGAGGAGATCAGAAAAGTAGGGCCCATTCACGGCCATATCGCCTGCTGTCAGCCAGCCGCTCTGGAACTTTACTCACGGAGGAAGATCCGTCGATTGACGACAGCGGTACTCGGACTCGCCCAAGTGAAATACGCGTCGAGGAGCACCTCGCCCTCCTCGGGCGTAGCGTACTTGTGCCGCAACCGCGTCAACGACCGGATATCTTCTGGCGTCCAGTTGACCGCATCCGCGCTGGGCTTGTTATTCGCGCTCGACGCTGTCGTCTTCGGACTGGGATCGAGACTGTGCGTGTCCTCGTGCATGCTCGTCTCGCCGTGGTACACGGGCAGATCAGTTCCGCCGCCGAGGGTGAAACGCGGTGGATCGATAACCTCGTCGTCGCTCGTATCCTCGCTTTTGACGCTCTGGCCCGTCTCCCTCGGTGGACTCAGTCTGAGCGCCTCTTCAATCCTCCTCAGTCGTCGTTCGAGGCGTCGCTCAATACGCCCCAGCGCACTGGCCGCGTCACCATCTGGGAGCGATATAGTCGGCGCGGTGCCCGTTGCAGTGCTCCTTCGTCGCCGTACCGAGCGCTCGGGAAACTCGCACGCAATCCGCGCCGTCCGACATGCTTTACAAGGCGGATTCTCAGCCTCGACGCAGCGGATTTTGCGGGCCTTGCATGCCTGGCGTCAGCGAGATAAGCGGCCGAACACACTAGACAGGCCTGGGCGTACGGGCGCTTTTTGTAAGTGTACGGCTTGAGCGTCGAGTCCACCGGCGAGCTGCTGGGCTGCGACATCGGCGGCATGGGGACGGGGACGGGGACGGAGCCGATGGAGGATGATGAAGTTGGATGGATGGGCAGCATGTTGGAGGTGGTGGACGCCCGGCCACGAGGGGCCCGGTTGCCCATTGCCGGTGTTCGGGTTTCGGCGTTTGGCGTGGTTCAGACATGTTTCGCGTTGGGCTCCCATGGAGAGCTAGCCGTGGAGCAGTTTATGCATGTGCGGCTTGCGGGAGTGCACTGCTCTAGGGTGGTATGTGGTGAGCGCAGGGAGCGTGGAGTAGCAGTGAGGACGCGATACATCAATGGACTGGCAGAGTCTAACAACAGAAACGAGCAGGCTACCAGAGCGCTGCTACACTTGCCCGCCTTGCTTCCGGCGGGGACGGCGGTGTCCGCCAGCCACTGTCCATCCAGGCTCGGGGGTGGCGGTGGTGAGGGCGGCGCCTGAGGTGGAAGGAGCAGAGGACGTGGAGGGGCCAGAAGACGCGGACTGACCCCTGCGGGTGGAAGAGTTTGAGGTTGGGCCAGACAGAACCGCAAACGGGTTCTTGGAGATGGTGGAGAACTTGTATGGCACTTGCTTACGAGCGTGGAGTGGGCCACGGGCACGAGTGGTCTTGGGCGTGACCGGCCGAGCCTTGCTGGGGGTGGTCGATTGGGAAGCGGTCGTGGTTGTGCGCTCTGGTGTACCAAAGGCTGAGCCCAGGTTGGACTCGGGAGGAGTTGGGGCGGTCGAGGTGGCTGGGGCCGGCGAATCGAGCATCGCGTCGACCGCCTCGACGGCTGTGGCGTCCTCGGCGTCCTCAGCGGCCTGAGCTGCAGCCTTGCGCTCCAAGGCGGCACGTCGAGCCTGGTTCTTCTTCTTGTTGCGGTTCGCACGGCGCTCATCGGGCGTCATGTCGTCAGGATGCTTGCCAGTACGGACCTTTGCGGCAGGCGTGGGCGTCGCAGCGGTGGCGGCCGTGAGAGCCGAAGCGGACTTGGGAACGTTCGCGCCTCCCTTGGAGATGGAGAGCGAGCCCAGGGCGGCGAGGAGTGCCGCATCTTCATCCTTCACTGGAGTGGGCGAGGCGGCAAAGTGAGCCTCGGGAGACTCCAACATCGGAGGGGCGCCACCGGCACGAGGGCGGCGAGGTGCCTCTGGCGTGACAGGGGACTGGGGTGGGGAGCGATGCGCAGAAGCGTTTGGGATCGGCGCAGAGGGACGCTGCGTCGGGGGCGACTGCTCCGTCTCACTCTCCTCTTCAAGAGTGTTGAGAGGGGTCGTGACGCGAGGTCCAAGGCGGGCAAAGAGCGACGCGGCGGCAGACGACATGCGTGGTAGCTCGGGGCTAGGAGAGTCATCCCCGTCGCCCATGACAACATCGCGGTCGAGCCCATCGTCGTCGTCCTCAAAGTTCTCCTCGGCCTCTGTCTCCTCGGCATCGACCATGTCCTCATCGCCGTCGAGACCATCGTCTCCATCATCGTCCTCCCACTCCTCATCCTCGCTAGCTGGCGGCTGAATTGGTGGCGGCCCCATGCGCGAGAGGAGAGATGGCACACCTGTTGATGGGGTACTCGGCATCGCAGCTCGCTGGCTAGCAATATTGCCGAATAGCAGGTGGTTTGGAGGAGGAGGCGCAGTGACGGGAGGTGGGCCCATTCGAGCGAGAAGCGATAGACCACCAGAAAGAGCAGGCTTCACCTGGGCCTCGACAGCTGGCACGGCGCAAAGCTCAGTGGTAGTCTTGGGGGCGGTCTTCTCGGAGCCCAGGACCATGCCAGTGGGGAACAACTCGATGCCTTCGAATGCAGAGGTCGCATGTGACGTTTTGTCCTGGGCATTCGACTCTGCGGTGGCCGTGGACCCCACGGTGGTAGGCACGCCAGCGGTGGTATCGGTGGAAGGAGGAACGGCGGCAGGCAGTTCTGGCTTCTTGAAGAGCGAGAAGGGCGACTTGGTGCGCTGGACCTGTGCTGGCGTGGACACGTCGCCGAACAAGCTTGCAGCCGAGGACGTGAGTGGCCCAGAAGCACCGGCGTTCCCAATCTTGGCAGCACTCCTGTGACCATTGCTGTTGACTTTGCGGTGAGCCGCACCACGAGCGTTGCGGGGGAGAGGGGCCTCGCTGACGTGGGCTGTTGCGTTGGCATCAAGCTTGATTGGGGTGACGGCAAACGGAACGGGCGTGGTTGGCGGCTTGGGCATGGCCGGCGTGGCGGATGACGCTGATGTGGTCGACGGTACTGGCAGCACCGAGCTAACCGTGATGGGGAAGAATGACGTCGGAGGTTGTCCAGTAGTCTTAGCCACATTGTCTTCAGGCTTGCTCTCAAGCTTGATGGGTGTGAGGACAAACGGCTTGATGGCAAATGGCACGGGCGTAATAGGCGGCAAAGGCGGCTGAGCAGGTGCCTCAGCTGTCGTCGACGTGACCTTGAAGGGAACGAAGGACTTTGGAGCGGTCGCGGTAGCCTTCGAGACGGGGAAGGCAGCTGGCTTAGATGTAAGACCCTCCTTTGCCACGAGTGCGAAGATGGAACTTGCTGCGGGAATCAAGGGAGCTGCGACGACAGGTGTGGTCGAGGAGCTTTGGGAAGCGACGATGGTGTTCATCTGGCCCTCTTGCTGGGGCTCCTCGGAGAGGATCTTGTCGGTCTTCTCGATGACAGAGGTGGAGGCGACGATGGGCTTCGTCTGGCCCTCCTGGACAAGGTCTTCAGTCACATTGGCGACGCTGCTCTGGAAAGCAGGCGTTGCTGAGGCGACGTCCGCGGACATCTGGCCCTCAGCCACCCTGAGAGCGATGGCTAGCTCTTCGGCATTGGGCTGGGCTGGGCTGGGTGTTGGGGTGAGCCGGCCTAGGGAGCTCCCGACGGTAGCATTGTTTAGGAGCACCGGCGGAGACGGCGCACAGGCAGCGGGTGCAAAAAGAGCTGGTGTCGAAGCGCTGGGTGCGATGACGGCAGGCGTACCAGCTGTGGGCGCAACAAGGAGAGGGTGCACCGCAGCGACAGGGATTGGTAGAGCAGGCAAAGTAACGGCAGGTGGAAGGGCAACAGGTGACGCAATAGGAGGCGAGCTGGAGGCCGACGCGGTACCAGCAGGCGAAATGACCACAGGTGCTGTAGAAGAAACAGCAGCCGAAAGTGTAGAGGATGACGACGAGGAGACAGGAGCGGTCACGATGGGCGAAGCGACAGTTGCTGGAATAACTGCAGCCTCGGGCTCGCCAGGGGTTGAAACTGGGGCAATAGGAGGGAGCACTGGCGAGATCTTGCTGGCCACGTCGGCCTCGAGCTTATCCAGGACGCTGCCGGTCATCCGCGAAGGCTTGGGCGAGTGAATCTTGGTGGGAGCCTTGGCTGCCTCGGTGTGCTTGTTTACGAGACTGGGAGCCCGAGCAACCGAGGCAGGCGACTCGAGCTTGGGAGCGTGAACGGAGGGGGTCGCATTCGCAGCAGCGGGTTTGGCCAGAGCTGGCACTAGCTGGGACACAGGCGCGGGCTTGGGAGCAGCCGAGACTGGAGGTGCAGAAGCCGCAGCTACTCCATTGGCGGGAGTAACGACGATGGTGGGCGTGGCGGGGGCGAGAGTCGGAGCGGATGCCTGGGGAGCAGGGGGAAGAGTAGGAATTGCAGCGGGCTTGGACTTGAGGCCAGCTACCTTAGGCTCCGGAAGAACTGCCTTGGGGCGGAGCTGAGACAGCGGAGTCGGTTGGACAGGAGCCACGGGCTGGGGCAGCGAGATGAATTTGGTGGGCGTGTACTGAATTTGCTCAGTGGGCCTGGCGAGCTTGCCGTTGACGGCGTCCCGACCCTCGCGCCAAAGCTGGATGTCACGCAGGCGGGCGTTCCAGCCGCGACCGACGGCGTCCTCCGCTGCCATGGCCTTGGCGAGCTCATCGCCTTGCTGAGCGATATCGGGTACGTTCTTCACGCAGAATGGCCCGTTGTGGCTGATACGGGCAGACTCCGCATGTCCTTGTGCAGCGCTTGGGTGGAAGTCCTTGTGGTCGATCCACTCGACGTGCGGTGCATAGTCGGAGGTGAAGAGAACGTCCATCTCGGGCAGCTCGCCGTTTGACTCCTGGACGCGAGGCACGCCCTTGGAGCCATCATCTACGCGCGAGTCATAGATGGAAGACTTGGGTTTGGTTGTCCATGCGGACGGCCACGATATCTTCTGGCGATCGATCATCGCCTGCTGTGTCTGGACGAGGTGGTGCAGGTCGGCGATCTGAACAACCTTTGCGGTCAGCTGCCCATTATTGTCGTACAGGTAAGCCGCGTTGGTGTGTATGTGGTCGAACATCTTTCCGAGAACAGGATGTTTGCTGAACTTGAAAGCATAGTCGTGCCACATCGGTGGCTCTGGGTGAGGCTCCACTTCGTAGTCCCATCCTGGGCGCCAGCGCCGGGCGGGATTCATGCATGGCATGGGGTGGTTGTGGTGTACTCCAAGCGAGGCTGCAGTGGCCCAAGGTCACAAGGGAGGTAGGGCACTTGGCCAGACCCCGCCAGCAGACGCGGGAGGTCGACGCCGAGGGAGCGACAGTGGGTGGCGTGAAGAAGCCTACATTCAGCGCTGAGACTGCAACCATGACTCACGCTTGTTCTACGCCGACAAAAAGGTCCCAAAGCCGCCATGCGTTATGGTATGACAGCTCTGGTGACAATCCACGATCGAACGGGAGAATCTGGTCGTGGTGATACTTGTGAAGATGCTTCATGACAAGGGCGTACTGCTTGTCGAATTCTGCATTAACGCTGGCAGATGCAGTGTATGAGACGTCTGGGAATCAGTGATGGCCCGCCACCCACGGCACTCACGCTTGATGGCAGGTGTCCAGGACTTGATCTTCTGAGCCATTGTCACCGCCGAGAGGCGGACGGCGCGTGTCGAGCCCGGCTCCGTCACAATGACATTGAGATACTCGAGAAGTTGAAAGTATGTCGCCTTGTCGATGTTATTGGGTAGGAGCGGGCAGGGCGCCTTGACATCAAAATGGGGTTGCAGCAGCGGGAACTGCAAAAGGAGGTACTGGTCCCGCAAGAGGGCGGGGACCGTCAACATGATGCCGTGCCCGAGGCTCGCTCGAGCGCAGCTTATGGATTGGTGTCAAGAGAGGTGGTAATGGGGTGGCAATGGGATGATGGGCAAGTGAACGACAAGGTGAGCTGGACGGGGATAAGTATGCAGCGGGTGGCTGGTCGCTGATGGGGACGACAAGCGCACGGGCACCATTCTGTTTGGAGGACACAGCACTGCCTTAAACGAGGCTCTCGCCTTGCGCGCCGACGGAGACCCAAACAATGGGGCCATAAGCCATCACCCAGTTGTGTGTCCGTTGTTGCCATCATTCAGCGGAGCGGAAACCCTGGCACCCGCCGCGCGCCGACTGGTTCGGACATTGTCCTCCACTCGACCAAGCAATCGCATCATACAGTCAGAGAGGTCAGCAACCGTCAGCGCAGAGGTGTTGGAGGAGTGGGAGGACGTGGGTGGATGGATGCCAAACGGACACCTTACCGGCTACTCTAAGTCACGTGATCAACCTCCACTTGACGACGTCAGTTCCGTGTCGAACTGCGATCCACCACTAGCTCTCTCTGTCAGCAAGCATTATGGCCTCGCTCGTGGTCTTGCCTCGGAGGACGGACGCGTTCTCAAGCTACAAGCCAAGCAAGAATGCGCATACCGACTTCTTGACCCCGCAGTCGAGCAGTTCCAGCTCCAAAGTCGTCCGACTGGACCTCCAACGTACGGCCTTCAGTACCGTCTCCAGGCTCACAGTAGAACGCGGCAATGCCGTGGCCACGCAGATCCAGGCTATTACCGAAGCCATTACCGCAATTCTAGACGGGAAGCCCATCTCGGCCTCATACAGGACCCTCGCAGACACCTGTCGCCGCTTGGCTGTGGGTGACGAACTTGCCAAGCTCGCTACGCCTCTCGACCAAGCGGCCAGCAGGACAGTCGAGCGCCTACGAAGAGAAATCCGCGGTGCGGTTATGAGTGGAGACTCCAAGGGCATTGACAAGATTGTTGAGCTCTGGAATGTCCTGGACGAGCGAATTGTAAGTGGGGCCGGAATGCTCATCTTACCCGCAGGGATTGCTTTCGTCTGTTCTGGTCTACTTTGATCGCCTGAATGTCAAGGATGGAAGCGCCGTCAAATCTATCCGGTGAGCAGACGGGAAGAACAGGCGCTGACTTCAAGGGAGAGAGTCCTCGACCATATCGAAGAGATAATCTGGGGCGATCCCGTCATCATGGATAGGATCAGAGCCGAGATTTCAACCTGGGTTGCCAGCGAGAGGGACACTGGTGAACCCGACGCGACTAAGCGTGGTGTGATGCTAGCTTTCACCTCGGTGGCGAAGGCACTCGGCCCCAAAGCATTCGCGACCATTACGGCTCCGTACATCGAGGATGCTCCTGAGACATTTAGCCAGCTCGCAGAGACAAAAGTAGCAGACTGTGCGTCGGAGAAGCTCACTGGCTCCGACTATGTTGAGTTTGCACTCAACATGGAGGCCGCTGAGAAGGAGCGTGCGGCGACGGTCTTCTCCTCGCAAACGGCTGATGAGGTTGTGGCCATCGTGCGCAAGAAGCTTGGCGCTGAGGTGGCGGAGCAAATCGTGCGCAAGGGTGAGTGTCTCGCATCCCGTCGTCACTGACGGCAGCTGTCGATGAGGCGATGTACCGAGCGGATACAGAGGCGCTGTCGCGACTTTACACTTTCTGCACCCAGTCGAGTGCGTTCCCGGCCTTGACCAAGGCTCTGCAACAGCACATCGAAAGCAGGATACGAACCCTCATCTCCGACCCTGCAAATGACCCGCAGATGATTGAAAGCACACTCAAGCTCAAGCGCTTCGTCGACCGCGCTGTCGCCTCGCTGTTCTCTGCACAAGTGAAACCGATCCAGGCGCGCAAGACCCTGAGCGATGTGACTATCATCGGCGACGAAGAGGTCCCAGAAGTAGACATTCAGGAGAGACGCCGGCAGCTCGAGCTGGAGGATGCCGTGCGACAAGGTTTCAAAGCAGGACTGGGCAGCCGGCAGAATGCGCCAGCGGAGTGGATCGGTGAACTTGTGTGATCTCATGAGCTAACAGCAGCCAAGCATCTCGATGCAGTTATGCGCAAGGGTCAACGATCGACGTCCGAAACAGAGTTCAGCGGCTTACTGGACGAGATCATCGCTCTCGTTGGTTTCACACCAGACAAGGACGTCTTCCGCGCGTTCTACTCTTCTGGACTTGCGAAACGCCTGCTTCTCAACAAGAGTGCCAGTGATGACATGGAGCGCAACATGATTGTCAAGCTGCAGAATGGTACGCTGCGTTCATGGAAACCTCTGACTCTGACAGAGATGGGCGACGAGTTCACCTCGGGTGATGTCATGATGAAGGATCTTCAGCTGTCTGAAACGTACGTTGCTCTCGCTTCTATGCTGATTGTCAGTCTCGTGAAGGCGTATCAATCTGCCCGAGCAAAGAACCCCAACGAGTTCAAAGATCACTCGGACTTCACAGCCAACGTACTCACGGAATCGGCGTGGCCACCGTAAGTCGATTACTGAAGCAGGCTGATCGTCAGCTATCCGCTTCTCAACGAGGGATGGGACTTCAAGCTCACTCCTGAGCTCCAATCGTCCGTCGACACTTTCACAACTTGGTACGCCACCCAGCATCAAAACCGCAAGCTCTCGTGGCGGCACCAGCTTGCTACCGCCATCCTCACTGCTCGATTCGACAGTGGAAAGTATGAGATTGGTGTCAGTCTGTTCCAAGCTGTCGTTCTCCTACAGTTCAATGACGTTGATGTGCTGGACTTCAAAGAGATCAAGGCGAGGACAGGCATTGGTGAGTTGTGGCCGTGTCTGCGCTGACTCTGCAGAATCAGCAGAGCTGGTTCGAACGCTACAATCCCTCGCTCTGGGTCGCAAGGGTACTCGTGTGCTCCTGAAACGGCCAGCAGTGAAGGAGGTCGAGCCAACGGACAAGTTTGCCATCAACAAGGCTTTCACAAGTGATCGCATCAAGTTCAAGATCAATCAGATCCAGCAGGACCTTTCTGTAAGTCGTGCTTGGCTGTTCAAGCTGACGTGGAGGCTGAAGAGTCACGCCAAACAAACGAGCAAGTAGCAATTGACCGTGTCTCAGTACTCGAAGCGACTATTGTGCGCATCATGAAGGGTCGCAAGCGCATGACTCTTCAGCTTCTCATCGACGCTGTTGTGAGCGATGTGTCCAAGCGCTTCCCGCCTGATGTGCGCGAGATTAAGAAGCGTGTGGAGAGTCTCATCGAGCGAGAGGTAGGGTTGTTATTCTGTCCTGCGTACTGACTCCAGTTCCTCTCTCGCGACGATGAAGACCGGAACACGCTGAATTATCTTGCTTGAGAGTGTATTACCTCCTAGTTGTAATGTCATTTAGATTCGTCGGTCTGGGCCAATAGCGGAAGTAATTCCACGTGGAGCCCTGAGACGCATGTGTTTGCTCCCGCTCGGACCAAACAAGGGCGACTGGCTTCTCTTGCGTCCCAACCATCAACACCACCTCAAGCCGGCAACATGTCAAGTGCCGTGTCAGAGACGCCGAGGAGGCCGTACTCGCCTGGGGAGGATGCTCCAACAACAGACTTCGCTTTGATCGAGGAGCAGAAGGAGAACATCCGCCCGCTTGCTTCTGGGCGATCGGCCGCGACTCTCGGCGCGCTCTTCGACAAGGAGGCTGAGGAGACTCAGCGCGTCATTGCTGAGCAGGATGCTCAACATAGAAGAGATATTGAGGAAGCCGAACGTCGGGACCGGGAGGGCGAGGACATGGCCGACGGTGTTCAGGACGTGCTGGATGTTTACTCGCGGTGAGTTGCCCGTCTGGAAGGGCGCTGACGACAGTTATGTAGCGTTCATCGTGCAGCACTATCCGTCCTCACCGAGTCACGTTCTTCCCCTGCTCGAAAACACCACTCGCCGCTTTGTTGATGATGCACGTTACACCCAGGACGTGCGCTATCTCAAGCTGTGGACCATGTTTGCGCGACATGTAGAGAGGCGGGAAGAGGTGTGGGCATTCTTGGAATCGAGGGACATTGGAACGCGGCATGCTGCATTCTATGAGGAGTGGGCGACTGCAGCCGAAGGGCTCGGACGGTAAGTCGTTCGGCGTTGGCCAGCTAACAGCTAGGAAGAAGAAGGCGGATGACGCGTATCGACTAGGCATCGCGCGCAAGGCAGCACCCCTCGAGCGTCTGAAGAATCGACACCAAGCTTTCCTGACGCGCATCATGGTATCGTCCTCGCGCGACATTCCAGATGAAGACCCTGCCCTGCCACCACCGTCCACTGCTAGCCAACGCAATGTGCTCGGCGCATTAAGAGCCTCCACTGCAGCTCAGACGCCAGTCTCAGCTGCCTCGCGCTCCCGCGGCGCCAACGGCTCCAAGCTTGCCGTCTTCAGCGACGACACGGCTGCCGCTGAGGACCCAGAGCGCACACCATGGGACGACTTTGGAACCCGCGATGGGCGGCGGAAGGAGAACGTGGTCGAGGCCGGCCCATGGAAAGGCGAAACGCTCGCCCAGAACTCGGCTCGGCACCGAGTCGCTCCACGCACACCCAAGATTGAGGTTTTCAAGGATGCAGGCGAGGTCCAGCCCTCTGCCGTGCAGGTCACTGATGTGATCCGTGCCAAGCAACCGATGTCTGAGGCGGACCTCCTCCGCTCAGATCCACTGCGGTTCTACGACACATCCAAGATTGACCCGAATGCTCCCATCCCCGGCCTCCCGGCGCCACCCAGCTCTCGCAAGCCGGCCAAAAAGAAGCGCGAGTTAGCAGCCTTCCAGTCCGGCCCTTGGGAATGTCCTGCGGCCGTGGCGGAAACGATGGGTACCAGCGGCAAGATTGAACGGAGAATGTTTGACTGGGAAGGGGCTTTCAAAGGTGGAGAGGAGTGGAGCTTTGAGGAGGTGCGGGCGCGGAAGCGAGGCCTGTTGGGCAACGACTGGAAAGAGTTCAAGGATTGGGAGAGGAACTGGCACAAGCCTGGTGCAAGTACCCCGCAGGCGCCAAGGATCGCACGCGCTCCAAGCCCGACACTCAACACCAAGCTTGCCAGTGCTGAAGTCATGGATCTCTTCAATCAGACCCTCCATGGTGGCCAGCGACGCACAGCGAGCAGCGACGAATCAGACGATGACGATGACGACGAGGCTGCAGACATGCCTCAGCCGTTGCCGACACCGTTGCCTCAGCCTCGCGCGGCACCAGTGGCCATGATGACCCCAGGTATGGGTGTTCCACCAACACCAACACCTGCACCTAGGTTACCACCACCGGCCACGCCGAACATTTTCGCAACTGAGAATGCTTCCACCAAGCTGCAGATCTTTGATGAGAACGCAGAGAACCCGCCTCAATCCACCCGCAAGCTGCAGGTCTTCGACGAGAATGTCGAGAACACTGCCAGTGACGAGAATGCGGTCCCTGGGTCAGTCAAGCGCGGTGCATTCGGCCAGACGCCAGCCCGACAGGTGCTCGGCTCACGTACGCCACTTTCGAGCGCCAACCCCTTTCCCGTCTACGAAGACGAGAACACTCCCCTGCACCCATCGACTCAGCGCAACATATTCGCTCAGCAGCCGGCTGTCGAGGCTATTCCCGAAGCAGCGGAGGAAGAAACCGAACAGCCCGCAGAGGAGAAGTACGTCGACTACCAGGAGGAGTACAATTACTATGAGGAGCGATACGGCCGGGAAGCGCCGCGGGCGAGGAGCGACTGGCGACCCGATCTGCTCACGCCCGTCACTGAGCGTACTTTAGAGTACACTACTGGCACGACGCGTTCTCGTCGTACGAGCGGCTGGAGCGAAGATGGTGACGACGCTGTGTCCTCGCATGCTGCTGAGACACTCGCATCAGTGGCTGAGGAGGAGGAGCGCTCGCGTTCTCGAGCCGCCACACACTCGCCCGAGACGACCAGGAGCGGCGACATCAATGATGCCGACCGCTCTGGACTTGTCGATACCGGGGTGTTCTCTGTCCCGGACGGATACACCATTGCTTGCAGGTTGGAAGCGTCTGAGCGAAACGACACCACACATAGCCAGGCGACGGACGATGCGTTTGTCACTGCCCAGTACGGCGAAACCGGCAAACACGCGTCCCCCGCACGGTTTGCACTGGAGCCACCTGTGGCTGAGCTCGCCGAGCTTGCCGTTGAGCCCTCGCAGTCTCTTGCGAAGCCGGAGGCGGAGCCAGAGCAGACCACACTGCTCGAGAAGCCGGCGCCACACACGATCGCGACGGCGCCAACACCTTCTCCTGACGTTGCCGAGGAGTCGCCTGCTTCAGTGCCAGCTGCACCTCCGAGTTTGGGATCCGAGCTCCCCAACCCGTGTAACGCAGCCGACGAGACTACCACTGCCACCCTCCTTCAGCGCATTCAGCCACCTCTCTCGGCACTGCCCGACATTCACATTGAGACCAGCGGTTCCCACCGCCTAGCAGCGATGCAGCGAGTAGCTAAGCTGCACGCACGCCGCTCGTCCTCTGCCTCGATGCGCATGTCCATGTCGTCCGAGGACTCGTATGTGCTCCCACTTGGAAGCACATCATATGAGGTCAACCACAAGCTTGGTGAGGGTGGCTTTGGGGCCGTTTTCCTCGGTGTCGACACGGCTGCGCGAGAGGCCGCAGACGCGATCGACGACGATGCGAGCGACTCCGAGGACGAGAGCGAGGACCTCGGGATGGTTGCGATCAAGGTCGAGCGGCCAGCGTGCATCTGGGAGGCAGTCGTCCTTCAGCGTGTCCACGCTCGGATCGCGTCGGAGCTGGCGCCGAGCATCATCCGACCGCGAGGCCTGTGGGCATTCGCAGACGAGTCCTTCCTCCTGCTGGACTACTCGCGCCAGGGCACTCTTCTGGACATTGTCAACAAGGCAACCGTTTGGGGCATCGCACCGATTCCCAACGGACCATCTGTCCCGGATGAGCTTGTGGCTTTATTCTTCGTCGCAGAGCTTCTGCGTCTGGTCGAAGGCCTGCACGCAGCCAACTTTATTCACGGGGACCTAAAGATCGACAATTGCCTTGTCCGCTTGGACTCCATTCCGGCGTCGGAGGGCGGGAATACCAAGTGGGACCAGCAGTACTCTCGCGTCGGTGCTGGAGGGTGGAAGCACAAGGGAGTCAAGCTGATTGACTTTGGTCGGGCCATCGACCTGGACCTTTTCCCGGCTGGGCGAGCGCAGCGATTCGTGGCCGACTGGAAGACGGACGACAGGGATTGCGTCGAGATGCGTGAAGGCCGCGCGTGGTCGTATGAGGCGGATTACACTGGCCTGGCGAGCATCGCGTACTGCCTCCTGTTCGGCAAGTTTCTCAAGACCGAGAAGGCTGGAGACGGGTACAAGATTGACCAGCCGCTGAAGCGGGTGAGTTCAACCGAGAGAGGCAACGCTTGCTAGCTTCCGAAGGCTGTCCATCGAGGCTCGACACTGACGGCAGTACTGGCAAACTGATATGTGGACAAAGTTCTTCGATGCGCTCCTGAATCCCCGTGCTTTCGGCGAGCTGCCGATTACGTCCAAGTTGTCGGAAGTGCGGAACGAGTTTGAGGCGTACCTCGAGGTCAACTGCCAGAAGCACGGCAAGAGCCTCAAGCAGCTGTTGAAGCGCATCGAGCTCCGCGCGATGGAGGCCAGGAGATAGACGTCATTTGCATGTATACTAGTATGCTTTGCTATGCTAGAGGCTGAAAGGTGGTGGGTGGCCTGTGCGGATGAGTCTGTCAGTTGGGTTACTCGTTCACAAGTGCAGCGCTTTCGCACCTGCGTCGGCGTCTTAAAAGCTGCCCAGGCGGCGTAGAAGCGGCCCAGGCCCAACGCTGGAATGCAGCGGGAACGCTTTCCGTGGACAAGAAGCTCAGGCCGGCCGGTGATGGTGGCGGTGCTCGGTGGGCAACCTCTTGGCATCTCCGCCCCCCGCAGTCCCCGGCATCCATCTCGCTTTGGGATCCGTAACAATCCTATGCTGGCGACCTGGTAGCTGTGTGTCCGTGCGGATCGGTTCGAGACTCTGGAGACATCCAGCGGGAGGCATGGACTAGGACTCACAGCTCGCCGCTCATGACCGCGGACCACGGCGCGCGTGAAGCTGTACAGCTGGGCCTGTTTCCTAGTGTGGTGCGCACTGCTCCACCGAGTGCACAGAGTACTTATGTCGCCGCGATGCCCCTGGAGAGGTGTACGCACGATGCGCACAAACCTCCTTGTCATGATGGCCTCTGCGCCCGTGGGCGAGCTCTGCATGTCGCCGCAGGAAATGTCCCCGCTGCTGGACAGCAGGATGGACAGCAGGCCACGGGCTCCGAGCGACGAGATTGTGCGTGCGTCAAGAAGCGGGCTGACGGCAGGGCACATTGGTGGGATACTGGACCGAGGCGCGGAACGCGATGCTTGCCTTGAGCGGTCTGTGGACTGCTGGGTGAGTCTGGGAATTGGCCATTGCCTGGAGGTCGACGCTCAAGCTGACACTAGCCTCGTAGCCTACGCGTCCCTCGCGCCGCGCTCGCCAGTCAAGAAGCGGATACTCGTCGAGTCGGCGGCGGTATTGGGTGTCTACCTCGGACTTTTGGGCGTGTTTGTCGTTAGACTTTGCGCACTGCGGCTGGCGCAGGCGAGGGAGAGGCGGGTCTTGCTCGTCTAGATCGAGGGAGGGAAGCGCGTGAGGGGTGGACGAGCATTGAGGGTGAAGACCTGATAGAGTGAATAGACGCGAATTAGCTGCAGTTTTAAGAGCGTGGATGAACACAAAGTATGCTTGGAGCGATAATGATAGCTGCCAAGGCTGTAATCAAGCTGCCGCCACTTCAATATGGACATTGTAACTACACTTCGGCGTCGTTCTTGGGGATGTACCAGTCGGCCGGCCCGTTGCGAAGGCTGGCCCCGTCGATTCCCTCGGCCGTGAGGCCATGAAGTACGTACGTCTCGAGCTCGGCCAGCGTTGACTGATTGCAGAAGTCCTCCCAAGTCATCCAGTGCAGATGCGCCTCGTGCACATTCGTCCGCTGCACCGGGGACAGGCCTATGTGCTGTTCACCGCCCGGAAAGGTGTACTCGAGAATCAGCTCGCGGTTGACTTCCTCAGGGACATTGACGATCGTGTGGGACTTGGCTGGAGAGGTAGACGCAATGATGTTCGCGAGGGTATCGGCGAGGGTGTCATGATAGGGAAGAGGAAAAAAGCGCGCCGTACCATTCCAAGTGGGTTACGATCACGACGTCACAGTCCTTAATGCCGCTGAGGAGCACAAGGTTGTCCGCAATGAGAGGGCGGTGGATGTTTACCACGAGCCGCCTGAGAGCCTTGGGTGGTGTGAGGCAGATTTGCCCGAAAGAATCGAGTTTGAGGACGAGCCGCCAGGCTGAGAACTTTCTCAGGCTGTGACTGCGGGAAGAGTAGCTGGACATGATTGTGATGGTATCGAGATTGGTGAAGCGGTGCTCGTCGTGGAGCGGCTTACTGAATTCAAGGTCATCAAGATCAAGAAGGCGGACGTAACGCAAGGCCCACGCTGGGAGGCAGTTGAGAACCGTGTGAAACGAATGCTGGTGGCCAAACGGCACGTAGCATCCCGTCTTGCCGTGGAAGCTGGCGTCTGCGGCCAGGAGGGTGCCCACGTAACGCTGAAGCATCTTGCTGGTGCTCGCAAGCACAATGAGAGTGGGGTCATCGAGGTAGGAGAGGATGTGCCAGAAGAGGTGCGGATACATGGTCATGTCGAGTGTGGCCGGCATGGTGGGTGATGTGAAGACGTGAGAATGGTGTTGCTACCGCAGGGCTTCTATGCGTCTGTTGACCATCCTTGAGGGCACTTGCGGATCAGCGGCGCCCACAGGCCGCCAGCATTGCGCTGTTCTTCACGTCGCCAGCGCACAGCATGAGTGCTGCGGGCTGAGAGTAGCTGTGGCCGTCGCTGCATCCCTGGGTATGGCCAGTTGAGTGTCAGTTTATTTCAGTTCGTGCTCGACAGCTGGAGATTCCATCAAAGGGCGGAGGATGAGGCCAAGTCACGTGATCTGCTTCAGCTTTGGCGTGTCCGAAACGCGGGATGGCAGAGGGTCGCCGTGCTCCCATTCTGTTATCATTTCCACAACTGTGCCGTCGAGTCCTGGTGATGTCCTCGGCTGCATAGCGAAGGGTTCAATGCTCTCTTATTACAGCAAACAATCAGCAGTGCAAAGCATGCAGAGTGCGGTGATAGCCCGGAACGCTCGGCGTGCGGAGAATACAGGCCCAGCCGCGGCAGTGTCAGCGGGGAGGGTGCCTACCTACTCGTCGGCACCCATGCTGCAGGTGCCGTATCAGGGAATGCGCGTTTGGGTTAGGTGTCGGGGCGGAAGTGATACAAAGTGAAACAGCTGCTGCACGGCCCGCATGTCCCGCATAGGAGAAGCGGTAGATGCGAAAGGACTACTTCAAGTCCCCAGCGCGTTCTGTCTCTGACACTGCTCCATCATGAACGCAAACGAGACACTCTTGGGTTGCGGTAATCAAGCAGACAAGGTCGGCTACGGCACCGCGGAGCTCACCCCGGATGTCACCCCGACAGCCGAAATCGACACGGAGCGCCTGGTATGTCTTACCATGGCCGAGCTGACTCCAGACCCTCGCAGTCAGGCGCTGGACGCTCGCTGGCGAGATCGTGTTGACGTCCTACTCTGTAATCTTCCTCCCGTGAGTGCCATGTTTACGACCAAGTGGGCAAGTCAGACCGCTATCTCTCGGCGGGTCAAGGCGCACTGCTACCTCTCGGTGGTTCAGTGTCGCGCCTTTGCTACGCCTTCTTCCGCCTCCCCCAGTGTCATTGCGCGTACTGACTGCAGGCTCGCCATCCTCATGCTCATCGGCCACCCGCTCACCCAGCCCGCCTGGGTCCGAGGTACGGTCGTCGCGGCCATGGTCCTGTTCGTCCTCACATTCGCAATTATCGTGGAGCGCCGATGTCGTCTGCTAGCCGTGCTCGGCATGTGCCAGCAGTGCGCCTCCTGAGCGACTACCCGAATCACGACGGAAACAGTGTTTGTACATAGTATTGCGTTGGGCAGGACACGTCATGTGCTTTAATGTTGGAAGAGGCGGCTCCTGCTTGGCCAGTACATGACTGACAGACTGATTAACAGCTGCAGTTGCGACACTCGGCGGAACCCCTTGCCGGAGCTGACGTCTCTCAAGCCCACTGCGTCTCCTCCAGTCTGGGAAGCCCGAACGCTTTCGACACTCGTCCAGCAGTGCGTAACCTCGCCCTATCGAAGTGCACTTCTCTCGGCCCAGACCTCTTGGGCAAGGTTCTGTCCCCGTTAGGCATCCTCTGTTGCCGCAGCGGTTGCGAAGAGGTCGGCCTCGCTGTGCCTTCACCGCGCCAAAGTGTCGAGGAATTGCGATATGGAACGTACGCATGCACGAGGTCACGAGGAGAAGGGAATAGACCACCAGCAGATATGTAGCAGCAAGGTTGAAGAGTCAGAGCTGAACCCGTGCAGATGGTTCAGCTCGACCCGCGCCCAGCGGAGATGAGCGGCGCCAGACTGGTGCCCCACTGCTGATAAGCCCCCACATGCCAATGTCCGATTCCATCTCTCCATCTCCATCACTCGCCACCTGTGAGCAGGATGCCGGACGGCGCGCATCCGCCGCCATCGCTAGTATCCACGACGCCGCAGCCTCTCCCAGCCCCGCCGACGGGGGAGTGGGCGGTGGTCGTCTCTGGCTCGCTGGCGCCGATGAGCGCTGTGCGGGTCAACCTCATCGTGCGTCCATACCCTGTCCAGCCTCTTCAGTCGTTTCGCAGCATGAAGAATGGCACCATCTGATCATCCTTCGTGTAATTTGGAGCACTGATGGCAGAGACAAAGAATACGCTTCTGGACCGCCCTCGAGCGGCGATTCCGAGTATACGGGCTCAGTGTCGTCTGGCTGTAAGTTCACCCACCTACGAGGCAGCCTCAGCGACGGGCGTAGGAGCGCACCGCTAACATCAGGGGCGTCGCCACTGTATGGCTTCTCAAAGCGGCCAAGAGCAAGCACACTCGTCTGGGGTCGGCCATCTCGACGGCACTGGGCATGGGGTACAATCTCGGCTGCATGGGGTTGACGGTCCGCGTGTGGGCATTAGAGTGGACGCTGGGGTATTGATCTGGGCTAGGGAGGGAGTTGTAAGTCTATCTGCATGTTGTGCTTTGTCACTGCTCACGAATGGTCATTCGCCAGACGTCACTCATCTGCTCGAGAAGCTGTTGCTCACGCAGGACAGAGATCCACTGGCGCTCATATCACTGGTGACAGATATCCAACGTACAGCATCCATACAGCATCCAGGTATAGTCCACACTCATGGCCTAAACACGAGCAGCGTCCGAGCTGAGCCTACCACCTCGCGCACGCCGGACTTTCCACCCCAGCATCTCAACCCAGCCGTCGAGGATGAGATAGGCGCACCCGACCAGCCCTCCCACACTGCCGCCGACGCACACGCCGAGGAGGACGAAGGGCTCCCCGAGAGCTACCGAGATCCAGATGACAGCCAGGGAGCTGCCGTTAGTCGTCGGACTCTTTGGCATCTCTTCTGGGAAGACTGATAGCCGGCCCTCGAGTTTGGTAGGCGAACTCGTCTATGGCTGGACTCACAAGGTTGAGATCCATGTCACTGGCACCGAGAGACTCTCCCTCAGTGCGGCCCAGTGCTCATGCCGTTCCTACCATCAGAAATCGGATCACGGAAAAGCCCACCTCGATGGCCGTGCGGCGCGGGGTGAGCTCCACCGCGGTCTTGGAGACGTGGGCGATGGTCCTCGGGAGGAGCGGAACTGCCTCTGACATCCTGCAAGAGTGAGGGAGGGAGCGGAGTGTAGAGCTGCGCCTTTATGAGCATGCGGCCTCTGTTGGGCGGTACGGTGACGAGAGGGGCGGAGATACCAGTTGGACGACAGCCTTGGCGATCGCTGGCGCAGAGATACGATGAGCAACTACGCTGTCGCATCTGGACGATAGCGACAGGCGTCTGGCCACCCGCCGCCCTCAAGCTTGTTGCCGGCTCTTCGAATCGCACCCCGAGTACGACACCTCATTGCGGGCGCCCAGCTATTATGACATACATATGCGATGCAATCTAAACTCTTGATCCCTACACCGCCGACGACGTGCGTTTCCTCCGCGCATACCCCATGGCGATCTGCACCATTCTCGGTCCCACAGCAAGGAAGCTCGATATCAAGAACGTAAAGCCGCAAAAGATGCCCGCGTGGGTGAAGCGGTTGTTGTCGTTCTGCACGAGCGCGCCGACAATGACCGGGCCCGAGATCATGGTCGGCCCGCACACGCTCCACGCCATGCCGATGCGGAGGCCGACTTCCTCTACAGGCGAGATGGTCGCAATGACAGCAGACACGAGCGTGAGCCACGCGCCGCTCACCCAGCCGTACAGTACTAGGCCGACACACAGCGCGGCGTCGGAGATGGGGCACGCGACGTAGAATCCGAACAGAATGATCGCCGTCGCAAAGGACGTGGTCCCAAAGACGTTCCAGACACCGAACCGGTCCGCGAGCATGCCGCTGAGCGTGCGCCCGAGGAAACTGCCCGCGCCCATGATCGCGATGGAATAGTCGTACACCGCCTGGCTGGCGCCGTTCGCCGCCGCAATGATCGGCGCGTCGAACATGGGCGACATCCAGTTGAACATGTACATTGCGCAGCCGAGGGCGAAGCACAGGTACTGCGGGTCCTTCCACGGGTGGGCTAGGCGCTTGAGGGGCACAGGCTTGCGTTTCGGCAGGCGCGACTTGAGGAACACCCAGGACGGCGCCATAAGGACCGCGTTCATGCCTGCAATGATTAGGAGGGTATCCCGGAAGGCTAATGTTAGCGTGCTCTGGGAAGGGTGGCTCACATATCTGCTGCAGGAGCTTCTTCATCATGATCGGAAAGATGATGGAGCCCAGTCCGCTGCCGCCCACAATGACGCCGATGGCGGCGCCGCGGCGCGTGGAGAACCAGTGTCCGCCGACAGCCGTGACTGTCGGCCAGATCATGCCGCTCCCGAAGCCGAAGAGGAAGTGCGCGAGGAAGAGCTGGTAAAACTCCTTGCCGAACGCCATGCCGACCACGGCGACGACGGAGAGGAACGTGCCGACGATCACGAGCGGGCGGGCGCCGTAGGCGTCGAATATCCGGCCCCAGACTACGGAGAAGACGAACACCTCGCATGCCTGCACACTGCCGATCCAGGCTGTGGTGCTTTTGGCATAGCCGACTAGTTGGTGTTGCAGGTAGTATTCTTGGAGCTGGCCGAAGGAGCACACTGGGGTTAGAGTCATGACGCGGACAAGGGTGGGAGAAAAGTAGGCGTTCACAGTAAAAGAGAGTCCTGCACACGGCACAAGCAGTACTCACCGAAACCCATCAAACAGAACGTCACAAAACTCGCAGTGATCGCGCACATCCACGCCTCCTTGCCTCCATCAGGAGGTGGCCCGACATCGCTCGCAGGACTCGGCGGCGCGCTATCAGCCTGCGTGCTGCCCTCGAGGTCGTGTTGGCCATCGCATTTCGGGTCGAGAATGTACGGGTCCTTGGTCTCGTCGTGAATTTGCTGCAAAACAGGGGAGGGCAGAGTCGCCTCCGAGCTGTCTGTCCGCATATCGCTCTCAGTCCTCCTTTTCTCAGAGGACATGCTAGGAGGCGTTCATGGGCTGCGCCTCGAGTGGTGATGGGTTGTATAGAGTTGCGAGACGAGCAGTAGGGACCGTTCTGTGAGTCAGCAAAAGTCTCCCGTGGTGCTTGACCGCGTCGGGTTCCGTGCGGCTATAGGGATACCGAGATAGTCGGGCAGCTGTTTCTGGTGTTTGAAACCGACGGCGCGCTCCACTCGAGTCACGCTTGGTCCTTGCGTAGTGGGCTGCATCCGGATCATGCGCGCATGCATAGCGCTGCATGGCCGCAGCTGAGCTCCTGCGTCTCGAAGTGCTGAGTGCCGGATTACTGGGCTCCACAACGGTGATGCCCGAGATTACTTGCCCGCCACAATTAGGCGAACAGGCGAGGCACATCACCTGATGGCGGCGAGTCCGTCGAGTTACTCTGCACGGTGCTCTCAGTCAGCATCAATGGCATGGCCGCGGCTGGCAGCGGCCGCACCTGAGGCATGCAGAGAGCAGAGCACCGTTCCATGTGCACCGTTCCACGCTGTCGGCCTGCGGCTTGCGGCGATCGCCAGCCACCAGTGCCGGGGTGCCGAGTCGG
Organism: Cutaneotrichosporon daszewskae; assembly: GCA_002335585.1. Lineage (NCBI taxonomy): Eukaryota > Fungi > Basidiomycota > Tremellomycetes > Trichosporonales > Trichosporonaceae > Cutaneotrichosporon > Cutaneotrichosporon daszewskae. The sequence goes on along the minus strand of BEDX01000002.1, from coordinate 1,713,019 downwards.
CAGAGGCACGTGTGGTCATGCCGAGGCATGCCGGTTCGGCATGGCGAAGCTGTGGGCTTGGCTCCACCTCTGGTAGTGAGCAGAGTTAGCGGGTACCGCGAGTGCGGTCGAGATTCCAGTGCGCTGAGAAGATCCTTGCAGTTGCACAGGATGAGTCAAAGTCAGTGCAGATCGCCCTCCACTCTCTGCACGGCTTATTACCCCAGCGATCCCAGCGATCGTCCCTTCTGCCATAAGCAACATCGCTCACTTTTCATGGTACGTAGCATCAGACGCGTAATTTCTACTTCTCGCCAGCCTTACTTGGCCAGGTCCCTACAAGACGCTGACGTTTCTTGCCTCTGGCCTCTGGCCTCGGAGGGCACAGGAGACATGGCGCAAACATCACTCCACTTCGGTGCGCAGCCTGCAGCGCGCAACACGAACGCTCAGAGATAGAGAGATCGTGCTACGTGCCATCTCATCATCGATCCATCGCCACATAGGTCGTGTTGCCTCTGGACCATCTCCGTTACTCGCTACCGACCTCCGCCTGGAGTTCGGAAATCCCGACAAGAAAGCCCTCAGCTGCGCAGGAGTGCCCGTCACAGCAGTCCTATTGTCCCATCGTAATAAAATGTCTCAAAGCACAGCGATGGACGCATGCACGCATGCGGCCCATTCAGTACTATTTCAGTCCAGCACATTATTCAGCACAACGGGCACAGCTTGACCAGATCGGTCGCGCAGCATACCGCAAGCGGCGAGAGGCGACTGATAAGAAACTCATCTGTCGGTGAAAGGGTCCAACTCCTCACGCTCCACACTCTAATACTCACGCCGCACCTCCTACACATCCACGACCTGCACGACATGCACGGTAGCATCTCAGCACCAAGGGGTGGCGAGGAGATCGAGCTTCAAAGGGGTCTGCCGCCGGCGTATCTCCCGTCTCCGCCACCCTCGCCGTCAGCGTCGAGGCCATCAACGCCCCCGCCAGAGTTCAACACCGTACCGCCTCCTCCGCCAGCGTATATGTGCAATCCCCCACTGTCCATGCCGACCCCACCGCCGAGGACTGGCAAGCCACCCGCGTCCGATGCCGGAGTGATGCTGGTAAATGGTGCGAGCTGACCAGTGTTAACAGCAGACGGCTCGTATCCGCAAGGCTGGGCTCAACGCATTGCAAGCGTGCGCCATTGTCCCCGTCCTCCTCATGTTCGTCATGATGCCGAGTGATCCTAACCGCAGCGTGGCAGTCGTGATCGCGCACGACCACGGATTCTACAACAGCAGCGGCACCCTCAACGTGTACGTCGTGATCTTGTTCTGCCTCGTTGGCCTATTGTTGGCATTGGGCATCGGGTTCACTTGCCAAATGGCGCTGCTCACGAGGAGATTGCGGCACGTCACTGCTTCTGTAGGCGTGGTATAACGTCGAGCTTTGAAGCACACTAGAGGCTGCTCTATGTTATAATGTTGCGGTAGAGCGGTGATGGAGTCAAGGCATCTCCCACTCCGATGCCTTGTAACTGGCATAATCGTGGCGCAGGGTGCGATGCCCATATTCCTCTGGACCCACGTCTACAGCGGCAACTGAGAGTGGGCGTATAGTGCAACGCGATGCGCACGATCAGGCCGAGGTAGCACCCCGTGCACTCATGTGTAGATAACTCAGCTGAGCGGCCAGACGTCTCAGGTTGTACAGGTACGTCTAACGTGGAACACTGCTCTGCCATTGCCTCGGTCGGGCGGCGAGAGCTATTTCTGTGCGACACGAGTAGCTATTCTCAAGACTTTGAAGCCCGTGAAGAGGTTGAGACTGTCCTGCAACGCCAAAGTGGTTGACGTCGCCACTTGTGGACGTGCAGCAGGGGCGAAACGAAAGGCCATGAAACGGACTCCATCACGGAGCCATTTTACTCCGCATCAGGGGCCGTTTCGCCATGATCGACACTCGCTTGACGTGCACCACTTCGCAACACTCGCAACACAATGTCCTCGCCGCCGAGGACGCCCACAGCGGCCTCACGCGCCGAGCAGAGGCTGCTTGATGCCGAGGACACCGACACGCCGACGCAAGCCGAGCGCGCAGGCTCGCACGCCGACACGGCGCGAAGCGAGACTCCATCCTCGCCAACCGTGACGGAGACCGAGGACGGGCTTCCAACAACCGCAGCAACGTCACCGCCAACCAGCGTCGCGAGTCCAGCCAAGAAACGCGTCTCAATCAGCTCGAGCGCGTTCGCGCCCAGCCACGGGCGCACAGCGAGCTCGGGGAGCCAGTTCTCCCAGGCCTCGGCGCAGCGGCACTCATACCTCTCGCAGGACAGCATGTTCTCCACGCCGTCGGCCGTTCTTCCCGTGCGAGAGCAAGGCAAAGCTCACGCGCGCATGGAGAGCAACGCGTCGGCCGCGTCGCGCACTTCCGCAGTGTCGGGCGTCAGTTTTGAGGAGATCGGCTTCGACGACGGGCCAGGCTGGACCGAGGCGCCCGAGTCGCGCCTGCCTGCCGAGGCTGTCGTCGATCTTGGTGAGGGGGGCATGTACGCGCGTCCAGCAGGCATCTACCCGCCTCCGTCGACACAGTCGTCTTACCCGCCGACGCCGGTGAGGGGTATGGCGGCTATGGTGGCGGCGGCGGACGCGGCGAGCCCAGCAATGTCGGACAGAACGGCAACGTACTCGCCGCAGAAGGTCTTCGTCAAGGACGGAGATGTGCCTCTCGTCCTTGGTGTTGCCGTTGTCGACTTTAACCACTTGGTGAGTTGTCTTGTTGCTCTTGCTGATTGCAGATCGGGCCCACCGTCGAGTTCGCCCACCCCGAGTCCCTTGCTGCTGCTCTTGCTGGCGATGAGGAGCTCACTCGCTTGCTGCCATTCTTGGCTCTGCCTGACGGCGCCCATCTCAGCGAAGAGGACTACTCGTACTTTGTGAGTGGTCGTCGACCATATTATTGCCGCTCTGCTTGGCTGATTTCTAGCACTGCACCTACAACCCCGCAGCAGATGCACCAGCAACCGACGTACCCGCAAATAGAACCCTCTTTGGCATCTCGTGAGTCGTAGCTAAGACCATGGCCAGCCAGCTAACAACAGCTGCAACCGTCAGATTGCTGCTGCTGACCTGTTAAAGCGCGGCTCTGATGTAACGCGCTCGATGGTACAGAAGGCTGTTGTTGTGCTGGCAAGCCAGCCAGTATTTGGGCCAGTGCGCGATCGACTCGGCGTGGTGACGAGGGCGTTCTTTGCGCAACGCGACTTTGGGAGCACCCAGATCCTGCATGACTTCTACCAGAGCTTAGAGTCCGGGCTGGAGGGCAAGGCTGGCGAGAGTGCCATCTACATGGGTACGTCTCGGTTTCGCAGTCGATGGAAGTCCACTGAGCTGACAACAGGAACATCCTTGCGCGAGCTCGTGCACAAGTTCCGGCACCGCACCCTCATACTCCTGAAGATGATGCTGCTGCAAAAGCGCATCATGCTCTACGGTTACCCGGTGGAGATGCTGTGTACTTATCAGTACTCCTTGGTGTCGCTCGTGCCGGGACTCTTGATGGCGCTGAAGGACTGCGGCTCTCCTATCCTCGACGCAAGGGTGCAGCGTGACCGGCCAACGAGCTTGAAGACGAGCGACCGGGCAAGTTTGCTGCGGTATATGGGCCTCCGTGAGTTTCGCAGGATTGGACTGAACTCATAACAGCTCTGCATCTCTTCGGTGCCGGCGCAGTCTTCCAGCCGTACCTTCCATTACAGCAGATGGACATGCTGCAGGCCCCGTCCTGGCTTGTCGGCACGACGAACCAAATAGTCACCCAGCAGAAAGACTGCAAGTACGACTTGCTTGTGAATGTGAGATAGAGATCCACATCACAGCTGATACCAGATCGACACCATGACGTTCGAGTTTCCCGATCCTAAAGTCGAGCGGTTAGTGAGCCTTACCGCGGCGGACAGGAAGTGGATGGACGAGATTGTCAAGACTGTCGAAGACTCGTGGAATCTCGTGAATACCAATGTATTCGGGTAACTGACCTCAGTCGGAAGGCGAGCGACCTGACTTCCTCGGCAGCGACGACGACTTGCGTAACCGCTTTGAGGAATACATTTGCGCCTTCCTATCATCGATCAAGTACCACGACTTCCTCATGCGTGGTGCACGCTCAGACATCATGGGGGTTGGGAGCGAGGCCAACCCGCTTGTCAACTTCTCTGAGGCATTCACGGCTTCATTTAGAACGTCGCCAGCGTACGAGATGTGGGACAGCAGCACGGACGACGTCATCTTTGACCTCTGCGAGCCGCGGCATCCGTGCGAGGGCAAGGTGAATGCGGTCAGCGACATCGGCATCCGGCTAGCCGAGGGCTTGCACGACTTGAAGCTGGAGGAGAGCCTTGCGCCAGCTGCCCAAGCAGTGAGCTCAGCCTTTGCAGCAGGGAGCAGCTCGCTGTTCCGCGCCTTCGATGGCGTGCGCTCCGAGGTCAATGCGAGGCTCGAGGCGGACCGACAGCGCCGCGCTGCTGCAGCGAAAGAGCGCTCGACGAGCCCATTGCCGGCGCCGACGCCTGTCACACCGGTGAAGAAGCCTCTAGACAGCCCGCCTGCATCGGCCACGTCGAGCTGGGGCTGGGCAGCTCGTGGAAGTGGATCCAAGATCTCTCCCACTGATTCGGCCGCCGGCATGACATCTGATAACCAGGCCAGCACGTCCCCTGGCGTCGGCACCACTCTTGGCGCCATCGGGAGCTCGGTGGGGAGCTTCTTCGGGTCGCGCTTCGCAAAGCCACCGCCTGCATCAGAGAGGCGAAACTCGGGCCTGCGGCCGATGAGCCTCGTTGGCGGTAGTGCACCCAGTGCAGGGACAGCGACCGAGAGGGTACTGTCACCCGCACAGGAGAGGTCGGTGTCGGGCTTGCGACCCATGAGCCTCGTTGGCGGCAGTGCGACAAGCGCGCCGACAGGGACCGAGAGAGTACTGCCGCCCGCCCAGGAGAGGTCAGTCTCTGGCTTGCGGCCAATGAGTCTCGTTGGCGGCAGTGCGCGGAGTCCAAAGAAGACCCCACCGCCGAAGTAGGACGTTTGGAGAGCAGGCGAAGGGCATACACCATGGATATAGTTGTGTCATGAACTGCATGCGTTTCGAGACCGAACCAAGCAAGACCGTCGAGGAGACGCTTATGATGCTGCGGACTAACTCTGATCCGGCCGAATCCTCCACCTGAATACGCAAGCGACTTTTGTTTGCCTACACCACATCGTCTTTCCACCGCACAATGCTCGTTGGACCGCCCTTGCGAGCCGGCCTCGTATCCTCAATAGGGAGGATAGGGGGTCCGAGTCGAGGCCTGGCGTCTAGCCCGAGTTTGAGGACGCTACGCTCGAGCGCGCCGTTGCGCCGTTCCACCCTCCGCCCCATCGCGGCTCGGCAAGCTGCGCGCACTGCCACGAGCGCCAATGGCGTGGCGAGTCTGGGGCTCGGCTCCAGGTTACGAGCCTTCCATACGAGCACGAGGGAGCTTGCGCGGTTGGGCCAGATCAAGCCTAAGCGTGTTGCTGTGATTGATGGCGAGATTGTGGACGGGCTTCCGCGGCCGAGTATATGGAGGCCTATAGTTGTGAGTACCTTATGCTTCCTACCCTCGACGTCTTAAACATAACGTCTTGGTCCGTACAGATCCTCTCCTATCCTGCAGGCTGCGGCGACAGTTGTGCGGGCCACGACACCTCCCTTGACCCGGTGTTGGCAACGACCATTTGCCGTCCGTACTGACCGCAGGCGGCACTAGCCCTCTCCCTAACTGGCTCTGCCCTTCTGGCGCTGTACGTGAACAAGGACACGGCAGACTGGGTGCGCCGCATGTCCACGGGGAGCTTCTCGTGGCGCTTCGGCCGCGGCGTGAGCGACCGGGACATTGCGTCCGCAAAGAAAATTGCCGCCGCCAAGCGCGCACAGGCGACTGTGAACCAGTTGCCGTCGCTGTTCGGCTGGCTGCCCGACTTCCTCCTCGTGCCCGTCGTCCGGAGCTATGTCATGTTCGAGGAGTGGAAGATCAACTCGTCCCCGGCACATACCGCCCCTGCTGCGCTTATTGGCGCTATGGGTGTCGTGTTTGCTGCGTGGCATGTGCGGGGGCTGCAGGGGTTTATGCGCCGCTGGTTCTTACATCGACCGGTTAGCTTTGGCAAGCGCGCTGAATGGCGGAGCGGGGTTACGTTGATGACCAGCACGGTGAGTCACTTTCCGATCATCTCGGTCTTCAATGTTCGACCTCTTCGTCCACCAAAGTAGACGTTCTTCGTTCTCGGCGCACAGCTAGGGGTTCTCGCCGCACAGCTGTTGCTTTGGAGCAGGAAGGTGGAGGTCTGATTCTACTCCTCTCCCAATCAATCCAAGACCCACTGACGCCAGTTTTCGCACCAGGAAATCTGGCACTTTGCATTCAACTCGATCGCGCTCTACTCGTTCGGCAGCGCAGCCTACGTCTACCTGGCAGCACCAGACCCGCAGCTCCCGCATCTGCAGACCTCGACGCACACGCCACACTTTTACGCCTTCCTCCTCTCAGCAGGCATTGCTGCCTCGCTAGGCTCGCACCTGTTCACGAACCTCGTCCGCCTCCCGCGTCTGCTCCGACAGCTCGCCTCGCCGGCAAGGCTGAGCTCGCCGCAGGCGCTCGCGGCGCACCATGCGATTTCTCCGTCTCTGGGAGCCAGTGGCGCCATTTACGCCGCCGTGACGATGACGGCGCTCGCGTACCCGGACTCGGAGGTCGCGCTCATCTTCCTCCCCTTCGCGGGCATCCCGATCGGGCTGGGCGTCGCGGGCATGGTGGCAGTTGATGTCGTCGGCATCCTTAGGGGGTGGAAGATGTTCGACCACGTCGCGCATCTGTGTGGCGCCATCTTTGGCGTCGTTTACTACAAGTGGGGCAAGGGGTGGTGGTACGAGATCAGGCGCGCGACGGGGGCGGTGGAGGAGGGGACTTTGTAGTGCGACATTGCAGCATACGCAGTGTCAGCAAGGCAGAGACAGCTTATAGATTACATGTACATCTCTATCACAAGGTTACAGTACAAGGGTTGCGCCGGTTGACAAATGCGAAGGCGGAAGTCGAAAATTGGCATGTTTCTCTGGCGAAGGGCGATGGGAGGATTATTAGCGAGTATGCGGCCAGTGTATGATGCCAGGAGAGCCGAGTCTGTAGCAGGCGTGCAAGTGACCGAAGGGGGCAAGCGGCTTATCCGAAAGAAGGGCGCGCACGCTTGCGCGGGTCTTTCTCAAACGCATCTGAAGTGCGTTTTCGTGGGTCTCTGTTGAAACTCGGCCCAGGTCGGGGCGTGTCGGTATTTGACACAAGCTTGGGCAGTCCCTGCATCTGAGGCGCGGGTTCTGCATACGGGTTGTGGTGCACGGTAGGTGGCCGGGGACAGAAGTTGGGGTTCGGCTCCACTGTGCGTTCCATGGCGCGCTCCATTGTGCGAGAAGCAGAGAGGATGCCCAGAGTCATGGGAGGTGGGCCCATCGGCATAGGAGCCATGCAGGTTGCTTCGATGCTGGCTGGATGCGGCGCCATTGGGACGGCAGCGGTAGTTGCAGGGTGATGCGGCATTGACAGATGCTTCTGCTGCGAGGGTGGGCTCGTGAAAGCGGGGTGAGGGCGTGAGAGGGCCTGGTTCCGAACAGTACGAACGGGGAACTGTCCTGGTGGGACGACAGAACCCGACGACCAGTGAGGCGTAAAGCCGCGACTGCTTCCCCCTGCGGACGACTGAGCCTGAGCAGATGACTGAGCTTGAGCGCGGCGCTCTTCGGGGCCAGGGATGGACATGGACTGGCGGGGGTTGAAGGGGCGTGCGGTCGCTTTAAGCGTGGGGCCTTGGGGCAGCGAGTTGCGACGTGTGTGCTGCGGCGGTGGTGGAGCTTTGGAGGGCACTTGGTCTGACTGCGTGCGCTTCGGAGGAGATGGGCGGATCGGGAGTTTCGAGGGGATGGCAGACGTAGGGGCAGGAGGGACTTGTGGAACCACGGCAGGCGCCGCTGAAGTCGAGGCGGACTGGCCAGACTTCTGTGAAGCAGGACTGGCCACTTTCGCACCCTTTGTTGCTGGCGGTAAGGCTGAGGCCGCAGTGGAAGAGTCGCCCGCGGTCGGTAGGCTTGAGAGTATAGCCGCCGCTTCGCGGTGTAGCTCGTCTGCGGGCTTGGGGCAACCTTGCGGTGGAGCCAACGCAGAGTGATCCGTGCGTGGAGCTGGGGACGCATCCATCTCAGCCGAGCCGGCAGGAGTGGCAGTCTCTGCGGCCGCGGCGGGATGCGCAGGTAGAACCTCAGTACTCGGCAACTTGGCCACCGCAACGCCGGCCTCTAAAGCAGCTAACGCGCGGTGAGCAGCAGGCGCGCTAAGAGCGGCTTTCGGAGAGGAGCGTGGAGTTGGGGCTTCAACATTGGCTGATGGGGGTGTGGACGTGGCTGGTGCAGCTTGCGCAACTGCTGGCGGAGAAGTTGGCGGGGGAGATGTAGACGGCGGGGTGGAACCAGCGTCGGCCTCAGCCTGCGATTGACGAATTGGCTCGTTGACTTCCTTGTTTGTCTCCTCTACCGGCTTCGTCGTTCCAGAGCTCTTCTTGGGCTCCAGACGCTGGTCAGACGGCTTCGGACCGGATGGCTTGGCTGTCGTAGGGCCTGACGAGCTGGTCGAGTCCTTGTCAACTGTTTGACCCTTCTTCTTGAAAGGAGGTAGCGTTCGTGGAGGGGGTAGGTCTTGGGTCGGCTCCACCTTCAACGGCGGAACTTGGCGAAGGCTGTTGGCGCTTGCCGCACGGCTCGCTGTGGCAGCGCCAACGATCGAGGGCTCCTTGCTACTGGACGCGCGATTTTGCGTGGTTCCCGAAACCGATGTAGACATGCGTTTCCGCGCGAACCGTAACGGGATGTCTGCTGATGTTGATCGCTCAGCATCCGAGTCGTCCGCCTTCGCTCGCCGGCGGTGATCCTGTCGCTCGAACTCGCGTAACCGCTTCTGGTGCAGCCGCCGCCGACGATGCCGCTGGATGTCCTTGCCCTGCGCGCGTTCGAGCGCACTTAAACTCCTTTGCAAATCGGTCTGTGGGGTTGGCTCCTCGCTCTCGGCGCTGGACTCGTCTGTATCCGATTCTGACTCTGACTGGACGCGTTTCTTGCGAGGCGTCCTCTTGGGAGGTGTCACCTGGTCGTCGTCGGACTGTGACGACGTGGATAACGGTGTTAAATCGCTGTCGTCCGTCTCGTAGTTGACGTCTTGAGCATCGGACGGTAGTGGAGATAGCGGTGGGGAATGTATGCCATACTCATCCAGCTCGTCGGGGAGCAGCTCAATCTCCTCGGATCCAGAGGAGCTGCACTCCACTCGCGAGGCAGGCTTGGGCTTCTTGGCGTCTGTATTCTTGGCCTTCTTGCTTTTAACCTTCTTCGCGGGCGTGCCCTCATCGTCGCTGCCAATCTTCATCTCCTTGTCACTGGAGGTGTCGGGGATCTCATGGGATGGCGATGCTGTACACCAGGACGGTCGAGCGGACAGTGGTACAGCTGGTCGGGGTGTGGCCTCGTGAAGCTCGGATAGATCGGTGAGATCCGTCAGCTGGCTCTCATCTGTGGCGAGTGCACCAGGCTGGGTCTTGCTCCTATGCGGTGTCTGATCTGCCATCTCCACGTCCTCCATCTCTGCATCGGAGCCGCTCGGCGTGAACAGGAGGTCATGGCGTTCCTTCGTGGGAGACACTGAGGGCGAGTACGTGATCGGCGATGCTGGATCTGCGATCGACCCCATGGGAGTGGGTAACCTATTCCTCATACCCCTTGTGTCTTCCACGGCAGCCTGTGCGCGCGAGACTGGGAAGAGGTACTTGTCATACGGCAGCAGCGCCCCAGCTGCGTGCACGTCGGTGATCCAGAGATATGATACACAGTGGCGGCCAGAGTGTGAGACGAGGTCGATGATGTGCTGCAGGAAGGGTTCGGTGATCTTGCGCACCTTCATGGGGATGACGACAATGTCGGCGACGGAGAGGTGGACGTATGTGTTGACACCGCCAAGCTGTGGTTAGACGAGTATAGAAGGATATTCACCAAGAGGAATCCCTGGGCGGACGACATGATTGTGCTCGCCGTTCTACCAGGGCACTGGAGCATGTGAAAGGAGAGGCCGCGGAAGACGTCCTCGCCCTTGCGGCTTGGGGAGTCCATACTATCATGAGCGGCTGCACAGGAGTGTCGACCGCTCGCACCGCACTCACACTTCGTTGACGTTGACGAGCGTTCCATTGCGAGGAACTGGAGGAGCATGGAAGGCGAACGGCAGGGGTTGGAAATGGGGTATGGACGGGGGCATGGGGTAAGAGCTGGAGGCGCGGGCGCTACATGAGGTCAGAGATGCACGGGCGGCGATCAAGAAGAACTTACTCTCCCCGGGTGACACCATGCTGAGAGGTTGTTGGGTGCGAGTGAGAGCTCAGCAGCCTGCCCTCGTCGACCACGCGCCTTTCTCCAGTCGTTAAAGGCGGTACGTCTTTCGGCATGGCCGCCAGAAGAGAGCTGGGCGAGACGAGGTTTCCTTGTGCGCCAAAGTGGGGAGGGGCGGCGAGCAGAGTCCTGTCGGGGTGGTAGACCGTGAGGAGGCGCGAGGAGAGCGAGGTAGCCCTCGTCAGTACAGGCTACTCGAGCTGGAGATGTTGTGAGAGAGTGGGTGAAGAGAAGAGGAGGGAATGTCGGATGTTGGTGTTGATCACCTCCCAGGGTGCTGTGTGTGTGCGTGTGGAGCCATGTGTGTGTGCGCCCTCCTTGCGCCTCGCGTCGCGCCTGCGGATTTAATTTCTGCGCCCTGAACACACACGTCGCGTGCATGTCCGTGCGCAGGGGTCGCGAGGACATCGGGATGGAGTTGGACTCGGGTTGGCAGCAGGGGAGGGAGTACTGTCAAGCTCGGGGTGGGCTGTTGGCCTCTGGCATGCTACCATGTTGAGTGTTAGTTCTAATCCTATCCTTGCGAGCAAGCAGCATTCAGTAACAGGAGGCATCAGAAGTGAGAGTTCAGTGAGCTCAACGGACACCCCTTGGCGTGCACACGAGGACGGGCCCCTGCGGCGCGCGGCGCGCGGCGGCCCAAGCGGACACGTTCCAGACGATCCAGCCCCTGGCGGGAGCATCTCGACTGTCGCTGCTTCTGAGCACGCGACGAGCGCGGGCGCGGCGACGGCGAGCAAGGTCCTTTGGGTAGGTCGAGGCTATGGGCATTGGACCAACGAGCAAGGACTGATCTCGGCGGCACATTCCCCGCGTCATCAACCCCACAACCATCCCCGCACTGCCCTCCACCCACTCGACCATTCACCTCCGCAAGCGGCTGCAAGCACTCATGTCGCGCTTCGAGCCCGAGTCGGCGCTCTCGTACGTCGCCGAGCTCATAAAGAGCGGCAAGGGTACCCTACCTACAGGCGTCGCACTGACAGCAGCCAAGAAGATTGCCGTGCTCGCCGGCGCAGGCATATCCACCTCGGCCGGCATCCCAGACTTCCGCTCGCCGGGCACGGGGTTGTACGACAACCTCGCCGCCCTCAATCTGCCCTTCCCCGAGGCGGTGTTCAGTCTGGACTACTTCCACAAGCGCCCCGAGCCCTTCTGGACGCTCGCGCGGGACTTGTATCCGGGCAAGTTTCTGGTCCGTCCCGCCCCCAAGACGAAAGCTGACCGCAGCCGACGCCGACGCACTACTTCCTCGCGCTCCTGCACAAGAAACACCTCTTGCAGCGCGTATGGACTCAGAATATCGACACGCTCGAGACGGCAGCCGGCGTGCCGGACTACCTTGTGATTGAGGCGCACGGGTCCTTCCGCACCGCGCACTGCCTCAAGTGCCGGCGCGAGGCGAGCACAGAGCACGTCCTCAGCGGCGGCGTGCGCGAGGGCAAGGTCGTGCGCTGCGGACGAGACAAGTGCAAAGGACTCGTCAAACCCGACATTGTCTTCTTCGGCGAGGGGCTGCCGGATGACTTCTTCTTGATGCAATACGTGGGTATGAACATGGGCGCGCTGACGGCAGGAACTGCGGGACGAGACGGATTTGGTCTTGGTCCTCGGCACGTCATTGCAGGTCATGCCGTTTGCTGGGCTTGTGGACCATGTCCCTCGCAAAGTGCCGAGGATGTTGATCAACCGCGAGGCGGTCGGGCCTTTCGAGTCCCTGGCGCACGACCAGCGGAGAGGACAGCATGGGGCTTGGCTCGGCGATGCGGACGCTGCTATCTGGCAGCTGGCGGATGAGCTTGGCTGGTCTGCTGAGCTCGAGGCGATGGTCATCGAGGGGAGGAAGGCGTTGGAGCAGAGCTGGGCCGAGAGGGAGCGACTAGGGAAGCCTCAGCCCAAGGCTCAGAAAGATCTCGTTGAAGATGTTAACAAGGCGGCTGGGGAGGTGAAGAGCGACGAAGCGGCCACCAAGGCTGGAGCAAAGGAGGCGCCTTCGTCAACGGGAGCTACCGAGCCCACCAGCGAGGAGATCCTGTCCGCGCCGGCTGACAAGGTGCCCGCGCCAGCGCCGGCAGAGGTGACTCCTGCCCTTGCAGAGGTCGCTCCTGGGGCATCGACCGCAGTCCTAGCCGAGGCCACACCAGTTGCTCCTTCCACAACAAAGACGCATGACAAGGATGGGGATAAGGATGTAGACGACCTCGCAGCGGAGCTGGAGCGCGTGCACGTCGAAAAGGCAAAGCAGTAGTTCCCTTCAGGCTCTCCTGCTGTGCTGCCGCAACATCGTCATCTTGCGACTCTTCGTTCGACTTTTCACAATCTTCGTCCTGCAGCTGGATGCATACCAATTGCTAGCTCTCCCTCCGCGCCCGGTCCTGCCCAGTACCGGCTGCAAGAGAAGTAAGCGGAGTTCGCACCATTCGCGTCAGATAATCAGTTGGAACCAGTTCAGCAACTCGCGCCGTCAGAACGCCAGCTTCCAGGCTACACTAAGCACGTGACATCTTACACCATCCAACTCTATAGTACACTACTTCTGCTCTACTTCTGCTAGTCTTTGATTTTGATTGGGTTTCGTGGAAGAAGGGTATGCAATGCGTGGAATAAGGTTGTCAATGCGAATGAACGAGTGTCGGAGAGTGGGAGCGGTGTGTGCCGAGTGTTCGTGTCGGGCGGGAACCTGAGAGATCGGTAGAGAAAAGTGACTAGGACCGCTGGGCCTGCGCCTGCGGCTGCGGGGTCGGCGGCTGCGTGCCAGCAAGCCGGGCGGCAGCGTGAGGGGGCAGCTTGAGCTGTAACTGGCCCATGTTCGGCGACTGGTAGCCATTGACGTTGTTCCCGACGCCGTTGGCAATGTTGACGTTGACGCCCATGCCAGGTATGACCTGCGGCACTTGGACCTGGGGCATGAGGCCGGGCACCTGCATTTGCGCAGCGACGGCCGCCTGGTGCACCTGCGCCTGCTGGTTTGCCGCCAGCTTGGCCATGCTGAGTATGCGAGCGCGTTGGCGGGCATCGACGAAGGCCTGGATGTTGGGGCCGTAGCCGTTCTGCATCGCCAACGTCTGCAGCTCGCGCCGCTGCTCGGGCGTGTACGACTCGAGGTTGATCTCGGTCACGGCCTGCTGCGTCGCCTGCTGGGCAAGCATCTGCGCGCGGGCTGCAGCGATGCGCTGCTGCTGGATCTGCGGGTCGAGTGCGCCAACTGGGGTGGGGATGCCTGGAACGCCACCGGGACCACCGGGGACGAAGGTCTTGCCGTTCTGCAGCATGATGCCGCCATTCATGACGTGCGGCGACTGCTGGCCGGGTATCGGGGTTTGAGGGGTGGCGGCCTGCGGGGTCTGCTGAGCCTGAGCCGTGCCATTCTGAGTGGTTTGAGACGCAACGCTCGGCGATGGCGAGGCACGAGTCTCGTTGGTCGGGGAGCGTTTTATGGCTGATGCAGGTCGGCCGTTGGCCACGCCGTTGGGCGGGAGCATCTGCGGCGTGCCGTTGGGCGTGCCCGTCGAGGAGCCGTTGGTCTGCATGGCCTGGGCTTGAGCTTGCTGGACCTGCGCTTGCGCCGCCTGGGCTTGCGCCACCTGGGCCTGCGCGAAGGCCTGTTGCTGCTGCTGTTGCTGGGCGCGCACCTGCTCGGCAGCCTGCTGCTGTGCCAGAAGCTGGAAGCGCTGGAGCTGCTCCATCTGTTGCTGCTGCATCATCTGCTGCTGGTACGCCACAAGCTGGGGGTTCGTGGGGGCCGGCTTGATGAACTTGGGCGGCGGCGGTAGATCGACTGGCGCCGAAAGGTCCATCAGGGCCTGAGCGAGATTGGTCGTGTCGGGTTTCAGCTTGACAAGATCGTCGTCGCGCAGCAGGGTGACACGGTGGCGGATGTACTTTGAGTCGTAATCGTCAATCACCAGCCGGTCGTCGTCGGCAGACAAGCCCATGCCAACGCCCACGGCACCGCCACGGCTGGCATCGTACCGCGTGACCTCGTTGAGCTTCTGCCGCTTGGGCGCAGATACATCCTCGAGGCCATCGTCACCATCGACGTCGTCGATGGATCGAGGGCGCCGAAGGGAAATGCGCCCATCGACGAGATCGGGAAAGTACCACTTGCGCAGCTTGTCGGGGGATGGCGGCATAGCGCCACGCCTTGAAGCACGAACAGGAAGCTTTCGGTCAAGGACAACACGCCCGCCACGCCCGCGTCGGAGACGGAAGGCCATCGGGTGGACAGTCCTCTCCTCCTCGTCGGTGTCCTCATCTGAGCGATGGTGGACATCGAGGACGCCAATGGGCCTGAAGCCGTGGGTAGCAGGCAAGGATGGCAATGGCTGGTACGAGTTGTCGGTGTAGTCGTCCCAGTGCGAGTCGATAGCCTTGCGACGGGCGAGCTCCTCGTCGAGCTTGGAGTGCAGTGCTTGCAGGCGTTCTCGGACAGCCTCTGGCGCCATGCTCTTGCCGGGAACAGTGAGGCGCTCGGCGGCACGGCTGGCCTCGAGAGCCCGCTCGCGCCGGTCGCGGTCGTCCCTGTCCTTGTCGGTGTTCCTGCGATTGCGGAGCTGGTTGCCGCCAAACATGCCAGGGTTGATACCAGTCATCTGGCCGTTCTGCATAGCGGCGACAGCGGCAGCGGCTGCAGCGGCACCGTTCTGGCGGCCAGTGATAATCTCTTCTTCTTCCCGAGTGACGCCGAGTGATGGCCAGCGTCGCTTGGTCTCGAAGAGTTTCCACTTTGCCTCCCAGACTTCCTTATCCGCAGCGTACAGTGCCTTCTTTTCCGTCTCTCGCTTGAGCACGAGCTGGGCAAGCTCGTACGCGCGCTTGAGCTCGAACTGGAGCTTCTGGAACTGCTCCACAGAGTGGTTGTCGGTTCGGCGAGTCTTGCGCGCCGCACGGACGTCGCGGCGGCGGAAACACACATAGGGGTCGTTGTCGTTGGTCTCGTCATAGTTGAGCTGGGGCATGATAGTCTTGCCGCCGCGCTTCTCTCGCCGAGACTTCCAGTGGGGGAATACTGAGCGTGCCATGCGTACGAGGACGCGAGTCTCGGGGAGACCCTTTGGCACCTCATTGGAGGGGTAGAAGGAGGATGCGAGGGGGGAGGAGAAGAGGGTTTCTACTTGAGGGAATGTCGGCATGGCGGCGAGGTTGGTGTGCAGCATCGGGAGCGTGTCCTCGGCGTGCTTCTCGAGAACACCCATGATGTACTCAAAGGTGTCTTCAGAGATGTGCAGCGCGGCGGGGGTCTCCTTCTCCCTGTCCTTGCCCTTGGTGCGCGCTCCTCGGCCTTGAGCAGGGGAGGTAGAGCCAGCGTCGCCGCTGCCGCCCTCTGCCTTGCCGTTGAAGTTTGCGAGCCATGCCAGGTCGTCGTCGTCCATGCAGTATGACAAGCCGCCGAGGCCACATGCCGCCTCCTCGACCGTGTCGCTGAAGCGAATGTAATTTTGCGGCTCGAGAAACTTGTGCGCCTGGTAGAGCTTTGCATAGTTTGTCGTGTCGATGAGACCAGTGGCATCGGGGGTGGGGATGTGGTAGTTTAGCGCGGCGCCTGCGCCTGCGGACGGCTCGGGCTTGATGGACGCTGCGCGCGAGCTGCTTGGGCTCGAGGGCTTTGTCGCATCGCGCGAGTGTAGTAAGGATGCCGACGAGAGTGCTGCTTGAAGATGGTGCTCCTGTTTGGTTAGTATGGGTCATTTCGCCACACGGAGAATTGCCTGAAGCGGCATGTGAAGAGGGATTGCCAGCCCGGGCCACTTTGGGAAGCTAGGCTGAGCGGCGAGGGGGCTTGGTCTGCATGCACGACGCAAGAAGCAGACGGATGCATGCTTGTGCATGCTGGATGGCTGCAGCAGGCGGCATGGCGGTGCATGGGTGGAGGGCAAGGGGGGGACAGGGGTGTGTGCGTGGAAGGAAGGGTTCGGGTGAAAACTGGCCGAGCAAAACACGATTCCCACGCCGCCGCCCGTCTTTCAAGGCCGTTTTGACGGCGACGGGCAGTCTCAACCCCCCTTGCATGCATAGGAAAAGTGGAAGCGGCGAGTCTACTCACCAAGAGTTCACCGTTCTCGACGCCCTTTGCACCGACGTGCTGGTTTTTTGCGGCATCTGCGGAAGCATTGTCGCCGTTCCACACAATGGTCTCTGCGGCGGTCGTGTCGACCTTGTCGGATCCGCGGTAGACGAGGAGCTTGGTCTTGTTGGTGACTCGGCCTGCCCTCCGTGAGGAGGAGCCCATACGGACGTTGGCCATCCTGCGACGAGACTCGCAGTGAAGCGGTCTCTGTCTGGTCGTCTGAGAAGCAAGCTCGACGGCGAGGCTCCTCCGATCGATGGCTGGGAGAGGTGGGTGTGCCGGGGGAACGCCTGGGGCGGTGAAGCTGACCAACCCTGGACGGGTGGCAAAGCGGAAGCTTTTTGCTGCGACTCGACCCGGGTATAGAGGGTGATTGGGCAAATTTTCAGCTAGAGGAACAATGACGACCAGTTCAACGGCGGCATATTCCCGCGGGGTTAGTTGGTGTGGCACCCTGCTGCCACCCAGGGCACGCCACAGGCGCTGCCCCTCGCTCTAGGCACTATCACTATCTAACCACCCTCCAAATGCCATGCGATGCAATCCAGTCCTGGCCCGTCAGTATCCGCCGTGCAATCGACCGCGGGTCGACGCACAATATGAGTCTATGTATGCCTGCAGGAGCGTCAGCATAGAGTACGACAGAGGACACTCACCGTCTATGCCACTGCCGCTACCACTTGGCCCGCTTCTGCCACCCCTTGCCGCGCCCATTGTGCATGCGCTTGCTCTGCAGGTCCTCAAACTTGCGCTTCGCATACGTCCCCACCGTGCCGTCGCCGATAATCTCGTTGACAATGTCGCCCGCACGGTACTTGCGCTCCTTTGTGACAGTAGAGTCCTGCAAGTGTCGCGGCGCATCCACCATCGTGCCAATCTGCAATCAGCACGCTGTCGACTCGCCCACTCACAGCAAACTTCTCGGGCACCTTGGTGCTCTTGGCGCTCCCCTTGAGGAAACGCTTCGGGTCCAATGATGCAGCGAGCGCGAGCGCCTGGTAATCCCTCCGCATCTGTGGCATGTCGTCGTCACGCGCAGACGGGATCCGCGTCCACAGCTCCGACGCCGTCGCCTTCTTCGGCTGCTGGTATTTGTCAGCTCAGGCACGCTCCAGTGAACAATGGGACTCACAGCAGCCTTCTCACGCTTGCTCAGCGTGCGCTCGTATCGCTGCCTGTCGAGCTCGGGTGCGCCTCTGTGCTCGCTCGCAGCTGCCTCGGCGTCCCCTGCGCGCGCGGTGCCGTCCCTCCCGAGCGTCAGCGCCCGCGGCGGCAGTGCTGGGACACTGAGATCTGGGATAGGCCTGTAGTCAGCACCGTGCGTATGATGCACTCACGCATCCTTGCGCTCCTCTGCGTCAAAGCGAAGCTCGCCGTCGCCGTCCTCGCCCAGAGCAGTGGAGGGCTGGGTGGCAGGTTTTGCCGCGGCCTCGGCCGTCTTCTTGGCGGCGGCCAGGAGCTGCTCAAACTCGTCCTCGTCAGTGTCGCTGGCGCTCTCGTCGTCGCTGGAGTCGCTGCCGTCGCTGTCAGACTCAGAGTCGGACGAGTCGGACTCTGACCCCTCCGAATCGGAACCGTCACCCTCCCCAGATCCGCTCTCCTCGCCACTAGCTTCTGGCACAGGCTCAACGGTGGGCTCCTCAGAGTCGCCGAACAGCGCAGCGACGAGGGACGGCGGCGCAGACGCCTCGACGCTGTCGCCGCGCTTCCGGGTCAGCTCGGCGTGCCGCCGTGCCCTGGGGGAAGTGAAGGATTCCACATCCAGCAGCTCGACAGCCTCCTGCGCCGCGAGCTCGTCGGCGCTCTTGTGGTGGTGTGCGTGCGCCTGGGACGAGAGAGGGGTGGTGGAGGAAGCCGAGCCAGCGGCGCGTGTCCTGCGTGGAGTGGACATGGCGATGCGCCGAAGCCTGGGAGGTTGGCGATGCGGCTGAGCTAGCTCAGACCAAGCGCGCGGCACTGGGCTCGCTGGAGGAGTGGAGAGGGAACGAACGAGTGCGTCCTAGGACAATGGGAGGAAGAATGTGGAAGAAGCGTGTGGGTGATGGACACTGTGGGTGACGCTGGGCTTGGCCGCTGCACAATGCGCACGGGCCATGGGCTAGGTCATCCGCGGACGCAGAAAATAACAGCCCGGAGTAAGTGAGATCTCCGTGTGCCTTAATGCAAGGTGGAGGTTCTCGATAGTGGGCGACTGGTTTCGCTAGCTTGTTGCTGCTGCTATTCACGATGCCGCACGCAGACTCGAGCCTCGTTCCAGAGGATATCAAGACGTGAGCAACGTATAATTACCCAGCTGACAGCAGAAAGCCCGAGTTCTACGCCCACATCCACGAATCCCTCGCCGCCCTTCTGGAAGGACACCGATATTGGGTCTCGAACCTGGCGCAGGTCTCCTCGCTGCTATATCACGCGTACGCTGGTTCGCCGCTCTATGGTCTTCTCCCCGGCTCGACCACACCGGTAGTCAACTGGGTGGGCTTCTACGTCCGCCCGGCAGGCGAGAAGCAGCTCGTGCTAGGGCCGTATAACGGTCGGCCGGCTTGCGTGACCATCTCCCCTGTGGCTGGCCGTGGCGTCTGCGCGGACGCGTATGTCAAGAATGAAGCCGTAGTCGTGCAGGATGTGGAGGCTTACCCTGGTCATATCGGTGAGTCACAGAGGCGCTCCACAGGCTGACGAAAGCATGCGACGGCGACACCAAGTCCGAGATCGTCCTGCCGCTCTCGATGCGCACAACATCGGGTCTTCAGAGTGTAGGGGTGCTCGACCTCGACTCTACAGTACTGTCTACATTCGACGACGACGACCGCGCAGGTCTGCAGCGCGTGGTTGAGATCCTCGCTGCGGCGAGTGACTGGCTGGCATAGAAACATCGAATACATCCTTGTGCCTATTATACAGCTTGTTGGCGAGATCAGATGCCCACACGTTGCCTCTCAAGGGTACTCTTCTGCGCTGGATCGCGAGATACGCGCCTGCGGTCAGCTACATTCCATGCTGTGAAGCTCACCAGTAGTACTCCAAAACATCATGAGCAGCAAGGCGCTGGAGGAAGCCCTCGTCGTGGGTAATGACAATGAGCTGGAAGTTCGCTTGTCTGCGGCGTTCACGAATGATTCTGTCGTCAGCTCGCTGGTAACAATCTAGCTCACTCGGCGAGTGCCTCAGCGAGCGCGTTGATGTTCTCCTGGTCGAGATTGGTAGTTGGCCTGTTGTCAGCGGCTACAGTAGTAATACTCACTCGTCGAGAGCAAGCACACCACATCCCTGACCGAAACTCTCCGCCAATGCCAGTCGGATGATGATGGACGCCAACACCTTCTGACCAGCAGAGCATCGGCCACGCATATCCAGTTCGACATCGTTCTTCACCATGACCACGCGGTAGTTGTACGACTTGCGCGCGCCTGTGCTGGCCTCGTCGTGGTCGGACACGATACGAATGCCATCAATGTCTGCAATCAGCTCAGTCCAGAGCAAAGACCTCACCAGTGCCCTGGTACGTCTTGCTCCAGAGATGCCCGATCGTGTCGTTGATCTCGTCCATCTTGATGGCGTGGTAGCGCAGAATGGCGTTGTCAAGCGCCTTGCCGTACTTTTCCAGATCGTGGTTGGCGACTTCAGAGGTCTTGGTCTTGATAAGCTGCTCGCGGAACTGCTTGTCGATCTCCTTGTAGTCCATCTTGAGCGTCTTCTCCATGCGTTTGCGCTCCTCCGTCATCTGCATGAGCTGACCGCTGGCGAGTTGCCACTGTCGTCAGCTGGTTCGTGTAGGGTACACTCACGCTATTCTGCGCCTCATTCTGCTGCGAGAGCTTCTCGTCAAACTTGGTGTGGAACTCCTTCCGCGCCTGCGCGGCAGCTTTTAGGTCGATCGAGTCTAGCTCTTCGCTAATTTGCTCGATCTTGCGTGTCTCCTCGCGCACGTCGAGGTTGTTCTTGATGTTCTTCCTCGTCTCATTGGCACGCGCCACTTCTCCCTCCAGAGTCGCGCGCTGCTTCTCGATGGCCGCCCGGGATTCTTGCGTCGCAGTGATTTCGCGCCGCATGTCCTCCAGATGGGCCTCGTTCTCGCGCATTTTGCGATCGTTGCCCTCAGTGACGTACGACGTGCACGCCTTGTGGGTTGACTCAAGCTCGTTCAAGCTAGACTGGTAGATGCCGATCTTCGTGCTCGCCTCGTCCTCTGCGTTGAGCCGCTCGTTGCGGTATCGGTCCAGTGCATCATTCTTCTCCCGCCAAGGTGCGACTGCTGACTGCGCAACAATGTCCAGTTCCTGCAGGTCAGCGCGACTGTGGCAGCTCATTTACCTTGAGCTCCCGTTGCAGTATGGCTATTTGTTGCTGCTGCTCGCGGAGGGAGGCCTCCTCGGCCTTCCTTCGCTCCTGCTTGCCGCGGAGTTCACCCAGGCGCAGTGTCCTGCGGTTGAACTCGTCATTCAGCCCCCGAAGCGTATTGACCTTGAGCTCCTTCTCCGATGACATCTGGCTTTGCTCCCGCTGCAGGTTCTTGCTGCCTGTCAGTTGTCGTCCTCAGCAACAACGCACATTTGATTGGAAATCTCCTCGATCTCGCGCTGGATGTCATCGACAGTCTTCAGTGAGCCCGTAGACTGCAGGTCGCGCTCGAGACGCTGCACATCTGCCTTGAGGTCCTTTATTTCGCCGACTGAGCGCGCCATGATCGCGGCAACGCTCTTGAGTGTCTGTAAGTCGCGCACAGCAAGCTTGGCGGTCTGGACAGTGGAGCGGCAGTTGTCAACCTCTTTCTGCGCATCGGTCAATTTGGCCGAACCATCTGCGATCGTGGCCTTCAGGTCGGGAATCTCCTTCTCGCGCAAGTTCTTCGCTGAGACCTGGGCTGGCTGCACACGGCGAAGCTTCTCCAGCTCCGACTCCCACTGCTCCAGCTCTTCTTTGAGCTCGCCTACGTCCTTGGATGAGAGGCGCTCGATGCGCGTCTGGATCTACCATGTCAGCTTGCACTAATAGGTGAACCAACGTAGGTCTCAAATGTCGATTTCTCGTTGTTCTGGATCGCACGATCGCAACCAAGACACTTCTTCTTGGTCTTGCCAACCTCCATGATTTTGCGGTAGAAGTTGATCGAGCTCTGGGAATCGGACAGCTCGCTGGTGTGTCAGCTGCGTGAATCGGCTGAGCTCACTCCTTGCGAACGTTGACCTCAGCTTGAGCCTCCGCAATGGCATCATCCACCGAGGTCTGGCCACTCTCTTCCAGAGCGTCGTTTACCGTGCGCTCGAGTTCTGTCTATCAGCTTTCCAACGTATGAGGGAAGCTCACTGGCCAGGTCATCCGTCTTGCTCTTCAACTGTTGCTTGGCAATGTTGGTGGTCGTCTGCAGTTGCGAGAGACTGCGCTCGCTTGCTGCGGCCGCAGATTCTGCGTCTTGCAGCTCGCGATCTCGCCGACTATGGGTCAGGCAGTCCCCTTCAATCGTGGCCTTACCTAGTGGCAGTTGTAACGACCTCTTCCATAGTGGCTGGATCCAAGTCCGAGCCGATCAGCTCCTTGAAACGCGCTCCGTGGGTTTGGACACTGCCGGTCAGCAATTGGACGGCTCTTGTCACTTACGATGCAGCCACTTGAGCCGACCTGGACTCCACCTCTGACCGCTTGATGGCAAGCTGGGCACGTGTATCCGCCTGTCGGTTGAGAATCGAAAGTTCAGAGTTGAACTTGTCGCGCTCTGCCTCCTTTTGACGAATGCTTGATATCCTTTCCCGAATCTGTTCATCGTACCGGGCCTCCTGGATAGCCGTCTCCATTGTATCACGGCGAGTCTCGGTGGCAGCGATATCATTCTCGAGCACACTGATGTCGGCATCAACGGAGCTAAAAGAGTCAAAGCTGGTCTCGAGGTTGCGGATCTTGGCATTCAGTTGCGTCTGCGGTCAGCTTGGGATGGACTGCGCAGAGCTGACAATCTGATCCTGCTTGCTCTGTTTGGTTGCGATGGCTGTTGTCTTGGCATTGGAGAGCTGGTCTAGCTCCGACTGCATTTCGCGTTCCTTGCGCACGCCCTCCGTCTGGATCTTCTTGAGGTCCGACTCAGCCTTGCGCACAAGCTCATGAAGCTTGTCAACGAACTCGACCACCTTGTGCTCCTCCAGGGGGCTGTAATCGTACCCCGGAATGTTGTGGGTCTTGGCGAGATCCCGCACAGAAAGCTCTCGTTCCCGCAGATTGCGCTCGTAGATCTGTTGTCAGCTGTAAACTTCACCAGTCTACCTTTCGGTTGTTCTGCAGAGCTCCCTGTGAACTCAGCAGAATGCGCTCTCGCCGGTGGAGATCATCCAGAGCTTCGTCTTCCCTGTCACGCAACTCCAGCTGCTTCGAGACTTTCGCCTCGATCGCATTGACGTGCTGGTCGAAGTTGCGGTACATCTTTTGCAGCTCATCTGTCGATTCTGCCTGTTAGCAGGCTATCTCCCACAGCTCTCACCTGTCAGAACTCTCAGACCCTCCATCATCCGGTTCTTGTTCTCTTCGTACATGGCAATCTTCCCTTTCAGTGTCTCGTGACGCTCAAAGATGTGTTGGAAACCAGTCGCTCTTTGAAAATGCTCGTCGTTCTCGGCCTTCAGGCGGTGGAACTCTGACTTGTGGCGATCCACTTCGGTCGCCTTCTTATTCTCATCTGCCACCATCGCTTCCAAGTCGGCGCGCATCTTCGTCTCAGCGTGGGCGTGCCTGCGCACTTACCCGAACAGCCTTCTCCTTATCCGCCTTCAAGAACTTGAGACGCTCGTTATCGACCTTCAGCTCTTGCGTGCGTTCCTTACGCAGAGCCTTGATGTTGTCGAGCGCCTTCGTGTATCTGTCGTCAGTTCGGCGCAGGAACCGCTCAACTCACTTGGTAGCCTCGAAGATGTCGTCAAACTTCTTCTTCAACGCCGCCGGTTCAGCCAACGGCCAGTTGGAGTCCTCTTGGTGGCAGAAGATGACGTTCTCGAGGATCGCCTTGGATACTCCCATCAGGAGTGGCACCTCCTCATCCAACTCGGAGCACTTCGTTGAGATTGCATTCCGCTGAGGTTAGCTGTGCATAGACTCTGCAGCTCACCTTACCCTCCCCTCCGCTGGGGTCACTCTTAGCCAGCAGACCTTCCAAAGTCTTCATGGACAGCTTGCCCGTCTTGGCGATTGTCACTTGCAGACTACGAGTAACGGTCATTCGTTGACGGTTGACATTCCAGAAACGCAGTCGCACCTGGGCCTTGACCTCCTTCTCGTTCGCCATCTACAGGTCAGTCGAGCCCATTGCAATCATACCTTGGGGTCATGGACGAAGGCGCCGCCTTTGGTGTTTGGAGGGAGATCGCCGGTGGTCGCATACTTGAGACACTCGATGATAGTCTTCCGTTAGCAACTGTCAGTGACGACGCTCACAGTCTTGCCACTGCCATTGTGCCCGACGATAACTGTCAATGGCGAGTAGAATTCAATGACCTGGACATGCTTGTCGTCGAACGAGCGGATACCGCGAATTGCGAGCTTGTTGAGGGACGCCCTGTGGTTAGATAGCTACACGGGCTTCCCACGTACATGATGGCTGCTCGAGCTCGCTGTCCAACCCGATGCGTCCTCTTTGGCTGCTCTAGCTGGCTTGCCTCTTGCTCGCCAGCACGTCTCAATAGCAAGAATAAGCTCACAAGATCGATCACCACCGTCAACCTCTTGACGCGTTCGGAACCTGATTACCCCGCGTTCCCCGCGACGCCGTGCCTGAGATTATAGTGGGCTGATGGCCTTGACGTTCTGATGGTATCGTTTAACAACCTCACGAGCATGAGCAGCGCTGTGGCAGGCGGTAGTACGCTACTGGACCTTCCAGACGAGATGTAGGTAGTGCTGCCCCCGTTGCTGACACTAGACTTCTTGAGATCGTCGCCTGGCTACACCCCACGGCCAAAGAACTGTACACAGTTGGACGCGCATGCCGGCGACTGCAACAGATCTCGCAGCAGCCAGTGCTTTGGCTGAAACTTTTCAATGATACACCAGGGTTCGCGCTGGTGCCCGATCTGGCTCCTCTTGTCGTGGCGACGGTGCAGGCCCCCGGGCACTGGGAAGGCCGAGAGTACATCCCGGATCGAGAGGCATTACCGCCGACGCCATCCTTCTTCAGCCCCGCTGCGTGGTGGAAGTATGCTCTACGGTTCATTGGAACTAAGGTTACCCCGCCGCCTCACCAGAAGGAAGGGCAGTCAAGCCGCGATGAGGCCCAGCACGACGTCAGAAACTCCATTCCTGTTCACTTCCCGACACTCTACAAAGCACGCTGCATGATCGACGACGAGATGGGGGCAGAAGGACCGCATTACCTGTACGATCCTACAGGAGACCAAGATCAAGCACTTGCTCGTGATGAAGACAAGGTCGTCGCGCCCAACTATCTATTCTCGCTCAGCGCTCACACCGCCAAGGTCTACTGTGCCCGGGTTCGTAAGCAGTGGGTGATATCAGGATCTCGTGACGGAATGGTCGTAATATGGCGCCTACCTCAGCTGTCAAGAGACGGTTCAACACCAGAGTATGGCCCCAGCCAGGCTCATTCATTCCATGTGGCGGACTCCAGTGTGATCCGACTCGACTTCTCATTACATGGCAGGCATGGGAAAGGGCTCCTGATTACGACCACTGCGGACGAGGTACATGCCTGGGAGATCGACTGGGGACGGCCAGCAGCCCACGAGGAACAGGAGGGTGTCACCACGACACATCTGTGCAAGCTTCTTCACCCCTGGCCGCGCATCACCGACGTCGCGATGTCTGATCGTTTGGTTGTGACTGGGTAAGTCAAGGTCACCAATAGCTCTGACATCAGAACGGCGTCCAACCGTGTACAAAGTGAGCATTGGTGATGCAGTTCTAACCACAGTCTTCGACCGAGAATCGCTGTATGATTCAGCAGAGGTGCAACCCCTCAAGATGATCCGCCTTGAGAACCCGGTCGTTGCTTTGGCTATGAGCCCGAGTAGCGAGGACGAAGGGGTGGTCGTGGCGTGCAAGGACGGCAGCCTGCACCACATCGACCTAAACACCCTCGACTTTACTTGGATTTGTGACCCAGAGGAGGAACTGAGTGGTGGCGCCCTTTCCGTAGCCTGGGACGCTGGCGCTTCTGGCGACCAAGGCGTTATCATGGTCGGGTACCAGGACGGCAAGATGGGCTTGTTCCAGGCTAGCTGTGGTGTTTTGTTGAGAGATTTCGGGGGCGCACCAAAGCCAATCCGAAGTGTCGCATTGAACGATGCCCGTGGAATTGCATACTGCACGTCCACCTCGAGGGGGAATGCCATCGATATCTGGGACATCCACAAAGGGCAGTATCTGCGCAGTTATGATGCGCGTGGCTCCGACGGCGCAGCCTTCCAAGTGGACCTGGACGGGCTTCGTCTCGCAGTGTATGTCCTACCCGTGCACCTACATTGACAGACAGAGCTACCAACGACGGTTCTGTCGACGTGATTACGTTCGGCATGGGATTGCCGTATCAGGATCTGTTTGCCTGATGAAAAATGCAGAGTAGTATGCATATGCAGTCTATCTTACTCGTCCTTGCCCTCAGCCACATCGTACCGCTTACCACGGATGCCCCAGATGCCCCAGTTGGTCTTGACACCTACCCGCGTGTCCCACTCTGCGACCTCCCACTTCCGAGATCCGAACGGGTTGACGCCCGGTGTCAGGATGAGGTCAAACTCGTCACTGACACCTTCGATAGGCGGAATAGGCTTGGTCGGCAAGCTCACAGACGAGGGGTATTCGCTCAGTTGACCCGTCGCCGCTGTTGGTGGCTGCGTGCCGAAAAGCGAGGAGACGTCACGGGCGAGGTCAGTTGGCGAGAAGGCAGTGAAGAACAGCCCGCACTTTGTCTCAAGGATCTGCTGCAGTGGGATCTTCCACCCAGTCTGAGCCTGCACCAGCGCCTGCTCGCTGTGCTCTGGCCGCGGTGCGCTGGGGTCGAGCAATGACTGGTCGGGGAAGCCGAGTCCCGGTGAGAATGAGAAGAAGACGTCCTGGTACGGGTCGAAGGGGCCCAGGAGGTGGTGCACATCCTCGTACTTGGCCTGAAGCGAGATCAGACGCAGCTGAGGGGTGACGTTGACAGTGCAAGTCGGCACACCGTACTGGCTGCCCTCAGTGGTGAACTTGAGAAGCTCGCGCTTAGGACCTTCCACAATAGGGATGCCCGCTTCGGGTCCGATGAAGTACACATTGAACGGCGTGCGGGGGAAGAGGTGAACGAGCTGCAGCCACAGGTCGGCGGGCAGAGTCGACTCCCCACGTGCGCCGAGAAGGAAGACACGGAAAGGAGCCATGGGGCGAATGTCGATGTTCTCTGAGCTCGTTCCCGGAGGAGGGTGGAGGACCGAGTGCATGGCTGCCATGCTTCTCCTGCCCTCATTCGTGATGCGCCCGTTACTGGACGTGAATGGGCCGTTCTGGTGCAGGACGCTCAGAGCCGTAATCGGGTAGGTCATGAGCTTGGAGACGTGACGCATCGCTCGCGGCGAGTTGATCGAGACGAAGCCGCGAGTGAAGAAGAAAGAGTCCCAGTTCTGCAGGTTTACGGCCTGCTCGTATGGCTGAGTACCTTTAGTCAGTAGCGTCACTTGCGCAACTTACCAGGCATGTTCTCAAACTCGGCAACCTTGCGACCACTCCTCAGATCATGCTCATCCTCGTTAACCTCTCGCAGACGGCCGCACACCTCGTCGTGCTCCGCCTTGCCCTCCAGCCAGCGCTCCTCCGATGCGTGTGTGGGGAAGCCGCATCCTGGGCACTCGAATTTGACTGGTACCGTCTCGTTGTACTTTTCGTAGGATACGGGACAGATTGCGTATGTCCTGATGCGCTCACCCTTCGCCTGGATGTCCTTGAACGGCGACTTGGACAGCGGGTGGAAGAGGTCGTCCTGAGAGAGTGTAGGCTGTGCTGGCGGCTCTGGTGTGGACTGGAATTTGCCCGCGACCTTCTTCTTGCCGCCAAAGAGACCGAACAGGTTTCGCTGTGAGAGCATGGTGGCTGGCGTGCTGACCGGTAAGGAAGCCGTCGAGGAACGGGCGAGCGACGCCGACGCAATCGGCCGCCTCGCACTGCGCAATAGCAGTCGTCCTGTCGCCTGGCGCATCGTCAAGGAGCTAGAGTAGGTCGAGAGATGAAGTCTAACAACGTTCGAGATCGCCAGATTTCGGAGGCGCACTTCACCGGTAAGTCACGTGATGCGGACCTCCAAGACTCAAAAGTTGAGGATGCATGACCGGCACAAACCATCTTCACAACATACATACAGCATGGCTCGCAAGGGATCCTCCAGAGGAAAGGGGACTTTCAAGGCGAAGAGCGCACCCGGCGCTACCATCAACAAGATGGAGCGCTACGAGGACACGCTGCAGGAGGGCGGTGTCGACGAGTGTAAGTCGGTTGAATATTGTGACGACTGACACGCAGTCATGTTCAAGCGAGACCAGATCATGTTCAACCCGCAGGAGGAGTCGGATCACGAGGATATCAACGGTGACCAGGGTGACGAAGTCCTTGCGCTGGATGTGCCGCGCCGCGATGCCGACCAGGAGGACGACGACGAGGACGACGAGGACGAGGACATGGCGGTTGCGCCGAAGAAGCGCAAGGAGAAGCTCAAGCCCGACTACTCCAGCCAAGGTCGATTTGGCAAGGGCGAAGTGGACTCGGATGAGGAGTTCGATGAGAATGAAGGCTCCGACGAGTCTGGCTCTGGTTCAGACGAGGAGGAAGAGGAGGGTTGGGGCCGCCAGTACTACTCCCGACCTTCGACGCGCCGCGAGAAGGAGCGCGACGATGTCTACGACGAGAAGAGGGAAGAGGAGCGGGAGCTTGAAGAGAAAGAGGTCAAGCGTTTGCAGCGGCGTGAGCGAGAGCAGCTTGAAGGTGCAGACGTTTGGGGTCTTGACGACGTCGATGTCGAGTACGCTGCGTAAGTCATCTGTCGGCGCCGCTAACGTTCAGTCCCACCGCAGAGGAGGATGAAGAAACCGAGAAGGCTGCCATCCCTGCGCCCGAGACCGATGACCCAGCCGCTCTCATTCGCCACATGCAGTTCCACGAGCCGCTCAAGCTCGCACTCGCTCGTGACTTCCCCCTTGTCCTTCGCAAGCTGAAGAAGACGGCAAGGGGCATCAAGAAGATGGAAGCCGAGAACGAAGGCGAGGAGACTCTGCACAAGGGTCTGGGCTGGCTGCACTATCGTGAGTGGCAAACGCGTCGCTGATCATTAACCGTACAGAAACACTCTTGACATACGCTACCACTTTGGCCTTCTACATACACCTGTGCGCACTCCCTGCTGAGCAACGAACCGAGATGGACATGCAGCCGGTCATCCAGCGATTGCTCCAGCTGAAGGAGGGTGTTGGCGCACTTGAGGACCTCGACTTTGCCGCCGGGTCGGTGTCGGACAAGGGCCCCGAGCTCTACGTTCGTCCTGGCATGGGCGAACTGGATGATGAGGACGAGGAAGAGCTTGAAGCGGTCCTTCAGGCCAAGCGTGAGCTCATGGGACGCATGAACGAGGCATCTGGCAGCGGCCTACCAGACGACGAGGACGCCTGGGATGAGATCGATGAGGACGCCGATGCGCAGAACCTCTGGAGCACCTCTGGCCTGGACGAGAAGGAGCTGCAGGATCTACTGGCTGATGCTGAGGCTTCGTCCAAGCAATCGAAGGGGAAGAAGGACAAGAAGGAGAGGAAACGCGGCTCGAAGAAGTCCAAGAAGGCCAGGATGGAGGAGGACGACCAGGATGAGCCGTCATCATCCACTGCCTTTGTCCCTATCGAGGAGCCCAAGTTCGTGTCGTCCACATCTAGCAAGAAGAAGCGCAAGAGCTCTGCGATCGCACCGGGTGACGACGACGATACTCTCGGAGATATGCTGGAGCTTTCGGAGGCGGATGCCGGCGACAAAGAGCACAAGAAGAAGTCCCTGCGCTTCCACACCGCAAAAATTGCCTCCATGTCTGCACGTCGCAGTGCCGCTCGCGAGCGTCGTCTGGGCGGAGACGACGATGTACCGTACCGCGACCGCCAAGCGGCGCGCGATGCCGCGCTTCGCAAGAACGCTCCCAAGGGCGACGGCGGCGAGGACCTCGACGGCTCAGACTGGACGGAGAGCGACCGGAAACGAGCACGCGAGGTGCGCGACGAGGAGGTGGCAGAAGCAGAGGATGACGGCTACTACGACCTCGTCAAGCGCCGCAAGGTGGCGAAGGAGGAGGCCAAGGAGGCGGCGCATGAGGAGTTCCGCGAAGCCAAGTTGTGAGTGATCGATGCCCTCGTTATATCGTGGCTGACCGAAGTGCCTCCTTCCAGGATGAGAAGAGCGAGGGGCCACGTACCATCACTCGGGCGATCGAGAAGAACCGTGGTCTCACCCCAAGGAGATCCAAGACAGGTCGCAACCCCCGTGTCAAGAAGAAGCTGGCCTACGAGAAGGCCAAGCAGAAGGTCGGCTCGCAGCGGGCAGTGTACAAGGGTGGTCAGTCTGCTCTCGGTGGCTCGTATGCCGGCGAGAAGAGTGGTATCTCCACTGTCACCAAATCCCGCAAGTTCTAGAGTGTCTAGTGGGCTGCCTTGGGTGCTACGATGCATTGTTATATCTACAGTTGTTGCTACAACCAAGCTGGGGGCTATCACTTCTTGCGGCCTGACGGAGGTGGTCTCCGCTTCTTGAACATGCTGGAGGCGGCTGGAGCGCCCTGTTCAGCGGTCGCTGCGGGTTCAGTTGGCGGTACCAGCTCAGTTGGAAGAGTCGGCGTAGAGTTCTCTGCGGAGGAGGGATCGAGTTCGGGCTTTACTTCCAGCTCGACACCCGGCGGGGCATCGGCTGCCTTGGGACCCACGTCGTTGGGCTCCTCCTTGACGCTGGCAGCCTCCTTGCCAACGTCCTCCCCAGTCACCTTCCCGAAACCCGACCTGCCAAAGCCAGCAGATTTGAATGGCTTCTTGTCCTCCGTACTCTCCTCCTTCACTTCCCCCTCCCCCTCCTCTTTGACCTCGTCCTTGACGGTTGCCTCCCCAGCCGTTGCAGCTGTTGACCCACTCCCCTCAGCCACAGCCGGCGCAGCACTCTTGTCTCCTTTCTTCTTGAACTTCAGGCTCGTGAGGGCGGCCTTCGGGTCCCAGTCATCGTCGTCGTAGATATCGCGTACTGGTCGTTTCGGCTTATGCTCGATCTTCCAATTCTCGAGCTCCTCCTCTTCTAATGCCTCTGCTCCTCGCTTTTCCCCCACGACTGGTCCAGTAGGTATTGGGGTGCCGTCGGCACTGTATGCAGTAGGCGGGGTGGGTGTCTCTTTGACCTCCTCCCACTCGCCAACACTGGTCCCGCGCCCACGGATCATCTGCTCGATCTCGAAGGAGCTCATCTCCTTCTCCTCGTCCGCAAGGCCGAGCTGTGATGCAGTCGAGTAGTTGGACCACTTATCACCCGAAGGCTTGGCTCGAATTCTTGACGACGAGCCTGAGGGTGTAGCCATGGGTCGGCCAGCGTAGAGACCGCCATCGCGCGAAGAATGCGAAGCTCGTGCTGCCTGAACCGTCAGCATAGTTGTATAGCTAGCTTACTTGTTCAATGCGTGCCATCTGCTGCGCCTCCGCCTCCTTATCCCGCTTCGCCCGCTCGCCACCCTTGTACAAGTCGCGGATGAACCGCTCCTTGTTGCCCTGGTGCTTGAGGCCGGTGTCATGGAGGCGACGCGACGGGGCATCATCGCGCACCCAGATGTTGCAGTATTTGCACCAGTACTGTTTCTTCGACACCCAATACCTGTCATTAGCATGCCACGGATGATGCGAGGACTTACTCAGCCATTGTGATGGTGTTGTTGGTGAATCGAGCAGCGGCGGCGACGTTCAAGAAACCGAGCTGGCAAGAGCTATCGAAATTACAGTACGTGATGAACTGTTTTGTCCTATTTTGATTTTGTTCTACATACCATCGTTCCTGACTTGCCACCCAACGAACGCGGGGTCTCCAGCGAGTTCAGTGACGAAGTCAACCTCAGCAACAACATTATCTCTGTCACAAGATGGTGAGAGCGATATCAACGTGACTGACGAGTAGCACGGCGTCAAGCGCACACGTATATCGCCCGAAGCTGTCGAAGCCAAACGCGTGAAGGAGCTGTCCAAGATCCAAGCGTACCAAGAGCTGCAAGAGGATGTATTCCAGCGGGTAAGGTTACCCCCCGCTGCCCTGCTGACTGCAGAAACGCCAGGGAGACTTCAGTCGCGATGCGTTGCAAAAGACAACAGCAATTTTGGATATCAATCCCGAGTTCTACACGGTTTGGAACTGCCGACGACGGATCTTCACAAATGGACTCTTCCCGGACTCGTGCGCAACCGCTGCGACAGAATCTGACCACAGTTCACAAGAAGAAATCGTTGCGCTTCTTACGTCCGACTTGAGACTGACCATGGCATACCTGAAAGTCCACCCCAAGGTCTACTGGATATGGACGCATCGCAAGTGGTGTCTGGAGAATGTCCCACTCGGTCCTGGCGAGAGCGAGGGCTGGCGCAATGAGTTCTGGAAGACGGAGCTCATGGTAGTGGAGAAGATTCTGGACGCCGACGCGCGAAACTGTGAGCTGATGCCCCGGGAATTGACACTGATGGCAGTTCACGCATGGTCCTATCGTCGCTATGTCATCGCCTCCCTGCCGGCTAGCTTCACGCCTGCGAGGACACCTGACGATGAGCTCAAGTATACGACAAAGAAGATCGAGGCCAACTTCTCCAACTTCTCGGCCTGGCACTATCGCACGAAGCTGCTCCCCAAGAAATGGGATGGCATGACGGAGGACGAGATCGCTGAGGAGAAGGACGGCGGTAGGGTCAAGTGACACTCCAGCCGCTGACGCAAAGAGTTCGAACTTGTCACACAGGCGCTGTGGACAGACCCAGGGGATCAGTCTGGGTGGCTGTACCACCGTTGGCTTGTTGGTTCTGGTGCGTCTTTGACCGACTTCATCTGACCTCTAGAGCCCAATGCAGACGTCCTCCAGCGGGAGATGACCCAGATACAGGAGCTGCATGATGCTGAGCCAGACTCCAAGTGTGCGTAAACTTCACCACTCCGGCTGACATGAAGGGTGCATGAACGCGCTTGCCCACTATCACCTGTTGGCATCCAGTTTACCAACAACATCAAAAGAGCAAGTTACCAAACATCAGTCCGAGGCAAAGGCTCTGCTGGAGAGGTTAGAAATCATCGACGAGGATAGGAAGCAGCGATACCGGGAGCTCGGTGAGCATTGTGGCCTCCCACAGGCTGACCTCAGCGAGCCGCTTCGATTAATACTGATGCAAATGCAATGTACAACTCTACTGAACTGTCGTGTTGAACAGACCTCGTCCAAATGCGCCTGCCACAACCGCGAAGCCGTCGTCCGCGTCGTGCACCTCACTAAGGAACAGATCGTGCCGGTCTGCAAGGCGTGTCTGGTTATTCCTGATCTCACGCACCATGGCGTGCTGCTGAGCGCACAGGATGCACTCCGGGTCCGAGTCGGACAGACAGCGCTGGTGGTAGCTGTGCTTGCACATGAAGTGGACAGCTGGGAGGTCAAGTTGTCCGCCACAGGCTGCACACTGCGTGACCTGAAAGACTTCGGGCTGGCGAGTGTTCGTGAGATCGGAAATCTGCTTCTCCTTGGCAGCCGTCTCAGTCCGGTACGACTCGACCAGAGCCTTGTCCTGAGGTGTCAGCGGGACAATGAACAGCCAACTCACTCCTTCAATCTCCTGCCGGGTTTCCTCGACTTTTGAGCGCAGCCAAGCTTTGACGAGGCCGACAGAGGACACTCCGTTGCGGCTGAGCAGCTGCACCACTGCCAAAGGTGGCATAATGCGCTCCTCATCAATGGTCTCAAGGATCCTCGGCAGTGATTCTTGATGGCGTGACAGGACCGCGGCCGAGGAGGTCATATACCTCAAAACCATTGGGTAAAGCGATGGGTTGCCGGGCCCGTACAGGTCAAGGTAGCGCATGACCTCGACTGACGCCTCGCTCCGATCTTTATCATCGGTCGCCGCCATATCCTTCTCCATCCAGTACCGCAAGACGTCCTCGTACATCCCCAGGCTCTCCCATAGGCCCACCAGTCCTTCGGTGAAGTTCACCATGGAACATAGGACGAGCGCGTGCATTGGGTCGTAGGGGATCTTCTCGGCGCTGGAGAGAAGAGCCAGAGCCTTGTTTTTAGCGGTGGATGAACTGGAAACGGTGTCGAGGTAGAGTTCAAGCAAGGTATTCCAAACCGCCCGCTGGTCCGTTCGCCCGTCGTCCACAGCGACGGCTGCGTCAACATCCCGCTTAGGAATGGGACCTTTTGGCCCTGGAGCTGACGGATCCACTCGCAAGCCCCAAAGAGCAAAGGACACATCCTCCAAGAAGTGGACAAACAGGTCGCGGTGATCGACAAAATGGGCGAAGAACAGTCGCGGTGAGGGAGGAGTGTATGATGGCGACTCCTCGGGCGTCGGAGAGCTCGCGTCGGCACGATCGCCATTCGTCTGCGGAGGAGGAACAGTGGGGTGCTGCCCTTCACTGCCCCATAACCTGTTTACGCCCGGTAAATTTACCCCTGGAAGGCTGGGGAGGTACGAGAAAGCGGCACTCGCTCCGCTCGCACCGTTGGCATCCTGAGCCGCCATGCTGTCATGGAGTTGCGCATGTGCCCTTTTGCTGCCCAGCGTCCCGGAGCAGAGATCAATTAGCAGCTCTGTGGTCGCCTCCGGTTCGTGCTGCAGCAGACTCCTCCCATATCGAATGAGATTCTCCTCACAAGCTCGCGGCCCAAGAGATCGAAGATAGCTCAGCGCATCCTTGTACTCCTCAGCATCTTCAATCTGAGTGCGCAGGTAGTCCTCGTGCCGGCCAAACTTCTTTGCAAGATACGTCGCGTGCTCGAAGAAACCCGCTTGACGGCAAACTCGGATGGCGGTATCAAGGTCGAATGGTAAAACGTCACCCTCTTGTGATCGACGCGCTTCGGTCTTAATAAATGCGTCCAGCCGCGCACGGTCGGACGACTTTGTGTAGCAGTTGAGAAGAAGGGTCGTGTGGTCGGGATTGGCGAGCCCTCGGGCGTGGAGCTCTTGCAGATACGTTGTGAGATTGTTTATCCTTTGAGCGTCAAGGAACTGCCATCAGCCTAGGACGAGCAGAATACCCACCTTGCGAATGACATAACTCGGTTGCACATGGCCTACAGTCTTAAGGAACTGTGACATGGCACCCTCGAAATCGCCCTTCCCGTACAGATAGTCGCCATAGAGTCGGTGGATGTCGGCGAGACCTGCCTCAGACACACTTTGCGATTTGGCCAAGCCAAGGGCTAGTGTATACAGGTTGCGCTTGTACAGTACATCAAGCTTGGCCGAGGTGGAATGCTCTTCGAGCTTGGCAAGAGAGCCATCGCCCTCAAAGACATATATGTTGCCCCACTGGCTGAAAATACCCTTGATGCCGCTCCTGAAGACGCCGGTATACGCGACGAGCTTGTTCTTGAGGTCAAAGACCGTGACCTTTGCCATGTCGGATGAGCCCTCTCCAGGCCGCTGCAGTCTGCGCGCCGCTGAAACTGCTGGGTGCATCGGTGGGGAGACGATGATAAGATTGTGCCGAGACACGGAGATGGACGATTTGGGTCCCTCATACGCGTAGCAGGCTCCTCGACCCTCCGGGCCGTATAGATAGATGGCGTCGTCACGTGCCACGATCATTTCGTTCCGCGCGGCGTCCATCTGCGCGCATCCCAGGCTGGCTCCCGTTTCGTCGAGTGTCCTAGCCTCGCCTCCTCGCGCGGACACTGGTGCACAGATCACGCGATTGGTGGTTATAATGAACAGCTCAGTCGCGGTAGGAATGCCTCTCTCGCCCGCGTGTTGGCCCTCTCGAAAGCCAAGTCCAGTAATGGCCTGAGGGTCGCGGTCGTTGGGCTCCAGCAATACCCTCGCCTTCGGCAGCGTTGTGAGCGAAGTTGGAGAGGTGGTGAGGGATTGAAGCAGATGCCGGTATAGCAATACTGTTCCATCGCCTAGCCCAATGGCAAGATGGGAAAGGTTGGATGTTAAGGCTACCGCTGAAACCTGCAAGTCAGATGCGCATCTTCCTGTACTTACAGGATGCGGTCGGCCGGACGACGGTTGGATCTTGACATTGCGCATGAGCACTGGCCCTTCACTCCCCTTCCTCGTAGCTTCACGAGTGAGATCCCAGACCTTGAGAATAGGGTGCCGACTGCCCTCATCCTCGCCAACGGCCAGCAGCAGCCCGCCCGCTTCCACCAGTGCTGTGGCTCGCCCGCTGCCGTCCCAGGCAGTGAACGATCGTTCCGGGACAAAGTGACGGTCGAAAATTGTGATGGTACTGCCAGAGGAGACAATGACCCCAGAGGTTAACGGAGAACCGCTGGACGTCGGGGTGACAACAATTGGCGATGTCAGATCTCGCAAAGCACGGGGAGCGGAGGCGAGGTCGTCGACATCTTTGACACTGTCGAGGTCAAAGAAGGTGAACTGCCTCCATTGAGGGGCGGACACGGCGTCGACGCCTCTTGATGGGCCGGCCATGGAAGACGAAGATGGAGAGAGTTGAGTAGCCATTCTGGCTTGGACGTCATCTTGTCGACGATCAGCAGCGGAGGCAAATATCATTAGCCCACTGCGGAGTCATGTCACTCCGATGCATCAGTCCGACTTCGACCTCATTCGCGTCACAATTGATCTCCTCTCGTTCACCAAGGTCGACGGCTCTTGTTTCCTGCTCTGTCCGTGACAATGGACATCCAGGCAAACAACGACGCTCGTACGGCCTTGGGCGTGCGCCATGGCGAACGTCCCCAACCTGTAAGCGAAGAGTCGTTGCGCCGTCTGATACCTCAAGGTGATGCTTCTCGACGGTCCATTACACGCGTCAATCTCTCACGCATCTCATGAAACTCAGCCAAGCATATCTATAATCATTCCGACGTCGCCTGGTGGCAATAGCTCATCAACATTCGGGCTATCACCATCCCGGGACCGAAGGCGACGACCTACATTATCGCGCAAGCCTCAGCAGGAGGGCTTCCCCAGCGATAGAGGTCTTTTAGAGACACAAAAGCTCCTTTCTTACCTCCTGGATCGGCTTGACCACCGCCCAGCACTGCCAGATCTTCTTGACCGGGCAGCTCAGCATGCTGCTGTTTCCTCTGCTGAAGAGAGCCTCAAAGGCAAGAGCAAGGTTGTGCAGCTCGGCGGAGCAGTTGCTTCAGCTGCCAAGATCGGTGCACACAAACGCACTGATACGGCTGGCTCTCTGGATATGGACATTAGCGAGCGGCCAGGCTCCGCAAGTGGCCAGGCAGATACCACCGTGGTCTACGACCTTGTCGAGCAGACACGGGATATCCTGGTTCTGTCGCAGAGGCAGGGCCTGGATATCTTTGGATCCACTACTCGAGCGCCCGTTACGCTTTCCTCGCGGCCCGATGCTAGAGATAGGCGCAAAGGAAGTCGGTTCTCGTCGTCTCCTATCCGCAAGGCCACCCAAATCGACGACCAACAGGATGTGATGGACATCTCTGGCCCTGATCTGCTCCACCGCCTTACCAAGCTTTTAAGATCAATCCTCACCGTTGACTGCATGTACAGCACGCGCAAGTTTCGCCTACTCCAGCCTCCGTTCGCCCTTCAGACGGTCTGCCTCGACATCGCCGCAGTCGCTTATCACCATGGCACTCTGGAAGTGCAACTTGACTTGATGGATGCCGTTATCGCGTCAATGTATTCGATGGCGGACACAATGCGCGGTAAGGTCTGCGAGTGGCTGGAAGGGCGGCTTGGCGAACTGCTGCGGAAGCTGGAAATCGAGGGGGATGTGAAGTCTGGTGCTGTGGAATGGACTGGTGAGACACCCCATGAAGAGCTCACTGACGGCAGACCCTTTCGCATGGCCAGAAATACCTCCCAGCCCAGGGGTGCCGACATTTGCATTCTCTGTGGAGTCTGAGGATCCCCCTCCCCCAACGTCCAGCCGCGCTCAAGGTTGGATGCGATTTTCGCCGACCTCCCCCAACATGGCAAACCCTTGGCATGGGAAAGTCGCTGGCGTCTTGTCATCGTATTCTCCCGGCGGCACCTCGATCTCCGACGCGGCTCTTCGCATCTCCGCAGTGGTCCCGAAACTACTGGTCGCGGTGACATCCATGATAGACCTCAACACCGCGACAATTACTACAATCAATCGAGTATATCGCCTCCTGTCTCTCGTCTTGTCCGCAAAGGCCGACGCTGCATTGGATCTCCTGCAGATCATTGGCTACGGTCCACCCATTAGCCGGCGCGTGGCTGGCGATCTGCTCGCGACATTCTTCTCTATGGCCGCCGGCCACAACGTGATCGCACGCCGCCCAGCTCTCGCTACTTATCAAGCTCATCTTCAGAAGTGGACTACTGGCAATGATCAGGCGCTTGGCCAGGATGAGGTTGACTCGCATTACTATGTGCCGTGGCGCCCCTCCGCTGCAGTCCCGTGTGCTCTTTGTGACAAACCTTGCAGAGACACCGTTGTGCGCTGCACTCTGTGCGGAGAGCTCAAGCATGTTGGGTGCCTCGACCTGTACGGGGACGAGGTGCTCGAGTACAATGTGACGATCGTCAACACCACTGCAGCGACTGTCGAGACAGTGCACGCTCGATTCTCAAGGTGCATCGCTAGGCTGGATGAACTAGTATTGAGCACTGGTAGCTCCAATACACTGCACTCGACGCAGCGCTGGACTGGCATCCCGATAACCCGGCAGACTGGTCGGGAGCACGAGAAGGATAGAGGCCACGGTTTTTACCTCGTCAACTTGTTCACTTTGACGCTGTGCGCCGACTGCCTCGAGCCATTGTGGGGATCGACAGCACAAGCGTATGTCTGTCTCAACCTCTGTCAACGATTCTTCCATCCGGCTTGCGCGGAAAAGGTTGTCGCGAGCAACGACCGCTGGTGCCCTTCGGGGTACGAAATCCAATGTGGCCATGAAGCAGGTGGCCGCGATCCATTCAGCATCTCGGTTGAAGAGCTACGGCGGTCTTTTCGAGGTAGCGTCTACTTTCGTGATCTGGAAGCACTTCAGCAGATGTCGTATGACGAAGTTGCGGCATTCTATGCCTACCTCTGCATCCAGCGAGACATCTTCGCCAACGGATTGGAGGCTGGAACACTTCGAGTAGTTGGTGACGCAAAGGAAGATCCCATCGGGCTATCGGACCTGATCAATCGAGTACAAGGCCTACTCACATCCGGCAACTTGCAAGTCTCTCCTGCAATATCAGATTACACTGAGCAGACTGGTGAGAGCGTCAATGGCGATTACGAGCTCTTCTGGAACCTCAGGTATCTCCAGTACTGCACCGCCATCCTGCGAGCAGTAGATGAAGGCGTTCAGGAGCCCCCTTCACCTTCCCTCCTCTCCGCGGATGACCACGCGTCAAGCCCTGTTGAACCCGTCGCTTTGTCTTACGAGGTCCTCGATATGGTACCAGTCCGCGACTGTCTGAGGACTGAGTTATCCCTTCACGATGAAACTGCCGCAGCGCTGTTTCTAGAGCAACTACGATGCCTCGGCCTCTGCACTGTCGCCGAGTGCCGTTCGATTACTCCGGAGATTGTATCCACCAAGGGGACAGCCGTGTTGTTCCCGCTTCCCCTCCTGATCGACAGTGGGCCGACGGTCGAGCTGCTGGTAAATGCCATCGAACAATTGCTCGACGACATCAGCCTGACGGCGAATGAACAAGGGCTCAGCCTCCTCTTCAATCGCGGGTGGCCAACCGTGGCGTGTTCCAGCTATGCTCTTGAACGACTTGGAGGTGCCGTCATGTCGTGGGTCATGGCAGAGGTCGGTTTGTGCTAGAGTTTCGCTGACTCTCCAGGACAGCGTGCTGCACTATGTGGTGAAGCATTATGGCAGCCAGCGCAAACGTCCCCCAGGGGTTCGCGACGCTCCTGGCATGAGAGGCACTACTGCTGTCCAGACGTACAAGGAGGACCGCGGGCGACTTCTTACACGATATGTCATTCCCTGGCTACGCGCACTGCATGACCTTGATCCGGAGGCGTACATCACGTTGGGCTACCAGCAAAGCAAGGTGATCGACGATCGCTGGGAGACCATTGACCTAGCACAAGGTGATGGCGCAGCTGCACAGGCGGCCGGCCTCGCACTCGACCGAATTACCTCGCTGGCCGACGCGGACGCGGCATTTTCTTCCACTCTGGAGCTCTTGACGGGATGGCTGGAGGATGTCGGGGAGCTCGCACAGGAGGTGAGCCTAGGGATTAAGTCTCCTGACCTTAGGATA
The DNA here is from genome assembly GCA_002335585.1 of Cutaneotrichosporon daszewskae. NCBI lineage: Eukaryota > Fungi > Basidiomycota > Tremellomycetes > Trichosporonales > Trichosporonaceae > Cutaneotrichosporon > Cutaneotrichosporon daszewskae. Next base: position 1,673,067 of record BEDX01000002.1, on the reverse strand, counting down.
TTGCGTTCAAGTCTCTTCCACGGCTGCTGCGACATGCCCATCACTCGACTGATTCGGAATTGTGGCGCCTGGCCAAGGAAACAAGCGAGGGAAGTGTCACTGGCGCCGAGCGAGTTTGCCGCTGGCTTCGCGTCCTAGCTTGCTCTGGTGTTGAAGTCCCATGGTCACTCTTGATCAACCTTGTCGATCTCAATACTCTCGCCACAGCCTCCAACAGCGGCAAATTCGACTTGATAACCGCGATCAGCGTAAACACGACGACCATTGAGGCGCAGAAATTTGCAGACCTTTGCAATGAGGTTCTGTCACTGCTCATCTTTGCGCTGGATCAGCATAACCAAACAACCGATGAGCCGCCATCAGTGGCCGACATCACGATGCTCCGAGTCGCCATGCTATCGGTGTTGCGCGCATACGGGACTCCTCCAGAGGTTATCGCAACGTCGAGTCTCGGCGTGGAGGAGCATAAACCCAAGGCCGGCGCTGGCAAGAGGAAGCCGCTCGCCTTGCCACCAAACTCTGTTATCATGGCCCTCGACTTCGAGGCTGTTCAAGCAGCATGTAAGCTGCTAAACAGAAGATCGTTCCCTACAGAACTGGCTCTCGATTTCCTCTGGCTCTTGATAGTCAAGGCGAAGAACGTCGACAACGCCGATGGCTTTGTGCGTTTCGGCAGTGTCCGTGCTGACCACAGTTGCACCACACATGCTCTGAGCTCTACGAAGCGTGAGTCCATCTGTGACTCGCTAACCTCAGACTTTGGCCGCTATACGACCACAAGGTCGAACGCAGGGCGCGCGCTCGGCTTTTTCTCAAACTGTTGACCATCAACACCAAACCTCTTGAACGGCTACTTCTGAAGGAGGCAGACACGAATCGGTGAGTCGCCCGCGAGATACCCCTAACGAGCAGTGGTGTGGTCCGAGAACGTCTTCTGACCTTTGCGCTCGAACTGGCAGATGATACCGTCACCTGCGATGTGTCCAACTGGCGGCGGTCAGCAGTCAGCCCCCTCATGATCTTCTTCAACACATATTTGGCGCTGTGGGATGCGCGGCCAGAGGTTCTCGTTATCTGGGAAACCTTCTTCCCCACACACCTGCGCGCGATTTCAGCTTGTTTCGAGGACTACCTGGCCGCCTGCAGCGACGAGCAGCGGTTACGCCTGCTGACACAATTGACCCAACTGCAGAGGATGAAGCCAACGTGGCCTAGTAAGTTTACAACTGAAATGAGACTAACGGCAAGTTCTCAGCTGGAATGCCATCGACCAGCTCGTTATCGAGGAGGTCGCAAATATCGGGCAATACGAGACCATCGACTCTGAGCAAGGGCAGGCAGCATTTGCGGACGCTTGGACTATTCGCGCAGGAGCATTGGCCTTGGCATTGAGAATGATTGCAGCCGGCGTGGAGTGCAAATGGCCCACGCTTCAGAGGATCCAGCAACATGTCGCTGCAGCCTGTGTTCTTCCTTGGCCCACACAGAGCGACGCTCTGACCGAGATTCTCTTTCCCGCGATCCGAGACATCCTCGACTCGTCTGTTCGGATATTGATGCACTCCGGCAGCGCTCTGGTCGAGCGGGACAAGCTCAAGACGACAATTGTTGGATCTTCGTTCGTCTCAACCGTAATTAACTTTGCGAACGATCTAGGGAAGCTGGAATTCCACGTCCAGCGCTACGTCTTGGAAATGCTTCTTGTGGTCTTCTTCAAGGTAACTCGCATCTGTTCCTAACGCTGACGCTAGCACAACATCTCGCCCGTCGAAATGGACGCGCTGAAGGCGTTGCAGACTCTGGGTCTGTACGCTGCTGCGTGTGAGAACGTCGATCACGCCATGATAGCCATCCAGGTCCTTCGCACAGCACGGAAACGCCTTTCTAAGGACCGCATCTCGCGTGTTCTCCCACAGTTGTTCATTCTCGTGGCGGAGATCGTCGCGGAGACGGAGGTCAGCAAGAGGAGGCCGGGGCTGCACGAGCAATGCTGCACGTTCCTCAACGAGGCAATTGCAGAGTATGGCCGGGGATCGTTGTTCATTTCGGTGCTCCGAGTCGACGGCGCACAGGAGCGGAAGCGACCGAAGGAGGCCCTCGGGCGCGCACTGCAGGTGCTCGGCAACGCGACTGCCGCGACAGGCAAGCCGGGGCCATTCTGGCTAGACAAGATAATGGAGGACCTGTGGGTCAGAGCCGTGACATGGCTGACCTCAGAACTGATACCCTGCGCATGAGGGGTGAGAATATGGGGCACGCTCTGCGATCGTTCAGCCAGCTCGCAGCGACGCTCAAGGATCAGCTATCAGAGGACAACGTGCACCGTGGGTCCATGTCTATGCGATTTCTGACTTTAGTCTTCGGCGAGTTCCTCTCTCGCCTTACGAAGCACGTCGGCGAATGGGAGTCGCCAGACCGGTTCGACCCGAATCCGACACTAAAGGCGGCAGCATGTATCCTGCGACTGAGCCCTGACATGGCGTCAAATGTGAGCACCCTGCTGAAGGAGCTGACATCAGGCTCTGCTCCACCAGACGTCGACTTTCCTCAGCCTGGCGCTGAGTCGCTGCAGCGTGAAGCGGGACGCCGTCCAGGAATTGTTACCGATATCGGTGGACGTGGCGCGCAAGCAGCAGACGGAAAATACCGTCCGCACAGTCCTGTTCGAGGTGTGCGGAGGCGCCATGAGCGGCCTGCCCGTCACTGCCGAAACGCTGTACTCGCTTCTTGACGTGAGTCTTCCGGCTCCTATTTTTTAACACTCAGTTCGTGGCAAACGACAATTCGAACCGCCCTGCGGGCGGCCGGCACGACGTAGCAGTTGATGCTGCCGCGGGCTGCCTCGCAATCCTACAGCGCGCGCACCCAACAATAGACCTCACGCGCAGCAACGCAGACATAACGATGAATCTCCTCTCGTCCGCCGCGGCGGTGATCCTGCGCGCCGAACGGTCATCACCCGGCACGCTCGCGGCTGTCCTCACCCCTAGCTTGAACGACGCGGCGGTGGTTCAACTCGGCGTGTGGGTGCACATCCTGCACGCCTCAACGAGCGTCAAGCTCGGCGCACAACGCGTGGCGTTCGCGGCGCTGTTCCCCATCATTGCCCGTGCGACCGCTTTATGCATGTACGCAGCGGCGGAGATGCTCGCAATCCCGGACTCGGGGACAGATGGGCCGCACTACGTCTCGCTTTCGTTCCAGGTCGTGCGCCTCGTCGTCCTCGCTGCTGCGGAGGAGGGTGAGGACGAGAGCGAGGCGGCCAAGGCGGCCGTGGGCGCGTTCTGGCGCCGCATCTGGCCAGAGTGGCACCGGCTCCTGATCACTGCGGTATCGAAGGACACTGTGAACACTGTGAGTGCAAAACAGGGGTAGACTGACAGGAGACGCTCCAGGCGGTGGTGATTTCCGTCCTCCTCGACGCGGTGCGCTTCCTAGCCGAGTCGGCGCCGGAACTCCTCACCGAGCCGGCGGCGCTGATCGCTGGCGCCATGCAGAAGTTGGAGGAATGGTACGCGGCCCAAGGGCAGCCCGCGTCGAGCAAGCTCCTGCGTGCGCTCGCGGCGCTGGAGGGGTCGTCCTTGCCTGCGTCGGCACTCGGGGCACGCGGGAGGGAGGCAAGTAAGGACTGGAGCAAGGAGTTCAAGGAGAGCCAGGACTCGAGCAAGTCGGGAAGCAAAGAAGGCAGCAAAGAAGGCAGCAGGACAGTAAGCCCCACCAAGGCCTCGCGGTCGCGTGCGTCCTCCGTTGTCGCCGCGGGACCAAGGGAGCGGGCGCGTGCGGGTTCTGTGGCGACTGCCGACCACCGACGGTCAGCTGCCCCGCTGCGTGTGCGCGGCACGTCGGCCGCGGCGGCCTGGGTGCGCGAGAACGCTGTGCCCCTGCAGCGTGTCGAGCAGGGGACGGCTGTCAAGGCTGTGTGGAACGATATGGTCGCTACGGAGCGACTATTCGCTGCTACGGAGATGGGACGGATGGAGCCGGGGCCTAGACGGTTGGGGCTTTCGGGGCTGTAGTCATGTATGAATGTGCACTGTGTTGCATGCGGTGGTTCGCGAGCTGTCTTCGATGTGGTAAGTATCATCCCGGGGCATCTCGGTGCCTCGCCGCATGGGGCAAGAGTGGCGATATGCCAACCACATTCCAGCACGCCGACTGGACATCCGACACCCCGAGAAGCCGAGCTCCATCACTGCCCACCACCCCGCACACTCAAACAGCCTATTCATGTTCCTAGTTTCCTCCTATTACTGCGTGATCCAGATCCGGTCGAGGCTACAATCCAAGACTAGGCGTCGGCTTCCGTCAGCACAAGCACGGGGCGGGGGGCAGGGAGGGGACTACTTGCGCCCGCCGAGGCCCGTGAGGCGGGAGAGAATGCCCGGCGCCTCTGCCTCTGGCTGGGCCTCGGGCTCGGCCTCGGCGGCGGAGACGGATGCGACGGACGCGGCCTCGGCGTCCGCAGAGGTCTCAGTCTCACCAGTGGGCTCGTCGCGCTCGCGCGTGGCTGCCTTCTCGGCGCTGCGGCTCGTGGCCGCGCCGGCGGCGCTGCTGTCCTCGGCGTCGGCGGCCGGGCGGTGGTCCGCCGTCGAGCCGCCGGCGACGGACGAGGGCTTCTCCTTCTTCTCGAGCTGGGGTCAGTGTTGATACAAGAAAAACTCACGGCATAGCCGTTCGGGCCGACCTCGACCTGCGAGTCGCCGCGGGTGTACGCGGGGACGTCCTCGCCGTGGTCGGGCTCCTCGGCGGCAAGGGTCGCGTGGGCGTGCTCGTGCTGGTCGTCCTCGAGCTCCTCCTCCTCGGCGATGCTCGAGCCCTCCTCCTCCTCATCCTCGTCCTCCTCCTCCTCCGACTGGTAGCCGACGCTGCGAACGGCCTGGGCGATCGGGCCTTGGCGCTCCATCTGCTCCGAGGCGACGAGGTAGCGGGCGACGAGCATGCGCAGGTCGTTCCAGACCTCCATCATCTCCTCGTGGCTGCGGCAGCGGAAGGTGAATGCCTCGCCGCCGCCGAAGAGCTTGCCGGGGGTCTTGCCGAACGCCGAAGTGCCGTCCTTGCGCGCCTCGATGTGGAACTTGTGCGACTTGGCAGTGGTGGCGGACGAGGGCGGGCCGAGGGTGCAGGCAGGCAGGAAGAGAGACCAGACGGGGTGGGTCGCGGTCTGCGGGTCCGAGCCGGCGTACTCGTGCAGGAAGCCGGCGGGGGTAAGAACATAGAATCCTTCCTTGTACGACTTGGTGAAGCGCTTCTTGCGCTCCATGACGCAAGTGTGAACGGGAACGACCGAGGGGTCGTTGCGGCCCGGGTAGTCGATCGCGTCGGGGTTGCGGAGGGGCGTCTCGGGGTCGAGGAGGTGGTCGGAGCGCGCGGCGAACGCGATCCACTCGCGGTCGGGCATGAGCTGGGACATGTTGACGCCGAGCTGGCGCCAGGTCTCCTGGACCGACTGGGACATGCGGCTCTGCCACTCGTCAAAGGTCGACCAGGCGGACTGGATCGAGCGGACGATGCCCTCCTCAAAGTGGGCCGAGTTTTGCTGCATGATGACAATCGACTTTTGGAGCGAGTTCTCCTCCTGCACCTGCCTCTGGAGCTGCTTGACGACGGCAATGTTGACGGCAAAGGGGTCCTCCTTGGCCGACACCTGCATGGGGGTGTGGTTCACCCCGCCAATAGCGCGGGCGAGGTCTGCAATCGACTTGGTCGACAGCTCGCGCTCGCGGGCGACGGATGCAGCAAGCTTGCCAGTGTCGTTCTGAACATTCTTAATGTGAGCCTTGATCTCGGTGCGCAGCTTCTGGAGGTGCTGGACAATAGACGACTCGATGGTCCTGGCGAGCGAGGCGTGCGAGTCGGCGATCACGCGGGTCTTGTCACGGATGGTGTAAAAGACGTCCTGCATGCCGCCCTCGCCGAGGAACTGGTTCCCGGGGCGGAAGGGCACCTGGATGACGGCAGCCAGCTTTGTGAGCTCCTTGGAGGTGTTGCCCTCAATGTCGGCGACGCCCTCAAAGTACGCTGATGTCAGTGGGCGGTGAGTCGATCGACGTACAGATGAGCATCTTGACGATCTGCTTCCAGGCGGTGAAGCGCTCGATGAGAATGTCGGACGGCTTGAGCTCATGGGGGGCAGTGTTCTTCTTGATCTGGGGTTAGTGGGCATCGAGTCGGGAGCTCACGAGACTCTGGCTGCGGCTCATGGAGGAGCGGCCGCCCGAGGTGGTGCGGGAGAGGGTGTCAAAGTGGGACATGGTGGATGTCCGTGGTGGCGGTGAGAGGAAGAGAGAGAGAGATCAAGGTGGGGAGATGGATGGGGATCAGGAGGTCCGAGATGACGACGAGGACCAATGTGCCACTAAATTTGCTCCCGCTCAGATACTGCCAGACCGGGTATAATTGACGTCACTGCCCGGGGCCAGGCACTCCCGGACATGACGTAGTGATCGGCAGGACAGCCGCCGAGTTGACTTTGGGCTTGTGCGAGCCGACTGATGGTGTCAAGCAACTAGACGATGGTGAGCTCGAGCATGTTGGTAACGTGTGGTAGATGTCACTAGACGGTACTCACCATCAGCCGATTTGCTCTCATTTGCACACGACGGTGACTGACCTCCCACTGACCGACCTCCCACTGACCCCACTGACCCACTGACCACCCGAGCGAGCTCGACCTCGAGCAGGCAGCACGAACCTCTCCAAAGCTCACTGGCCGCTTCATTCTGGCAATCGCATCTACACTCACATCCAACGTATCGATGCCGACCACCAACGCTCCTTCCAGCGCCACTAGCTCAGCGCACCCATCTCTACTCCCACATCTCACCTCTGCCCCACTCCCTCACCCCCGCATGGACATCAACGCCGCCACCCGCGCCCTCTCGCGCATCCCCACCGGCGGCCCTTCCGCAGCCGCCAACGCAGGCGGCGCGGCCGCGACGTTTCTGCGTTTCCTCGTCGGCTGTCTCGTGGCGCTCATCGGGCTCGAGTTTCTCAAGTTTGGCGGACTCGCGCCACGGCATAGGTTGCAGCACGCCTAGACGTGATACCAGCGCTCGGCTTCCATTGTTCTCAACTGTTCGCTTTTGTTGGTGCAACGTACTGCCGCACTGACTCGAGTGTAGTTTACAGCATTTCCCCGTTCTCCACCCCCGCGACTGCTTTTCAGGCCGTAAATCGTGAGTCGCCTGTACGAGGGCTCGGAGGTCATGTCTGATGGTACAGCGGCCAAATCCAATTCTCTCATTCGCGCCTCCATGTCCCCCAGCTGCCAATCTTCCGTGTCCACCAATCTCCCCTCTTCCCAGCCTCCTGTCCTCAACCGCACGCCGCCACAGGGTATCTAAGTCATATGCATGCAATGCTCCCCCGCTAAAACCGCTCGCCGCGCGCAATCCGCAGCTGTCCAACCCCCTCAGCAGTCTGGTCGCCACGAACAACCACAGCCCGCCCCTCCCGCACCATCTCAAGCACCACAGCGCGCGCAGCGGGCCAAACCGCCGTCCATGCCTCCTCGTCGCCACTCCGCTGAGCAGCCACAGCGCGCGCAGCGCGCGAAGCGCACGCGCTCTCCCCGACCTTGGTGCTCCGCAGCACGTCCTCGAGCGCCTTTGCGAGCTCGGAGCGTTCAGGGGCCGAGACGGTGGAAAGCGGTACGCCGGCCGCGGCGCGCAGGGCGCGCAGCCTGTCCTTGGTCCTCGCGCGGGCGCGCGCGCTCTTGCCGCCCCCAGAGGGCGTCTCGCGCCCTGTCCGTGGAGACCGCGGAGTAGGCCGCGAGCGGCGACGGCGCTTGGGCGCCTCGTCGTGCTTGAACTCGTCCTCGGACGCTTGTCCCTCGGAAGCCTGCCCCTCTCCATCCCCTTGTCCTTCCACTTGCTCGTCGTCCTTCTCGCCGTCCCCGCCCTCCTCGCCCTCCTCGTCCGTGCCGTCCGCGCCCTCGTCGCCCGCAGCAGTAGCAGTCCGCAGCCCGCTCCGTCGTCCCCTTCTAACACTCTCAGGAGACACTGGCTCGCTCTTCACGCCACGCGGCGCGCGCGTCGGCGTGCCCACGCGCGCGCGCGCGGGGAGGGACGCGGGCGCCTCGGCCTCGATAGACCGTACGGGCGTCGAGAGGCTCTCGGACGCGGCGCGCGACGAGGCGCGGGTCTGGACCATTTCTGTCGCTGGCGGATTTGTGCTGGCGCTGTTGCGAGTCCTGCTTCTCTATCGCTGGACGTCGTGGACGCGGGCGGGGATTCAGTGGCGCTCGTTTTGTTTGTGTGAGGGGAGGTTTGGGCGGACCGAAATTTACGGTGCGAGCGGTGGAGGTGGTCCCCCACTACCTTATCGCGGCCCCGGCACTATCCCAAATCGATGATGGTCAACCTCCCCACGCGGTCGTCAGAATGCATGCTATGCAGATGTACAGATGCTCCACCCTCTACTCCTCCTCCTTCACGCTCGTGGTCCGGAACATGCTCAAGCCCGGATTACGCTTGAACCCCGGCGCGCTGCTCCCATAATTCCCAGTCCCGGGCGTGGGTGCCGTGTCCTTATCCCCCGCGGCATCAGGCGCAAAGCTCACGACGCGCGACAGCGTGCGCGTGAGCGGGATCCCGCCCTCGTTCGGGTCCAGCGTCGCACTCCGCCCCAGGCCAGACGGACCAGACGGCGCCTGGATACTCCGTGTGCGTGCTGGCAAAAAGCCCGTTTCAGGGGACGCACGGCCCTCCTCCGCCATACTGCTCGTCGAGCCACTGCCACTCGTGCCGACGCGGAGGAAGCGGCGCCAGCCGTCGTCCTTCTTCTTCCCCAGCCGCGAGGCGGGGATGTACGAGTGGACCTTGTCTGTTGGGCTCGTTGTCGGGTTTGAACGCGAGTTGGCCGAGCTCGTGCGCGCTGGCGAGTCCTGGTTTTGGTTCTGCTGCAGGTACGCGTACGGCCTGCGACGGATGTAGCCGTCCTCGTCCTCGTCTTCAATGTCCGACCCGGCGTTGGTCGAGTGGTCGTCGTCGAGCGTCGACGACGTCGACTGCCGTCGCCGCGAGTCCCGGCTGCGGCTGCGGCTGATGTGCAGCTGCGGGAGGTGCGCGTGCGTGTGCGGCTCCCCCGAGGCGTGACTTGAGTGGAGATGCGGGAGGTGGGGATGCCTGTGCGGCTCGCCTGCAAAGTGTCCCGCGTGCAACTCGGTGATCGGGTCGCCGCCCTCTGGGTCAGTGCGCTCAACGACGAGGTCGTCGCCCTCGCGGTACTGCCGCACGGCATGGTGGCCCGCAGCGTGCGCGTCCGTCTCGCCCTGCTCGCCCTGCTCCTCCGCCTTCTCCAGCCGGTCGGCACGCGTGCCCGAGCTCTGCGACCCGTTGCTCCCGTCGTCAAACTGGACAGACTTTTCGCGCCGCAGCTCCTGGTCCCGCATCGACTGTAGACCGAGGTCGCCGTCTTCGTCGTCGCGGTTCACGACAATCTCGTTGCCGTGGTTGATCCGCGTCGCGTGCGTCGTCCACGCCGGCTCGTTGGCCGCCATGGACGGGTTGCGCGACCAGGTGTACGTGATGCTGTGCACGCGGCGGCCGGAAACGAAGAACGGGATGGACAGACCGTCTGGCGTCAGACATGACCTTTTGGGTGCTCACGAGTAATGACGGACGACAGGATGAGGAAAGATACAATCGGAAAGATGGTCTCCTGCAGCAGGTCCACCTGCGACGTGTCGCCGTCGTTCTCGGGGTGCGGGATGTGGTGCCGCGCGAGAATCGAGATGAACACTGCGCCGACGCCCATGGGCCCGAACCAGCCGACGAACAACGCCTCGTGCAGTGTCTTGATGTCGGGGATCCACCTGTACAGCGCGAGGATGATCGGCAGGCGGCGCAGAAGGAGAATCAACAGCGCAATGCAGACAAGACGCCAAACCGTCAGCGACGCAATAGTGTAGTCGTGAAAGGGGATGATCGCGCCAATGTAGATAAACGCCGTGCAGTTGAACAACAGGTCGATGACGTTGGAGAACACGGCGTCCTCTGTGGCCTTGTTGAAGAAACCGTCCCAGGCAAAGGCACAGCCGCAGGCAAACGCCGCGAGCAGGTCGTCACTTCCAAGAAGCGTGCAGATGCCGATCGACAGCATTGCAAGACTGATGTACTGCGCGACGTACGACTGACGGTCGATAATCTTCTTGCGCTCGGAGAACTGCATAATCTTGCGCGCAGAGAAGCCGAGCACGATGCCAATGGCAATGCCGAGGGCGACCTCGTACAGCCTAAAGTCAGCCATGCGCAGATCAGAACCCACCAAGTCATGTAGAACCATTCTCCCACCGCGTGCCCTGGACTCTTGTCCAGGGTAAGATAGAGCGCAATGTACAGGAACGGAAATGCTGCGCCGTCGTTGCTCCCAGACTCGGCCGAGAGGAGGTGACGGATATGTGCAGGGACGTGTTTTTCGGCAAACTTGCCTCCTACCACGGCCTGGGCCAAGATCGGGTCGGTGGGCGTAACACAGGCGGCGATGACGAGCGCGGAGAGATACTTGAGGTCGGGCACCAAGGCCCAGATGAGGAGCGCAGACACGAGCCAGCCGTAGACCATGCATGGGCCGAGGAGAAAGAAGAGCGACAGCCAGTGGCGCTTCATGTATGCCTGCCGTTAGCGTTGCTCGGCCGTGGGCTCACCTTTGGCAGTTCCACTCCGACCGAGAAGACGCCCAGCGCGATCACGACGCGCGTCACCTCGAGGGTGATCTGGTCTAGAGTGCCTTGCTTGCCATTGCTCCAGGCGACGGGGTCGAACAAGCCAAGAACCCTTGGCCCAAGGATGATGCCCGTGACGGTGGCAATAGGCGCCTCACCGAGATACAGGCGCTCCTTGATAGCCAAGGAGAAGAGGCCAAAGAAGACCGTGAACGCGCCTAAGATTGTGTACGCCAAATGCGCGGCATCGACGTCAAAGGGATGGAAGCCGCCGCCGGCCATGGCGTGAAAGTGGGAGTCTCAAGAGTGTCCTAGGCGGTGATAAGGACAAGACTGCTGCGAAACGTCTGTATCATGCCGTGGGTAACGCGAATCAGGCGTCGCTCGTCGCGGACGAAAAGCTTATCGCCAGAACTTGTCGAGATATCGGGAGATAATTTGCCGTCAAACGAGACACGTCGAGCTCGCTGCGTCCGGTGGCGAGAAGGTCGGTGGCGTGAGTGGGCTCCACAGTCTTGGCTCAGAGGTGTGCCAAGTTGAGTGTGTGCCAAGTTGAGGCAAGTGGACAAGTGGACGATTGTCGACGAGAGCTTGGCAGGGAGATTGATGGCGACGGCGCAGGCCCCACCAGGTACGGTTTCCGCGTCGAGCCAGGGCGGGCACGTGATATCAGGAGGATGGGATAGTGGTCGACGACGAGATGCATAAGTGAGTGATCGTTGCATGTATGCGTGTGCGAGTGCCAGTGGAGGAGGTGGCGCGCAGTGAAGAACAGAGTCGGGGGGACGAGCGTTGTGTGCGGCAGTAGCTTGGCACCAAGGTGGAGGCGGAGATGGGTTGCTCAGTGTGGCGGAATCTGACCGTGAGTGGCTGTGGCGCGTTCTGGATGGCGAAGAGATCACTGGGCCTGCGCAGACTGGCCCAATGCCTGTTGTGCTATCAGGCTAGGTGTCTCGCAGAGATATAACTGACTATATGGAGAGACTCATAGTCCCAGATACAACTGAACAGCTCCGAGTAAATTCGAGCGAAATGGAGGATATGATACATTACGCGTTTCGTACAGCACAGTTGCGTGAGAGCTGATATTAGAGGTCTGATCGCGCGAGCCAACCCCGGGACCCTACCTGCACCACTGGTTGCGGCTGTCAAGGCTAGAGTCTTGACGACACGAGGCTTCGCTGCAGTCCAGCTATCGTGACTGCAGTGAGTGGCGATGCTTGATGTCTCAGATGAACTGTGCACAAAGTCACCTGGCTCAGATAGAGTGCGCAGTCGGATCGCCACGAGATACGCGCAGGTGGCGTTCGACCGGCGAGCACTCAGGCTCCACATGGTGGTCCGACGAGATATGACGCTTTGTCATTGAATCTTTAGACTATCTGGCAGGAGAGGTAGTCACAGCGCACAGAGTCGTGGCGGGTGATCTTGCTGTATAGTTATCAGTCAACAGCCGCTGTGGTATGTCGGAATCAGCACAGTTAACTCCCGAGGCGACAGACTCGCAGCCCTCCGCAGCACAGCCGCGACAACAAGCTCTGCCTCCGCTGCGCGTTACTCCCAGCTATAAGCACACTTGGAATCGATCGAGGTGTTGAAAGCTGCGAGCTAACTGTGACCATGACGACTGTTTATAGCACCAAGCTGAGACAAATGGGACCGACTAATTCAATTAGCCCCTTGCCTTAATGCATTAGGACACGCTATAAGGGTGACATCACAGAGATCTGCCCGTTGGGGGAGTTGCGCGGGTCGGAGAATGTCCTGAAGCCCCTGGTCCCGGCGTCACACGTGCCTATTTGCACGACGTCACACCCTTTCGGGCGAGGGGGCGTCACGCCAAGGGCATCACAACAAGCTGGGTGATCGAGGGAAGGCAAAACAAACCCCGTTGGAGCGCGACCGTTTTTATGACGACCAAAGGCCATAACATCTCGGGGATCTCTCTTTTCGCTCTTGGTCCATTTCTCTCGACTCGCGAATACAGGTGAGTACAGTGGTGGCGAGCGCGAGCATCGGGGTGGCGAGGAGCACGAGCACGGCATGGCACCGTGCACCTCATCGGCAATATGTTTGTTGTCAAGCACCAGGCTGTCACGCACTCCACCTTCCTCGCCCTACCTTCCTCGCGACAGTGCCTATGACCTCTTGTGGTATACCACCATCCAAACCCCGACGCGTTTGCTCTCTCACCTCTTCACCCGTAACCCACTGACCCCCAGCGCGCTTCTCCAGTTCTCGCACATCACTGCGGATCCCAACAACCTGCCCATCATGGCAGTGCAGGATTCCTCCGACTCTGGCACTGGCGTGTCCAAAGCGGGCTCTGCCACAACCTCCCAGTTCGTGACCGCGCTCGTCATCGCCTGCATCACTGTCGGCGTCTGCGCTATCTTCTGGTTCATCTTCCACAAGCGCAAGGCACTCAAGCATGTCTTTGAGCCCCGTGTCGAGCTCGCAGCGGCCGACAAGCGTCCTCGCGAGCTCCCCGATGGCACCGTCTCCTGGTGGCGCACCGTCTTCAGCTACGGCGACGACGAGGTTCTCCGTGTCAACGGCCCCGACGCCTACTTCTTCGTCCGCTTCCTCAAGATCTTCGGCCTCTACATGATGGTCCCGTACATCCTGCTGGCCTTTGCGGCTTGTGTCCCGTCGTCTGCCATCAAGCCCAACAACAACCTGGGTGGCGTCAACACCCTCACATTTGGCAACGTCCCCGACAACGCTCCTCTCCGCCGTCTGCCCCACTTTATCATCTGCATTATCCTGATGCGTGAGTTTGCAGACTAGTGTTGCACTAATTCCAGTCGGCACGGTTTTCCTCATCTGGAAGGAGTACCACCACTTCATGGACGTCCGCACCCAGTGGCTCAAGCTCAACCCCCTCAGCCTCAAGTCACGCACCGTCGTCATGGTCAACGTCCCCGAGGACATGTGCTCCGAGTCCACCATCCGCGAGCTTGCCAGCGGTGTCGCCGGCACCTCCAACCCCCTTCCTCCCCGCACCAGCGGTGCTACCGACGGTACTGCCGTCCACAACAAGGCCCCTGGCGGTGTCACCCACGTCTGGATCGCACAAAAGGTCGGTGACCTCGAAAAGGTCCACGAGAAGCGCGACAAGGAGTGCGTTCGTCTTGAGGGCGGCGTTGGCAAGCTCCTCAAGAAGGCTCTCAAGAACGAGAAGAAGGGCAAGACTCCCGAGAAGAAGGGCACCTGGAGCCCCGAGAGCTCTGGCAGCATGGTTGACCGCTACGTCCTCCCCAAGAAGCAGCCTACCTGGAAGCAGGGTCTCCTCGGTCTCATTGGCAAGAAGATGGACCTCGACTCGTCCCCCGTCTGGATTCACGAGCAGAACGAAGAGGTCGAGAAGCTTCGCGCCGCTGCCGACTACAAGCAGGGCAACGTTGCTTTTGTTCGTTTCGTCACCCAGTCGCAGGCCCACAACTTTGCCCGTACTGTGAAAACGTCGGACAAGTCGCTTCGCATGCTCCAGACCGGCATCGAGGTTCTTCCCGAGGACATTGTCTGGTCCAACGTGGGCGTCAGCGCCGTCCAGCGCAAAGCTCGCGGTGCTGTTTCTTGGGCTCTTACGATTGGTCTGATTATAATCTGGGCGATACCCGTGGCCATTGTTGGTGCCATCTCCAACATTGACGCCATCAAGACCCAGTCGGGCTTCACCTGGATTGCCAAGATCCCCTCCGTCCCCCTGGGTATCATCAAGACCGTCCTCCCGGTCGCGCTTCTGGCCGTCCTCTTCATGCTCCTCCCGATCATCCTGCGGTTATGGATCAAGCTCTCGGGCGAGGTGCGCAACAGCGAGATCGACCTCAAGCTCTTTACCCGCTACTGGCTCTTCTGGATCATCCACGGTTTCCTCATTGTCACTCTTTCTGCGGGTCTCATCAACGCCCTCGGCAACCTCGGCGACACTGCCAGCTCGGTCCCGACCCTGCTCGCCAGCAAGCTTCCCGGCGCATCCGTCTTCTTCCTTACCTGGATTCTCACCGCCACCTGGGGTGCCGGTGCCAAGCTGCTCGCGCGTATCATTCCCTTTGTCAAGTACCAGCTGCGCTTCATCCTCGCCGGCGGCACGCCGCGCAAGGCCTTTGCGCAAAAGTACCAGATGGACTCGTTCAACTGGGCGACGACTTGGCCAAACATTTCTCTCATTTTGGCCGTGACCATTGTCTACAGCGTCATCCAGCCGCTTATCACCATCATTGGCATGGTCGGCTGCCTCCTCTTCTACATGGCGTACAAGTACGTGCTGATCTGGACGGCGTCGCAGGACCCCGAGGCCGAGACGGGCGGCCTGTACTACATCAAGGCGCTTCGCACCGTCTTTGTGGCGCTCTACCTGCAGGGCATCTGCATGGCTGGTCTCTTCTTCCTCTCCTCGGGCCCGGACGGCAAGCGGACCAAGAGCGGCCTCGCGTGCGGCGCGATCATTGCCGCGGTCATTGGCCTCATTGCGCTCGTGCAAATCTACATTGACTGGGTCGTCTTCAAAAAGGACACGCTGCGGTACGGCTGGACGCAGCCGAACGGGCACAGCGACAGCGACGAGCGTCTGAACAAGCTCGCCGAGAAGCGCAGCGCGCACTCTGAGATGCCGGACCAGAACATGCTGGCAGAGGAAAACGACCACGAGGGCCGTAACCAGTTCAACCACCCCGCGACGTGGAAGAAGCAGCCGGTCGTCTGGATCGCCGACGACCCGCTCGGCCTCGGCCAGCTCCAGGCCGACCGCATCAATGCGCACCGCGTCGAGGCCAGCACCCAGTTTGCCCACATGAACGACAAGGCCGAGGTCTGGGTCGACCGCGGCCCGCCCGACGAGGACTGGGAGGGCGGTGTCTAGTTTCTTCGTATTAGATGTCCATACACGAGTAATAGCGACATGTTCGCGAGATGCAGTATAGTACTTTATCCGAGGGGAGCGAGCCGCGGAGCGAGCCGCAGGCGAGCGACACCAGGCGCATCAACAACAGCTACGCGTACCGCGTCTTCTGAGGCCGGAGAAGCAATGGCACGCTTCAATGCAATGCATAGATCTAAGGGCTCCTAACGTCCTCCATGGCATCGCTCCCGTCGCTCCCGCTCTCGCTCCCGCTCTCACTGCCGTCCATCTCGACGTCCTCGGCGCCGAGACTCGGCAGCTCGTGCCGCTCGACCGCGAACCCGAGCGCCGTAAAGCCCGCGACGACCTCGTCCGCCTTGCCTGCGTTAACAGATACGGAGCCGACGGACGTCGCGGGATCGAAGATTGGCACAAAGTACTGCCCGATCACCCGCCGGAGGTCGTCCAGCGTCACCTTCTGCATGGTTAGCCGTGGCCCGTGAGGTGTCCAGTCTCTAGAGATGGGAAGCGAACGCTTGGACTCACGGGGATCTCGCGCAGCATGCGCTGGGAAAAGTCCTTGCCGACGCCCTTGAGCACCTCGTCCAGGTACGCCGACTCGGCCGCGCTGCCGACCGTCGCGGCCTTGCGCGCGTACGAGTACACCATGGAGGACCGAGCGCCGTCGACGACGTTTGTGTCGAGCGCGAGCTGGAGTCAGCTTCCATTGACTACTACTGGGCACTCGAGTGGTGGTGTAAACTCACAGAACCATCCGCCAAGGACCGCATGACCTTGCCGCCCTCCTCGAACGCCTTGAGCGCGTTGGGGGAGCGGTACAGCGAGAAGCCCACGTGGCCCGACTCGACGTCGAGCTCGACGTTGGCTCCGTACGCCAGTCCCGCGCCGCGGATGGACTTCCACAGGTACGACTCCATGGCATTCAGCACCGCCGAGGCGAGGCGGAGCGCCGGCGCGTCGGGGTGGTCCCATCCCTCCGGTCCGCGCGCCCAGTGCACCGAGTACGAGCCCTCGATCGCGCCCATGGGGATGACCACGCACTGATATCAGTAAACAAGCACGGGAGACGCACGGTCTTGGAGGGGTTTTGGCCGAGCGGGGTGAGGGTCGAAGCCGCCGTGCTGAGAGGCTGCAGCTCTACGGCGTCCTTGAGCGGCAGGAAATGCTTGGCGAGCGTCGTGCGCGGCTCGGGGAGCGCGGCGATGTCGCCCGACACGGACACGCGCATGACGGACGGGTCCACGACTGTTGTCAGCTCGATGCACAGCTCGTAGCTCACGATGCGCCATGACGTCCTCGAGGTCCTTCTGCACCTTCTCGGGGTTTTCCTTGAGCAGCTCGGAGACGCGGGGGATGAATTCGAGCTGGTGGAGGAGGGAGGCTGCCTCGGAGGTCGCTTTGACACCATCGTAGAGGAGCTTGTTGGCCCATGCGCGAGCAACGGTGTTGCCGTCACGCTTCTGCGAGGGGAGGTTCTGCAGCTCCTTGGCGACGAGGACCTCGAGACGCTCCTTGGAAAAGATCGAGCCCGTCAGGATGTCTCGCAGCCACGCCAGCGCCTCGGCGTATTGCTCCTTCTCGACCCGCATCGCGATGGTGTACGTCTCGGAGAAGCAGTGCTGGAACTGGAACTCGGAGTCTTGGAAGACCGTGATTCTGAAATCAGCAGGGGTGGTGGGCAAACCTACTCATTCAGCTTGTCGACGACCTCCTCGTGCGTCAGGGTCGTGCCATCGGCGCGACGCACGCCAGTGTCGAACAGCGCCGACTGGAGGAGGGCCATGTAGCTGGGGTCAGGTGGGACGATTTAGGACTCACGGCCGCAGGTGGTCGGGGAGGTTGATCGTGTCAAAGAGAACGCTGATGGTGACAAAGTTCGACTGGAGTCAGCTGAGGACGTCACCGGTCAGCTCACTTTTACACTGGCAAAGTGCGCATGGTATGGAAGCGGCGCGCCGTCCGAGTCCACCTTGCGCTGCACGGCGCCGTTGTCAGACTTGGAGTGGTCGCCCTTGGCGGGGTTAACGGCCGTCTCGACGGGAATCCACGTGATCTCGCTCGGCTGCCGTCAGCTCAGCTCAAGCACCAACCCACGTCAACAGCCGGGAAAGAGGTGAGCATCTCGGGCGGGATGGGCGTCTCGCTCTCCTCCTTGGCGGCGTCCACTTCCCGCTGCGCCTTCTTCAGGCCCTCCTCGCCGAGCTTTGCGCACTGATCCGCGACGTGCTTCTTCTCCGCCTCCTCGATCTCGTGTGCGAGCTTGGCGGACGGCTTGCCGATGGCAGTAAGAGAAGGGCCGGAGATGAAGTACCTGATGTCAGATCCAGATTTGTTGATCTCACTTGTCAATCAAGGAGAGCCACTGGTCAGCCGTCCAGGCGTCCAGAGTCTCAAAGGTGCCGAGCTTGTCGAAAGCAACGGGGAGCTCCTTGCCGTCCTTGTCGCCGTACAGGAAGTCCTGGATGACATAGCCGGCAATCACGTCCGACGCCGACTTTTCCATCTTCTCGAGCATGTTGCGCTTCTTGCGCTTGATAATGTTCTTCATGCGCTGCATGTCGATGCCCTCGTCGCTGACGATCTTGGCCATCTTCTTCTGGAACAGCCCGGGCAGCTCGTCGAGGTGGGCGGCGGGGACGTCGCTGAGGGACACGCTCAGCTCGCTGCGGTTGACACGCGCTTCGGCGTAGATGCCGACGTGCGTCGCCAGGGGCTCAGCAATCTCGACAAACTCCTTGTTCAGCGGGGCGGTAGAGGAGAAGGTCAGGTAGCTGGCAAGGATGTTGATGGCCGTGGTGTTGAGCTCGTCGGTGGGCGATGGGCCGAGGTAGACGATCTGGATCTCTCCCATCGACTCGTCCTCCTCCATAAACTCCACGACCTTGCTCTGGGTCTTGACCTCGAACGGCTCGGCAGTGGTGGTCTCGACAAAGGGGCGCTTCCACTCTGGCGGGGTAACGGTGCCGTTCGCGGCGGCCGTCTTCTTGTTCTCCAGGATCATCGGCTCGACGACGTTGTTGAGGACGTCAAAGAGCTCGGCGACATTGACTGCGCCGTCCATGTGCAGGTTGAGCTGGGGTCAGCGGTGCTAAGGCCAAGCTCACATTATGGGGGACATAGTACTTGGCATGGTAGTCACGGACTGCGGTGAGTCACAATCCCTCCAATCGCCTACTCTGCTGGGCAGTCAGGACGCGGAGGTTCTGGAGCAGACCGCCAGTTTCGCTGCGGTACGCCGAGGTCGTGGGGTAGAGCATCCGTTGGAGACTCAAGTCAGCCTCTCCAAATAGGTAATAGCTCACGCAAGGGCCATGCGGTCGTAGGACTGGTTCTCGCGCGCCTGCATCTCGCTGTAGACGACACCTGCGTCCTCGCCCTTGCCGTTCACGTGGTGAACCTCGGTGACAAAACCAGCGTCGGTCATCGTGGCGTGGAGAATGTGGTCGACGAACACTGGCAGCACGTTCAGGAAGCCCTTTGAGCCTGCAGTCGTGATCGTGTACGCCGTGTCTGATGTCAGCAGGTTCGAAGGAGGTCTCACGGTCATTCGCAGTCCACGCGTTCGTGCCGTTGCTCCCTGCGCGGTTCGCGAGGTTATCCAGCACGCCCTTGTAGGGGTACTTTTTGGACCCGAGGAAGACGAGGCTGCTGTCAGCTCTTATTGGTAACGCGAACACACTGTTCCAGAGTGTGCGGCCGCCCGGTGTCGTCGAAGACTGCAGTGAGCACCGTTCCTGCACGGACCTACTCTCTGACGCAATGACAAAGTACCCGTTCGTCTGCGGTTAGCATAACAGCCTGGTCAGTAGTCACCAAAGGCGCTGCGGTCAGTACCCTCCAGTCAAGGCCTCCTACAAGAGTGGTTCCCGAGAGTGACAGTCAGGCCGGTCTTGTCGCTGCGCCACTTGGACACGTTGACAGGCGCATACTTGACGTCCACGGACTGCAAGAGCTTGAAGCTGCCATAGTCCTTGTACGCGGGGTCGCTCATTGTGGGCGGCGTCGGCGTGGCGTACGATCGGCGAAGGGGGAGAGACGGAGAGAGGGTAGGGCTTCGCACAAGACGGAGGAAGGGAAGGGTGCGGCGCGAGGTGATGTGTCTGTGTGCGCTGAGCCTCTGGAGTGTCGAGGCTGCGAACATGCAGTTTCTGAAGACAGTCGCGCGGGTTCCGTCGAGCGACTCGTCTGGTTTGTAGCACTGCTTGTTTGTAGCACGAGGGAGTGTAAAGACGACTATGCGTTGCGCTCTGCGGACCCGTAACGAAATCGTTGGGTGGCAACTAGTTACGTAAGCTGCCAATCTCAAATGCTGAGGATCCATCCAGCAATACATGACAACAGTTGCATGGGGCTCTGAAACGCTACCCTATAGTATCTATGCCTTGACAGCCGGAGGCGGCATCTTGGCCGCGTCCTCAGCCTTCTTCGCCGCCTTGGGCACGGGAGCCGCAGACGTAGGCGGCGACTTCTTCTTGCGCTTCTTGAGCAACGCAGCCGATACGGCGCTGCGCACGTTGTCCTTAATTTCGCGGCTCTCCTCGAAAAACTTGTCGTCCTCGAACTTGTGCTTCTTGGCAGCAATGGCGACGACGTCGACTTCGGCAAGACGCTTGTGGCCCACAGAGCTGTCCTCGCTGCTGCTGACGCCGAGAGTGCGCTCGAGCTTCTCCAGCCTGGCGAGCTCCTCGGCGCGCGCCTTGGCTTTGAGTTCGGGGAGGGACTCGAGGAGGTCAGATTGCCTGAAGTCAGTTCAGAGCCAGGGGATATAACTCACTTCTGGGCCTCCTTGATGGTGCCCAGGCGACGGCCCTGGAGGTCACGGCAAGAGTCGACGTTGGTGCTCTTGGCCGTGCTCATGCGGCCACCTGCCGAGCGCAAGTTGGCGCCAAAGCCACCCTTGCCACCGAGAAGTCGGGGCACAACTTCAATTTCGACAGGAAAGGCGGGCGAACGAAGCAGGGTCGAGATGGGGGTGGCGGACTGCACCAGACCAGTCCTGGTGCGCAGGAAAGCGTTCCATCCTTCGGGCACCAGCTCGCCAGCGAGCGTGGCCGGCTCGAGATCGAGGCGCTGGACACCAAGCGGGGTTGGGAGGCGGAGCTCGACGCGCATGATGGATGTAGAGACAGAAGGTGACTGATCGCTGCTTGCAGTCATACGCCGCGGAAGCAGATATGATCACGTGATGTGTCTCCCCGACCTCCACTCCGGCCTGAGATTTCGGTGTTCCTGGGCGTCGTCCATCTGCCCGTGCGGCAGTCGACAAACATCGCTCGACGCATTGTTGAGAGCGCTTTGTCTGGCAGCGCCATGTCCATGCTGACGGACTCGACGGGCCTGGCATCTCCGTTCAACACGCCGACGAGCAAACGCTTCTCGTCCCAGTTCGATACCGTCTCTCCACCGTCAAGCACACCCCGACTGGCTCGGTTTCGGACACCGCTGGGACCGTCCCATCTCAACACTTCGCCTGCGGCCGTGGGCTCGTCGCCGCCTGTGGTTATGAGCTTGTTGAAGAAAAGGCTGGAACCGATTTTCTATGAAAGCAGGAAAGCTGCGCCTCCGACCGCGAGCTTCAGCGACCTGCCCATTGAGGTGAGATGAGGTACTGCTCGATCTAACCGCAGCTCGTACAGCGTATTCACCTACTCTCCAGCAGTCCACATCTCCCCGTCGTCAACCGACAGACACGCTATGCGCTCTCGAATGCGTCGCCCACCTACATTGCCAACTTTATGCTGCATCACTACCGATACTTTCCCAGCGCCGAGATCCTCACGCGCGCAGTGCGCCGGCCGATCGTGACGCTCGAGGTGGTAAAGGAGATGCTCAGGCTATGGGATCTGCGACATGAGCAGAAAGAGTCGAGTCGGCCACTGCTGCCCGACCCGGTTACTCCACAACGACCGCCGTCGACACACCCACCCTTGGTCGTGACCGAGCTGCCTCGACGCCTGCTGAGGGCCAAAACCGCCGGTATGGGCGTGCACCCATTTGTCCGATATCTCATGAAGGAGTTTGAGCCTTCACCGAACAAGCACCGCGGCTTTCCGCTGCAGCGAGCGGCGATGGACGGCAACTACGAGCTGGCCGAGTTCCTGCTCGCGCACGGGGCAGATCCGAGGCTGCGCGACAACCTGGCCGTCACAGCCGCGATTGACAAGAAGAACCTCCGCATGGTCAAGCTGCTCATCGAGCCGGCTCAGCCAGAGGACTCGCCACGGGGAAAGAAGCGCCGACTCGCAGACCGAGTCACCGTGACGCCTGGGATGGTGCAGCGTGCGATGAAGTATGGCTCTCAGGACATTGTCGAGTACTTTGTGCACGAGAAGCGTGAGTGTTTGGTTTGCTTGGCGGGGGCTGACTGCAGACGCCATGCCGCCACTGAACAATATTATGGCGCTGGGCGAGGACGACGTTAGACACTAGACCGGCAGAGTGGACTCTGATCGGAGTCACTGCGTGACATGGAATCGCGTGACAATACACTGACACCCTGCATATGTATCACTGGACTCGAAGACGGTGGTCTCCCTGAGGGCGAGGAGGTGGGGCATGGCTTGGCGATGGAAGCGGCAGCAGTCTGATGGAGAGCGGCCGCCGAGGTTACACTGCTGTTGACAAGCTGACGCTGTGACTGTCGGTTCACGGCAATCTGAAGTCGTGAAACCACTTGACACAGATGATATACGACTACAGCTGCGGCAAATTCGACGCTGACCTCTGAGTGGAACAAGACAGGATCTATGAGCGTGACAGCGACCGTGAATGGGGATTATGGATCAATTGTCCAAGAGTACCAGGACCATCAGACAAGCATATAGTTGTACATCGAAGTCTCAGCGCCACGCGATCGAGGCATTGAGTGGCTTTGCCGGAGGTGGAAGCAAATTTGGGGCTCGATAGAATGGATTGAGTGAATCGGATATTAGGTACGGCGGCCCTTCCTTTCCAGTTGTCTCTGTCAATTGCACCTCGAACATGGTAGTGGACTGGGAACTGGGCGTGAGCTGGGCCAGCGGTGAGCATAGCTGTACTGACATGCGGATCGCGGCCGGTCGCTGATCTTTCTAACGGGGGACGCAGTTCGCTTGCCGCACGCGCGCACCAGAGCACAGAGCACCGGCCCGAGCTCTTGCTGACGACAGGCCGACACTGCCTCTCTCACCTGCCTGATGTGCTGAAGCCTTTTCGGCCGTAGTGGCTCCTGATTCTCAGTCGCCGGTCGGCTCCAGCTCGAGACGCCACTATGCTGAATGCCACCCTTGTACTCAATGACCATGGGTACCTATCATCCGGTGCGAGGAATCTGACCGGCTGTGGCGCGGCATGTCGCAGTTCCTGACTCTGAGCAATGCATCGATGCGCGCCAGATTCCGCCAGATGCGCAGATTGAGCGCCGTGATCACTGGAGCTCGCAACACCCACCAGGACTCACCCTTCGTGGTCTTGCTGCGCTGTTGCCCCTCGTGGCCGTGGCCGTGGCCCTGCCTGGCCAGGCGACGAGACCGCTGGTGGCTTGAGACGGCCTGCTGGATGGCCTCAAAGAGGTCCGTGGCATTCATTGATCCGCATCCTCACTGCGCCCCTTGGGTCTCCCGCCGTCGTGTTTACTCCCTCTGTCTTTTCGCAACGACGCCCAGCTGTCTATATTAATCTCACCGCAGCATTCCCCTTCCCAACCATCCTTCGACGCCCTCTTCTTTCATCCCCTTCACAGTTTGTGACTACCCCGCCTCGCCTCACACTCGCTTGCTTCACACAACCAGCTCAAGGTACTATCCCTCGCTAGCCTCACTGACATCAGCGCTCACTCACAATGCGCGCCGCCACCACCCTCTTCGCCGTCGCGGCCGTCCTCGCGGCCAACGCCAACGCTGCCCCCGTCTACGCTCAGTGCGCCAACGTCCTCATCACGAGCAACCTCCTTACCAACCTCATCAATGCCGTCACCACCCTCCTCTCCCCCGCCAACTCTTACTCTGGCTGTGCGGTAAGTGTGCCTGAAAGGGAAATCTCCTTTGGACTTGGGTGATTGTGTCTGACCTTTAGAACCACTGCATGGGTACTGGTGCGACTTGGTCGCTCTACCAACCAGGCCTTGCGGGACTGCTTGGAACTTGCTTCTGCACGTCTAGTAGTCCCGGGGGTAGCTACGTGACCTCGGGTGAGTTCTCGCGCTCGCGATCAAGAGAGGAACTCTCGCGATCTGGAAATTTCCACCGCCGATCAAGCACTGACTCTAGGCGCTAATGCGGCCGGTGCCTGTCCCATTGCGACCTACCAGATCAACTATGTCGGCGACCTCTCCTCGGCCTACACCTTCTCCGGCTGCGCCAACGGTGCCACTGTTTCCGGCGGCCCCGCGGCCTTCCAGACCACCGACCAGGGCCAGTGCTTTGAGAACTGCATCGACTACAAGTACCTCATCATGACCCCCCAGGCTGGCGGCACCTTTTCGTGCCAGTGTGGTATGACCCGCACCACTGGCTCCTCGGCCACCTGCAACCGTAACGTCGTCGAGATGTACCAGAACGACGCTGCCACCGGCCCCGTCACCGGCCCTGCCCGCAAGCGCAACATCCTCAGCCGCCTCGAGCGTGAGCGCCGCCGTCTCCAGATCGACGCCCCCGACTGCCCCGAGGGTCTTGCTGCCTGCCGCGTCCCCGTCGGCCAGGGCTACGAGTGTGTCGACGCCCAGAGCGAGCTTGGTGAGTACTCCCCTGGGACACAAGCTGACAGACAGAGGCCTGCGGCGGCTGCGTCTACGGCTACCACTCTGGCACCAACTCCACCAAGGGCGTCGAGTGAGTCTTACCTCCGACCCCAACACTGACCTCAGCTGCACGACCATCGCCGGCGTCGCTCTCGGCGGAGCCACCTGCGTCCGCGGCGAGTGCCGCGTCACCTCCTGCCTCGCCGGCTGGGCGCCCGTCAACGGCGAGTGCGTCCGCCTTGCCAAGACCTTCAAGATCCAGGCCTGAGCTGGCACTATAATAACGACCGTGGTCTATTCACCCTACATACGATACCACACGGACTCTCTCTGATTATACTCTTTTCGATGATATCGGTTTCATGTGCTGGGAGTGACAACTGAGAAAGGCTGAGTTTGCTCGAATGCACGCAAACGCCACATTGGACGCCACCGCTGGCATTCCCCAAGACTCGTAATCAATTCAGCGCCATGCCTTGTTTCGAACCAAGTTATTCACGATTCATCATGCATCCGCCGGGACAGGGCGGTGGCGCCGGCGTCTGGTCGCGTGGGCTGCACTGCAGGGCTGGGCGAAGTGGCACTCGGCTGCGGGCGGCACTCGGCCCTGGGGGGTCGGCGCGGGCATTCGGCGCAGGGGCATTCGGGCCGCGCGAACAGTGCCTCGGCGCGCGGCGCGGCGCAGTGTGCCTGGTATGGCTGAGCTGGGCGCTGGGACGGCCCGGCATGTAAACATGTTTGTGCGCGGCTGCGTGCCACTTGAAGAATGGCCACTACAATGTCAGCGGGCACTGGCGCAGTTTGACAGCAAAGGTGCGGCAGGAGGTATGCGTTGCAATGCAGCAGGGGCGGCCCAGGTGGCTGGAGCGCGGTGCGGGGGGGGGGGGGGTCGTGAAGAATGCGCACGCAGTAATGGAGGCACGAGTGTGGCGGACAGGGCACAGTGGCGCGGTACGTTCTTCGGCATCTGCATTGTGGGAAGTGGCGCCAACGCCAGTTCGGTATGGGCTGGAATGCGCCGCGCGCCTCAACTGACGGGCTGTTGGGGAGGTAGGATCGTGGCTTTTGGTTTCGCGCCTGTGGCATGGCGTGCTGTGGACAAGTTTGGACATGTTCATAACGCAGATTTGCTGCAGCTCTTCAGTTGTCGGCATTGCTGGTCGATGTGCCCTGGAGCGCAATTCTGATGTGGCATGTGTGGAGGGTGAGCTCGGAAGTAGCTTCGTGGATCCGTGGACGCATCGAGTGGCTTTCACGAGACCACAAAGCCGGCCTAGTGGGTGGATGTGCCTGATCGCCGCGGCGATGGCCGATCCACTGCAGAGAGGTGTTGTCATCGTCCACTTGCCATCAAGAACGGAATGCTTCCCTGCGCTGTACGGCGGCATTGCAGGTGAAAACTTGAGGATTGGACCTGATGTGCTGAGCTGACTGGGTGACTTACCGAGTGATATCAAAGCCGCCGTCCGTCCCATTGACGTTGATTCTGAACAATAGTATAGGATGTGACGGTAACGAGACTGCTGCAGGTCTGCAACAAGATGAGACACCACTATGAAAGGGCGACATGCACTGACTGGAGGACAAGCTCATAAGGATGCAAGCTTACCTGACTGCTGCCTGACCAGCGGTGAAGGCAATTGGTTGAACGGCAAATAACCGTTGTGCGGTTCCGCTGAGCTGGGAGAACGCATCTTCCAACTCCTTGGTAAGCTGACCACAACCTCCATGAGGTTAAACTGGCAAACAACCACATAAGACTGCCTCGGACGGCTGGTCTGCAGGCCGTAACCCCAGAAGCCAATGCCTCCACGGTCCACATGGTGCTTACAACTGAGGTCTTACCACTCGAAGGCGAACTGATAGGTCGGCAAGCACTCTTTCATGTTGCTCCGTTGTTGCCAAGTACAACAGAGTGCACAAACGTCAGCGTCTTGCCACTTCCAGTGTCAGCTCTGGCCGACTCCAAGCAAAGCGTCACTTCTCGCCAACCCCTCATGCTTAGCGTATAACCCTCAGCAGCTTCATTGAATGTCTCCTTGCGCTTGTCGAGAAGCGGCCTTCTCCTCAGAGCCTGTACTGGGATTCACAAGCATTGAGCCCTCTTATGCCGAGAGGCCACATGCCTATCGGCGTCGGGCTATGAGTGTACGAGGGCGCCCAGGCTCCATTACAGAGGGCCCGGTCCAGCCCGGCTCATAAAAGGCGCAGGACGCCCAGCTCGATGATCTCTCGTGCCACCCAGAACCAGGAGATGATGTTGCAAGTATAGCGTCACGCCTGCAAGTGACGGGTGGGAGCCGTTTCCGCCCCTGTACCCGACTCGTTTGAAGTTTCGAGGCTCAAAGAAGCTCCTATGCATCGGCTTGTAGTGCTCTTGGTATTTCTGCGGCCCATTGTACCAGCGTCCGTCATTCTGGTCTCTCATCAAACTCTCCCGCCGAGCGGACTGGTCATTCCGCTGATCCGCGCCCGGTTGTCATTTCGACATCATCGCTGGTACCTCGCGGCACCACGCCAACGACATTGCCTCCTCTCCGATCACCTCCACCACCACGACCTCGCGACTCTTGGACTCGTCGATACCGCTCTTCTTGCTGTTGTAACCTGTACGCTCGTGCCACCAGGCTCCCCCCTGCACCCTCCCCATCACCTCCACCCGCTCCAACACTGGCCTCGCAACGTCGGCTCGTCGCCGGCGCTCCTCTGGCCGACACCCTCGACCATGGCGTCCGCCGGCTTTGCGGGCCGGCAGAACCACAACTTTCACAGCAACCTAGCCAACTCGCGCCAGGCGCAGGTGCGTCTTTGCCAGACACGTCTAACCGCAGCAGCTGGCCAATGCGTACTCGTCGCTCGCGAGCGAGCTGTCCAGCGACCAGCTCAAGGTCGTCGGCGGCTACACCCTCGGCAAGGTTATCGGCGAGGGTGAGTTTACGCTCCAGCAGCACTGATGCCAGGCTCGTACGGCAGCGTCCACATCGCGTCGCACCGCCTGACGGGCATGCGATGTGCGATCAAGAAAGTGGCCAAGACGGCCACTCCCCAGCTCACACGCGAGATCCACCACCACCGCCGCCTGCACCACCCGCACATTGTACACCTGCACGAGATCATCGCGACCGAGTCCAACATCTGGCTCGTGTCAGAGCTTTGCCCCGGCGGCGAGCTGTTTGATTATCTCGTCGAGCGCGGGCGGCTGCTTGAAGGCGAGGCGCGGCGCATCTTTGGCGAGCTGTGCATGGCTGTTGGCTGGCTGCATAAGCAGGGCATCGTGCATCGCGACCTCAAGCTGGAGAACGTGCTGCTGGACGGCGAGTTGCATGTCAAACTGGGCGACCTTGGGTTCGCAAGAGAGTACCAGAAGGGCAGGTTGTGAGTCTAGACTCTTCCGCGCTGACGCCAGTATGGAGACGTTCTGCGGCACGACTGGCTACGCGAGCCCCGAAATGCTCGCGTGCAAAAAGTATCTCGGCGTAGAGACGGACGTCTGGTCACTGGGCATCATACTCTACACCCTCTTGTGTGGCGGGCTCCCGTTCGACGATGACGACGAGCGCGTAATGAAGGATCTCATCCTCAAGGGCGACTATGAGGAGCCGGAATGGTTGACCAAGGGTGGGTCATGCCCGACACTGCAGCCGCTGACATCAGACGCGCGCTCATTGATCCGCGGCATGCTCGCCAAGGACCCCGCACATCGTCTGACCATGGACGGCATCCTCACCCACCCCTGGTTCCAGAAGACAATCTACGACAGCATGCAGACGGCAGCAAGCACCATTTCCCTCCCTCTGACCGTGCCGCCGTCCCCGATTGTCCCACCCGCGGCCGCATCGACCGACTCGCTGCTCCGAACGCGCGTGGGATCCACAACCTCGCTTACGTCCTTCCCCTTTTCCCCTCGAACAGCGTCCTCTGCAAGAACACATCAACTCGCGCAGGAGGCGCTCGCAACCTCGCCGTCATCTGATCCGTCTGAAACGTCATTCGAGTTCAACGACCGCCCGCGACCGATCAGCGGCGACACTTCGCCGACGACCGTAGAGAACGACGACGAGCCAGAGATAAAGCGCGTGAACAGCGGCGAGTTCAGCCATGTGGAGCGGACATTGGAGCTGCTACACGGGAATCGCAGCTCGTCCACTATCCGCAAACCCGAGACGAGTCTGCGGGAACGGATAGCAAGGCGTATCAGTCTCGAGGGCGCGTCAGGGGACGAGTCCGAGGGCACGCCGCGGGCGGACAAGCGCCTCAGTGGCCAGAGTCTACCGATGATCGACGAGCTGTCTCTGACTCTACCTGTTGCAGACCACTCACGCACGCCAATCAGGACCAAGCGGCGGTCGTTGACATCTCAGCTGCCCCTTGAGCGAAGGCTGTCGCACCACAGTACCTCGAGCCAGTGGCAAGCGTTTGCCCCCGACGACTACCTCGCACTGTTGAATGCCGAGCTGCCGCCGCTTTTCTCAACGCCGTCCGAAAAAGTCCTCGTGGACCGCCTCTCCAGCCTCGGCTTCGACATTGGCCAGATGATGCACTCGGTCAAGAACGACGCGTGCGATTGCAGCAGCGCCATGTGGTGGATCATGCGGCTGAAGCAGGTCGAGCGCGGTGAGACGGACGACGTGGTGGAAGCGCGCCAGCGGAGAAAGGATCGGACACGACGGCATCGCGAGGCGAGGAGATCAGAAATTCGTCCAGATCCTGAACCCCAACTCGCGCCAGACACTGTGGGCATGCCGTCGTCGACCGTCGACAAGTCGCGGCTCATCGCGCCAGAGTTCGAGTTTGCACCCCCGCCAACGGCGCAAGAGCGACCACGATCTGGGGTGTCGACGCACTCTACTATCACTGATCGGCCTCTGTCCCCAGTCATAGTCCCGTTGGCCCCTGCACACGAGCAGTCACCGTCCAAGGAAAAGCCCAAGATGCGCACCCAGTCGATGAACATGCTCCAGCGCGCGACATCCGTTCTCGTCGGAGGCATCAAGAAGGCCGACCCTATCGAGCACCTGGCTGCTGCCAAGGAGCACCACAAGGAGAGCAAGGAGAATAAAGAGAACAAGGAGCACAGGGATGACCACGCAACGGCAGACACAGCCGAAGAGCATAAGCGTGGCGGGTCGCCGACCAAGTTTGCCCATCTCGCCAAGCCCATGCTGCCCAAGATGACCAAGAGCGAAAGCGATTCGACACTCCTGAGTCTCTCCACAAACACGGCGCCAATGGACATGATAACGCCCGAGACCTCTCCAACTCGCTCACGGAGCTTCAACGCGACGTCACCAGGGCTGGACCAGGAAATGACCGAGCAAGAACCAAAGGCGCAGAAGAAGGACAGCATATGGAACACGTTCCGCTACCTCTTCAACGAGGACCGCCGGCGACGAAAGCGCGAGGCTGGGCCACCTCCTGTGGCCGCTCGACCGGGCAAGCCGCCATCGGTCATACCCACCCGAGGCAACCGCGTAGGTCCATCCCAGCTCAGCCGCGTCTCGCAGCCTAGCTCCTCGCGGCGGACGTCGTACGAAGGCAGTCGGCCGATGTACTCGCATCGCTCCTCGACGGCCAACTCGCGCCGCTCGTCCATCGCCTCGAACCACGTGCCGGATTTCGCCATAAACATGAACGACGGCCTGTACCACACCAACCTGAACAGGCGAGCGAGTGGACGAAGTGCCCGAAGCGCTCTCAGCGCCGGGAGCATGACGCCTACCTCCGACCGCGAACCGATCAGTCGCCCAGGCTCGACTCACTCGCGTCGCGGCAGCCGGCGATCATCAATGCTTCGCTCGCCGACGATCAACTCGGATGCCTCGAGCAGGTTCCGGCCCCACGGCCCCGCATCCCCGTTGCACGACTACCACCGCCGCTCGGCCTCTGGCTCCGCCTCGACGCGTGTACGCCACATCAAGGTCCTGCACGAGGCCAAGGCCATTCGGCCCAGCAGTGTAGCCTCCAGCCAGCGCTCGGGCGCCAGCTCGCGCGCGTCCAGTCTCGACCTTGCACGCGACATGGACTCGGACACGGATGCGCGAGACGACGTCCCCGGCCGACTCAGGCGGAACGACAGCGGCCCGAGCTTAACTGCTATTCGGGAACGCACCCGCTCGCCGCTGTCGCGCACCGACGCCAAGCCGCCCCTGCGCGACGTGTTCAGCAAGAAGGACGACGAGGAGTGGGAGAGCGAGACGGACGACCCCTCCTTTGCCGTCGGGCTGGGCCAGAGCGCCGCGCCGCGCAAGGCCGCAAACGTCTTCCAGACGACCTGGGGCAGCGCGAGCGCTCCGGCACCGCCCGCGGCTGTGCCGCAGTTCAGCGTCAGCGCGCCCGCCAGCACCACGCCGGCAAATTCCAACGGCGGCCCGAACGGCGTCAGCGCCAGTCCGCAGACTAGCGTGCAGCGCGGATTCCTGGGTTCGGCGCGGTTTGGCCAACGGCAGGAGAAGGGCGGGAAGGACAAGGAGCCTAGTCGCTCTGGCAGCCGACGCGCGGGGCTGCCGACTGCGCGCACCAATGCGGCACCTGTCATTGAGGAAGAGGAGGAGGAGGAGGAGTGAGCGTGCATGTCTGCTTCGTTGCATGGTTCAGTGTATAATATTTACCTATGCCATTTCTTGGGCACTGGCGGACGGGTACTGCTGAGGAGAGGTCTCGTGGTCTAACAATCTGACGTCCCGCCGTGCACTCGCCTCGCTGGCGCTATAGTATCACCTTCCAACCTTGTGCGCGTAGCTGCTCACGTGCTGCTCACAATCCAACGAATTGCCCACCCCGTCGAAAGGCTGCTCACCAGCCTTTGGCAGTCGCGCTTACCATGATCGCGCGTCCTGTCATCTCATATCCAGTCGTCACTCGTGCGCACGGCCCGTCATGGTGTGACCCGTCATATCGCACCCTGTCAGTGCGTATCTATTAACGGCCTCTCACCCCTCACCTGCCTCACCTTCCGAGCGCCGCAGCCACACCTCCCATCATTGCAATTTGGCCTCATGACTTCTCACCTTCGCAAGGCCGCACGTCCTGTCATCTTGGATCCGCTTCTCAACTGTCCTTCCCGCTTTCCCCATCGCCAGTGGCAGTCCAACTGCCGTCCGCCTCGTCGCTTGATAGGACGCTGAGCTGCCGTGCGTCGTCGCCTCTGCCGTTTCTGCCTCGCCTGTCGCCGCCTTCCCTGTCGCTGCCTCCCCTGTCGCTGCCTCACTTGTCGCCGCCTCCCCTGTCGCCACCTGCCCTGTCGCCGCCTCCCCTACTGCCGCCTCCCCTGTCGCCGCCTCGTCGAGCTTCGGATGGCAGTTGAGCCGTCCTGCCCGCATTGCTCGTCGCCTTTGAACGCCAACTCTTCTGCCTTCCCGGCCAACGTGTCCATGAAAGGGCAGCTGAGCTGCTTTGCCTCCGTTGCTCGTGGCACTAAAGGCGCTGAACTCTTCCCTCTGCCTGACCTGTCACAGCTTACCCCGTCGCCCGTCGTTGAACTGCCTTCCACTCCCGCTGGTCGCTCACAAGGCTGTTGTGCTGTCTTTCCGCCTTCCTCATCAGGTCGAAAGGCTGTTGAACTGCCTTTCACGCGTTGCCCGTCGGCGACAAGGCTGTTGAACTGCCTTTCATGGCTAGACGAGGGTGTTGAACTGCCTTTTATGCCCCGACGGACCCGTTGGCAACGAGGGGGTTGAGCTGCCTTTCATGCCCCGACGGGCCCGTTGGCAACGAGGGTGTTGAGCTGCGTTTCATGCCTCGGCGAACCCGCGGGCGACAAGGTGCCAAAACAGCCTTTCATGCCTCGCTGGTCGCACACAAGGCAGCTCAACAGCCTTTACGCAAACGGGGAGCATGAAAGGCAGTTCAACAGCCTTTCACGCCCCGCTCGTCAGCTTACAAGGCTGCTGAACTGCCTACCCCGCATTCCCCATTGCAAGGCTGCTGAGCTGCCTTTCGATCCCGCATCGCCCGTCGCCGCTTCCCCCATCGTCGAACTCCTGTCGTGTTGATGGCTGCCGAGCTGCCCTCTGCTCGAACGTAATGGCATAGCCCGTCGCTATAGGTATAAGCAGCTCACCTGTCCTTGCTGCCCGCGCGCGCGCGCGAGCGCCACGTCACCTTGCTTGTAGCCGCCCGCCCGTACGCCCGGTATTAGGCAGCTCACCTGTCCTTTGCTACCCGCGCGCGCGTGTGAGCGGTACGTCGCATTGCTTATAACCGCACGCCCGTACGTGTGGCCATTAGGCAGCTCACCTGCCTTTGGGTTGGTGCACCATCGGTTGCAACACTACTCTCGCGCTGTACTACTCGTTGCTTGTACTTGGAAGGTCAGACGTGAGCAGGTCAGACACCTCGAGATATTAGCACCCGACTGACCTCGAGCCCTCCCCGAACGCGATATCCAATGCCTCTATCCATCTACTGCCACGCAATGCCGGCATACTTGCTAAAGATCGAGTTGATGAGTGTGCCCTCGGCGTAGGGCTTGAAGCTGTCCCATGAGAGGTTCCGTTCTGGGTCCAAAACGTGCGCGGCCGTCACTACTATCAGTTTTCTCCCACTCCCGAGACTCACAAAAGTCGTCCATGGCAAAGTCCATCACGACGCAGTCAATGTCCTCGTCCGCAGCGACGTCGGGGAGCGGGGACATGATGAACGCGCTAAAGTCAGACAGCTCAAGAGGGGGGACCTACACCTGGTCCCAGGAGATTGGCACGGGAATATGCTCAACATCGTCTCCAGCGCCACGACACGCGTCGCGCGTCACGTAGCCCAGCGTGTTGGGTTTAGGGAGGAAGGCCTTCTGCGCCCCGTCCTCCTGCGCAGTAGTCTCAGCGAGATAGGTCGTCCACTGCTCCGCCATCCAGTCGTTGTACGTCCGCTGCACGTGATCCTCGACACCCGGGCGCGTGCTCAGATCCGGCGTGGGGAGGAGCTTGCTTGGCCCCGCGCGCTCCATCTGCTTCCAGATCTCTTCCGCGAGTTTGGCAGGCAGACGGGTATAGAAGAACGCCGTGGTGAACGGCGAGACCGTTAGTTCGTCGTTCCTGTCGAATGGACCTTTGAACTAATGTCAGCCACACCATTGTCGAGCATTCACAATATCGAAGCGCAGGCTCCCTGCGTTGCCGATGATCACTCTGGGACCCTTGCGGTGCTTGTCCTCCAGCGCAACGGGCAGAATGCGGTCCTGGAAATAGCTCACGATCGAG
The DNA here is from genome assembly GCA_002335585.1 of Cutaneotrichosporon daszewskae. Lineage (NCBI taxonomy): Eukaryota > Fungi > Basidiomycota > Tremellomycetes > Trichosporonales > Trichosporonaceae > Cutaneotrichosporon > Cutaneotrichosporon daszewskae. Next base: position 1,639,630 of record BEDX01000002.1, on the reverse strand, counting down.
CGCTTGTGCCCGTACGGATGCCGCGTGAGGAAGTAGTCGTGCGGGACGGTGCCATATGTCTTGGAGAGGTCCAGATTCCGCGCGAGTTTATCCAATGCCATACTGATGTTGTTTCCGACGGCGGTGGGGAAGCTGTCGCTGTGCGTGTCCGTGTGGCGCATGTAAGTCACGGTGTTGGCGTCGAGGTATCGTCTGTTCATCCTTAGTGGTCGACCGTCGTCTTGGGCGGGAGGGAGGTCGGAGCTGGAGTCAGCTATGAATGGAGGAAGAACTTACGAGGTAAATGCTATCGTCTCCATGTATCGGCCGGGAACGACGCTGAGACATTAGTTCTGCAACTGTCGCAACTAACCCGATGGACCGCTCGTCGTACTGCACGCAGTCACGAACGTGGGTGTGGCCGCCAAAGACGAAGATCGGGACGAGAGGGTACTTTGCCCGAATAGCAGAGTACACTGGCTGCCACTCGCCCGTGTCGCCCCGTGCGGGCATGTGGCCCACGAGAACACTGCTGTGAGCGCCCGACGAAGGGACTGGAGGCGAAGCCTCACAAGTAGTCTGGCTTCTCCTCGATGGCATCAATGAACCACTGTTCATGTATCATCTTCCTTGGGGCTTGCACAGTGACATTCCTGCGGTTAGTCATGAAAGGAGGGAAAGCACTTTGATGCGGCAGTAACTGTTGTGAGCTGGTATACGAAGTACGAACAGCTTACAGTGGAAGATGACTCCAAGGGCGGTAACCTTCCGTCCCCTGCTGTGAGCTAAGCTCTATATCTTGCGTACTGCTTGGTCTCGAACTTGGCGAACCGATCTGCGATCGGCACCGACACAGTCTTCCCCTTCTCCTCGACGGTGATGTTGACATTGGACGTCAGATACCGCCCATTCCTTCCATCAGCGCATGAAACAGTACACCCGCACCACTTCTTCCTGTGGTCGTAGATCCACTTGGCCGACTCGTACTTGTACAGCTCATGGTTCCCGATCGTGAGCACGTCGTAGTCGAGCATCTTGAAGACGTCGTCCGCTAGTCCCGCTGATTCCGGCGAGGTAGACACCAGACCTGAACCGTCGTGGTGATCACCTGCGTCCACCAGGAGGAGGTCGACGCCGTCCCGATCTGCCTTCTTGCGCATATGCTCTGCAAATGAGGCAAAGTCACCGAAGTCTCCAGAGTAGTTCTGGAATCAGCGCCTAAGGACTTTGAGTCGCGTACCGGCTCTGGCCATGTGTCCTGAGCGTCAGTTGAGTGAACTCAAGGAGGTAAGCAGACGCACATGCTGGTGTCCCATGAGCCAGCCTGCTGTCAGCTCTGTCCAACCTAGAGCCCACCATGAGTATCGGATGTGCTCAGGAAGTTGACATCTCCCCACTCCAAATCTCGCTTCGGCACAGGTAACAGCTCGCGGGGATTGGATGACACTGCTCTTGCGAGTGCCGGGGACGCCGCAAGCAACGCCGTGATCAACAACATGGTGAGTGGCAAGTATCAGTCGGATACTGGGATCGCTGGCCCATATCTACCCCAGGTCGGAATGCGGGGCATGCCTGCACGTGACGTCTTCGTACCAGCCGGTGATCTGGCCATCGTTGCCGCTCGTTACTCCAATTCCAAGCGCATTCACGATGGCGTCCCTGCCGCCCATGCCCTCCGTGGCATCCTTGACAGCCATCAGCGCGCAGAGCGTCGTCGGCTTTGGTGTCGTGGGTTCTGTTGACTTCGCGGCTGACCCTAGGCACTCTCGCTCATGTTGACGGGCACCGAGTGGTATTCATACAACTTTCCCCTCATGGTGCGCTGTCCTGCGGCTAGACTGACCATAGCTATTTGGCGTCATCGCGCTCGAGCTTAGCGGCAACCGACCACTGATGCTGTTCACAATGTTGACGCTGGTCACAGCTCTCTGGGATGGCCTCAGCATTATCTTCTTTGGCGCGCGGCCGGGGCTGTTCCTGGGTATTGTCAACGCTGTCTTGATTGTGACCAAGATCCTGGCGTACAATGGCTGCAAGGAGAGGCTGCGTGAGCGCGGCGAGGCGTTTGGCGGGCCGAGGGACTTTGCCCCGACTGGTTAGTCTAGCTCGACGTCGTTGGAACATGGCAGAGCTGACAACAGCGTGGGTAGACTCCTTCCGTGGGCCATTTGGCGGACAGGGTCAGACTTTGGGAACTGCACAAGCTGAGGAGGCTGCGCCTGGGGCGTGGCCCGGACACGGACAGGCTGGTGCTGGATTCCGCCTCGGTGGCGATGCCCCGGCCCCACGCACGACGAGGGACGGGTACACTTCTATTGCCTAGATCGTAGATGGATCTGCAGCGAGAGTCTTGATGACAGAACGATGCAGCAGGGGGCAGTGCGGCGGTCGCTGCAAGCGCGATTCGAGGGGAATCTCCCACAGATCAGAGGTCGGCCTATAATACAATGCATACAATGCCACTCTAAATGCCACGGCTGCGCTCCATGGTCGCGCTGACGTCGAGGATCTCACCGAGCTGTGCTCCACTGGACATGAAATCCGGCGCGTCAATCATCTCGTCGGTTCCCTGGAGGATCTCGAGGGCGAGGTTGTGCGAGCCGCCCAGGGGCATGCCGGACGGCGTCGCCGCGAGTAGTGCTGGGTGGTGCAGCTCCTCGGACGCAAGCTTGACCTCCATGGCCTGGCGGAGTGGTACAGACAGACCAAAGTTCTGGCGCTGGACGGTGGTACGGAGCTGTTGCTGAGTCGCAGCCCAGTTCTCGAGGCGCGACTGGAGGGGAGAGACGGTGCCAGCTGCTACGCTCTGGGCCGCAGAAGTCGGGCCGTGGCGGAAGGCGTCGTGCGTGCCGGTCAGAGGGTGCTTCGTTGCCTGCTGTCAGAAGAGCGAGCCTCCGTGTGCGCACCTTTGTGGAGACGGCATACTGCTCCTCGCGCGTGTTTACGGTTCCTGGTACGATGCGGAGAGACTGTGGTGAGTGACTCTAAAGCATACGAGCTCACCATTGCTGTGGGTTTGCTCGATGGTCCACAGCGAACAGTTGATGGTAACCCAGACACCTCCACCAACATGACGCCAGCGAGCGAGGAGACACGCGTCGAACGGTATCGCCGGATATTCCCGTAATGTGGCAGGTAGTGGGGGGTTGATGTGGTTGGCGGGTGTGGCCCCGTGTTGGACCCTTGGCCAGTCAATCCTGCGGCATCCACCTGGCACCTCCTCATCCTCGCTCGTCAAGCACCACCATCTCGATCCATCTCGAGCGTGGGCTTGCTCTCCTTCCAGTGAGTACCCAGCACGCACGCACGCACGCACAACCACATCCCCGTCCCCTCTCGCTCCCGCGCGCTCCACTTGCGTGCGCACAGAGGTTTCAGCGCAGCCGCAGCGCACCCGCGTCGGAGACATAGCCCCAACCCCACTCTCGTCGTCGTCGTCGTCCTTGAGCACTGCTGACACACGTCCTCTTTTCGTCCTTGCCGCTCTCTTCATCACCATCACCCACACCCCTCGCGTAAACACTTCTTAACCGCCCGCCCCACGCGTCCGTCCCTCAGCCCCCGATCGTGCCACCAGCCCCGCCCATCGCGGACCCTCTCGTTCCTTCTACCTTCCCCTCCCCTCAACCGCTCGCTGCTTCGAGCACTCCACTCTATTCTTCTCGCGCGCATCACCCGGTGCCGCAGCATCCTCTTCTGCCTGCTTACTCCACACGACTAGGTGAGTCTGAGCGAAACCCTCCACGCCGCCTACGCAATGCACCACGCACATGTCACGCTCTGGTTCTCGCACCAGTTCTCCCCACCCCCTGGCGCCCGTTGCACTGCTACGTGGCCCGTGCATCTCATCTACCGCAGAGTTCTGCGCGCGTCACTTGCATCAGCTCGTTCTGGTGCATGACGATGCCATCAGTGGCATCACACGGGGTCGTGCACAATGGTGGTGCGGCGTGGAGATCTACCACAGATTGATGGCTGACCTATTCTCTTCATCTCTCGCACGCCCGCATACGTGTCGCTCCTTGTCTGTCTGCACACGCTCCCCTCAACCCTACCGAACCGTGCCGCCTCCTCGCACCGCTCCCATCGCCCTACACTCCTCTCATCCCTCCTTACACTCTCTCCTCCTCCCTCCCTTCTCGCCATGGCAACCTATCGTACCGCCCTCCAGACTAGAATGTCGTCGATGGACCTCCGCGTAGGCGGCAAGTACCGCATCGGCAAGAAGATCGGAAGCGGCTCGTTTGGTGAGTGAATTGGTGGAGCGGCTCTGACCTCAGGCGACATCTACCTTGGTGTCAACATCGTCTCCGGCGAGGAGGTCGCTATCAAGCTCGAGTCCGTCAAGGCCAAGCACCCGCAGCTCGAGTATGAGTCCAAGGTGTACAAGTCGCTCGCTGGTGGTGTCGGTGTCCCCTTTGTCCGCTGGTTCGGCACCGAGTGCGACTACAACGCCATGGTCCTCGACCTTCTCGGCCCGTCTCTTGAGGACCTGTTCAACTTTTGCAACCGCAAGTTCAGCCTCAAGACGGTGCTGCTCCTCGCGGACCAGCTGATCTCGCGTGTCGAGTACATCCACTCGCGCAACTTTATCCACCGCGACATCAAGCCCGACAACTTCCTCATGGGCATTGGCAAGCGCGGCAACCAGGTCAACGTCATTGACTTTGGTCTCGCCAAGAAGTACCGCGACCCCAAGACCCACCTGCACATCCCCTACCGCGAGAACAAGAACCTCACGGGTACCGCGCGCTACACGTCGATCAACACCCACCTTGGTGTCGAGCAATCGCGTCGTGACGACCTCGAGTCGTTAGGCTACGTGCTCATGTACTTCCTCCGTGGCCAGCTCCCGTGGCAGGGCCTCAAGGCGGCGACCAAGAAGCAGAAGTACGACCGCATCATGGAGAAGAGTGAGTGTAATGCACGAGCAAGCTGACATTCAGAGATGACCACCCCCACCGACGTGCTCTGCCGCGGCTTCCCCAACGAGTTCGCAATCTACCTCAACTACTGCCGCTCGCTGCGCTTTGACGACAAGCCCGACTACTCGTACCTGCGCAAGCTGTTCCGGGACCTGTTTGTGCGCGAGGGCTTCCAGTACGACTACGTCTTCGACTGGTCCGTCCAGCCCCACCGTCCCAAGCCCGAGACCGAGGCGACCGAGCACCAGGACCCTGCGGCCGCGATGCACTCGCGCCGTCGTGTCGTCACGGCCGAGGGTCTCGGCGGCGGCATTGCCGCGGCCATGCAGGACCCGCGCGGCGAGCAGCGCCAGCTCCGCTCGCAGACGCGCAACAACGCGTCGCGTGACCAGGGAGGCTGGTAAACGCTTAATCGTCTGTGTGGTTCTCGTCTGTCAAGTTGGGGAGAAGAGAAGGCTGTGCATGTGGCATGTTCGATGGTGGATGGCAGCGGTCGCGGATGTGTAGGCGCCTTTCAGTCGGCGCGCCAAGGAACCAGTAACCTCGCCGGCGTCGCTGCACCGTCAGGCTCGGTTCCGCCGGCAACCGCCGGTCGACATTCGCAACCCCCACAACTCCACTCATAACGACTATCTCGCTTCAACCTCCCCGCTCCGTCTCGTTCCGTTTCCGTCTCGATCCCCCTCCATCCCCGTCCGATACCCCTGCCGGCGCACTGTCCGCCCGCCCGCTCATGGCCGCCATTTTTCGTGCGCCTCTCCACATCATCATCGACCGCAATGGTCTCGTAACGACTGTTAATACTCCCCCACCCTCGCCCCCCTTTCCTCGCCCGCCAACGACGCACAGCGCCAGCCAGCACGACAAGTCCCCGTATGCCCCCCTCGAGCTGAGGTTGGGCGCGGGAGGGCGCCATCCACCATTGTAGGCCCAGCGTATGATGCATGAGGTCGATGGTGCAGAGTGGTCTTTATATGTGCTAGTTGAGGAGAAATGCCGAGCAGACTACTGCCAGTTGCGCTGACATTTGTCGTGTTGCACCCTCAGAGACGAGTACATATAAGTCAGTACATAATTAGTAGTGACACTTCAAGGCTGCAGTCAAGATCAGGCTAGGGATGACGCTGCATTTGCAGATCATACTAGTTTCTAAGCCTAGTCAAACTTCTTGTCGGAAGCGCTGCCGGACTACTGTCAGTGGAATACATTTCTAATGACTCACGAGCTTGGCGTGCTCGTCTGCGAGACGGGTGTACTCGGCGTGCTGCTGGTTGGCCTGCTTCTTGAGCGTGTCTGCCGTTAGTTCTGCTCAGAAACGCGCAGAGAGTGAACAGGGACAGTCTCAGCTTGTCCAGAGGGCTAACAAAGCTGAGCCTACCGCACCCAAATTACTCACCAAAGTCACGGCCCTGCGCGTTGGAAGTCTTGAGCTCGGCCTCGAGCTCACGGACACGCTTGCGGAGCTCGTCGGTCTCGCCAGCCGCGACGCTGCCCTTCGCGGTCTTGCCCTGGAGGGCGGTGAGGTCCTCCTGGACGTGGATGAAGTCGAGAATAATGTAGAAGACGCGCGAGAGCACGAGGGAGAGGAAGAGGGTCGCGCCGGTGAGGTAGACTGGGCGTTAGTAGGGAACTGGTGAGAGTGTTTCTGCCAGCTTGCCGCAGCTGCAGAGACTGGAGACTCCCTAGCGCAGCAGTTAGCGACACTCACGGTTACGCTGCGCGTAGAAGCGACGAGCGGCACTGGCGTCAGCTTGATTCACGCCCGAACTTACTAGGCCGTTTCGGTGCGAGCGTCGGTCATCTCAGGCGTTGCCTTGGCCTTTGCGCCCTCCTGGGCAATGCGGACCATACGCTGGAGGGCGTCGATGAAGAGGACCGCTACGAAACTGCCGTCAGCCGAGCCCATGATGCCCGAGCGCACATGAATGTGATTTTGAGCTGCTGTCAGCGGTGTCCACAAAAAGAACTCACGCCGTATTGCACCTTGGCAATGATCGGGTTTTCGCTGAGGAAGTGCATCATGCTGCCGTCAGAGAGGTCAGAGGAGAGCATACCGCTTGCGCACAGCAAAGGGCATCGGCGCTATGATGGTCGTGAAGAGCGCTACCTCGGACATGAGGAGCATGAAGCACACTGGCGTGAGATTGGCCCTTCGGGCTGCGTACTGGAATAGTAGAGCTGCGGGTCAGTGTCGCTCGCTGCCTGATGTGCTTACGGTCATCGTGGGCTTGCTGGGTAGCTGTGAGCAGTGGGTAACTTTGAGCTGTCGTGCTGGAGATGAGAGAGAGAGAGCGATGGAAAGCGAGCAGGGGAACCGCGAGCGTGTCACGCCGGGTTGATGCTACGTCATCGGGGAAGTGGTCTTATCCATTAGAAAAGTGTCCTAATTGGCACGATTAGCTTTCAGACCGATCTAAGAGCCACCCCCGGCAATTCCGGCGATACTCTCGTGGCGGCTACCTTTCTCAGATTCAACCATCCTGGCGCGAATTCTGACAACATCAACAACAAACCCATGGAGAGCGAGCTCAAGGTGAGCTCGCTTCGCTCTGTATGCAGCTGACAGCAGGCCTTTGACGCGCTCCTTGACAAGACGGTGCGCGCGCCGCGCCTGTCTGGGAGCAAGGTGACCGAGCTCAAGGAGCAGGCCATGAAGCTCGTCGCACACGACCACCACCTCGTCACATCCATTCTCAAGCTCAACACGTCCTTACCCGCCGCAAGCACGTCACGAATCTCCCTCCTGTATGTGTTCGACGCGATCGCCCGAGCGGCGCGCAGTGCCGTTCTCAAGGGCGTTGGCGCGACTGCTAGCTCTGAGCGGGGGAAGGGTACCCAGGCCGGCCTCCTTAGCAAGATGGAGGGTGTCGTCGACAGCGTTGTCGACGGCATGATCGACGATGGCAAGGGCGGCGTGTGGTCTGAGGGCAAGGTGAGCTTTTGAGGTTCCCAGCCAGCTGACATCAGGACAAGACGCGCAAGATTGTCGAAATATGGAGGAAGGGCGGCACCTTCCCCGAGGAGTGCGTCAAGCGACTCGCAGAGCGCATAGCCAGCGCGTCGACGCCAGCAGTAGGCTCCCCCGCGGTCCGCTCCCCAGCCCCGGGCTCTTCCAAACCAGGTAAATATCGATCTGACCTCCACCACGCCACCACAGCCACCGCCGCGCAAACCACTCCACTCACGCGCACTGACCCAGCCCTCAACATCGAGGCATGTATTCTACCGCGTTGTAGGCAGCGCGCCGACGCATGCATCCATTCGCTTGGCCTCTGGCCGCTTGGCCGCCTGGCACAGGCACGCTGTGTCCTCCCAGGTGTCGTCCATACCCTCCCTATAAGAGATCGTAGCTGAGACCATAGGACGCTCCACGACGCCCGTGGAGCCGCCGCCCCCACACGTTATCGAGCGGTACGGCGTGGCAGCGGCTGCGGCACTCGCTTCGGCGGCCGCAGCTGGCAGCCCGCCGTCCCGCGGTTCGCCAGCACCGGCGCAGCCTGCCGGCCAGCTGCCGCCCGAAATCATGGCCATGCTCGGCGTCAACAGTGGCGCCGGCCCGTCCACCTCGACTGGAGCTGGAACTGAGCACAAGTGAGCCTACGGAACGGAACAGGCTGACGGCAGTACCAAGACATCCTCAGCTCTCGATGCGCTCCTTGCGAATGTGCGCAAACCCAATCCCACGGCATCAGCACCAAACCTCGATTCAGCACAACTGGCTGCGCTCGCAAACATTACGTCCTTCAACGCCCCTCCCCCGCCACCGATATCTCTGCCACAACCACCGCGACTGAACGGCACGAATGGCGACAGCTACGACGGCTATCGGCAGCGCTCGCGCTCGCCGCCAGGATGGCGCGACCCGCGCGATCGGGGAGAGTACAGGCGCGATCCCCGGGATCGGGACCGTGGCGACCCAAGAGATCGCGGCGACGCCAGGCGCGACCCGCGCGACCGCGATCGCGATCCACGAGGAGACCCGCGAGACAGGGAGAGGGAGTACCGCCCCGACCCCCGGCGCCGTGACTCGCGTGATCGACCAGACTCGCGCGACCGCGATCCTCGCCGTCCGCCTCGGCACGAGCGCTCCATCTCGCCTCGTCGACACAGGGAGGCTGGCCTGCCGCCTAAACCTACCCCGCCGACTGTGCATGCGCCCTTGCCCCGCAGCCCGCAACGGCGGGAGTACGCTGAGCCGGGCGAAGTGAGGGGCGCGCCGATTGCGACGAGCATGGCTGCGCCTGCGTCGGGCATGGGTGGCATGCCTTCCATGGGCGGTATGGCTGGGGCTATGCCTGGTGGTATGCCTGGAATGGGTGCAGGAGGAGCAGCAGGAATGGCAGCTAGCGGAGCAGCAATGGGAGGCGCCAGCGCGGGCGGCCTCGACAAGTTTGACATGACCTCGTTCGACCCGACGTCGCCGCAGAGCTGGGCGGCGCTCGGCGCGGCGTGGAAGAGCAGCACGGGCCGCGAGCCGAGCCAGTTTGAGCTCATGCAGTTCCTCGCTGGCGGGATGATGATGCCCATGATGGGCGGCATGATGGGTATGGGCATGGGCATGATGAATGGCGAGCAGGGCGGGGCATAGGCTGTAGATGTAGAGCATGGCATTTCATTGTGATTATAGTGACGACGGGTCGAGCGGGTCAAGGCCTTTACGTTAACCGGGTGTCTCAGCGCCACTCCGACGCCACCATCGTTGCCGCTGGAGGGTGTGAAAACACTGCACAGATTCGATATCATCATTATCGCGCGCTCTATCGCAGTAACGCTAGTAGATGTTCCGTGACCTGCTTGGGAAGACTACAAGTGCATCAATCTATAGTGGATCCTAGCCATGATGTGCTACTTCTGTATTGTGTTGACGAGCCTGCTGTCAGCTCGTGATCCTCCGATAGCTGCTGTCTCCTCCCTGCCCCTCATACTCACCAATCCAGCCCCTCCTCCAGTCCGTCGCCCTTGGTAGCGCAGCTCCCCCGTACACTCCACTCGCGCCCCTTCTCCTGCCCCGCCAGGCCGAGCTTGTCGCTGACCTCTGCCGGGCTGAGCGCGCCAGCCATGTCCTGCTTGTTCGCAAATACAAGCACGGGGACATTCTTCAGCTCGTCCTCGGCCAGCATCGTCAACAGCTCGGATCGCGACGTCGCAAGCCGCCCCGTGTCCGCAGAGTCGATTACGTAGATGATCGCCTGGCGTCAGCTGAGTCATGGAGAAGTGCGAAAGCAGCGACTCCGGATGAGCAGCACCATCGCCGCAAGAGCTGCGCTGGGCCTTGTGCGTCGCATTGACTGCAGCTAGCTGCTTCGTAACGTCGCGCGCTTCTGTGATAACAATCTACCCACCTGAGTGTTGGCGTAGTAACATCGCCAGTACGGTCTGTGGTCAGCTTCCCCTCCTCAACACGCGCGCACCGGATACTAGATTGTCCTGCCGTCAGCTCCAGCTACACGAGTAAGCTCACCGCCCAAATCCCATACTTGAAAGTTGATGTTTTTGTACTGCACAGTCTCGACGTTGAACCCAATCGCTGCCATCAGCGTCGCCACCCGCCTAACGCACTGGGAATAGTGCTGACTACCTCGCCAATCTGCAACCGATACAAGATAGTCGTCTGCCGTCAGCGCCGTCGGGGACGAATGCGCGGCCGCATCACACATGGATGACAGCTTGCGCTGCGCAACTGGTGGCGGCAATGCCGCCAGCAGCTATCAAACCTACCTTGCCTGCGCTATCCAGCCCAACCATAAGGATGCGGACCTCCTTGTCCTTGCCCCAGAACGAGAGGCTCGAGAGGCTCGAGTAGATGCGCGAGAGCGACAGCCCCATGTCGCCGCTGAGTCAGGGGTGTCGCTGCGCAAGGAAGGAGATGGCGCGCGCCGCTAGAGTTCCGATGTACGCTGGGAGGGGCCTGTGGGCGACGCCGGGGGTTGCGCGCCGGGGTTTGTGGTGCTGGCGCGTCGGAGATGGAGGAGCGTGCAAAGTGTCGTTTGATCCTCGGGAGGAGCGTCAATACTGGGCTCAGGGGTTCGGGAGGTCGCGTGTTTCTAATTGCATTAGAGCGCACGTGGGATGATTAGGATTGCGTTCAAATTGACATCGAGGGCCCCGCGGTGGAGGTCAGTCTCGTTGAGCAAATATTTCGGGATCACTCCATTGCGACCATGAGCAGCATCGATAAGGATCAGGAGAGCAAGGAGGAGAGGCGCGCGCGGAGGGCCGCCAAGAAGGCTGTATGTTCTTGGTTGTGATCGAGCTGACCGCAGGCTAAGGAGGCCAAGGCTGCCGAGGACGTAACGGATGCGAAGGAGGAGGTCACTGAGTCGGAGCCCAAGCAGGACAAGAAGGAGAAGAAGGACAGGAAAGAGAAGAAGGACAAGAAGGACAAGAGTGAAAAGAAGGACAAGAAGGACGGGGAGGACAAGAAGGAGAAGAAGAGCAAGAAAGACAGGAAGGCAGAGACCGAGTCCAGCGACCCCAAGGACATTGCCGAGGGCGCTTCCGAGGCGCCGTCCGACAAGGATGTCAAGAAGGAGAAGAAGCGCAAGCGCGACGCCGAGGCAGAGCCAGCGCCCGAGGCAGCTGAGAAGGCGCCGAAGAAGGCTTCCAAGAAGGCCAAGATCACCGACCGCTCTAGTGCTGTCTACGAAGACGCTAACCTCTCAGACCAGTCCAAGAACGGTGAGCTAGTGGCCTTCCGTCCCAGCTGATGCCAGCGATTGCGTACGCCGAGCAATTTGCTGCCAAGGAAGGCTGGAAGTTCAACAAGGCGCGCCAGGGGTGGCTGCTGCGGCATATCTGGGACGCTGAGCTCGTACCGGACGAGTACGTCTCGGTGTGCATTGCGTACCTCGCGACGGTCGTTGGGGGTGCCAAGACGGCCTTGATCGAGCGGGCAAAGGAGAACCTCAAGGAGCCGGAAGCCAAGGCCACTGAGGCGGAGAAGGAGGTGGTGCAGGAGTCTGCGGATGCAACCGAGACCGAGGGCGAGGTGATGGAGGACAAGAAGACGGAGGACGAAGTACCAGAGGAGCCAAGCGAGGAGGAGCTTGCCGCCGCGGCGACACGGCGAAAGCGCGCTGAGCAGCTACTTGCAGTTCTGCAATAGATGTCATACTTGTAGCATAATAAAGATCTTGCACTGTCACCGCTGGCCGCCGTCATTTCTCTCCCTCGTGCGACATGTAATGCCATCTAGCATAATCCTAATCATACTGCATGCACCATCATCCCCTAGATCTTCGCCTCCTTGAGCTTCTTGCGGAGCTCGGCGAGCTCGCCCTTAATCGACTTCTGTTTGGCGGTCTCAGCGTCCGCGTCGCCCTCTGAGCGTCCGAGGCGGATGTTCTTCACGATGAGGTTCTGCGCATCGAGCTTGGCCTCCAGGTCGAGCTCCTCCGGCGACTTGGTGGCCTTGGCAGCCTCGGCCTTCTGCTTCTTTTTCTCAGACGCCTTGGCCCAGTTGGACTTGTGGTCCACGGCCGCCTTCTCGGCAGAAGGAGCTGGTGCATCCTTGGTGGGGATCGCGTCGCCGTTCTGCATGCCACCAAACTGGCGTTTCCACGCCGCCTCCTGCTCGGCAGGGTTGGCGATCGGCTTGAAGAGGTGTTCAGCCTTGCCAAGCTTGTGGCCGGGGAGGATGTCGATGGTGAAGTGTTGCGGGAGAGCTCGTGCAGGGGCGTTGAGTTGCTCGAGCATGTCCTTGGACACAGTGGGCATGAACGGGTGGAAGACGACGGAAAGAATGTACACCAGGTTGACGGCGTTAAGAATGACCTGGGCGCAACGCTCTGGGTGGTTCGCCAGGAGAGTGTTGTCCAGACCAGAGTCCTGGAGGTACTGGTTGCCACGGGCGGACATGGCCATGGCGCAGGCGAGACCGCCGCGCAGCTTGGTCGCGTCCATAAGCTCCTTGAACTCGGCAAGGCGCGAGTTGATGTCGGCAACAAAATCGGAGTCGAGCTGGTCCCACTCTGCGTTCCCAGACGAAGGCTTTACTTCCCCGCCTGCACAGCCCTTGGGACCTGGAACAACCGAATCAAACTTGGCATTGGAGAACTTGATCACGCGGTTGACAAAGTTGCCCAGGTTGTTCAGCAGCTCGTTGTTGACGGCGGCGATGAACTTGGACCATTGGAAAGAGGTGTCACCGCTCTCAGGGCGCTGGGAGATGAGATAGTAGCGCCAGACGGATGCTGGCTGGCCGGTTTCTGCGGCATTGTTGCCGAACACTCCGATGCCACGGCTCTTGCTGAACTTGGTGTCCTCGTAGTTGAGGTACTGGGTACTGGAGATGTTGTGCAGTAGAGTCCACTTGCGGCCATCGGCGAGAAGCATGCCGGGGAAGAGGACCGTGTGGAAGTAGACGTTGTCCTTGCCCATGAACTGGTAAAGCTCGACATTGTCCGGGTTCATCCACCACTTCTGCCACTCGGGGGTGTAGCCAGCGGTAATCGAGATGTAGCCAATGGGTGCGTCGAACCACACGTCTGATAGTCAGCTGGGCACCTTCATCGAACTCACAGATGACCTTGTCCGCCAGCTTGTCGTCTTCCTCCTTGTCGCCAATCTTCGGGACGGGAACACCCCACTTCAAATCACGAGTGACAGCGCTTGGCCTCAAGCCGTCCACCATGCGCTTCTCCACAATGACACCCTGATCGGAGATGACAACGTTGCTCGCCCAGTTGCCCTTGATGCGGGCTGCCTGCATCCATTCCTCCAGGCGGGGCTGAATGGCGTTCAAACGAATGCAGGAGTGAGTGGAGGGGCGGACAGATACCTTGTGGGCCTTATTCCGCTTGCAGCGGGGATTGATTAGCTCGGTGGGAGAGGAGAACGTGAGTGCGCATTTGTCACACTGGTCACCTCGTGCGTCCTAAAGTCAGCTGGCTGGAGTCTAACGGAGCTCACCTCGTAGCCACAGTTCGGGCAGGTACCCTCCACGAAGCGGTCGGCGAGGAAGAGCTTGTCGTCTTCACAGTACGTCTGCTCAGCAGTCTCAAGCTCGAAATAGCCGTTCTTGTGGATGTGTTTGTAAATGTCCTGGGTGATCCTGACGTTAGCAGATGGCATATCGTCACACCCACTCAGTCTGCTCCGGGTCAGATGTCCGTCCCCATTTGTCAAAGCCAAGCTCGAACCACCTTCTGTTAGCATAGGTTGGACAACCACGCCTACTCGTAGACCTCGGTGTGCAGCCTGTTGAACTTGGTAGTGAGCTCCATAGGGGTGATACCCTCCTCGAGAGCCTGTTATTAGTCAATTTCCGCAACTTTACCCACCTTGGTCTCCGTCGCAGTCCCATACTCGTCGGTGCCACAGACCTGTGCGTCAGCCCAGCCATCTCGCAGCTTACAAAGAGCGTCGGCAGGTTCAGTGTCCTGTTGTAGCGTGCAAACACGTCCGCAGAGAGCGTAGAGCCGATGATGTTACCCAGATGGGGCACATTGTTGACATCTGGAGGTCAGACGAGCTTCACGCGCCGCTTACAAGGCAGAGCAGAGGTGATCAGCACATTGCGCTGCCCCTCCTTGGGCAGTACTGGCCCAGCCTTGGGGTCCACAACGTTCATGAGCAGGCCATCGGCCTGGCGGATCTTCCTGTCTGCCATCTTGCTGTGGGTGTTGAGCTCGATGGTGATGCGACGGGAAGGAGCGATAGTAATGTGTTGCACGAAAGACTCGACTCCGCCCCTGGGCCGTTTTCGCCGGATATGCGGGGCACCGCAAACCACATGGCAGATTTCAGAACTGACACCCAAATATTGGATGTTGACACTCACAACACGACCAGCGACATGTCGGCACTTGCGGCGCGCAGAGCTGCTCTAGCAGCAAAGGCGGCAACTCCGCAGACCACACCTGCTATGGCTGCCCCGCCACCTCGTCACCCCACGCCGCCCGCGAGCCCGACACCCTCACTTTCGCTGTCCGAGTCCGACGGCGATGCAGAACCTCAGCCGTCAAAGCGACGGAAGCTTGGCAAGGCTTCAAGCCCGCCGTCTAGATACTTTGTCGCGCCTGAAGAAGCGAAACCTAAGCAGAAGCGCTCCAAACGCCAATTCTCGCCCAGTGCACCCCAAGAGAGCGGAGAAGACTCGTCGGACCAGAGTGACAGTGATGGAGAGGCGGAAGAGGTTTTGGGAACGGGTGCAATCACGCCTTGGTCTGGGGCACCAAGTCCTCGAGTTCCAGATGTTGGACCGTCCCGACTGGTATCGTGCGTTCGTGGCGAGGGCGACCTAACAACAGGACACTGCTCCCCTGCTCGTCGCAGTTCACGGCTGAAGATGGCGTGAACGTGTTCAAAGTCCTACCGACCAAGATGTCTGTGGCTGGTATCTCGGATGACCCAGGGATGGTCATCAGCATCGGGGAAGAGGAGGTGAACTGGATATCATAGTTGGCAGCTAACCACAGAACCTGGCAATTGCTGGTACCTTCAAGCTCACACCGCTGCAAAACTCTGTTACCTTGCTATCGACTACACTGCGACCTGGGGATATCCCCAAGGCTTACCCGGTATTCTGCCCGACATCACATCCTGTGGCCGTCCTCGCACCAGCCGGCGAAAGTGCAACTTCTGCGCTGTTGGGCAAGCTAGGCCTCCCCAAGACATTCCACAAGGACGCTTCTCGCACCGTCTTCTTGATACAAGAGAACCGAACGGGCATTGAAGGTCTCCGTGGGGAAGTCGTCACGGGCTTCAACAACATCTGGGTGGGCGAACGAGGCCCGTGGAATCTGAATGGCGTGCATCCTGTGAGTTGCGCTGCAACCCCATATTCTAATCGAATAGATCCTCCAGAACTTCTCTACCCCTGTGTACTCACACGTCACCCCTAGGTCTTGGGCTGATGCTCTTGCGGCGCTCAACACGGAAAAGCCAGAGGACGACGATGCCTCACCTCCTCCAGAGGAGCGGGTGCCGGTCGTGGTTGTGAAAGGCCCCAAACGCAGCGGCAAATCATCCCTCGCACGCGCATCTCTGAATCGCCTACTCGATGCCTACGAGCGCGTGGCGTGGCTGGAGTGCGACCTGGGCCAGGGCGAGTTTGGGTGTGGCGGTACGGTGGGGTTGTGGATAATTGACCAGCCTGTGCTTGGTAAGTCCATTAAACACACCTTGCTGACCACCAGGCGCGCCATTTACTCACCCTCGAGTCCCGGAGAAGGCTCAATATCTCGGAGAACTGAGTCCCCAATCATGTCCCGATGAGTACATGGCCGCCATCCACCAGCTTTTCTCCCACTACCTCTACGAAGTACAATACCCCTCTGCTCGGCTCGGCTCAGATTCCCGGAGATCGGACGTCATCCCATTGGTGGTGAACACGCAGGGCTGGACCAAGGGGCTGGGCGAAGATATCATGAAGGCCATCGAGGCTGCTACTGAGCCAACGCACATCTTCGCTTTCGAGACACCTGAGGAGCTCCAGCAGCGCGAGGGTTGGACCTCCAGCCCCATCCAACAAACTTCCGAACTACCGTATGCTGCGCCATGGGCCGGCTCCTCAGCGCGCGCGGCAGCAATCTTCGCCCTCGAGCCCGCCCCGACGTCTCCCCTTCAAGCACGGTATACCGCAGCGGATATGCGAGCCCTTTCAACGATCAGCTACATGCACGCCCGCCTCCCGGAGGAACAATGGGACTTCACCGTCCCCCTCCTCGCCACACGTCCACGCACCGTTGAGCTCGGCGCAACGGGCACGCTGAAGCACGCCTATATCGTTGGGGAAGGCTGCGACGCGATCCTTGAGGCGGATCTTCCACTAGCGCTGAACGGAAGCCTGGTCGGGCTGCTCGCGGATCCCTCCGACGAACCAGAAGTTTATGTGCCAGCCAGGAGGCCAGGAGAGGAATACACCTTCCTCGGCCTCGCCCTCGTGCGCGCGGTCCGCGTGGAGAGTGACGACAAGCTCTCTTTGCAACTCCTCACCCCTCTCGGTGGTGCTGAACTCGCGCGCGTCAACGCAGTGGCACGGAATGGTGCCCTCCAGCTGCCCACTGCGGGAATGCTGGACTGGCGCGAGCACGTCCCTGGGGGCGGTGTTCGTGAGGAGGGTTTGGCGGGCACCAAGTGGGATGATGTGCCGTACTTTGACGCTGCTGGAAGCGAAGCCATTGGTGGAGACAGGCGGAGGTTCAGGAAGAATCTGCAGCGCAAGAACCAGCAGGGATAGAGGACAGATGTATCTGATATCTTGGTGTTTCCTTCGGCGATGTTCACTACCAATTCTGTGATCTGGAGTCGTCTCCGCTCCGTTCAGACATCGATGGCCAAAAGAGAAGCCTCGTGTGGGGCTCGAACCCACGGCCGTGAGATCACCCGGATAAGAAACCGCGATAAGAGTCTCATAATCTACCGACTGATATAACGAGGCGACGACGAATGCAGAACTTTCCAAATCCAGACCCAAAACTGCGTGCTAAAAGTTAATTAGGAAATATCCTACTGCCCTGCTTGTTATCCATTTGACAATCAGGCACCCCTGTATTGAACTGAAATTTCTGTGACGGCTCACAACAAATCGCCATCCTGCCCTCTCACACCGTCCATACCATGACACCCGACCGCCCCCAAAGATCAAAGCCGCGGTACGACCCCGTGGCTTCGTCCTCAAAGCCGAAGGGCAAGGGTGCCGCTGCGAAGCCGACGTACGGCGCGCACAAGCCGCGCGACAAGAAGCTGCCCACCGGTGAGGAGTTCAAGAAGGTGCCTTCTCTGGCCGAGCGCGGCCCCGAGGCGCTGCCAGGCGTGAACAAGCTCAAGGCTAGCATTCGACAGGCAAAGCGGCTGCTTGCGAAGGACGGGATTGAGCCGGGCCTCCGCGTGCAGACTGAGCGACGACTCAAGGCGCTCGAGGCCGATCTCGACGCTGCTGGGCGGAGGGAGGTGGAGAAGAAGAACGGGGCAAAGTACCATGCCGTGAGTGAGATGCGTGCTGTGGCTGCCAGCATACCTCAGAGGAGCCATACGCCGCGCTTTCCGTGCTGGAAACTCATTGCAGGTCAAATTCTTCGAGCGTCAGAAGCTCGTTCGGCTCATCAAAAGGTTCCAGCGCAAGCTTGAGGGAGAGAAGAAGGAGAAGAAGCGTACGGGGTACGAGAAGGACCTGGAAGCTTCGCGTGTGATGCTCAACTACATCTTGAACTATCCGTATGTCCCTTGGTCGCCTCTGACTGACGGCAGGAATACGACCAAGTACATTGCGCTCTTCCCGCCTTCGGCCGAAGAGAAGGACGCAGACGAGGAGAAGGAAAAGCTCAATCTTCCGAAATGGCTCAATGCGAGTCTGGAGGACGAGCTCGATAAGCCCGCTCGCAAGCGCCTTGAGATGCTCCTCGAGACGCGGAAGCTCATGGGCGAGGGCAAGCTCAGCGGCGAGCCAGAGGTCGAGCGCGGGGAGAGGGTGCAGATTGGTGGGGAGGAGGTGGTGCGTAAGAGCACGAAGGTCGAGGAGAAGAAGGAGGATGAGGATGATTTCTTCGACGAGGACGACGAGTAGGCCACTGTATAATACGCAATGCATGCTGCCAGCAGCGAGATGACGGAAGTCTAGGTGGTTGTAGGAAGCCTACGTTGAAATGGTGCTGGTGCCAGAGTGGAAGTTGAAATTGTAGTTTCCGTTCCAGCACTGGTCCGAAATGGATACCGAGCTGGTCGTGTCGGTGAAGCCGTGTGGCGTGGAGATGGCAAAGTGCTGCTTCCCCACGCCCATGGGAACTTCGACAACGTCCACCCCAGCCTTGACATTGAGCGTAACAGGGGCGTTTGAGCCAGACGTAACAGTGACGTTGCCGCCATCGGAGGTGAGAGTCGTGATGAACACAGAGTCGCGTACGAACTGCGATTAGTTAATTGTCACTGAACAAGCAACTCACCTCCCAGCCCTTGGGCTTGCCTTTGCAGCTGTCCGTCGCATCGCAACTAGCGTCCTTGAGGTGCGGGCGGTACCAGTACACCGCCCGCTCCTCGCCAGGGTTCACTGTCACAGCCTTCTGGCCGTTCTTGAACGCCGAGATAAATGGTCGCGCAAGGTCGAGCATGGGCACATGGTCCAGCCCGACCGCCCACTCGCTGGCCCCGTCATCCGTGTGAGGGGTGTCGACAGGTGCGACGTGGTGGCTCTCGCCATAGTCGTTCCACGTTACGATCTCGAGGAAGTTGAGGTCCTCACCGAGAGCGAGAATCTGTTGCCAACGGTCGACCCAGAGCGTCTCAGACTTGAATAGCCAGTTCTTGGCGTATGGCACTTTCGGGCCGAAGTGTGTGAAGACTATAGTCAGCAGAGCCACGCTGGGTGAACTCACACCAAGGGCTGACGGGTGCCATGTAGACCTTGTTCGCCGCCTTGGCTGCAGCAATATAAGCCTCATCGTCGACGGTAGTGATGTCCGAGTCGACGGGGATATTGTTGATCTGGCCGGGCCAGGCTTTCCACGAAAAGAGGCCAGAAAGACCTTCGGTCGTCATGTCGTTCGTGGAAGGCAAGCACGGGACGACATAGAGCTGCTTCCCAGAGTCGCGCGCGACCTTGGCCCAGTCGAACCCCTCGCCGATGAAGGTCGACACAAACGCCTGACCCTTGACCTTGTACTGTGCCGGTTGGTCCACATACTTATTAATCAGAGCAGTAACCTTGTCGACGTCGCCGAGTTTGTACCAGTTGAAGTCGAAGCTGATGAACACGGGAAAGTCGACCGCCTTGCCCGCCGCATAGGCCAAGTCGAGCTGAGGCTCAGTATATGGATCTACACCGATGTTCAGTGCAAAGCCAGTGATGCCGTAGCTCTTCGCCAGGCGCATGTCCTTTTCCCAGTCCTGCTGGGCGTATGTGGAGACAATTCCGACCATGAAGTGGGCAAAGACGGCTTTCAGTCCCTGTGCCGCACCACGGGGCGTGCTGCCGTGGACATTGGAGGCCGCAACTGGGAGTGGGGTGTCGGTGCGGGCATTCGTTGTCGTCGGGGTGGTGACCGCACTGGCCGGTGTAATGGAGGCGCCAGGCCCGTTGGTGTTGTTGAGTGTGGGAGCCACGCCTTCCCCATCACTAGGAAGGTCGACAGTGGTAGTGTTGCTCGATGATGTGGATACATTTTTGGGTGACTTGGGACGACACTTGCGGGCCGCGCGCCGACTCACACCAGGTGAGGCCAGCGCGGAAGCAGCGAGTGCGAGCGTCAGGAGGGAGAGGAGTGGCATGAAGCCTGCGCGTCGATGAGCCGTAAAGAATGTGAGTTGTGCAGTGTGAGAAGCCAAGAATAGTAGGAGGTCGATGCTGGCCACCCTCGTTAGGTGCCTCGCTTTCAGCACGGTGCGTGCGTGCTTTCGTCACCTTCGCCACGCGTGTGATCACGTTAGTGCACAATGAGTGCAGAAACCATCACTGCGGACGCATACAATGAATCCCTCGTGCCCCGATGGAGTCGGAGCGAGGGGTTCCTCATTGTCAGGCGGCCTCATGCTTGACAATTCGACGACCTGGTGGGTCTATGATTGCATGTGTGAGGGTTGCCAGTGCAAGAGCTGGGTGATGCCCGGCTGCTGTGAGATCATGACTCCTCCTTCTCCTTCGGCTCCGTCTCCTCCTGCAACGCCTCCTCGTCCTTGGCTCGCCTCTCCACGATGCGGTCGACAATGCCAAACTCGAGTGCTTCTTGTGCGGTCATAAAGTAGTCGCGCTCCAGAGCTTTCTCTGTGAGGTTAGTGATGGCCCTCTGCGTCAAGGTAGATGCCGCGCTAGTCCGAGCATCTACTCACCAAAGCGGTCCCGAGCAGCCTCCCGCCCCTCATCCGGCCTCTCGCAGTGCTCGGCATAGATGTCGGTAAGTACAGAGCGTATCCTCAAGATTTCCTTGGCGTGAAGGGCAATATCGGAAGCCTGGCCCGAGGCGCCGCCGGACGGTTCTGCAATTAGCACTGGCTCACTCTTGCTCCAAGCCTAGCGCAATGCCACCAATGACACTCACGATGAATCATAACACTAGAGTTCTTCAGAGCGTACCGCTTCCCCCTCTCGCCGCCAGCAAGCAGGAGCGAGCCCATGCTCGCAGCCTGTCCGATGCAGAACGTGTGCACCGGACTGGAGATGTACTGCATCGTGTCGTAGATCGCCAGACCCGAGGTGACGCTCCCGCCGGGCGAGTTGATGTACAACCTGATTGGGCGCGTGGCGTCCTCGGCCTCGAGGAAGAGGAGCTGGGCTGTCACCAGCGCGGACATCGAGTCGGCCACCTGGAGTCAGATTAGCTCAAGATGGTGGTTGGCGTAGCTAGGGAGACAAAGAGACGCGGGTGCGTATGCGTGCGTGATTTGTAGGTATCGAAAGCCTGTCCAATCGCCCTCAAAGTGGACCAGCTCGGCGAAGCACGCTGGAGGCGGATAATCTGAGGTGGACGGTACTCACAGGTCCACCGAGGAACACGACACGTTCCCTCAACAACCGCGAGAAGATATCGTAGCTCCGCTCTCCCCGTGCAGTCTGCTCGACCACAATCGGCACGAGCGCATCGCGAACGACAGGGAAGGCGTCGTCGCCAAAGCCACCGCCAGAGCTGCCGGCGGCAAAGCCGAACTGTCGTGCGGCTTGGGGAGCGGCTCTTGATGAGCTCGACAGCAATGAGCGCAGCGGGCGGAGTGCCGAGGTCCTCATGCTTGTTGTGTAGAGTGGATAGGAGAATCTCGAGAGTTCGTGTGCGAGGTGAACGTGCCGGTGGAGGTCTGGCGGCCATTTGGTTCCGTTCCGTTGGTCGCAGTGAGTTGCTCACAGCGATCGCAGTGCAACAGCCATAGTCATGAGGGCAATGCATGCCATGCAGAGATTAATGATGCTGATACTGATACACCACAACACAACAACGACCCAGCTCGCTCGCGATGACACCCTGAACCCAGCTCACTACGAGACAACACCAACAGCCGCAGGGGGGGGCGCGGTGATCTCGAGGGTCGGCAGCGGCGTGCCGTTGACTGAAGGAACGGCAGTGGTACCTCCAGAAGCAGAGCCATTCGGGAGCGAGATGGTCGGAATCGTCACCGACGCGGGCGCGGTCATCTCGCCATTGCCTAGCATGGCCGCCTTGGCTTGCGCCTCGATGGCAGATGCCTCCGCCGCCTTGATCGCCTCCTCCTTGTCCTTCCGCCATTGCAGCTTGGCATCGTTGACGAGCTTGAGCTTTGTTGCTCGCTGAGAAGACGCTGCGCGGCGAGAGGAGCGCGCTTGGTCCAGTCGAATGGCGTCCGAGGAGAAGCCAGGAAGTGTGCGGCCGAAGAGGGATTCTGCCGTTAGCAACTCTCAAGTGACCTAGATCAACTCACCGTATGCGAACTGCACGTCCTTCCGATCAATCGTCGCACTTTTGCGGTGCTTCGCCAGCTGGCAGCTCGTCTGGGAGACGAGGTCGACATACTCGTCCGTAAGGGAGAGCAGAACCTGATATTAGCTGCGATATTCGGACCTTCTAGCTACTCACATCCTCCACCGGCCGCTGAATCTCAAACGACTTGTCGATCCCCTCGGCAAACTCCTGGACCTTCTGCCTCTTCTGTCCTGGCATACCACCACCCTCGAGATCGTGCTTCTTGCCCTTGTCAAGCGACACGTCCTTAACGTCGGTGTCACCATCAGCGAGCGCGCGTAGATCGGCAGGGAGACGCTCGCCAAGTACATTGGCAAGGACAGGCACGGTCGTCAGGCCCTCGAGTAGCGTTGCGCGACCTGCCTGTCGGCCAGGCGGCTGGTACGGCTCGTACAGCTTGTCTCGCAGCGCAGCATCGGATTCTGCGGTCGGCGTGTAGGACGCACGCATGAGAAGCGAGCCTGACCGGTCGAGCGCGGTGCCGACAAGCTCGTTCGTCGTGCGGGACTGCACAGGTTGGGCGGTGGGTACGACATTCTGCTTGTCCAGATCACTGAGGATGTGCGCAGGCGTCACCTGCTGCCCAGGCGCGACCTGGAAGGGCTTGAGTCCAGCCATAGTTGGGCGGACAGGTGTCTGGCCTGTCATCGATATGGGTATGCCTGCACCGAAGAGACGGTTCGGAGCTTGTTGAGCTGCGACGGGCGTAGGTGGGCGGACTTGGGGTGACCCAGGGCCAGTCGAAACTCCCTGCGCTTGGGCAGCGGCAACATTGCGCTGCTTGCCAGGCGGTATCTGGAGATTGGGTAAGGTGGCGCTGTTGAAAACTGGGAATCCGACAGGCTGCGGGGTTCCGGGTGGACGAACGGCGCCTGGTTGAGCCGTACCTCCTGGTATCTGCTGCTGCTGGGCCTGCTGGGCCTGTATCTGGTTCTGCTGGGCCTGGACTTGCGCCTGGGCCTGCGCTTGAGCAGCTTGCAAAGCCTGCGCTTGTGTTTGCACTTGCTGGTTCGCAGCTGCCTGCTGCATTGCAAGCTGCTGTGTCTGGAGGTTGAGATTGCCGTAGAACAGCGCTCGCAGCTTCGGGGTCTGATGTCAGCTCTGCCACACGAAATCCAGCTCACCTTTTCAAAGGCCTTCTCCCTATCTGCGTCCGACATCAGCTGCAGCTTTTGCCTGATCTCTGCTATGCTTGTCGCCGGCGCCTGCCCCTGCTGCTGCTGTGGCGGTCGTGGCGAGCCAAAGTTGCCGTTGACATTCTGCTGATTGACATTCGCCATGGCGGCAGCCTGAGCGAGCTGCTGAGCCTGCTGAGGAGTGAACTGGACGCCGGCAGCTTGTTGTTGTTGAAGAAGGGCCTGAGCCTGTAACACTTGGGCAGCCTGGGGGTGCTGGACGCCTTGCAGTATGTTTTGGCCGTTGGGTAACTGCGCTTGACCTAAGCTCGGGGTTCGCATGCCTTGGTTCGCGAGCTGTTGTTGGCGCATTAAGAGCTGGGGCTGCTGCTGTAGCACGTGCTGGTTCTGCTGCTGCAGCATCTGCTGTTGCATCAGCTGCTGCTGATGATGGAGTTGGGCGTTCATCAGTTGCTGGCCGTGCTGCTGCTGGGCGAGCTGGGCGAGTTGCTGCTGCGTGAACTGGGCGAGCGCCTCCGGACCAAGGTTGCCCAGCGCAGCTGCTTGTTGCCGTGCTGCTAATTGCTGTCGCTGTTGCTGCTGT
The DNA here is from genome assembly GCA_002335585.1 of Cutaneotrichosporon daszewskae. Lineage (NCBI taxonomy): Eukaryota > Fungi > Basidiomycota > Tremellomycetes > Trichosporonales > Trichosporonaceae > Cutaneotrichosporon > Cutaneotrichosporon daszewskae. The sequence goes on along the minus strand of BEDX01000002.1, from coordinate 1,615,647 downwards.
TGCAGGTGGGCTATTTGCTGAGCGGCCAACAGCGCCGTCGGTTGCGACTGTTGATTCCCCTGCGCAGTGGTGATGTTGTTCACCAAGTTCTGGCGAATGTTGTTCGCCTGCCGTGCTTGATAGTTTTGCAGGTACTGCTTGACCTCTGGTGTCGCCATGAGAGTATCGAACTGGAGTCAGCAATGATGAAATGAGAGGATGTGAAGGAAGGTCGGGTGCGGAAACCATCAGTCCGCAAGGACGCGACTTACTGTCTTCTGCATTTCTGGATTCATCAGCCCCTGTTGGCGCATCTTGATGAGCTCGGGCATCTGCGTCACGAGCTTGCTCAAGTCCTGTCCGAAGATGCCCATCCCACCACCCTGCTGCGGCTGCACGGGAACGGGTGTTGGCGCGTTCGAAATGCCTGGTCCAGCACCCCCACTTGGGCCGGGCTGCATTCTCGGAGCAGTCACAGGCGACTGGCTGAGCATTCCCGCGTTTGCCATTGGAGACTGGTTCGCCTGTGGCGACGGTGTGGCGATACCTGCAGCCGATAACTGGTTCGTCATTGGCGTGCCAACGCCTGGTTGAGGTGTTGGTGCCAACTGAGCAGCCTGCTGCTGTGGCGTGCCCTGCTGTTGCGGCTGCCCCTGCATCTGCTGCATGGCTTGGTGCTGTAACCTCTGCTGAGCCGCAAGCATGTTTTGGAACTGCTGCTGTTGCTGTTGCTGGTTGCCCCCTTGTGCTTGCGCCTGCGCTGCTGCCTGTTGTTGTAACTGGGCCAACATCTGATGTCAGAGATGCTACTTGTTGCACTTACCGCAGGGGTCATCTGCACCTGCTGGCCGTTGATCTGCTGCATGCCAACTCGCGGCGACTGGCTTGGGCCCGCTTGGACAGGCGTTGGCGGTCGTACGGGCTGCGTCTGCGGCGTGCCGGGCTGTCCTGGAACTTGGCCCGGTGGGCGCGGCTGGCCACCGACTGAACCCTTGCGAGCCTTTGCCTGCTGCTGCTGTATCATAATGGCAACGCGCTTCTTGACCAGCTCGTTGCGCTGCTCGATTGGGAGCTGGCGCTCTTGATCCTTGATCAAGTCGGGGAACTTTGCGAGGATGGCCTCTACGTTGAACTGCTGGGACATGGTGGCGAGTGGATCGGGGTGCACCAGCGGCCCGCGCAGGGGAGGATGAAAGGGGAGTGCGCCAGGCGCAAGGGGACACGCTCAAGAACGCGGATGGCGAGTCGTGGGGTGCAAGAGGGGAGCGTGCTTGGACAAGAGACGAGGGCGAAAGAAGTGGAGGCGAAGTGGTCGGGGAGCACCGAGCACCGGCAGTTGCTGGACCTCGGGCTGAGAGGAGGTGGGTAGGCACTGCTGAGCAAGACAGGAGCTCTGGGGTCCTCCTGCGCTCTGCCTCGCTCTTTCGAGACCGCCGTTCGCGTGGAGTGGTGGATGCAAGACGGCAATAACAGATAGTCGGAGGTCGAGATGGCGTTAGGAAACGGGAAAGTCCAAAGGTCCTGGGGGTCATACAACGACAGCCATATTCTCGCTACATCATTTATCACGAGCTGCACGTCGCCACAGCAGCAAGAGCTCGTTACTAGGCTGCGACCAAGAGCCGTATTCTTCCTCCTTCCCGCCGGCTACGTTCGGGCTCGAGGTGACAACACGCTGCTGGTGGACGCTACCGGATGCGGAATCGCCATTACTCGCGTTAACAGTAACAGATGCAATCTATAAAACATGCGTGGATAATTCTAGTGTCTGGAGGTCGTTCGGTCTGCGCTGCTGGGGCGGCCGCTCCCTGACTGAGTGGGACTTTGAGGCTCTCTCTCGCGCGCGTAGAATAAATCGGTCACAGAGGAGCCGCTGGGGTCAGCACTCATTTATCGGACATGCTCAGACTCACCTGAAAACCCGACTGCCCTTGACCTTTCCATTCTCGCTGTTGCCGTCATCAAAACTAGTGCCTTCCCCTTCGACGCGCGTGAGCTCAAGACTCGCGCCGCCGTGCGGAGAGTTGGCGCCCGAGTCGCTTCCGTACAGGCTTGCCTGTTTGCGGGCCTTCTTCGCATGATGCCTGCGCGCCGTGACAGAGTTGGAGAACAGAGGAAGGAGATACCGCTCATCGAGGTTGGTGAACCACTGGCCGTCGCGGAAGACCATGCCACGACGGCTAGGGCCAGCGGCGTCGACCGCAGCGGCTGCCTCGCTCTCGCCATAGCCAGAAGGAAGCGGCTCCTCCTCCGAGTCTTCAGAGTTGGTGCTGAATCCCCCCGCAGACGCGCCTCGTGGGAGAGGCAGGCGCGTCCCGCTGCGCCGCCCGGCGCCAGCTCCAAAGTATGGCGAGTCGATGGGGGACGATAATCCATTTGACTCGTCATCGCCGTAAATGCCCTGGCCGTTGGCACCAGCATAACGCCGCCCGCCGCTTAAGGCTATGTTGCCTGGGTTCGAAACCCAGCCGTCCTCCTCATCGGATGACGCATCGTCGTCCTCCACGCCGACCCGAATGCCGAGGACCTCGAGCATGCGCGCCGTTGTGCCACCAAAGACAATGACAGTGAGCACGACGACGACCAGCACGGTAGTCCTGAGCGCCTCCGCATTCTCGCCCTTGATGCCAATCGCGAGCGCAACGCCGACAGCACCACGTAGACCAGCCCAGAAGAGCATCATCTGGTACGAGTGGGGAATCTCTTCGTGCGACTGGCCACGCGAGTGGAAAACCCAGTTGATGAGCTCGGAGATTGGGAAGATGGCGGCGTAACGTGAGGCCATGACTGCGATCACGGACACGATGATGAAGAGTGGGCGGAAGTCCTGGACGTCCTGTGTGAAGAGGTTGAGACCGAGGTAGATGAAGATAAAGTTCTCCGACAACTGCGCAAGCACGGCGAACATGTATTTTGTTGTGCGCTGTGTGCGGCGTGACATGATGTGGTAGGCGTAGTGCTTGAGCGTGATCCCACAGAACAAGAGTGACACGATGCCACTCATGCTCAAGCCGTTGGAGAAGAAATATGCCGTGTACGCGACGAGCGCGACAAGACAGCTTTCAATCTGGGGATAAGTGGCGAGATGAGAGTGCTTCAGGCCAAGGGAGCAGGCAAGGCCAAATGCAATGCCCAGGAGCATGGAGACGGCAAATGAGAAGAGGAACATGCCGATGCCGCGGAAGAGCGACGAGATGTAGATGTCGTCACCACCGTGGAAGTGCGAGAGCGTCTCGTACATGACGATCGAAACGGCATCGTTGAGAATACTCTCGCCAAAGATGATCGAGTACAGCTTGGGGTCGACCTTGGCGGTGTTGAAGATGGCCAGGATAGTAACTGGATCCGTGGCAGACAGCGTGGAGCCGAAGATGAGGCACTCGAGGAGAGAGAACTTCAACCCCTCGATGCCCAAGAACGACCAAATGTAGACCAGAACGCTGGGGTCAGCTCTGTTGCTCGCGGTGACTCACCCGATGCCCACAGCCGAGATGAACGTCCCTAGGAATGCAAATGTCAGAATGACACCAAAGTTGCGAAAGAAGTTTTCCTGCGGTTAGCTGGTTGCCGTTAGCTATCGACCCACTTGCTTGAGCTCGTAACCGGAATTGAGAATGATAGGCGGCAGAAGGAGGTTGAAGAAGACTTTGTGGTTGAATGACTGGACATAAGCGCTGCTGAGGCGGCTCTGCAGCTCACCATCATGTCGCGAATCAAGTGTCCCGGCGCGAGACGGATAATGAGGCCCACGACCATGCCGCCGAAGATGGAGATGACCGTCTCATGGACAGCTCGGATGCGCTTGACCTGGAGATAATAAGAGGTGCAGAGGGCGCCGATAAGCAGCACACAGAGGATGCAGAGGCCCCATCTGCAGTCAGCAAGCCGCGTATGAGGGGCACTCACGAAGCCCAGAACTCGTCCTCGGACGGCTCAATTTCGGGACTGGGGCCCTGCGTGATGGGCGCTGCCATCCTGGCGACGAGCGACATCTAGGCGGAGTTGAAGATTGGCTGGTAGGTCAAGAGCGCTGGCTACGAACTTGCTCAACCGCCGTCGTACGCGCCGCTCCGGTCGTCGCGTTGACGTGTCGTAGGAGTTTAAGGCTCCACTCGTCTGCCGTAGCAGAGCGGCACGGCAGGGATACAGCAGACCCGGTCTGCGGTGGGAGGTCGAGTTGGTGTCGTGTGGCCGATCTAGACGAGAAGAGTGCAACGCTGAGACTGTATCTACCGCGATCGTCGATCAAGATTCCAGCTACAGAACGGTGACGATTGCCTTCACACGGAACCAAATTTCAGTGGGCGCCCTGACCTGCCGAGATCTATGATTGCTGCTCACAGCTTGATGCGACTTATGGCAGCTTGGAGGCTCTAGCAGCCGCTGAACATCACGCTCGACTTGCTGATGTGCATGGATTAAATAACCAAGAAGCCCGCGTGCTTCAGAGGCTGAGCGAACACCAGACCACACTTACTCCGTCCGGATCGTTAGCTCGTTCGCACGGACGAGAGGCAGTGTTCTGCCAAGTAGACCGCATGGTCAAGGTAACCAAGATGGCGCAGATCGGGGACGTGGGCTTATCGTACGCAGCGTAGCGTCTTGACTCTTCACAGACAGAACAATCCCACCGCCGCCCAGTTCCATTCCAGCCGTAAGCCATGGAGGGCAAGCAGAAAGTGGTCGAAGTCAGCATTGGTGGTATACATGCTCGGGTCTAGTCTCGTCCGGCCGCCGATAGGATTACAAGTCGTCAAGCGCGGAGATGTACAGCACTGTTGTCAGCTCCTGTCTCGTTGGACCAGATGACATACCGTTGTTGCCGCGCAGGAAGGTGTCGCCGTACTTTGCCGTCAACCGGCCGTTGGACCACTCCTCCGTCTCCTCGAGCGCGACGTTCATGTACCCGTCGAGGCAGGTGAGGAGGCCTGGCGTCAGTATTGCCTCTACTCGGCGGGCTGTCACAGCGACGCGAGCGAGAATCGACACCGCTGAGATGGAGAGATAATACAGCGGCTCCATGAAGCCCCTTATGCCCAAGTGAGGTGGCGCAGGTGGAGCAAGAGCCAGTGGCACACTAGTCTCACTCACCGTGGTAGTCGATGCCGCTGCCGATGCGGACCTTGACCTTCTTGCCGACGATATTCTTCAGAAAGTCGGATGGGGAGCCTGCTGGCGGCTGGGCCGGAGTATCCGACTGGGGCGATGGCGAGTCCATGGTGCGTGAGGTGTCAACAAGGACAACTCGTCCAGTTCGCGAAGGAGATGGTCGAGCAATCGCGGTATTAGGCCTCATTAGACTTAATTCCTAATACTTGGTGCTAATGGACTAATCCACATCCCGGATTAATTACCATAAATGCACCCGAGAAATCCAGCCGACCTCAAGTGGATCCCGTGACTTCTCACAAACACGCCTCATCGCAGCATCACCACAACAACAATGTCTCGCCGCAGTCCGCGCGGTGGCGCCGCGCGCAGCCCCGAGCTCTTCCCGCTCGACCCCGCACTGCAGCCCAGCGTCACGCTCAACAGTGTCTCGTCGCAAGAGGCCAGTGCGTTGGAGAATCTGGCGCAGGAAGCGCTCAACGACTCGGGTATGGTGGAGGGCGGCAACCTGGACCACGCGATTCTGGGCGGATTCAGCGAGGACGGCGCATTCTTCTCTGCTGCGGCTGCTGAGCCGCGCTTCGTTCTGGACGACAAGGAGCGGCAGGGGGAGTACGGGTTCGAGGAGGAGCACCGCGAGGGTGATGGCCACGACGAGGGCGAGGGGCACGAGGACCACGAGGCGCTCGACGAGACGGCGCACGCGGTCGCGGCGGCGCATGAGGAGAACGGCGGACGGCGCGTTGGGCGCAAGCGCCGACGCGACGAGACCGATGGCGTCGTCGGGCCGGTGGAGAATGGCGACCCCATCGATCCCGTCAAGGTCAAGAAGGATTCTCATGTGAGTGTGCATCCATCCACCCTGCGCTTCATCCCTGCCAATGTCACATTCGTCCCAGTTCTCTGCTGCACACCCATCCAATCCATTCCATCCGCTTCCACCTCGAGACGGTCGCCGTACCGGGTATGATGGCATCCAGGAACGCGCACCCGATATCGGGTGCCCACCATCCCCACCCACAACGCAAGCAGGTCAGCTGACGTGCAGAAGGAAGTTGAACGCCGACGACGCGAGAACATCAACGACGGGATCAACGAGATCGCCCGCTACGTGCCCAACTGCCAGGACCCCAAGTTAGGCAAGGGCATGCTTCTCAAGCGCGCCGCAGAGCACATCCGCGACATTACCGAGCGGCTGCAGCGCGCCGAGGGCGACGGACTGGCCGAGAAGGAGAAGCTGCAGGTGAGTAGCAGTCTGCAGCGGTAGGCGACCCCTGGGATGTCGTGACAGTGCTAGCCAATCTCCTGCGGAACCCGCTGACCCCAGGAACAAGTCCAGCAAGCCAAAAAGCACCTCCAGGACGAGCGCAACCGGTGTCTGCGGTACGAGACCTCGTGGCGCGAGGCCGAGGACCGCGCCGCAAGCCAGCAGTTCGAGCTGGACCGTGTGACAAAGGAGCTCGAGGAGGCGCGGCGCGCGCTGGAGGCCAAGGACCGATGACCAGTCTTGGGCAGAGGGCAAGGAGTGTTGTATGTAACCGCGTGTGATATGCTAGAAGATTCTAAGTGTGCATTGATCGCTACAGACGCTGCGTGGATAAGCTTGCGGATGGGTTGTTTCGATGCCTGGAGATGTTGGATTCTTCGACGACGACTACTCCTCCTCGCCTTCCCACAACAGCACGCCAAAGCCCGCACAGATCATGCCGGCGCCCGCCATGGTCTGCAGATCCGGCGCCAGGCCCATCCACACCGCGTCGGCGATAGCCACGAGTCCAATCGTCAGGAGGTTCGCGACGGAGCTCGTCGTCGGGCCCCAGATACCGATGAGCGTCATCAGCCCGGCATTGTAGATGGCGCCGCCGACAGCGACAACGGCCATGAGCGCCCACACCTTGCCGTTGGCCGGGAGCTGGAACTCCTCGATGCCTGTCCAGTGCAGGATGGGGAAGGGCGGCCAGAGGAGCACAAATGTCGCAAAGCCGATGAGGGACGTGAGGAAATTCGAGTGCAGCGCGGTCGGGAGCACGGGGATGTGGATCTCATTCAGTGGCAGCGGCGGGGGGGGGGGCGGGATCTCGGACGCGATGTGTGTGTTGATATGATGCAGCGAGCTTCCAGTGAGCGTCGGCGACGTCGGCCTGCTGGGCGCTTTTGGCAGGAGTGGGGTGTTCACTCGCGGCACCGGCGGCGGGGAGAGGGCGATCTCGTCCTCATCGCTCTCGTCAATGTTCACGGCCGTGTACACGACCGAGCTGGAGCGCGAGCCAGCGCGCGAGTGGGAGGGATCCCGCCCGCCTTCTCCTTCAGGGAGGACCATCTTGTACACCACCTCATAGAGGCCCAGCAGCGCCGCGCCGATGACCATGATGATGTCGCCGATCACGCGTCTCGTGCCCGTGCGTTTGGTGTCTCCGCCTCCACCCTTTGCGCCATCCAAGGTGAGAACCAGGACGCCGAAGAATGCAACCGCGATCGCCGCGACGGTCGTGCGCGTCAGCCGTGTGCCGAGGAGGAGGAGCGAGAAGAAGTACGCGTGGAAGGCGCTCGTGGCGTACAACGCCGTGATGTCCATCGCGGGCGAGAATGCCATGGCCACAAACCAGCAGATGGCGGGCACGCTGATCAGCAGCGTGAGGGGGAGGATCTTGGCCGCTAACGGGCGCCAGAGGACGCGCCAGCGCGGCGCCGTCCGCAGCTGGTCGCCCAGGACTGCGCGGAGGTTTCGCAGCAGCGTGCGTGCCCGCCCGCGCACACCGTGCGCCTTGGGCTTGCCTGGCAGGCTTCTTGGTGCGGGCGAGAAGAGCGCCAACATCAGGACATGGATGGGGAAGACGAGTGTGAAGGTCGCGTGCGTGATGAAGAAGGAAAAATATGGTTGGTCGAACTTGTACCTCGATGCCATGTAGGAGGCTGTCTCGGTCTGAATTGCGGACGCCAGAACGACGCCGCCAAGGATGAGGAACGGCGCGAGACGCACGCGCACCTTGGTTGGCGCGGTCGAGACCGGGATGGAGCTGGCGGCGGCGATAGCGGTGAGGGTGTCGGTCGCTGAGCCCAACGAGCTGCTGGGAGTGTGAGCGCCGGCCCGCCCGTCGAGAGCAGGCAGGTGGCCTGCCGAGCGCGACATGGGGAGCCTTCCACCACGGCTGCTCGAAGACGCTCTGCCGCTCGGGGCGATAGGTGAACTGGCTCTGCCGCGGGTGGGCGAGCTGGCGGTCCGTGTCGAATGCAGCGCCGAGCCCGATGCGGATCGGCCGATGGAGCCTGAGCGCCTGTGCCCGGCGGCGTGAGGGGTCGCGTGCGTGCCGCGCCCGGTGCGTGTATGGGGCATGCTACTCGCGAACGCGAAGCATGCGGGACGAGGACGATGGAGAGATGTCAACGGAAGTGAGCGACGGGGCCAAACATGATACCCAGGGTGTGGCGGTGGATCGGCGCCAAGATGAGATATGGTGACTGTTTCATGGAGATACGGATCTGGCATGGCCCCAGCGTCTACAAGGATGCATCTCAGCACGAGCACGTCGGCAGGACACTGCTGCTCGCCGTCTGTCGCCCAGTTTGCGTCCACCGGGGTACTCCGCCCGGTGTCGTGCCTAAAAGAGGAGGCAACGAGCAACGTTGTCGGCTCAGCTCCTACTGGAAATCGGAGGGTTGGCGACATTTCGCTGCGGCACCGTCGAGCTAGGACGCCGCCTCGACCTCGTCCGCAAGCCGTCGATTCCGCTCAGCTCGGCCCTCTCTGCCCAGTCCCTCCTCAACAACGGCTAGTATGCGCAGAGCACGAGCACGAAGCGGAGGAAGAGAAGCCAGCCAGGATGGTCCTTCTGCGGCTGCCACCTCTCCTTCTTGCCCTTCGCCCTCTTGCTCGTCCTGATCCATGCCCTTGCTTCGCTCCCTCGTCGCTCGCTTCCACCACTTGATCACCCTCTTGCACTCGCTCTCTGCCGCCATGCCCTCGCTCTCGGCAGCGCGCAGGTCTGGCGGATTGAGCAAGAGATATGCGTCGGCGAGATCGAGTCTTGTTGACAGGAGTGGTGAGGGATCTGGCGTAGGCCTTGCCTTCTCGTCATCACCCATAGAGACAGAGGTCGCCGCTGCGTCGGTTCGCGCAGTGGCGCTGGCATCGGAGTTCAAGGCGCCTGGTGCAGCATCTGACGAGTCGGGGGCTGTGGTGGTCGGCGTTGCCGCTTCCTTCGAGCTCGCAGCTTCGAACCGCTGAAGCAGAAGGTGCACCTTGGCGCTCAGAAGTTGCACGCGCAGAGCAGGATCCGTGACGCCTTTCAGCGCTTGCTCGACTACAGGAAGTTTGAGATATGGGGAGGACAAGATCGACATGATGGTGAGAATCAGGCGGGGAATCGAGCTTCTTGCTGAGTGCCGCCAATCGAGGGTGAAGGCGAATCACTCTTGGTGTGGAAGCGCCAGGCCTGGGATGAGTCTTTTTGCGAGCGTTGAGAGAACCGGCGTTGTGAGATGAGGACGAACGCCAAAGCAGCTGAAATGCAGCGACTGGGACGTGCCTTGGGGCTCCAGGTCGGCATGCGCGCCTGACTTCTTTCCCATCAGCCGCAGCCGTGCGGTGTGTGGTCAAAGCCCCGTCCATCATGGCCAGCTCTGAACAAGATACCAATGTGCAAATGCTATAAACTCTGTATGCACTCCCCGTCAGTGGGTACTTCAGCCATGTCTACTGCGAGACGGCCATCGTGGTCGTCCGCGCCACTCATCACTCCTCCTCTCCATGCTGGCCGTGGCCCACGTCACGCATACTTAGAGACGTCTGAGCCCAGTCTTGGCTTTGGGCTTCGCCGGCGCCTTCGCTGCCGCTGACTTCAAGCCCATGATCGCAGATGGCGCGGCAGGCGTGGTCTTGAGACCAGAAGTTGGCTGTGGGGCGGGGCTCGTCTCCTGGCGGTCACTGGGTCCAAGAGGGCGCAGACCACCAGGACGCTGGGGAGAAGGGTTCTGGGAGGATGGGTTAGAGCGTGCAGGTGCCGATGCGGGCGGCGCGGGGACTAAGGGATCGGCACGAGAGGTGGTCGCACCGCGGAAAGGAGCGGGGGGAATCTGTAGTCAGCTTTCAACCAGGCTTATGATAACTTACTTTTGGAGTAGCGTGGATGCTGGTGAGAAGCTTGGCATACTGCAAGTTAGCTTCTTAGCACAGACGTCTCGAGGCATACCAACCTCGTACTCACCTTGCAGTAGCCTTCGTAGTCAGCGAGGAGCTGCTTGCCAGCCTCCTCGTCGAGCGCACTCTCGGGGTTGGGGTAGATGAGGAGGCATTTGATGGTCTGCGTGTCAGCTGCGTGGTCAACAGTTGCGAGCTGCTAATGGTAGGCACGGAACTCGTCGACTGGAACGGCTCGCGTCGCACTTGCGTCCCTCTCCAGAGACGTCGCCACACTCACCACCAACACATGTCCAACACCGTAGTCCTTCTTCCATGCCTTCTTCAGCGTGTCGACACAGATCTCGCCACGCTTGGAGACGTTCGGATGGAAGATCTTGGTCTGCATGATGCCTGCTGTAAGCAGAGGACAAAGATACACATCGCTCGAAGGTTGCACTTACATTTCGGAGGGACATTGGGGTACTCTGGCCCAAAGTCAAAGGAGACCTTGAAGTAGCCGCCCTCATACGGTGTACCAGCTGTTGTCAGTGATCTGTGCACACGACCGGGCTGATGCGAGAGGAGCCAAACACTCGGCAATGGGGGGATGGATGCAGGAGATGGCTCCGCCCCCCACGCTCGCTGCCTTCTGGCGGACGGAGAAACAACACACTCCGTCATACCCGAATGACTCACCAGGGCCTTGAACCCAACCATCAATGGCTGAGATGTCATCCTCATCGACCACAACGCGGACCCCCTCTGGAGGCTCGCTGCAAAGCGTGACGAGCTCGCGGGAGAGAAGACGAAGTGCTTGCGGTGTAAGAGACTGCGGCATGAGTGATGGCGAACGCTGTGTACTCACCATCGCCTGTTGTGTGGGTGTATGAGAAGTCGAGAGCACGGGGCAGGCTTGTTTACAAACGTCACAACAACGGCTCCGGGCGGAAGCATATTTCCCGTAATGTACAGACTTCGGCGACAGTTCGAATCCCAACCGGTGAGCACTTTTGGCGGCACTGCCTTAATGCATGCTCGTTCACATCGCACAGGGCTGAGCGAGCGCGCGATCAGCTGCTCTCCCTTCTGTGCGTTCTGGCGAGTGCACATTGCTGTGCTGTGGAGCTGAAACGCCCGTGGTCCCGGATTGGGCCAGGCGTTTCATGATTGGCCATGTGACACAAACAAATGCGCGAGACGCGCACTAGAACGCCTCGCGACCACCCGTTGTGACTGTCCATGTCCGTCCCGCAGCACAGGCCTCGTCATGTCACCCCTTTATATCCAGCTGGCTCGTCTTCTTCCTTGTCCATCTCACAATGTCTGAACAGCTCAACAAGGTCAAGCGTCCCCCGCCGCCCATACGCACAAAGTCGAACAAGTCGAACAAGTCGTCATGGGTGCGTCTTCTGATCGACGCGACTGACGCGTAGGGGACCTTTCCCAAGCCAGGCCAGACGCTCTCGTCGCTGCTCACGATGCAGGATTTCGAGAACCAGAAGCCTAGGGTGAGTGGGCGAGCGGAGGGTTGAGTGGCTAGACCCACGGCGGTCGCCACTTGGACTGACCATCAGGTGTCCAAGATCTCGTGGCTTGACGATGTTCTGGTTTACCGCTCCTCTATCATTCCTGTGGTCATTCGCCCCGTCGTGCTCTTCACCCTGTTCTCCGCTGCCGTGGCCACTGCGTCGATCGTCTATGGCAGCCATATCAGCCTCACGAACAACGTCGGTAAGAAGCACCTGCAGGATCTGCGCTCACTCAGTTCCCCTTCTGTCCGTTGTCGTCGGTCTCCTTCTGGGTGAGTGCAGCGATCACGACCATGGCATAGCTAACCACAGTCTTCCGCAACTCTTCTGCCTACGAGCGCTATGCCGAGTGCGTGAGGAAATGGCCGCTCTGACCACAGGGGCCGCAAGGACTTTACGGCTCTCATCTCGAACGCGCGCAATCTCAGTCGCGTAAGTGAAACGCGTTACCAATGCTAATCACAGTCCATTTGGATTAATGTCATCCCGCCGCCCGACAAGACCATGTCGCGTTCGGAGCGCGCCCAGCTCACGCAGAAGAAGAAGGAGTTAATTCGCCTGGTCCTAGGCTTTGTCTTTGCCACGAAACACTATCTGCGCTCCGAGGGTGGAGTGCACCATGCAGATCTGCGAGGTGCGCTTGGCATCGTTCTAAGCTGACAGCAGGCCTCCTGCCACGCTCCCTGGTCGAGTTTGTCCGGCAAGGCAGCGTGGAAGAGTCTGTCGTAGACGAAAGCGACTCTGACGAAGAACTGGCCATACCCGCCGTCTCATCGCCACGATCCTACAGCTCCCCAGCGCTCTGCGACGAGGAACGCAACGTTGGCGTGAGTCGCCCTCGCGCCAACAGCGTGCGCAGCGTCCGATCCGTACATGTGGCTCCAGAGTTCCCCGGCGGGCGCCCAATCCCTGTCCGTCGTCCCACCGCCGTCCGCGTCCGTAACTGGGACGAGAAGAAGGACAAGAAGTCGAAGCCCGCCGGCAGCAACACCAGCAGCGTCAGCGAGCGCACCCCTCTCATCAAATCTGGAGTCCGATGCGACGTGCGTCGCACCGCTGATGACGTCGAGTCCAAGTCCGAAGGATCCAGCGTGCACCTCGGCTCCATGGTTGAGGTTGGCCTCCCTCTGGTCATGTATGCTCGCCCCACAGCCCCACTGATCGCAGCGCGCACGAGATCAGCCGCTCTCTCTTCCGCTTCCGTCGCCAAGGCTACATCGAAGTGATCGGCCCAGCGGTGCGTAACTTCCCCTTTCACAGCTGATTCTAGGGCTTCAATGCGATGCAAGGTCTTGTGCAGTCGATGATAGACCAGCTCGGATCCATGGAACGCATGTGAGTTGCGTGAGGGAGTACCTACTGATTCTAGCATGTAAGCCCTCCTCATAATCAGCGATCTGACATCGGTCAAACCCCGCTCCCGTACGTGTTCACGTCGCACCTCAAGCAGTGCGTGACAATCTACCTCCTCTGCCTGCCTTTCGTGCTCGTCGAGGTGCTCGGCTGGAAGACAATCTGGATCGTCATGACGACCGCGTTCACGCTTTGCGGTGTCGAGGGCATCGCTGCGCAGATTGAGCAGCCTTTCGGTAAGCTCCCGGCCTTCTTTGGCAGCTAATGATAGGTACCGACCCCTCCGACCTCAATCTCGACCTCTTCTGCACCGAGATTCTGTGCGAGTGCGAGTGAGTCACTTGATGCGTGCTGGAAGCTGACCGCCAGGGCTGTTATCGAGCGTCTCCCCGAGGGAGACCAGGACGATGACATTGTCTACGTCCGCTCGCCGATGCAGGTGCGCCGCGACGAGGAAGACGGCGAATGAAGGCTCCTTGATGGAGACTTCGACGAGACACGAAGCACGAAACCCATGAAGCATGTGCCCTTTGCCCGAATGTGGATGTTGTGATATAGTCGCGAATGCATGCTGTGCAGTATAGCTGTTACCTGCCCTCGTCTTGACCACAGGCCCCGAGGGTAGGCCAGCCCGAGCCTTCAGTGCACCTACCAGGCTCTGCGACTTGATGAACACCTCCACCACCCGAAATCAGTCGCGCGGAGTCCACAAAATGTCCGCGCCCCTCAGCCACGCCACAGCCGGCACTTCGGCGTTTAGCCAACGAAACCAAACGCGGGAGCAAATTCCGCACCCTCCCACTGCGTGCCCTTGGCCGTCAGCCGACAGCTCGTCTTTCTCCAACCTCCAAGCAACATGTGAGTCGACGAGCGTGCATAGAGACATACTGACGCCAGGCCTCCCCAGGTCAAGTCCAAGGCCCAGAAGGCCCTTGCCGCGCAGGCCGGTTCCAAGGCCGGGTGAGTGGAACGCCACCGAGCGAGCGACGGAAATGGAGGAGGGAGAAGGAGGACTTGCGTGCAGAGCATCCGTCGAGCTGCATGCCTACTGCTGTGCTACTGCTGCTGCACACTGCTGCACACTGCTGCATGGCGGCGGTGTACTGCCCGCAAGAGAGGAGGCGGTAGGGACGTTTGGGGTTGGAGAAGAGTCGCTCGCTCGGTTGTGGAGCCTTACGAGGATCTTGCTGACCGGCAGTAAGAAGAAGAAGTGGTCCAAGGGCAAGGTCAAGGACAAGGCCAACAACGCCGTTGTCCTCGACAAGGCCATCTAGTGGGTTTTTGCGATCGGCGGGGAGGAGCAGGTTCCGGTTGTGAGATTGCACAAGGAAGCGGCGACGCGCGCAAATATGCGTTCTCGTCGTCCTTCACGCCATGGCAGCCTACGCTACCGTGTGCGCGTGCAGTCTTCCCGGAAACCCGCGCCTCGTCGCCCCGATCTTCCTTTTGTGCAGGGCTAACCGTCAGCGACCGCATCATGAAGGAGGTCCCGACGTACAAGATCATCTCGCAGTCCGTCCTCATCGACCGCATGAAGGTCAACGGCTCGCTTGCGCGCCGCGCCATCGCCCACCTCGAGAAGGAGGGCCTCATCAAGCGCGTCGTCCACCACAACGCACAGCTCATCTACACCCGCGCGACCGCCGGCAAGGAGTAGAGTGATTGTAGGATATGTACGGCTTGCATACAGATTTGGCATCGGGAAGGCAAAAGGCAGCCCAAGGGTAGGCGAGCTTCTACTTGGAGGGAGTACGCGCCGGTCAATGTCGTCCAACTGGAGGCAAGTCGTCAGCTCAGTTGCAGCTGGCCTACAAGACGGACAGGCGTTCGAGAGGGAGCATCGCGCCCAGTCTACCGCGCAGCTGCAAGCAAGCTACCAGATCGTTTGGATAGTCAGCTTTGATGTAAACCGGCAAAGTCAGCTAACAAGCACACAGTGCCCGAATCGTGGCCGCTCTGTCCAGCCCGTCTTAACGGCTCATTCCACCTCATATTTCATCCACGGCCATAGGACCCAGAAAATACCGCATCCCGTCCGATCTGCGAAGTCAAGCTGGGTACCGCCTCGTTAGTACCATGGTGGGGGACCACATGGGAATCCGGGGTGTCGTGGTTTTGCTGACTTGCTCTCTGTGGTGAACCTGGCTCTGGTCAAGTCCTTCGTGAATGATCGGGAGAGCTGGTGCGCCCAGATTGTTCGTTCATGGGCGATGCAGAGATGTTGTACGCTATGACATGCAAAGGGCCTCTCCCTCGTGGCTCGCGAGCAGGCAAGGTCAGCCCCTCACGCCATGCTCCTCGCGCTTCCGACCAGCAAGCCACTCCCAAACTCCCCGCCCAATGCTGCCCATAGTACCCCGCACCTCCTCCTCGCCCACCTCGCCGCCAGCACGCACCATGACGGGCCTCCCCGCGTCCCCTCCCTCGCTCACGCCCGGCACGAGGGGCACTTTGCCCAGCACCGGCAGACCTAGTTCCTCGGCTGCGCGCGTAAAGCTCGCTGCGCTCCCGAAGATCTCGTGCGGGACAGAGCAGGACGAGCACGTGTAGTGCGACATGTTGAGCAGCAGCCCGATTATGGGAATGTTCACTTTGGAGAACATCGAGACGCCCTTTCGCGCGTCGAGCAGGGCGACGTCTTGCGGAGTTGAGACAATGATCGCGCCTGTTGTCAGTTTTACTATCGGATACGGGGAAGCTGTCAGTTCAGACAGTGAGAGTAGGAACATGAAGAGAATGTTGAGGAACACTCACCGTCAACTACCAACAATTGTCCCATCGTGAGCTGCACATCGCCCGTTCCGGGCGGCATGTCGATGACGAGGACGTCAAGCTCCTCTCCACCCGGACCAGTCCATTCCACGTCGAAGAGGAGCTGCTGCACGGCCTTCTGGACCATGAGGCCGCGCCAGACGACTGGCGTGTCGCCTGGCGGGAGGAGGTAGCCCATTGACATGGTCTGGATGCCGTGGTTCGACAACGGGACCAGCTTGTTGCCTAACGTCAGTCATTGGTGCCCATGCGTTGTTGCAAAGCGTCCAGCAGACTTAGTGTCCGACAGCACTGATACTGTAGGGCAGACATGAGCACTCACCCTCACTTAGCTCTGGCTCGCCGACATTCTCCAGACCCATGAGCTTTGGGATACTCGGGCCGAAGATGTCGAGGTCGAGTAGTCCGACACGCGGGCGACCTGCTGGACTGGATGTCGCCAGTGATAGCGCCAGACTGGCAGCCACGGTTGACTTGCCCACGCCGCCCTTGCCGCTCGCTACCACGACAACATTCTTGACGCCCCTGATCCGCGATCGTTGCGGCGGTCCACCTCGCCGCGGGATCGTTGGCGCTGGGTTGGCTTCACGTCTCGGGATGCCCTACAGTCAGACCGTGAGAGCATGAGTACGGCAGTACGGCCGGGGACAATGAGCCGTTACTTCCCGTTCAAACTCACGAGGGGGTTATCGTGCCGAGCCGACACGGAAGAAGTGAACCCACGCGCGGGCATGCACCCCAGTGGGCGCGGGGCGCTCACAGCGACGCGCGCCGTGCAGCTTGCGAGCGCGCCCGAACTCCATCGGGCCCATTGCGCGTGTCGAGCCAACATCGAACAAAGGGCAACATCAACCCACAGGGCGAGGTTGCGTTCCCGTCATACCCTCCGATCCATCTTGCCATTCTCCACTCGGCATGGCCTCGACGTCCATGTCCACGCCCAGGCGGCCGGGCGGCGCAAGACCAAATCCAAGCGCGCGACTATCTGGCGTCGCGCCGCCGACGCCGCCGTCGGGGGGTACCCCGCCGCTGCAGGCTACGCGCGCGCCACCACCGCAACTTGCCATTCCGGACGGGAACGTTCGTGAGTCCGCGCGCGCACGCATGGTGTGAACTGCTACGCCCGCGCCGTGCTCTAGCACTGTGCGCGCACTCACACTGCGCTCACCTCGCCGCCACCGCTCGCTAACCGCAGCCGGCATCAATGTCGACCAAGCAGGCGAGGGCGGGTGGCACAAGCCTGCCGCCCTCCCTTCGCTCGCCCTGCGCGGGCCGACTCCAGTCAGCGCCGGCCCGTCGCGTCGCCCCAAGCTCTCGCTCGCTGCGCCGTCTGCGAACGCTGCCTCCGCGCCAGCAGTGCCGACACTGGCACACTCGGATCCGTACGCCCATGACCGACCAGCATCTACGTCCGGCACGCCACGTCCGTCCCTCCCCTCACTCAGCCTCAACCCCTCTCCTTCCCCGTTGAGCAAGCCAAAACCGCGCTTGATGACTCCCAGTCTCAAGCTCTCCATCCCTCTCGTGGGCGGCGGGGGCGGGAGCGGGTTCAACTCGGCCGTCAATGACGACGACAGCACCTCCCAACTCCGCACACCCGTACCGGGCGAAGACAGGGACGCGACTGTGCAAGCGCGCGCGCAGGCAAGTTGGCTCGCCGTGGACAACTTTGGCGGCGCAGAGCAGATGCACGCGATGACGGCCGACATCAAGCATGCCATGAGCCGCATGCGCAGCCCGGCACCGAGTGCGCCACGGTCACGGTCGTCCAGCCGCGCTGGGAATGGGGACGACCTAGAGGCACTGAGGGATCTCCATATCCCGGACGAGGATAGCGACGAGGAGGACCGCCCGGTAGAGACTGTCGGCATCAACTTTGACCCGGCAGATCTGACGCGCGTCCGAGAACTGGGAGAGGGTACGGGGGGCGCTGTCGACCTGGTGCGCGCGCCGGACGGGCGCGTCATGGCTAAGAAGGTGGGCGAGCGCGAACTTATGGGAGCTAACAGCAGGTCATTGCGCGCACGCCGAATCCATCAATGCACAAGCAGACGCTGCGCGAGCTCGAGTTCTTATCGTCCACCTCGTCACCGTATATCGTCGAGCACTACGGCGCCTGGCTTGCGGAGCAGGACACGCAAATCTGCATTCTGATGGAGTACTGCGAGGCGGGCAGTCTGGATGGGCTGTTGAGGAAGATGCGCGCGCAGCAGCAGCTATGTTCGGAGCATGTCCTGGGGCGGATCGCATCGAGCGTCCTGCGCGGCCTGGACTACCTGCACGAGCGCCGGATCATCCACCGAGACATCAAGCCGAGCAACATTCTCCTCACGCGCTCTGGTGCCGTCAAGCTGTGCGACTTTGGCGTCTCGGGCGAGCTCGTCGAGAGCGTCGCCCAGACGTGGATGGGTACGGCGCTGTACATGGCCCCCGAGCGCATCAACGGCAAACAGTACTCGATCAAGTCGGACGTGTGGAGCCTGGGTATGACGCTGCACGAGATTGCGCATCTGAAATACCCGTTCGGCGAAGAGGGCCAGTCCATCAGCCCCTTCGAGCTCATCTTCTACATCTCAAAAGCGCCACAGCTCGAGATGATCGACGACCCGGACGTGGGCCGCATCTGGTCTCCCGAGATCAAGGATTTCATGGCTCAATGGTGCGTTCGTAACTTGATGGTGCTGATCGCAGCCTCATTCGCGACGACGACTCGGGCGCCGCACGCCCATATCCCCGCCAACTCCTCCAGCACCCATTCATCCGCCGCTCGGACGCAAAAAACGTCAACATGGCCCGCTGGGTCGAGCACGTTCTCGGCCGCCTGTAACATAGATTTGCATGTGTCTTGTGATATGCATGGTCTCGTAGTGTCTCTCAAATGCTATATACAACCTTAACTCTACTGCCCAGCTGACGATACTGATGCTAAATGATGCCGACTGCCTTGCTGACCTTCCACGCCGCCACGGTCATGGCAGCCTTCTTGGTGTGCCGCACCGCGGCTGCAGAGTGCTTCACCCCCGCGATCTCGAGAACGCAGTCTGCTCGCCAGCGCAAGCCCTCCGCCGTCGTGACGTACTGGGGCATCATGCGATGGTGCAATTGTGCCCAGCCATTAAGTGCGCCGGTCGCACCTTCGGCCGCCTTGTCAACCTCGGGGTCATCGATATCGTCGGCCCCGTTCGTCGACGCACCAGCTTGTCGATCAGCGGCGCGCATGTGCTCCATGGCGAACTCGGCGACTGGCGTGAAGAGTGGGCGGAGCCAGCGGTCGATGTAGTCGAATGCGTCGCCACGAGTGCGAGCGTGCAGCGGCTTGAGCTCCGGCAGGGGAAGATACGGCGGAGGAAGGTACAGTGATTCGGCAACAGGCTCTTGGGCGAGGTTGAAGTTGGCAATCGAGGGCACACGGCTAGGAGTGCGCGACGGAGCGCGTGAGGATGGACGGGACGCGCGAGGAGTGCGCAGCGGCGCGCCGGGGGTCTTGTTGCCATTCTCCAGCTCGGCAGGTGGAGCTTCAAGCTGATGTGAGCTGTGGACCAGGGGGAATTAGCTCACCTCATCACCCGCCATGCTCTCGGTCACTTCACGGACACTCTCGCCATCAATCGTCGCACCCACGCTTCCCTCCTCCTCGTACGCGCCAGGAGTGGCGCTCTTGAGATAGTCGTAGAAGACACCGGCTATGTACGCCTCGAATACCGAAGCCTGGACCTTGGTCTGCATGCGCGCGGTGTAAAGCGCAGCGGGGGCCGCAATGAGATTGTCCATGATACCGTACTTGATGCACAACTGCGCTAGAAGGGCGTTGTTCACTAGGTGAGCCTTGAGAGTCTGCCGTTAGCATAGGCGCGCCGGCGGTGGGATCAGTGGCGACTCACAGTGGCAGTACCAGGAGGAAGTTGCGGATACAGATCGTGAAGGAGGGTTGTCACGACGCCACCAAGCAAGCCATCACCTACGTGCTCGAGCTTCTCGTAGTCGTCGGGGGCTTGTGCGGTCACATCGAGGGAGGTGGCGTGGCGGGGAGTGGCTATAGCCGACGAGTGGGTCACAACCTGCCTTGCCAGCTTTGCGTCTGCAATGGGCGGGAGAGGGGGGAAGGCGAGTGTCTCTGGAAGAGGGGGGATGGTGGAGATGGTGTCGTTCATTCTGAGGAAGTTGCTGGCTGGGGTCTGCGGAGTAGGATACGGAGGATGAAGCCTATAGCGCAAGACAGCTGCTCAAGATGTTACTACAGCAGTTATATGCTGCTCTTGCTGTTGAAGCGCTGAGAGGGATGATGGACAACGACAAGAACCCATCAACATACCGGGGAAGGTGTCCGGACACCTGAAGTGGAGGTCAGTGCAGGTGCCTCATGTGCTCTCACGTGCCCACCACGCGACATTAAAAGCGCCCCTCGTGTTGCCCCAGAAATCTTCGGGGCCGGTCCTCACACGACCTGTTACTCTCTACTCACCACCACCATCATCTAACGACGGCCGGGAGTCATGCCCCAGGCGCTCGCACACTCCTCCTGGTCGTCCCTGCACATGTCCAGAACCCCTCGCCATCCCGCCCCGAACTCTGCCAAACCCAAGCCCAACCCAAAGATCTACACCCCGCCTGCCGCCGCAGGAGTTGCCGCCGACATGTCCCGCGACCTCCTGCGACCAGCCTCCACGGGGGGCAAGAAGCGCCCGCGTGAGGAGCCGTCCGATCCTAAACGCGCACGGCGCACGCGCTCCGTCGGCGGCGATGCGCGCCCAGCATCACTCTCCGACAAGCAGGAGCGCGAGGCGCTGCAGCGCCAGCTGATTGGTGTCTTTGTGCCACGCGCACTGAGAGAGAGCATCGAGGGGAACATGGTCAACTACAGCGACCTTGTTGCGCGATTCCTCCCCACTGCTGTGGCACCGGTGCCGTTGCTACCGCCCCTGGTGCCCCTCCTTCGCGCGCTCACCGCGCACGTTTCGCTCCTCGACCCTGTGATCCACAGGAGTCTCGTGAACGCCATTCTCCAGCTCCCGTGGGCGGCTGGGGACGACCGCTTCGTCAAGGTGTTTGTTGGATTCGCCGGCGTTCTCGTCTCGGCTGACCCCGGATGGGCCAGGGAGATTGTCTTCATGGGGGTCAAGGGCCTCACTTGGCGTGGGTGGCGAGACTGGTGCGAGGCTGACGACAGAACCAACACAGTCAGGTAGTGTGACACGGCGCACGTTCCACGCACGGCATCACCTCTTGCTGTCACACCTCCTTAGCCTTATTCCCACACTACCGAATGTCCTGCAGCCGGCTCTGCTAAAGCACGCACCGAACAAGCGCGAGCCGGAGGTTGCTCAGACGACATGGGTGCGCAATTGCTGCGAGCTTATCGAGTACTGCCCCGAGCTCGGTGCGAGGGTATGGTCGTCTCTGGTAGACAGGATGCTGCGGATCGACGTCGAGATTACGAATCGCGCCGAGGACGACGATGATGACGACGACGAAGACGAGGAGGAGGACGAGGAGACCCAGGTTGACCCATTTGATCTCCTCATCTCCCAGGATATGCCCAAGGCAGGCTACGAGTCGGAGGACGAGGACGATTCGGATGATGAGGGCGACCCGGACCCGGACGCGCTCAGCTCGGAGGAAGAGGAAAGCGAGGAGGAACGTGAGGACGAGGCGAAGCAGGCCGAGGCTATCAAGAAACGTCGCGAGCTGCTGAAGAGCATGCGTGGCAAGCTTGACGGCATGCTTGTGCACTTTGTGCGGCATCTGGACGACTGCATGGGCGCTCGGCAACGAGGGATCTCTGCAGTGGATGAGGCCGCAGCGGCATTGTCAGTCGCATCGAGCGGCACGTCAAGTGCGACAGCCACCCGGCCGGCAACCCCAACCACCCCGACCGCCGGTCCGTCCTCATCCTCTCAATTCCTAGCTCCCCCACGCCCTGCCCCGACCCCCGCTCAGTCGCTGGCGCACTTCCAGACCCTTCTCAACCTCTTCTCTCGCCAGATCCTCCCGACAACATCAACCCAACACCTCCCTTTCCTCCTCTTCCGCTCCTCGTCCTACTCAGCAGCGCACACCGACCTCTTCCTCCACCGTCTAGTCTCATTAGCACTGTACGCAAGCGACACGCCAACCCCGACGCCGACGCAGCCAGCTCCGCTAGCGATCCGAACCGCAGCAACGGTCTACATCGGTTCACTCGTAACTCGCGCGCGCTTTGTGACGGACGACCAAGCACGCACGGTAATGGCCTACCTCCTGGCCTACCTAGACGGCAAGCTCGCCCAAGCACAGGCCCAACGGCGCGGTCTGTCCGCTGATGAGCTCCCCCTATTCTACGCCGTCTGCCAGGCAACAATGCTCATCTTCTGCTTCCGCTGGCGTGCCTTCACGACGCACAACGACGAGCCAGTTACGGGCGAGCTGGAGATGGATCTGGACGCGGAGACCGAGTCGCTCCCCGACACGCAACCCGCCGGCGCAAACTCGTGGATGGCCGACCTGGATGTGCTTCAGCGCGTGCTCACCTCCGACCTCAACCCTCTCCTAGGCTGCAACCCGACCGTGGTGGGGACATTTGCAAAGGTCGCGCACGCCACTGGGTTCGCGTACTGCTTTAGCATCATCGAGGCCAACTCGCGCGCCTATGCGCCGCGCACGGCTAGCACGGGCGACCTCGCGAACGGCCGCAGTCGGAGCGCGACTGGCGCACCGACGCCACTAAGCATGCCTGGCACGCCGCGCAAGTTTACGCGCACGGCGAGCGCCCCGACTGTGCCGTCCCTCGCGGCGCCCCGGACTGCGCGGCAGGCCAACATCGACGCGGGCCTCGACGCCTACTTCCCCTTCGACCCGTACGATCTCCCGCGCAGTGGGGAGTACGTCGAGGCGCTGTACCGCACGTGGGACGAGGTTGCGGTGGATCTTGGCAACGAGTCCGACTCGGACTCGGACGACGAGGAGGAGGAGGAGGAGGGGAGTGAGGAGAGCATCAGTGACGATGAGCGCCGGGGACGCATGGTGCAGAGCCAGCGGAGGGCGTTACCGATTAATCGCAGTTATGGGCGGAGGGGCATTTTGGATGCGGGGCTCAGTACCAGCTTGGAGGGCATGAGCATCTCGCCCGCGGCGGCTTAGTGTTGTGGGATAGTTGTAGACATTGGTGGACACATTCATCTATGCAGTGTTGTACATTGCAACACGTCTAGGCGGAGACGCCGGGGTATCATGGCACGATCAGATGGACATGCGTCTGTTGTTAGCTTGTCGCACTATCCGTCGAAGCCGCATCACTCACCGAATGCGAGTCCCGCGCCGAGGACCGATCTGCGGCCGATGTCCCTCCACGAGCCCGTGTGGCAGTCGCCCCTCAGCCGACCAGGCGCGCAGCTGCTCGCGCGCAGCGTCAAGTCCGACCTTGTAGACCTCGTTGAATTGCTTGAAGCCACCGATCGTCTCAAAGTGCTGCTATTAGCCCGACGCTCCCAACTCCTGCTGGTCGACGTCTACGACTCACCTGCACAGGCATGGCCATGTATCGACACGACGGATCGGTTTTAACATCTTCAAGCGTCTTAACGCTCGACACGCTGGTGTCAGCTACGGGGGCAACAATCAGCTCACTAGGTCAAGCGCGACGAGATCTCCGTCATGCTGGGTACAGGGTTCTGGTAGAACGGATTGAAGCTGCTGTCAGATCGCGCCATTTATCGCCATACCGATTGATGAACAGCCACCAGCCCGAGACGCTGTCGCCGTAGTTTCGCGCGCTCCGATCATCGATGCTGCCGACGTCGACGACGATGATGTCCTTAATACCTGAGGAGCGGAGGGGACCGATAGGCGTGTTGTCCATGTAACCACCGTCAACGAGCACTGACTTAGCTCGTTCTTAATGGACAAGCTCACGATTCCCAGAGTCTGTGAGCGGGGGAAGGAAGCCAGCCAGTGTCATGGATGCGCGCACGAAGCGCCTGTCGTCAGCTTCCCATACCTGGTGAGCTCACCAAGCATAACCAGACCGATGGACCTCCATTCGTGAGTGAGTGATGTTTGTCGAGTTGCAGTAGAACGGGATCCAGAAGTCTATCGTCAGTCGTCACCCAAGTTTTAGCCAACCCTCAATGTGCGTGTTGTAGAATGCCTTGTCTGCCCGTCAGCTACTGTTCACAAAAAGGAAAGCTCACAGATACCGCGGTTGAACTCGTGCCCGGTCGTGTACGCGACGTATGGGTACGTCACGTCGCTGAGAATGCGCAGCATGGAGCCCATGCGCCCGGCGAACTGTTTCGTCCTTCCAGCCGTTTCTAGGATGTCGGTGCTTCGTGAATACAGGCCGCCGACGAACGATCCAATGGAGCATCCAGACACCGCGTCAACCGGAATACCGTATTCCTCCAGCGCTTGCAGCATACCGATGTGCGAGATACCACGGGCGCCACCACCGCCGAGCACCAGGCCGACCTGCTTACCACACAGTCGACGGGCAATACGGGCAAAGTCGTTGGTGTGCGGCGGGCGGCGGGGCCGATTGAGAGGCTGGAACGTGCGGTACTTCTTGATTCTAGTCTCTACTCGCTCGCGTAGGTGCTTGAAAGCTGAGACGGCTGCTGGGTCATGCACCTTGCTTGTCTTCACTGTCGTGACACCAGGCAGTTCGACGTGGTAGTGCGCTTGAAGCCATGGACGGTTCTTTGGTTAGCCTGCTGAGTACGGAGGGCTCACCTTCAGCCACAGACGCGTAGACCCAGACGGAACACTGCGCTCCTCATGAAGGAGGACAAGCTCCTTGCGGGCAAACGACTTCATCGCCAGGAGGAGCTTTTCTGGTCGTGAGTTGCAATACGGGTTCACCAGCTCACCATATTCTCCCAGCGAAGGATCGTCGCCCATGCCGAGGATGAGCACGAGGTCAGCCTGGGGTAAGCTGAGCGCAAAATCGCGAAACTACTTGTCGGATACAGGTCATCGTCCACTGGCTGGAGGGAGGCGTATCGGCTACGTAGAGCACAATGCGATGCTGTTGCTGACAATCAGCTGAGTTGGGCATGCGCAACTCACCTCTTGATCCGCCAGCCAGCCGGCAATCTTCAATGCACTGTTGTGAGCACCTTCGTTGCGCAAGTGACCCACCCGATCCTGGTGAATGCGTGGCGGCCAAGATGGCGCATCACGGTAGCCTGATCCAGATACGACGCCGGCGCACCCATCTCCTCCAGCGATGTCTTGAGCTTCGACGCTACTTGAGCGACAGGAACGTTGCGAGTATTGCCGAGAATGCACACGGTTTCTGATGTCAGACTCCGCTAATCGCAGTATCTTACTGAGGTTCATGTCCGCACGCAGCTCGTTGGCCGTGTTGCTTGGGTGGTAGTGTGCTCGCTGCTCGCTGACGTGCTTGCGCACTTCGCCAGCGATCAGCCGCATGAACTGGACTGTCGTTGCGGGGTGGCGAGTTGAGATGGCATCGAAGAGAGCCGCGGGGATGCGAACCAGCTCTGTCTCACGGATGGCCTGAACAGTATCGGAGCGTGGTGCCGCTGTCATGACGTCCAGCTCGCCGATCGAGTCATTTTGGCCGTATTCGCGAATCACATCGACGCTCTCGCTGTCTGCCTTCTTGACCACTGATCGTAGGCGACCGTCTGATGTCAACAATGCTCCTGTTAGCTACTCACTGATGATGATGTAGAAGTCCGAAGACCGCTCCCCTTTCTCGAACTGCTGTCAATTGAAGGTCGGGGTGGATAACTCACCAAAATTTCACCAGCCCCAAGCTGGATCCAGTCTAGGCCGGCATCAATGTGCAGGACTAAGTAGGTCAGTACAGGCCGATCAAGGTGCTAACCTAGCGGTGACAGAAGTGAAAGCAGTCGCTTTGCAAGCGTGAGAAGCACGATGGGCCGTCGTTCCATGATGCGCTCAAGTGCATTGGGCGGGAGGAAGCCGACAAAACAGTCTGTCTTTGCACTATATATCAGTTGTTGTCGCATGAGTTACTCACGTAATGTTGACATACGACTCGGTACCGCAGAGCGACGCGAGATAGCCTGCCAGGCCGCCAGGCTTACGGGTTAGCCCGAAAGACAATAAAACGCACCTTGACAGTAAACAACTGTTCGTCCTCCGTCACCTGTGCGTCTGCGGGAGGGCGTGCCGAGGTAGGGTGATCATGTCCCATTCCAGCTCCGAACGGTCGCCCCTCCGATTGACGGCTTATCGCCGCTGCAGCGGTCCAAGCGTCGGCGCCTGGGCCAGAGACTGGAATGGACACGTCCAGGAAGCCGTCGATTACGTAGTACAGCCCAGAGCTTTGCTCGCCCTGCTTCACGAGGGTGCTCCCCTTCTTGAAGAATAGCACCTCGATCTGGTTGCCGAGGTCGCGTTTAATTTTGGCATTGACGTCGTGGGTGTGAGAGCCGACGAAGCTGCTCCCGGGGACACTGGCCGAGATGCTGCTCGCGTCGTCGTCTTCTCCGTACTGGTTCAGAAGACTTTCACGGAGGAGGCCAGAGACATTGCGACTTTCGTGGCTCGAGGCATTGATCATGTCGAGAACATTGCCAAAGGGCGGGCGACCTTGCGAGTGAGGGCGTCCATTTGGGTGGAACATCGGTGAGCCGTGGGCAGATGTCGACTGTGTAGTGGACATGTAGCCGCGCGAGTCTGGCTCGGTGACTTGGAGGAGACCAATAGACTGCGCCATGCAAGTGACAAGCGCCTCTCGAAGAAGATTCTCGTCCTCGACATCGCTGTCTATACTATCCATGCGGGCCCCACCGTTGTCCATTGAGGCGTTCGAGGCGCTAGTAGGCATGCGGCCTCGCCAACTCTCCATGCGTGGGAGACCAGGAGTCTTCACAGGGCGATAGAACGTCTCTCCAACATCTGGCTCAGATCCCACAGCGAGGTCTCCCACAGCCATTTCTCTGCGGGCCTGTGAGGTGCGGCGGATGAGATTCGAAGGATGGCGCACAGACGTCGGACTCGACTCTGGTTCTCCAGAGTCCTCAGCGTCGTACATTCTCTCTGAAGGCAGACGCGTGGACTTCATGGCCGGGGTGTTGCTCTTCATGGGTGTCATGCCTGCAAGAGACGGGGCTTTCACAGTCGGGCTGGGAGATTCGTAGCTGAAGTAGTCACGAGGCTCCTGTCCGCTATGCTTGCGTTTGGCGTCGGGCTGGAACTTGTTGCGGAGGGCTTGCAGTCCACCGCCCGTGTAGAAGATACGAGGCAGAGGATACGAGACGAGAGAGTTCAGCGATGCCTCTGACCGCAGGATCTCCTTGGTAAGACCGAGGAACTTGTGTGCTGAAGTCAGAGATGCCTGGAAGATTACGCACCTGTCATGAATGTCACGCGGCTAAATCTCTCAAGCACCACCTGCACAATAGACCCAGCAGCCTTGGGAAACTTGCGAGTCAGCTTGCGGAAAGCTTCAGCAGGGATGACTGCGAGGGTGCTGTCGACCGTTGCTCGAGCGATCGTGCCTTTAGTAGCTGTAGCCCCAAACGGCGTGCCAGCGCGATGAGAATGAGGGGTGTCCCGACCACTGGGCGCCTCACCGCCAGCGTAAGAGGGTCGGAGAAGAGGCCGCTGCGACGGCGGAAGATTGGGGGAGGAGGCTGCAGTGTTGGGCTGAGACATGGAGCCACCGGGGCTGAGTATCTTGTTCTTGATGTCACCTATGCTGATAGTGGGCTGACGCGATGTGTTCGGCGGCCAAGAAGGCTCACGAGCAGTACCATCGGCGGTGCTGAGCGAGGATGACCGACCGCGAGTTGCCAGCTCATCAGGCGTCTCCACCAGCATCGCTTGAGGTGACGATGCAGTCGTTGGCGAGGTCTCGTTGGAAGCGTTGCTCAGACCCATCATCTTGCTGTTTAACTCGCTGACATCCGAATTTGCACGAGATAGACGACGCGAGGGAGCTTCCTCCTTGGAGAAATCATCGCTGATGTTGTCCTCTGGGACCCATGGGAGCTTGATGTCCTCGGTGAAGAGGGAAAGAATGGAGAAGAGTGATGAGAGGGTACCGCCAGTGGAGACCTCATTGATGAGACTGTAGCCGTTGAAGGACGAGTTGTCGAAGGGGTCAGGAGACGCAGCGCCATCTGAAGTTGGGGCAAACTGCTCATGAGCGCGAGGAACATCTCGGACGTACCACCTGCACTCTTCCCTCCACGACACACCAGAACTCCCCTCCGCCCACCTCCATCGTCTCCCCAGCCGCGAGGCGCCGGGTCTGCAGATGCCTGCTAAGCTCATGGAATACCGGCTTCTCCAGATACCCGAAGATGCGAATAGCAGAGAGAAAGTCATCGAGATATGAGTGCAGGGGGTTTGTCGGACGACGGGAAGGATCCTCTAACACGGAATCCGCGAGGAGTGGAAGACTGTTGGTGAGTGTCGGCGGCGAGGGCTGTGGTAGGCTGGGATCAGCGCGAACGTGGGTGGGGCGTACGCTGGCTCCTTCAGTTGGGTGTAGCGAGTGAGGTACTGTGCGTTAGTGATTTATGTCGGTCTAACCCACTCGGTATCTGATAAGGAAGAAGATCGTTCCAGCGACAACAACGAAGAGGGCCACGAAGTGAGGGAAGCCCAGCGAGATCGTCAAGGAGTAGTGGACCATGCGAACGAAATATCTGCAGTCAGCGAATGCGCAGAGTTTCGGCTCACGTAGGGATTGTGATAGTAACAAAAGTCACAGCTGCTTGAATGAGGGAGAGCAAATAGAGCACAGCGCCGACCAGAGCGGACGCGAGGACCATCAATGGGTTCCCACTGTCGACGGCAGGAAGTGGCGGGCGGGGTTCTCTCGTCGCCTGCGCCAAACTCGACCTCGCTGCGGCAAGGACTACCGCAAGAACGTCTCTCATGATCGTCCAGGCATGCTCCAGGTGTTGTGAGATTCAGAAGTGAATGAAGATAAAGATCAACAGGAGTTGGGCGGGCGATGACCGCAACCCACGTGACCATCTCTCCGGACAATCTGAAATCTAGGCACGGGGAGGCACAGACCAATCTCTTGTCAACAGACCCGCCTCTTCCCGTCGCCCAGTCCTTGTGCGAGCTCTACGCCGCCATGGCAGCGGACACGAGCGCTCTAGAAGGGCACCTGAACAGCCTCCAGAACGACTACTATGGTAAGGACTGTGCAGCCGAGTCAGAGCTCATCACAAGACCTGGTCTTTCCGGGTGCCTTCAAAGTCGACGAGCCTCCGAGCGTGGTCGACGCCGTGAGGATGGTTGGCAAGTCGCACCCAATGGTGATAAAAGGTGGGAAGGACCTGGGACATTCTGACCGCAGGCTATTCTCCGCTTGCCGAGGGCCGCACTCGTGACTGGCATGATCTGAGAACGTACATTGAGCTGCACGGGGAGAGACCAGTGACCATCGCATGTACGGACGACGGGTACGTGCAAGCTGCAGCTTTTGCAGCAGACCAATGTCACATGTGATTCGAGGACTGATGACAGGTTAGCCGACTCTGTCCGTGTTCTCGACTCTGGCGAGGCGACATTTGTCAAGCCACACGAGCAGGTCATGACCATGGCGGATTTCCTGTCTCGGATACACGGCGACGAAGTGCTCTATCTCCAATCGCAGGACGGGAATGTGTACAGGTCCGAGCCAGGGATGCGCGATGAGCCTGAGCTCGCCTCATTTCAGTCTGCGTTTGTGCCCGACATTCCCTGGATGCGCGAGGCAACTGGTAGGGTTGGTTGAGCGATATTGCTGAACCCAGGCGGGCAGGCGGAGGCTGTCAATATCTGGATTGGGACAAGTAGGAGCGTGACCAGCTTTCACCACGACCCGTGAGATGCACAGAGGAGTGAGCTGATCGCAGCTATGAGAATATCTACCATGTTCTCAGTGGCAGCAAGACTTTTACGCTGCTCTCGCCTATTGACGGCTTGAGCCTGAACCGTGGGTGGCGCCGCCACTTCCTTACTTAATCCAGAACGTTTCTACTCAGCGTCGACCCTTGTGCGCAATGCAGAAGGCCAACTCGTCCCTCAGCCAGACCACGGTGCTCCTGAGGTGCCGTGGGTCCAAAGTCTGGCCGTACCTGGGTCGGTTCGACCGATTATCGTCACAGTGGAGGAGGGGGAGACTCTCTACCTTCCTGCAGAGTGGTGGCACAAGGTCGAACAGAGTGAGGGCAGCGGAGGGGTTGCTGTGGCAGTCAACTAGTGAGATGAAGGAGGAGGTCCAACTGACGACAGCTGGTACCCTGCGGAGATCAGGCCAGAGCGCTACGCGCTGTTACGCTTCGCCCAGCGTGTAGCTGGGACGGCTGGTCGCATGGGTGTCATCCCACCGCCAGGCGACGACGACGTCGACAGCGAGGTCTGGGGAGACGACAGCGCCATCACCTCGGAGGACGAGTGGGACCCCGGAGAGTGGGGTCGATAGATGCTGGCAAAGCCCTCGGTGGGCCATCTCAATCTATTTCTGCTGGGACACTCAAGGACATTCGATTCACGGTCGCGAGGACACTGGGATAGCAATGTAGACGACCTAATGCATACACCGTAGCGAGTACACCACGTTTACCGGGAGTAGGTCCAGACGCCCTTAAGGAGGCCCTCCTTGGTGGCGATGCGGTTGATGGACTGGGATCAGTATCAGGTCCGGGCCGCTGTGCGAAAGGAGCGGTAAGGAGAGAAGCAGCTGGTGGATGACGCTTGACAAGTCAGATGTTCAAACACCGAAGGTTTCTCGAGCGCCCACACGGTCTGGAATCCAGACAGCGGTATACCCTCAACCACTCGGCGTGATGCAGCTCCCATCCAGCCAGCTCCCATGCGCTCTCCCTCCAGTCCTTCGTCGACTCACGTCGTCGGCCTCGCCCTGGGAGCGGATCTGGCCGCAGAGGGCGATGGTGGTGCCCTTGCCAGCGACGGCCTTGCCGTCGGCGTCAACGTCGGCGACGGTGATCTGGATGGAGGCGTGGTCCTTGGCCGTGATCAGGCGGTCTGGCATTAGCGCTTGCGCTTCGAAATCTCGATTCGCGTGCGTGTCCAAGCTTCTCCATTATTCTCTCCCCCAGCAGCTCCTTTCCTGCGCTCCAACACAGGTCGCAAGCGCACCCTGCCCGGACGTCTCCCAGTACTCCCAGCCGCCTCCCTTCCATCCGTCCCATCCTTCGTCCAGCTTTCCACGCGACGCGAATCGATCCGCTACTCACTGGTAGCCGCGCAGTGGCGGGGGATGTAGAGGTCGACAAGGACACCGCGGTCGTTCTCTGCACGGTCAGCACTCTCCCCTCCTCGGCGTGTCCGCGCGCGACGCACCCATTTTGGCTGTTGAGGTTGAAGGCTAGGGCTAGGACGAGCTCGATCTCGACGACTTTGGACGTCGAATGCGGGAGCAAACCAGTTTCGGTTTGAAGCGCTATTGCCGCAGTTTCCGGGCGTGTGGCGTCTATCTCCATGCCGCTGTCACGCGTCGACCACGTGCAGTGGCGACCAATTCGCCGAGACTGATCCGAGATTGCGACTGACTTGAGCGGGTACAGGCGTCCTTGACTTCTCATTGCAACATCCGAGCAGGCGCGATGCCGAAGCGCACGAGGTCGTCTTCGCCCCCAGATGCGCGTTCTAAGAGACGACAACCACGCCATACCGGGCTATTGGGTCTGTTCGACCTCGATGAGCTGTTCCTCCGCGTCCTCAGCTACTTGGAACCAGCCGATCTTGCGCGAGTCCAGCAGGTGAACAAGCACTGGGCGCGCATGGCGCTGGATCCTCAGCTCTGGAAGAGACTGTACCTGGGTTAGATCGCTCACCTTAGCTCTAGCTCACGGCAGACCGATATCCCCATCCTCACCGGTCTCAGATTCTCGCCACGCCCCCAAGATCATATTCGCCGTGGTCTGGGGCGAGTACACCTTTGAGGCCGATCGCCAGACTCCCAAGTAGAGCATTCCCGCCGCCTTCGCCTTCGCCGTCGCCAGGGCCTAATGGTGGGCCCGAGGAGCCAGTTCGACATGATGGTGTGGACTGGAAGGTCATGCTTCGGCTGGGGACAAACTGGTGAGAGAGCTTTGTTAGAGTGGCTATGCTCACGACCAGGACGAACGGCAACGTTCTCACTGAAACTCGCGTTCAGCTCCCACCCACACCGTCCTCGGAATCTGTCGCCGATCCACCGAGGTCGAGTGAACACCACCTGGCGCTCTTCCCGTCATTCATCTGCGCAGCACATCCATTCTCCCCACTGGTTCACGTGTACACAGCCGACTCAAGCCCCCTTGGTATTATTCCGCCGCCCCCAAGTTGGTCATCACCATCACGCCCAGACTACGTGGCCGCGATCGCTGCCGACCAAGCTGTTGCTGGGTCGGAGGACGGTCAACTGCCCGCCCGTCTGGCCATTATCTATGCCTCAGGGGGCTTCGCGGTTGTTCGACTGCGGCTCGTGGATAACCGTCTCAGCTGGTCTCGAGAGACGGTATGGAACGAGCGAACGCCTCCAAGGCGACATCGCAGCTCGAGATCAATCGTCGGCGAGGACACGGTCGTCCTGGTAGCCTTCCACAACCCGTACCTTCTGACCTGCACTCGGGCGTTCTTCCTCTCGGTATACATGCTAGGCGACAAGCCACGACTCCTTCGCAACCTCCATTCCGATGTCGCCTTCCATCCGGCCACACTCTCCCTCTCTCCAGCAGGCGACAGCTTTCGTGCATCCTTAGCGTACTGCACACCTGTGTACCCAACTTCATGGACAGTGGCAGTCCAGGAGCTGTCTATCTCCAAGTACGACGTGGAGCGAGGGGAGGTCTTCCGGCCTTTCAGCTCCTCAGACGGTCGCTGGCCACGCCGAGTGGAACCGCTGGAGGGCGTAAGAGGTCGGGCAGTTGGCATTGGCAGCGATGGTCGATGGTGTGTCCTGGCTGGGGAGGACGCCGTTATCCACGTCTACGCTCTGCCAGCAGGCAAGGAGGGCATCACGCACGCCCAAAGTCTCCTTGCGCCGACCGGAGGTGTAAGCGCGTTGGCGCTCGCTGGTGGGCGATGCGTGAGTGGAGGTGGAGATGGGCGCGTATTGGTCTGGGAGCTGGACGACGTCTCTGTTACCCAGGATGGAGAAGCTCGGGTCGGGTCATATGTTGAAGTACGCGCCGGTGGACGGCGAAGGAAAGCGGACGAAGCTGAAGGGTCCGACGAGGAGCTAGAGGAGGGCAAGGAAGAGACCTCCCTGCCACACCCGCGAGCCATCGCCTCGGCAGCACGACGGGCGTTTCTCGCAATTCCTCCAGTAACTGTTCGACCTGCCGAGATCGTCGAGCAGCACGGTGAAACCCCAATCCGCCAACTAGCCTTTGATGAGCAGAAGATCGTGGGTTTAGTTGGGGAGGAAGGGGGCGATACCATGCGCGTTTGGAGCTTTGGTTAGTGTAGCCGTAGACTGTATGCCAGTGTTGTAGCTTCCAATGGTCGGCTCAGCAACTAGGATCTTCACCGTGATCACCAGCATGCCGTATATGACCGCTCAATTGCACCTTTATTTCATCCACGGCCATAGGACCCAGAAAATACCGCATCCCGTCCGATCTGCGAAGTCAAGCTGGGTACCGCCTCGTTAGTACCATGGTGGGGGACCACATGGGAATCCGGGGTGTCGTGGTTTTTGCTGAAGACAAGTCCGACTATCATTGCTGGGCCGTGAACGAGCAGCACGGCGCAATGTGGCTGCAGCTAGCTAGTTCAATGTCTTTAATGACATGAGGCCGCCAGAGGGCGCTCGTTGTATACTTGGAGGTACAAGCTGATGACGCTCGACTGCCACTTCCTCCGGAACGCCATCCAAGTACCTCCCAAAGTCCACCCCACATTCTGCTTGCCGCTCCGTATCTGTCGCTATGCATGTTCTACACTCTGAGCAATACTCTGATGCATGCATTCACCCTCTGCAGCGTCTGCAGCGGTCTCTGACCACCGGCGCCACTCCCTCCCGGCATTTCGGAGTTATTCCACGCCCTCCGTTCTCCTCCGGCCTCCAATGGCAAGTCGCTTGAATCCAACGTCGAGCTTCGGCAGCCAGTCGTCGAGCACATCCTCCTCACCACTCCCCTCCCCCAGCCATCATGGCCTCCCTCACCCGCCTCACCCTCGCCCCCTCAGTGCGCACCCTCGCCACGGGCGTGCCCGCCGCCCGCGGCATCAACCTCAACCTCCCCACGAAGGAGCACGGCCACCCGCGGGCTGACGTCCCGGCGTCGTTCGGTGCTCGCAGCGTTGCCGGCGTCTCGACTCTGCCGATCACTGGTGAGCCTGCCGCGCGAGGCGCAGGCAAGCTGGGAGAATGCGCGCGTTGGCGGTCGGCTCGGAGCAGCCATCGCATCGGAATGAAGATTGGAGCGCCGATGTCGTCCAAATCTCCGCGCGCATTCTGTCTCCAGCTGCCACAGCGCCTCTATACGAATGGCAGACACGCTAACCTCCAGCCAAGCCATCAGGCTTCTCCACGCAGCAGCGCCGCCTGCACACCTCCTCCCGCGCCCTCGCTGCCCGCGACCACAATGGTGTCCCCGACTTTTCCGCGTACAAGACGCGCAACCAGGGCGCCAACACCGTCATGAGCTACTTCATGGTCGGCACGCTCGGCGCGCTGGCCGCGTCCGGTGCCAAGAGCACCGTGACGGACATTCTGTCCAACATGGCCGCGTCCGCAGATGTGCTTGCGCTTGCCAAGATTGAGGTCGAGATGGGCTCTATTCCCGAGGGCAAGAACCTGATTGTCAAGTGGCGCGGCAAGCCCATCTTCATCCGCCACCGCACCGCAGACGAGATTGAGGAGGCCCGTTCGGTTGACATCAAGTCTTTGCGTGACCCCGAGACCGACGAGCAGCGCACTCAGCGTCCCGAGTGGTAAGTGTGCGCGTCTGGGGAGGGGAGGAGAAGCGCAGAGGAAGTCTTGCAGGCGCGTTTCAGCAGCAGGAGGGAGCGTGGGCAACTGATATGGTGCCGATTGCTGTCTGAAGTCTGCTCCTCGGAACAACTAGGCACACCCGATCTCCGTCATCCCCTCCTCCTCTCCCATTCGCAGCCTTTGCTCCCAGCCACATACTAACGCCAGGCTCGTCATGGTCGGTGTCTGCACCCACCTGGGCTGTGTCCCCATCGGCGAGGCAGGCGACTACGGAGGCTGGTTCTGCCCATGCCACGGCTCGCACTACGACATCTCGGGCCGTATCCGCAAGGGCCCCGCCCCGCTCAACCTCGAGGTCCCCGAGTACGACTTCAACGATGGCGAGGAGAAGATTATCGTTGGTTAGATTGTTAGGCTCATGCAAAACCCATTGGGACGGTCAAACCGTAGGTTGTGTAGATGGAGCTGGCGAGCGGGATTGGCGTTCTGCCAGCGCTGTGAGCTCGGCGAGCCTTGGGCACTGGAGGAAGATGCGCTAAGCTCAAGTATGTCCTGCAACGCCATGGGGTGAGCGTAATGAGTGGTAGGAAGTAGCCGTCCTCGGCCTGGTCTGCCACAAAGTCATTGGGCTAAAGCGGCCATTCTTCACGCTGTGCAGAATGGGGTACATGCAAATGCTAACAACTTCCCTCCCTATGCAACGACGCCGGCAGCCTTGGCGCTGAGCATGGCGCGCTCGGCAGCCTCAATGAGCGCGGGGTCGCGCAGCTGCTGTGCCATGAGCGGCAAAACGTGCAGGTGGTATGCGCGGTGCGCGGCTGGCGAGCCGTGCGTCGCGTACAGCCCGCCCAGAACGGCTTCTACTGCCAGACCCTTGATCTTGATGTATCCGCCTTCGCGACCGGTCTAGGGTTAGCTCTGGCATATGGGAGATATGGGGCAGTGACCCGTCCGTAGGATGGATGCGTTAAGGAGCGCACAAGACCACCAAGGCGGCCATTCCACTCCCCCCGCCAGTTTTCTCCTTCCTGGCACACCTCGCAGCACTCGCCAACTCACCTCATTCTGATCCCACCGCATAACCTCGCCAATCTTCCACCGATCGCCAACGAAGCGGCCGAGGTTGTTCTGATGCCTCAACGCCGCCAGCTTGGTCTCGATATCCCTTCCGTCGCCGAGAAAGTCCGCCGCCCGCACCGCCTCGGAACTAGGCATGGCCGAGTGGAGAAACATGGCGCCGTACGCCGCGATCGCTCGCCGGCCAATAAATCCCAGGCGCGAGTTGTGGCTTGCCTGGCTCGCGGCCTGCTCGGCTGCGCTGTAGGGCGGCGGGTGCGCGAGCCGGTGCACGAATCGGTAGCTCTTGTGCGTGAGGATCTGGAGTGCGAGCGCATCCGGGAAGGCGGCGGAGGGCGGGAGGGAGAGGAGGGAGGACAGGTATTCTGAGGCTGCGGCGCCAGTCGTCTCGCCGCGCGGGAGGACGGGCGCGTACGCTTGCGAGAAGTGTTGTGGTGGTGGTGGCGTCGGGGAGGATGGGGAAGCTTCAGCTGCTGTTGCCAGGCTGCGCGCAACTGTTGACGAGAGAACGTAACGGAAATTTCGGCCGGATGTGGACAAGGATGCAACGAGCATGATGTTCAAAGGCGCGGTGGGAGAAGATGGGTCAGTATACTACACGCATAGTTGTTGGTGAGACTTACGTCGTGGCCTGCGCTTCAGCGCACGCGAAGCGGTCGCCAGACCGCGGGACGAGGACATCTCGGAAGTCGGGCAAAGTGGTAGAATGTGGGTCGGAGAAGGAGGGGAGTGCACCGAGGGAGCTCAATCAGCCGCGCTGTATGTCTCCTGCAGTGTCGTTATCGTCGCGCGCGCCGTCGCCGAGGGTGTCGTTGCTCGCGTGCTCGCTGTCGGAGAGGCTGTCTGCACCGCTGAAACTTGGAATCTCGAAATCCCAGCCAAGTGGAGGACGGAGAATCGGAAAATTGGTCTGTGGCGGGATAACCAATAACCACGCCTATCGATATACCGTGACCAAACAGCAATGCACTGTTCTCTCTACACAGTACGCAGACTACAAGCACGAGATTCACGCTCGCTGTCCCAATCAATCTCAGAATCAGAAGGCTCCAGCCATCCGGCCAACGTGGTTCGTTGGGGTAGCACGGTGGAGTCCTACATGGGCCATCCCTCAGTGAACCCCGCTGTCCAGCAGAGCCAGTCCAGAAGAAACCAAGCAACCTCTCGAGGAGACGTACTGACCGTTGAGATGGTGTCTCGCCGTCTACCTCCTTTACCAGGCTCATTCACCAGGCTGATCCGGACTACCGCACTGGGCCTCGTCTAGCGTGTGGGCAGTTTCGAACCCGCTCTCGGTCCCTTCACTGTGCGAGGGAGCCGCAGGATGCCCTCTTCAACAAAGACCCATGCCCAGCGGTGGTTGACTGGACGGGTATACTGAGTCCCCGCCTGAGATTAACCGCACTCGTCGCTGCACCTCACATCTGGGTTCTAATACTGCCAAAGGCCGGTGGCCATCCCCACGGACTTTACGATTCCCAAGGATGCAGCCAAGTGTGACAAATGCGATTGGGCCTGCGACACGGATCATGG
The DNA here is from genome assembly GCA_002335585.1 of Cutaneotrichosporon daszewskae. Taxonomy (NCBI): domain Eukaryota; kingdom Fungi; phylum Basidiomycota; class Tremellomycetes; order Trichosporonales; family Trichosporonaceae; genus Cutaneotrichosporon; species Cutaneotrichosporon daszewskae. The sequence goes on along the minus strand of BEDX01000002.1, from coordinate 1,578,314 downwards.
CGGTGTCCAGCCTGGCGGTACTGACTCGGTACTTAACGAGTTGGAATCGACGTGCACCAGCCCCAGGAGGCATGCCTTGTGCTCCTTGTCCTCGGAAGTGCAACACCACCAGCTAGTCAAGCGTGCGAAAGATGTGATTACGGTTGCCAAACCACGCACCGAAGTACGACCCACTCTCCATCGTTCTTAGGGGTTGCGCAAAGCCGGCACGTAGCACGCGTACATCGGGCCCAGCACTACAAGCCGGGCGATATAGTTTGAGCCCATGAGCGGTAGCGGCGTAAGTTCGATCGTCGCCATAGCGATCAGGCTCAAGGGAGCGGCCGGATCGAGCCTCCTGTGCTGCCTGGTTTCGCGCAAGCTGCTGTGCAGCGCGGCAAGTGCGCCCAGTTGGCAGTGGTGGATTGAGAGCTGCGAGTGTGTATTCCGGTCAGGTCCGAGATCCGGTCTATATGGGAATACAATTGCTTACCTAATTCCGGGCACTAAAGTTCGGGATCGACATCTACCTCGGCACCGCGTGTGGTATCATCGTCCATTCTACATCTCAACGTCCCAAGGTCTAGCGACCCAAAGTCAGATGTTTGGCTTCCTCCGCTCCCGGCCCAGCTCGCGGGCTGGTTCGAGAGCTGGATCGCCGGCGCCGTCGTCGGGAATTCGAATCCAGATCAACGTCCCGTCGTATGGCGGCCTGTTCATGACCCGCGTACGCGCGGATGCGGACGCGACTGGCCAGGACGCACCCCCGCAGCTCGAATTCCAAGACCGCGAGCTCACTGGCGAACTCGAGATTGACGTTCCCAGAGGGACCGGGCGCAGACGCTGCAGGGCGATCAGGCTGACCCTCCGCAACTTGGCCCGGCTGTACATGGGTCCTGAGCGCGGGTGGGAGGAGGACGTGCTCTTTGAGCGCACATTGGAAGTCAAGGGAGCCATCATCCTCGAGGAAGGTGTGCAGAGGTAGATGGTACTTCAAGTCTCCGCTGATTGCAGGTTCAACTTCTCCATCGTCGTCCCGTTCGCCCTTGCTCCGTACGATGTCCACCCGACGGGGCGTATCCACACCGACCTCATTGCCGAGATCCAAGGACTGTCGAATCGGGATATGAGCAGGGGATTGAAGAGCATGTCGCCGAACGGCTCCGCAGCACCGTCGCCAGCGGCAACTCCGCGACGCGGACGTAGCCCTGTGCGTCAGGGAAGCAGCTCCATGTCGTCGGGAGCAGCGACACCTACCGGCGATACTCACACGCCAGAGGACGATGGCATCACTGCACCGGAGAACCAGATTGCGACGCAGATGCTCGTGTCCTGGAGCGACCCCATTGCAGCCTTGGATGATGGGCTTGGGGCGAACAAGGACGTCAAGTGGTTGCGCGGGAATGTGAAGAGCCAGCGGAGCATCACGTTGCTTTACAACCCTGATCCGAACAACGGCGTCAGTACGCTCGATGCGCGGAGGCAGGGCGATGTTGGTGGACTCGGACCGTTCGACGTACGCTTCGTGTCCGACGTCGTGAGTAACTGGTCAGTCGGCAAACTAACGACAGTGGACTGTCTGTGCATTGATGAAGATAACCATCAACATTCCCGAGCCAGACCCGCGAACGACTGTCTTTTACATGCGCGTCGTGCTCAAGCAAACTTCAGAGATCACCTCTCCGCGAGACGATCCCGATACTGCTCACCCTATTGTGACCACTACACCATTCGTGCTTTGGGAGCGCGGTGTAAGGCCACCCCCATCACGTCCGACGCGTGACATGCCCGCCATCTGGCGCGGACGAGGGGGAGAGGGCAGCGACACTGGTGGAATCAGTGTCACGGAGGTGGCGCGGCTGCCAACAGACGAAACAGGTCGGCCATCAACACTGGAAGGGTGCGAAGGTGTCAGATCCACGCTTACGATAGTATCATCTCGCCAATTAAAGTCACACACACCCTCGTGCTCGAGGTCTGGTACTCTGTTTACGGCGAGGATGTCGCTGGCAAGCCATTACCGGGCGGAATCGGACAGGGCCAGCTCCGTCTTCTGACCGCCGACCGGCCAGTTGTAATCCCGTCTTGCGCGTTCATCCCGGAGGTTGTGGAGCTTCCCTCTTGTGGGTTATCTTACGATCGATTCGATTGACATCAGATGAATCTCATCGTTTCGACACCAAGCCTTGTTCGCTCTGCAAGACGCCTGGCGTCGAACAGGCTTGTCGCACTTGCCCAGTCACTTCGGTTCCGCACTCTCGGCACGACCACGATCCAGTCCTGGTTGGGAACGCGAACGGTATCTGCCCCGAGTGTGAGAAGCGCTTCATCACGGACGACATTACAGGTGAGTACCGCTTCTATTCCCCACCTCCGTTCTCTTCTCTTCACGGCGGGAGACCTGGCTTATGCCAGTGCGCCCCCCGCCAAACCGAAGTCTAGACCCCGACGACGGCCCGCGCCCCAGCGGACCCAGGTACATGGGCCGAGGACTGATAACAGGCAAATGGGCAGATTGCGCTTGCGGCCAGTCCCTGCGCCAGCTCGAGGACCGGATGCGCAGCGCGACGCTGGATGACGCTCCGCCTCCCCCGCCGAGCAGGTCGAGTAGCACGAAAGGGTTTGACCGTGGTCGCACTAGTCCGAGTCGGAGCTATACGACTTAGCAATATTTCGAAGCAGCAAATTGCATAGTTTTTAGAGGATTAGATTATGTTTGTAGCAATAGTCGTGGACTTGCATGATACACTGCGACACTCATGACGACGCCTGATCTTCCTGGATGATCTGCTGATCCGTGCTGAGCAATCACTGGGTCCCGAGCACACCGTTAACAATCCGCTGAAGACGACGGGCATGACCGATGCTGGTCAGCGGTCGAACCACGTCCCCACAGAACCCACGACACGATACAAGCCGTCCAGTCGGGCGAAGCCGAACAGCCAAAACTACATTAACCCCTCGAGCCATGGACGGATTGCCACTCACCCTGATCGCACCCCGCAATGCCAGCCGCTGCGACACCCAGCCCCCGCGCGCTATCCACTTTACGCGCCGACCCTCCTGCACGGCGCGTGAATGCTAGAAGGCTTGGACGCCCTGGACGTGCTCCTTTCGTCGCACGGGCCCGTCTTGCGCCGCCACCGTGCGCGATACGGCCACGAGATCGGCCGGCAGAACTTCCCAGGATGATTTTATATTGGCTGTCCATGTACTGATTTCGTGGGAGCGCAAGGTTTAATAACAACATATCCCCCGCCAGCTTCGTAGCCACGAGGACTGATGTCTGCGGTCATGCGGTTACTCCAGGGAATATACCTAGCCGCACGGACTGGCGGCGAAGCCACACTTCATGCCTCGCACTCTCCACGCTCATCATGCTCACCAGAGGCACAATCACACGCGTGCAGCGCAAAGGCAGCTGGGAACATGCCTTAAGCTCGCTGACGCTGTGTGGTCCGCCGCCTGCCGACCACTTTACACCTCCAACACCACACGACCTGAGTCAACCTCGTCCGCCTGCATCAACACACACTCTCGCCTCGCAACTTTTCGTAGTGTGTCTCCAGTCTCCCCAGAGTAAAGAGGAACGACGGCCTCGAGAGACAACACAACTATGCCAAAACACGCCTACCTACCTACCCCACCGTCCTCGCCGCCTCCGACCCTCTACCCGACTCCGCCACCGACGCCTCGTGCTCGCATCGGTAAACTCTAGGCGTGCGCATGGCAGATCACCCTTGGTGGACAACATCAACTGAAGAGCACCCCTTCGGCTCCCCCCTGCCCTCTCGTTCACCTACGCCGTCCTCTGGCCCGCCCTCCCCAGCCTACAGCTACGGCAGCAGCGACTCGGACGAGCGGCGGAGGATGTATCCCACCCCGCCGTCGCGCTCCATGAGCTACCTTGGCAGGGAGGGGCAGATTGACTGTCGTGACGAGGGTGAGGGCAGTGACGACGATAGTGAAGAGGAGGAGCAGACACAAGTCGAGGAGGAGGAAGCAGAGGAGGTTGAGGAGGAGGATGAGAGCTCAGACGATGAGTCGTCATACTATTCCGATAGCTCGGCCATCGAGTCCAACACCACTCCTGGGGACACCGAGTCTGAACCTGAGAGTGACAGTGAGGGCGAACAGCCAATGTTTCAGACCGTGAGTGCTGGTGCTGGGTGTCAGTCGACTGACGGTAGGACTGGGAGGACGTCAAGCTCGCACTGGGGTCCGAGGACTAGTAGCATATCTGGAGCGGAATAGACGTCGGAATTTTCAAGATACTCGAATGCATTCTACTCTGTCATGATTCTTTGGTGTCAGCGGCCGAGAACAAAAATCCCGTAAAATGCGAGAAAAAGGGCAAAAATGCCGTCGCCGTCGCCGACGCCGAGATCGAATGGAGCCAGGGTGGATCGAACACCCGACCTAGCGATATGATGATCCTGTCGGACCGCTTCAGTCGCTCGCTCTCCCAGCTGAGCTATGTCTCCACGGAGCCGTGGGTGTGAGCGGGCGTAACGCGGCGAACCTCACACTCTCCGCGGCGTGTATGCATCCCGTGTCGTATTTTGCTAATGCCAGCGGGCGAAGTCTACAATGAGAGAGAACCCAGAGGTCCGCTCTCAGCGCACCCACCCGTGGTCAGTTGCTTCTCACTCAGGAAGTCGGAGCTCAACGGCACGGCGACTGCAACTCAGGTCAACCTGCCTTCCGCTACTCGGAATTCGCGCGCCACGTAACAATTTTGAAGGCTGCCTTGCCGTCATTGTGAGCGCTGCCCGAGCATTTCCAAGAACCAAGCGTAGGGTATCTGAGAGGCAAGCCAGCCGAGGATAGTCACTTGATATCTCGGGATCCACTTGAGATATGTTAGCCGACTGCCTCGGCGTCTTGGAAATCTCTGTAACCAACTTCAGCTTGACCAGCACTGATGAATAGCCAGTACTCGCCGCCGCAGCTCTGCAGAATCGTATCGTACTCAGAGCTTACACTACATTCCGTTTTCCCACTCGCAATGGAGGTGAGCAAGCATCTGGGCCGATGTACTCACGTGACCGGATGTCGTGCTGAGATGGGGTAAGCAGGAAACTTCGGAATTCCAGGATTACAACTGTTTTCTAATGGCATCCGAATCGGTGCCTGCGTCCTAATCCGGCTGATTAGGATTTTCTCGCACGTCATCCGACCTCATCTCATGTTGGCCATAAATTCCAGAACCACATAAGATGCGCTCGTAGCCATCTTTCCCGTTCGCCTCTCTGCCCACTACACCAAGAATGTCTCTCCGCACCGCCGTCCAAATCGTATCGCGCCGCTCGGCCGTGCGCGCCGCCCCCCGCGCGCTCGCGGTTGCGTCTCGCCTCTCCCTCCCGTCTACCAGCTTTGTCCGGCCTGCCGCCGCGCCGCTCGCGCGTCAGTTCTCCGTCTCTGCCCTCCGCGCGAAGCAGCAGCGGGACGCTTGGGCCGCAAACCCGATCATTGGCTATGACGAGGTGAAGAAGCTCGCCGACCAGCCGTCAGACGTGAGTGGCGAGCCTTCTCCGTGCTGACAGTCCAGAAGGTCCTCCTGATTGACGTGCGCGACACCGACGAGGTCGCCCTCGGCACCATCCCTTCCGCCGTCAACGTGCCGCTCGGCCGCCTGGAGGAGGCATTCAGCGACAACTTTAACCCCGGCGACTTCGTCAAGGTACGAAGCATTCGTAAACAGTTACTGACCCTCTAGGAGTTTGCATTCCAGAAGCCGACATACGCGCAGAACATTGTCTTCTTCTGCCGCTCGGGCAACCGCTCCGGCATGGCTTGCGAGCTCGCCAGCAAGATGGGCTACCCGAACGTGCGTAACTACGCCGGCTCTCTGCTCGAGTGGTTCGAGAAGGAGGGCAAGGAGTACCCGGTCACCAACTAGAGATAAAGGCATAGACATATATCACTGTAGAGTATCTGTACCCTTGCATAGAGAGGTAGCGATGGCTTTGACGCGTCTGACGACGTGTGGACGAGAGGCTGACTCCATTGTCACTCACTTCGTTGGGCATCCCCCTATCCCTGACCGAATGCTGCTGGGAGTCGCGTAAGGAGTCCAGACACTCCCGTATGAGCACTGAGACAGGCGTACATGGAGACGCCATAGATTGCGAGACGGCCGGGAACTGCGGGAGCTGTGATGTCCATAGCGTCGGGACAAACCTGCCAGAGTCTCCTCGAAAGTCTCCATGCATCTTACAGCTACGCCATGAACTCCTTGACCTTCTTGTCCACCTCTTCCTTCTCGATCCCCATCTCACCTGCGTCTACAGCCTGAATCACCCGCCTCAGCGCGATGGTCTGCTCAATGGAGGCAGTCTTGAACCATACCCGCCCGTTGAGGCCGATCGCCGTCTCGAACGGGATTGTCGCGGCGAGCTGTGGGAGGAGAGGGTACTTCGGGCTCAGCAATCTGAAGTCAGCTGGTTCTTCGGGACAAGCATCAGCTGGGCAAGAGTGAAGGCAAACATAAGCCTAGTGAAGCTCTCCGTGCAGCACAGCGCTAAACTGGGCCAAGGAGTGATGTGGACTGGGACTCACTTCCTACACAATTGCAAGCTGCACTCGACCACTGCGCCACCCTTGAGCTCTCCGAAGCCCTCCGCCTTGCCTGTTGCCGGGTCGACACATTCGATCTCCGGCTCCATGTCGCGGTTGGCGAGAGATACGCGCGCATACACCAAGGTTCCGATCTGGCATCAGCATTCTCCTGTTCATAGCTGCTTGCGCCGCGCTAGAGTCTCTGAGGGATCATCGCATCAGAGCCTTCCAGCTGCAACATTCGCCGCCCTCTGAAGCCATTACTCGCCTTGAGATTGGGCTTACTCCGCTTCGTCGCGCCCTCAAATGCCTGTCCATCCAAGCTCGCCATGGCAGCGCCGCCAAGATCCACCCGGTACCCCTCGGCATGGCGCGCAATGATCGTGCCGAGCACGATATCCCGCTGTGCAGGAACGTAACGCTTGCTGGCGCCCTCGACCCAGAGGGACTCGTTCTTGCCCCGCGCGGTCGAGAGGACACCGGCGCGAGTGGCTGAGTAGCTGGGTTCGCCTTGAGTGGACGAAGTGCCTGTGGAGCGGGATGGTGCGAGCGAGATGCCTGGCCCAAGCGTTACGCTGGAGGTGGGGGGGAGCGGGACAGCGTCGCCGGGGAGGATGATCATGGCTGTTGTGTTGTGAGGCAGTGGGAGGTGTTGGAGATGATCCTCGAAATATTGTGACGACTAGATGGTGGAGGGCGGTAGGGGTTCGATTCTCGATTATGCCGGCGCATCGGTTTATGCCTGGAAATCTCTGCGCATTACGTCTACGTATAGCCCAATATCGGTCGACTGACGGGACCTAGGCTCGTCAATGTAGTATTCCACCGGCTAGGTGAGCCAGCAATCCGTTATCCAAGGGCTCCTTCTGACGTTCACATTTGAGCACCAGGGTTTTGTTTGACAGTGACCGATAGCTCGCCAAGCATCAAGAAGCACCATGTCGTACGCAGCTCCATCTGGGGCTGCAAGAGGATATTCACGCGTAGCCGAACTAGGAAGCCGGCAAAGGAGGTTGGCCATAGCTGCGTTTCCGACACAACCTGGCATGTCCCCCTCGTCTCCTGCCCAGTCCTCATGCCTGATTCGGCTTGTCGTCCGACCAACCCTCGAGCTGTGATATATGCATGCAGTGTTACGTAGTCTTGAGGTAGTTGGACGCCTTGATGTTTGTCCGATTTCTAGCCATCAGCTCTGTTCGACGTCCGACTCACTGGGCGCGCAGCCGTTTCCTCTCGGTCTTAAAGTCCCACTCGCCCTCCTCTGCCGGTGCTGCTGGCTCATCAAGCAGCTTCCACAGCCATGCAGGGTACTCCTCGTCCTTGAGCGCGACCGGCACGCCCTTGTCCTTGAACACGCCGAGGCCGTCCATCTTGGTCCCTGCTGGGAGGATAGATGCGCCGGCTGGGGTAAGCGCTGGCTGGTGATGCGAGGGAGCAGCGAAGGGAATGGACAACAGGAGGGTATGGGCTCCATCTGGCTGCGTTGTGCCGCTGTCTCTTCAAGCCTTGACTCGCGCGAGCATAACCCTACACTCACCCTTCGCTTTCTTCACGACTGGTGCTGCGGCTCTCAAAGCCGAGGTCGAGAATGCGCGCGCGGTGCGCAGGGACGACGCGACGAGCATGGTGAATAGATAAAGGCAATGTCGGCTCGCTCGACATTTTCCGGCGTCGATCACGTCGAGCCGGACATTTTGCTTCCGTCGTCAATGTTGTTGTTGCGTCCAGTGCCGACACTTGAGCGATACCCATCACAGAGAGGCGGTTCAAGATGCACGTAAGTCAGAAGCGCTGGCTCAGCGTGGTGCGTGAACTCATGACAGGTGGCAGTGCAAGGATGTAGCCACGGCTCATTGACGGCAATCTACGACAGCATCGCCGAGTACGAGACCGTAAAGGGTCGCAAGGTCGACTTGCTCCTCCTCTGCGGTGACTTTCAGGCGTTGCGGAATACATTCGACTTTGACTCCCTAGCGGTTCCGCCAAAGTACCATGCGCTAGGCACCTTCCATCAGTATTACTCTGGCGAGCGTGTTGCGCCAGTCCTAACGCTGGTCATCGGCGGCAATCACGAGGCGAGCAACTACATGTGGGAGCTGTACCATGGCGGGTGGCTTGCGCCGAATATATACTACCTCGGCGCGGCGGGGAGTGTGCTCGTCGACGGGCTGAGGGTTGTGGGCGCCAGCGGTATCTACAAATCGCATGACTATCGGAAAGGTAGGCCGGAGGGATGAGTTGAGTTGACGCTAGGTCACTTTGAGAAAGTCCCTTTCGATCGGTCAACGCTGAGGTCGGTGTATCATGTGCGGGAGTATGATATAGTGAAGCTCTTGCTGGTGAGCTGCAACGCCTCAGTCCTAGCTCACGGCAGCTACCACAATCCCATCCCACTGTGGTATTGTCGCACGACTGGCCGACGACGATCGCCAAGCACGGCAACACCGGCGCATTGTTAAGAAGAAAGCCGTTCTTCAAGAGCGAGGTGAACTAAATGACAGCCCCAGAGCTGATCGCAGGTCAACAGTGACACGCTCGGCTCCCCTCCGTTGCTGGACCTGCTTAAACACATTCAGCCCGATTTCTGGTTCTCTGCACATCTGCACGTCAAATTCGCGGCGGTGTATGAGCACACGACATCGACCATCACGCCTGTACCGGTATCGACCATCCTCGCAGCCTCTGCTCCGGTTGAGTCAAATCCTGACGAGATCGCCATCTCCGACGACGAGGTTGACACCCCAGCTGAGGCAGTGGCGAATCCCGACGAGATCGCTATCTCTGATGACGAGGAGGTTCCCGAACAGGCTGCCGCGGCAGAGGCAACATCCAACCTGGCCGACGCTTCCGAAGTCATAAATGACCCACCTGCAGCAGAAGTGCTTCCTTCAACCTCCAATCCAGAGGAGATTGCAATATCTGACGACGACTTCGACGACGCACCTCCTGCAGCACCCGCGTCCGCGCCACCATCCTCACTACCATCACTCCAACCAGGCGTGACCCGCTTCCTGGCGCTCGATAAGTGCGGACCAGGCAAGGACTTCATTCAAGTGAGCTCCCCACTTTCTCATCTGACTCCAGTTCCTCGACATCCCTTCCCAATCCGCATCTCCTAATGGTCCCAAACTCACCTTCGATCCACATTGGCTCGCCATCTCTCGCGCCTTGCACCCGTACCTGTCAACCCAGGTCTACCCCGGCCCGCTCCCGGAGGAGCCGATCCTGGCAGCTCTAGTGGAGGACGAACTGGCGCGCATCGAGACTGAGGGCCTGCTCGTGCCCGGGCTCGATATCCCGCTGCTGAGCGAGGCGGAGAACCAGCATGCTCACCCGCCCCTTGTAATGGAGCGGGGCCCGATCGAGGTCTGCCGGGTGCAGCAGTTCTGGCCCACCGCGCCGCCGCACGGGAAGGGCGGTGGACCGGGAGAGTGGTACACCAACGGCCAGACTGAGGCATGGTGTGGGATGCTCGGGCTGGAGAATAAGGTCAACCCTCGGCCGCAATAGATCACCAGTAATCCTTAGCCGTCTCGGTCATCAGCGTCCTTGGAATGATGGGTATGCATGATGACGCCTATGCCTCCTCCCTCGCAACCTAAGCCTTGCTCGCAGTAGCAGGCTCGACCGCGCTGCCCGCCTGCGCCTGAATGCCCTGCTTCTGTGCAACGCTCTGCTGGTCCGCGTCCCGCCATGTGCTCAGAACGTTGGCAGAGTACACTGCGGGTGCGTCGCCGGGGAAGATCTTGAGCCGCTCGAGTCGTCGGTCACGGAAGGTGTTTTTCGGCAACATGCCCGAGACGGCGCGGCGGATGATCTGGCGTCAGCTTGGTAGAATGGAGAGCTCACCTCTTCTGGCCGCCTCTCGCGCATCCGGCTGATAGGCACCTCCTTCAGCCCGCCGATGAAGCCCGTGTGGTGGAAGTACGTCTTCTGCTCCGCCTTCTTGCCTGTCAACCGCACCTGCGTCGCGTGCGAGACGACAACGTAGTCTCCTGCGTCGACTGAGGTTAGCGCAGGCAAGGCGATGGTGAAAGAGCCTGAGTCGGGGCTAGGTGTGGTCTGGAAGAGAGCACAGTCGCTGAGCGAGTACAATTATCCAGATTTGTTCCTCAAGAACGCGCCACGCTGTCAGGCGCTACGAAAAGGGCTCACCTGCTGGGTCGTATGTCGGCTTGTGCTTGCCCATGAGCACCCATGCGATCCGGCTCGCGAGGTTGCCCAGCACGCGGTCCTGGGCCGAGGCGTGGTGCCACACGCGAGTGAGAGCAAGCGCGGTCTGCTGTTAGCTCGTGACATCAATTACGCTGGCGAGCTTCTGCAGCTCCTGTGGACATAATCTCGCGGCAGCTCCAGAACGAAGCACGGCTTGATCCGGAGAGCACTTCCTTCAATGGCGATTCGTCTTTCACGCTGTCGAAGCGCTTCGAGAGCATTTCCTGGACGGTCGAGCCTCCCACACCCGGCGCCAGTACCCACCTTGCCTTTTGTTGCGGACATGGTCGATGTTGTCTGTGGTCACTCGCGAGCTGCAAATGTCGGAGGATCAGGAGGCAACAATCTGCTTCCGTCGACAAAAGTAGCGGGGCGCATACTGCCTCACTCCGTCACCCTACTTTTCCACAAAACGCTTGTGCATGCATATAAAGCGAGATTCGTGCAGGTCCAGTATGCAGCGACTTTTGCGCATCGAGAACTCATACGAGGGAGTATGGACGTTGTCGACAAAAATGTGATTCAAATTGTCCCAAACTGGGAGTGGAGGAAGAAATTCGAACACGGGACTTTGCGGCACCCCAATTGTCAGTTCAAGTAAAAGGCGTGGACTGAATCAACGGTTGAAGGCAGCCGCTCCCGTTAACATTTAGAAAAATTGGCCGTTATGAGGCATGTCTGGGCGGGTCCGCGAGTGTGTTTCTGCGCTTTCCATGCATGCATTGCATGCCTTACATCAGTAGCTGGAGCGTCTTGGTAATCGACGATGCCGGCTGCACTCTTTTGGGCCCAGAGTGTCTGCATGGGTCATTAAACATACGCTTATCGTGCTCTGTGGTTGTTGTTCTGTGTACCGTCGTTCGCTGTCAATGAACCTCGTCTGGACCTATCGAATGTGCCGGCGGCCACAACACAAGTATTATGAGACGAATACGATACCCAATACATGTCTATGGCAATCTGGCCGTGTCTCTCTTTTCTAGAATCGTACTTCTGGCAATGGCTCCGCCTTGATCTCCGAGTAGTCGATGGTCGCGTCCTTGGATTCGTCCAGTTCGGCAACGGCGACACTGATATCAGCTGCGCCCCGCGAACACGAGCTTTGTTCTGCGAATGCCAGAAGCCGGGGACGCTAACAGCCTTGCTGAAATCCTCACGACCAGACTCGCGCACCAGTCTGTTGAGCACAGTACCGTGGCAGACGCCAGCTGGCGGAAACTGGGGTACCGGCGGCCCCCCGATATGGTTACGCTGGGAAACTGCCCGCAATTGCTGTTCTTCATCACATTATCGGGCAGGCGGGACAGCCCTTTCGGCACCATTTGACGCATAAGCACATGTCATGGCCTGCTCATTCGCCTCGTACCGTCTCCACGCCTAGCTTGACTCACATATTATCACCCTTGATCATATACAGCCCCAACGGGACCATGTCCACCCCTCGCTCGGCAGAGTACTCGCGCTCGACACTATCCGACAGGATGATGTTGCAAAAGTTGTCGCTCCCCTTGAGCTTGCCGACAATGACGCGTCCGTCGGCGAGGATGACCTGGACGAGCTCTGAGTGTTAGCCCAGTATCAGAAGCCGAGATAGCCCGCATAATGTCGGCGACAATCGTCACGGCATAAGGCTTGCAGACACGCCATGTCGCCTCTCCGCACTCACGATCACGGAAGCCCTCGAGCGCCGACATGCTGTCGCGTACAGTGAGCCGGTTCGCTCAGCGATCCGTCGTAGCAGGAGCGATGGGACGGGAAGTGTGGATGGGCAACGACAACGAGCACGATCACAGAGCTGCTCAACTTCGACGTTGAAGAGCGGAAGCAAATCGGCTCTCAGTGTGAACACCGACGCGCCTGCTTTCTGATCAATTCATCTACAGAGCTGGCCCACATTAAAAGATAGCCCGTTAAGTCTACTCGTGTAATGCCATAATGCTAAAATGAACAACATCGTCAGCCGGCGGCGCCTAGAGAAGCGTCTCGCCGGTGGGCCATCACCATGAACACCTCCCTCCCGGGCCGCGCTATCGGCGCTACTCGCCGACGACGAGACCGTGGCCCGTTCAATGCTCCCTCCCTAAAGGAGAACGCACTTCTTCCCCCTCTTAACAATAGCACCCATCGGGCCCTTTCGCAGACTCTCGCGAAGTGCGGCGTCGAAGACCTCCTTCACACCGTCGCCCTGCTTTGCGCTGCACTCAATGTACTTGCGCGCGCGCATCTCCTTGGCCACCTTCTCGCCCTCGGCTGGCGTCACTGGCGTTGTGCCCTGTGCGGACATCAGGCTCTTGGTCGTCGGGTCTGAGCGGAGGTCGGTCTTTGTGCACACCAGGATCAGGGGGACGTTTTCGCAGAAATGCGACATCTCGGGATACCACTGAGGGTCAGCCAGAGCTTAACGATGCCAAAAGAGACGTCGCCAGAGGCATGCGCTGGCATGGACCGCCTGGCACCTAGTCTCCCGCCTGGCACCCAGTCTGCCGCCAACACGAGCTCAGCGACGCCTGTTACCCAGACCACTCACCTTGTCGAGCACATTCTCCAGACTCGGCCTGTGGTTGCACGCAAACACGACCAGAATGACGTCTGTGTCGTTGTAGGATAGCGGCCGGAGGCGGTCAAAGTCCTCCTGCCCGGCCGTGTCCCACAGCGCAAGCTCGATCGTCTTGTTCGGGTCTGTCGGGTGCGGCACGATCGTGACGAGGTTCTCAAAGACGGTAGGGACGTATTCCTGCAGTGAGCTCAGTCCAACTGCAGAAGATGAGTGGTCTCCACTGGCGGCAAGGGCATGCTTCCAGTAGCAGAGGTGGGGTGATCGCGCGACACGCGACCTCGACAGGCTGTACCGCAACTCCAGATAGGCAGAAGCTCGCAAATACTCACCTCTGGGAAGCGGTTCTCGGCGTAAACGGTCAAGAGACACGTCTTGCCGCAACCTGGCATCAGCGGCATCACTCGAGGAACCCACCGCCATCGCCCACGACGACGAGCTTGCGCTTAAGATCCGGGCGGCGGTGGCCATCAAGCTGCTCCCAGTCAGCTCTGCTATCCCACAGCTGCTCTACTCACCGCCATACTGTGCAATACAACCGAAAGAGCAATGGAGGGAGACAAGCCCGCGGCTTGTTTTGGTTGCCGGCACTGCGCGACGACAGGCACGGACCCCGCGTGCTGGGTCACTGGATTTGCTGCCGCTCTGAGTGTGGCACCACCATACTTCAGTTGTTGACGATACATTTCCAGCCACACACTCTATAATCTTTCAATGATTAAGGCGTATGCACGCCGAAGCAGTATTATGAAGATGCTCTAGCCTAGTCAGTGTGGACAGAGTCACTTGAAGCCCATCCTAGGACCAAGTATTGCGGCTCCCTCATTGTGTCCGAGTATAACTTCGACATACGCCGTATGCAACTTTCCCCCTGCTTTCAAGAAGTCCGGGGCTACGTTAGCTTCAACACATCACCTCGCAGTCTGAGTGTCGGCCCCTGCCCCCCGCATCACTCCAACAAAATGCCACCTGGTTACCTTCCACTGTTGAAGCTAGGCAACGCTGAGCCCCTCATGATGGGAAGGAGCACTAAGCCCCTCAACACGGAAAGTACTCTCCCAATCAAATCAGACGGTCGGGTAGACACAAACAGACAGGCAGTCAGGCACGGAAGCTCAGCTTCACCATTTTGCATACTACAGCTTTCCTTTCGACCACCTTGACGACGGAGACTTAGTTGGCGATGCCAATGACACCTGGCGAGTCAGCAAACGCGCAAGAACGTGCTCTGACCGCAGGCTGCGCGGCCCCCTGCGTCGCCAGTTTTAAGAGAGTCGGGCTTGCCACCCTTGCCGAGGTCGTCGGTGCCGGCGTGAACGACGACTAAGGTCAGCAGATGATAGCGGAAGCAAATTTCACCGGAGCGGCCGACGATCGAGTAGGGGCCGATAAGCGAGATCTGCTTGTCGGTGATGTTGATGCTGGCAACGCCAGAGCCGTCAGTGCTGTGCGATCAGCTTGGAACACATTGGAGGCGAGTGGGACGACAGAAAACGTGGGGATGCTTGAAGGTGGCAGGATTGAGATGGGAGACTAACCTGACGTTACCGAGGTCGCCGGTGTGGCGGTTCTGGGCGTCGTTCTCGCGAGCACCGTGGTTAACACCCTTGGCTGATATGTTAGCGGTAAGTGGGATGGCTACTCACGGTTGAAGTGGGCGCCAGCGGAGGTGCAGCCGTTCGAGTTGTCTCCGAACTCGTGGATGTGGAAGCCACGCTCGGCGTTGGCGTCCATGCCCTCGATCTGATATTAGCCGTCTTCCAGTGGTTGCGAGGGTGCCGGGGGCTGCGCGGGCTGCGTGGTCGATGGTCACAGTCTCCGGACGACGATGCTCCTGCCTCCACACTGAGACTCGCAACCGCCATCGGCTACTGCACTCGACATCCGGCTGGCGCTTCTGCAGCACACCCAAAGTCACTCCGCGATTCAACCAGTGACGACCGGCCGCGGGATAGCCGCTATCGCACCTCCGGCCCTGAGAACCCCGCCGAACACCGCCGAACGCACCTTGCCGGAGACGGTGACGGGGCCACCCTCCTGCTCCTGGGTGAAGGTGATGACACCGGTAACCTTGGAGTCACCCTTGAGAACTGCGACGGCCTAGATATTGAACAATTGAGGATGCGGCATTATGTGAGAGCGCGGAATGCGTCAGTACCGGACTTTTGCCTCGCTGGACGCTGACTCGCTGCGGTCCGGCCGGACTTCATTGGACCGGTCGCAACGAGCCAGGGTGTCGCACACACCTTGACCATTGTTGTTATTGTTTCTGTGGTGGATGTGGTTGGAGTGGATGTTCAAGTGGGAGTGGGAAGGGGTGGGCGAGTCGATGATGTTATAGCACCCCCAAATGCCGCACCATTAAATGCTCCCGTCGGCCGTGACGTGTTTTCGGGATCAATTTCTCGGTCAGCAATCAGAGTGCCCGAGTCGCCGAGCCATCAGGCGATCACCTGGCACTGAGTGCCTCGTGGTGGAGTCGTGACACGCTGGTGCATCTAAACAGCAGGCTCGGGAGTAGCCTCTGACGACTGGACGCTGGACGTCTCGCCGCCAGAGGCTGCCTCGCCCTTGCCCGCCGAGTGTGGAAGCACAGTCGGCCGCTCGCGCGCTTTGGCCTTGGGCTGCACCAGGTCCTCCTCGTCATACGCCATGTAGTCGCGTCGACACTCGACGCAGTACCACCGTCCGTCTGCGAGAAACGTGAACCGACACCATTCTGTATCAGCTCTCAATGATGAAGAGTCCTACCTCCCCAGTTCCGCCGTCCAATGCTGCCAGTGCACACCCGCTGAGGCGCTGGCCCAGCCCACGGCGGTGGCGTGCGTAGAGGCGTGAGCGGTAGGGCATTGGGCGTCGAGCGGTATGGGATGACACTGATAGTGAGCTGTTTGCGCATACTGTTAGTTGAAGAGTGGACAAAGCACAAGAGCGCTCAAGTCGCCCTCTCGCCACTGGAGTGGCTACATTGAACGGCCTCGTTGTCCTCATGAGGCGGGCCGTGATGGTAGATTGGGTCATGTGTGGTCAGTGCCGTGGTGGCGTCTTTTAAGCACTTGCCGTCTGATCAGTCCGACCCGTACGCACCGAGAGGGTCGACCAGAACAATGGACCCGAGAGGTCATGTTAGCCGGTCAGCACAATGCGACGTAACAATGAAGCAGCATCCCATACACACTACGCCATGCCCTTGCGCTTCCTGATAGCGCCAAACATACCCTCCAGCTCGGCGACCATTTCGCCGCTGACGGATCGTAATTTCGTCGCCTCTGCCTCCCGCTCCACCTCTGCCTGCCTCTCTGGGTCACTCGCAGCCGTGAGCTGCGCGAGGGTCACGCCGCGCGCACGCGCCTCGCGAGCGAGCGCAATGCGGTCATCTCTGCTCAAAGCGGAACGGGCACGAGTCACAGCCGGAGCGGCCACGCCTTCAAACACCTCATCTGCGCCAGGAGGTGGGAGCAGCTCCTTCTCCTCCACTTCATCGACGGGTGTGTCGAGGAGGCGCTCAATCTCTTGTGGCCCCGGCGAAGCGTCGGCCCATGCACGAACAAAGCTCGGCATTGTGTGTGTCTCGGGTTCTGGTTCGTCAAACGGTGCTTCCTCTCTCTCCATTCGGGTGACGTCGCGTCCCCGTTCAACATGTCGGAGCATTGTGCCAATGTCGGCACGCACATCTGTCCAGAGTGGAGCCACGTCAATGCCCTCGTCGCTGCCGGCCCGGATGTCCTCACAGAGAGCCCACACGTGAGCTAACGTCCGCTGGAGCTCATCAAGGCTCGAGCTGAGGACCTGGTCGGCGCTCTCGCGCGGTGCAAAGTCATGTTGAGACTGCGGAAGCGAAGAGGCAAAGTTGCGCGATGGAGTCATCGGAGACTTGGCCATGGCCGCAATGGCACTTACTGCCTCGGTTTCGCGTTCGGCATCAGCCCGCAAGACGTCCAACTTTGTTCGGGCGGCAGCCATGGCTGACGACAGCGTGGCCAGAACCGCGCACACGTCGTCCCAGTAGCTGCTGTCCGCGGGCTCGAGGAACCGCAGACCAAGTAGGCAGCAGGCCACACGCCGCCTGCGAAGATGGACACCAAGGCAGGACGCTCGGAGTCCACCGAGCGTCAGGGGCGACACTGACGCTATTCTTGAAGGACGAGGTAATGCCAAGCCCCCTTGCGGCATTCCTAAACCCAATGCGTACGCATCTGAACTCCTCGGCGCATCGTTGAAGACGAGCGACGATCGCTTCGATTGCGGAGTGGTCGTGTTTGATCGCTGTCCGGAGAGTAGAGAGAGCCTTCTCAGTGCTGGGCTACTGGCCTGCGTACTTTCCCCGTCATGGGCATGGCTAGGCGACAGAGATTTGCGGCCAGGCGTAACCATCGTGCGGAGCCCATTCCTCTTGGAGTGTGGGAACGACCGTGCTCGTTGGAGATTCGCGCCGGTCAAGATCTGTTCACGTGCAAACTCAGCAGCAGGCCCTGCGCTGCCAGGAGACTGCAACGACCGCCGCTTGTCGCTGGACATTGATGTTGTGGCACGCGCAATTGCCAGCGTCACAGCTTGCGCGCGGCTCGACTCGGGAGTCGCTGGGAGGTACGGTATGTCTTGCAGAGATCGACGGTAAGGAGAGTGCGTCGGCCGTGCCTTCAACACTGGGAAGGGCGGAGACGGGTAGTCTGTCGCCGCCTCTAAGCGGGCCAAAGCTTGAGTCAATGGCGATGCGCGCTTTGGCGTATATGGAGGCTTGGAAGCAGAGGGCGGGGAAATTACAATGTTGCTGTCGGGTATTGACGCAGGCACGCTGCTGTCCTCTGTAGAGCTCATCGATGCCATGCTCTCGCTCGTCTCGTCGTTCTCGAACCGCCCCTCGTGTCCAGAGTTGAAGAGAGGCGAGCGCGATGACCAGTCCGTGCTCCAGCTTGCGCGCTTATGCCGTGCCTGCCGTGATGACCGATCTGGCATCTTGGTGAACCTGTCGTTCGGATCAAACGGCGCGGCCAGACCGCGAATCGGCGTCGTCGCCTGTAAGTGTTCCCTGGGCGAAAGCAGGGCAGCCTTGAGCGACTCGGGTGTCGTTGCCGCCGCTGAGGAGGATCGTGGCCGACCTGTGGACTGGTCTGGGGTGGGGCTTCCTTCCTCCTGGCCCTTCCATGATAGCCGGCGTCTTATGCCAGTGACTTGCACATCGTACATTTCGCCGAGTACCGCCAGCTCTGCCTTGTCGGCCAAGGGTGTCAGCGACGATGTTGCCGCGGCCAGGCTGTCGGTCATGTCGTCATATAACCGGTGCAGGGCGATCCGAAGCTCGTGGGCAAGTTCGGTATCGTCTGGACGGGGCACGAGAACTCGAAGGGCAGCACTGATCGACTGATCGAGGTTCTTGGACTCGTCCAAGAGTGTCTCGAGCCCGCGCACCACACGGCCTTGCCCGGTTGTCTCCTCGCCGGTAGCATCTTTCGGTTCCTCGGATGCGGTTGGAGAATCGCTGTTCTGCTTGTGAAAGACATGCAAGGCTATGCCGGTGGCCAGCACTACTGTTGGTACCATCGCCGTCTTAGGCCCCAGAAGGTATGCCAAGGACAGAACGACCACCGCAAACGAAGTCATAATGTCCCACCGTCTCAGCTCTCCCCAATCTGCCCCCGATCCATCCTCGCGTGACACTTCAGATCGCGCGTCCTCCTCTTGGGAAATGGAAGGCGCACTGAGACCGCCCACCTGGGTCTTCTCTAGCAGCCCACTCGAGGCGATGAGGTAGCGGAAGCGCTCAGCGAAGGGATTGTCAGAAGTCGTCGCTGTCCGTTGCGGTGTCGGCCGTTGGAGCTGGCTCGATCCAGGTCTCAGCTCCAGGTCCTCCGAACTAGCTTTAGACGACATGGATGGTCGCGTCGGTGAAGAGACCCGTGACGGGGAGGTGGAACAACTCGAGCCGCGGATTCTGGTGCTGCCTCGAGCTCGTCGCCGTCGTGCTCGCCGAATGGTCGCGTCGTCCTCCATGGGTATAGATGAAGTGCTGCCCTCGAAAGTCCGCTCAGTGTCTGTGGGTCAGCCTCGGCGCAAGAATCAGGGAAGGCGCACGGTGAGACTTACCGGCAAGATACTCGCCGAGCGGAGACGGTTCGAGCTCGCTCGCAAGGGAATTGACGAGGGGAATGTCTTGTTCGGGCTCGCTACCCATCATGCCCTCCTCATCGCCATATGTGTGGACAATGGAGCAGTTCCAAGAACAACAACAAAAGTGGGTGGCCAAGGAAGGCAACGCGGTGATCGATGCCGGGTCAGGCACTCTTACGTAAGAGCGTGGTGGTGCCGGTTTCGCGTTTGAGATATGACCTATTCAGTGGAGCTCGGCATCGCTCTTTAGCTCTTCACAAGCATTGCATCCTCTGGGCATGATCCCCAGCGGCCTGGCAGTCGGGCTGCGTCTGGGGCTCGTCCCGGCGGCGGCGAGGCGGACTACCAGGTTATGCGGTATGTCATACGAGCGCGATCGACGCTCATGTTTAGTTTCGGCACGATGTGTGCACCTCAAGCCGGCGCCGAGATTGCGAGTTTCGACGCTCGGCGTCCGGTTCAACTCAACATTGCAGTCGAAAGAGGCCAACAGCTCCAATACTGAGATCAAGGAAGCCGCCAAGGTCGAGGCAGCACCGCGGCAGTCCCTCCGCGAGCGGATTTCCAGCGTGTTCTCGCTTACCACTACCACCGGCCCATCAGACACCACCGAGACCGGCGACTCGTCTGTGCGCAAGCTCGCCCAACTGGCCGTGCCAGAGAAGAGACAGCTCGGCATGGCCGTCGGACTGGTTAGTCACCGGGTGGACGTTGTTGACTCTAGCTCGTCATTTCATCGTCGGTTTCGATGCTCGTGCCATTGACCATCGGCAAGCTCATTGACTTCTTCTCTTCCAGTGCCGTAAGCTATCTGCTGTAGATCTGCTGACCGCAGACAACGTTCTTTGGCATGTCCTTTCCAGTGGCCGCTACAGTGCTGGCATCAGCATTCGTTGTCGGCGCTGCAGCCAACACTGGACGCGTTATCCTGATGCGAACAGCAGGGCAGCGTATTATCGCTCGTATCCGTAACCGGGCCTACCTTGCGACGCTCAAGCAGGAGCCCGAGTTTGCTGACCGCTCCGCTGGTGACATCGTGTCTCGTCTGAATGCCGACGCAAACATCCTCGGCGACTCCGTCACGAGCAACCTGTCAGATGGCCTGCGCGCCATCATCTCAGCGTCGGTCGGCATTGCGGCCATGTTCTGGATCTCGAGCAAGCTCACGCTGGTCATGCTCTGCGTTGTGCCACCAATCTCCCTCGGCGCGGTGTTCTACGGTCGCTATCTGCGAAAGCTTTCCAACCTGACGCAGGAGAAGCTCGGAGACATGTCCAAGACGGCCGAGGAAAAACTCAATGCCTTCAAGACGGTCACCGCGTTCAATGCGCACAAGCTCGAGGGCAAGATGTTCTCCCACCGCGTTAACGACGTGATGAAGCTGGCGCGCAAGGAGGCCATTGCGTCTGGGTTCTTCTTTGGCGCGACGGGCCTGACGGGGAACCTGGCTATGCTCTGCCTCTTGACTTACGGCGGTCACCTGGTTTCCACTGGGGCGATCACCGTCGGTGACCTCACATCGCTCCTCATCTACAGCGGCTACGTAGGCAGCTCCGTGTCTGGCCTTACCAGTTTCTTCAGCGGCATCATGAAGGGTGTTGGCGCAGGGCAGCGCGTTTTCTACCTCCTAGACCGCCAGTCGGCCATTCCTCTTGGAGTGGGCGAGACCCTCGATGCTTCTCGCAATGGTCCCATCCGCTTCGAGGACGTGCGCTTTACCTACCCATCTCGGCCAGAGACTGAGGTGCTGAAGGGTGTCAACCTCGAGATTGAGCCCGGGACCTCTGTGGCTCTGATGTGAGTTCATCTGTACATCCACACTGACGGCAGCGGCACGAGTGGCAGCGGTAAATCCTCCATCCTCTCCCTGGTCGACCGTTTCTATGACCCAACGCAAGGCCGCGTAACATTCGATGGTGACGACATCCGCTCCTTCACCCCCGAGTCGTGGCGTGATCGTATCGGCGTCGTGTTCCAGGACCCAATTCTGTTCGCGGGCACGGTAGCAGACAACATAGCGTACGGTGCGCCCAACGTCACTCGACAGGACATTGAGGAGGCGGCCAACGCGGCCAACTGTGACTTCATCTGGAGCCTCCCTCAAGGCTTTGACACCATCAGTGAGTGCCGTTTATTTCTCGCTGACCATAGTCGGCAAATCCTCCCTGTCTGGCGGTCAACGACAGCGCATCAGTATTGCGCGCGCGCTCGTGCGGCGCCCATCCATTCTGATCCTCGACGAAGCGACAAGCGCGCTCGACTCGGCGAGCGAGGACGCCGTGAACGCGGCGATCGACAAGATCATCCACGCTCAGCACATTACCGTCATCCTCGCCGCCCATAGGTTGTCCTCGATCGCGCGGGCGGAGCAGGTCGTCGTGCTGGAAGGCGGCGTCGTGAGCGAGCACGGTCGGTACGATGTCCTTGTGAGCACAAGCGAAGATGACGCTAACGACCAGAGCAGGACGGAGGGCAGCCGCTTCCGCGAGCTCATGGCCGCGCAGCTGCTGCTGGAGCAGAACGAGGCCAAGCGCGAGGCGACCAAGAAGGAGCTGCGCGAGGCGCATTAGAGCATATCTGCATACTAGACTATCTTGCTTGCTGACGCTGATTCGTATTGACTAGGAACGCACAAGACGATGAGGCGACCTCATTGGGCAAGAACTACATACGGTACTCGCAGAAGAAGCAGAGGTAGCCGACGCGCTCGTCAAACCACGCGACGCATGGCACTGATGTTAGCTCAGCAGAGGGACGACTCACGGCCGCGATTGACTTGCTTCGAGTCGCCTATGCACTGGCGCGGATAGTGGGACACGTGAGGCATGGCTGGGTCCGCTGGGAGTAGGTATGAGTATCGAGTGAGTATGGTGGGCGACGCCAAGAGTCGCCACTGGCGCCAACCCTATAACCCACGATGAAGACACAAAGGATGCGAGGGGCATGCATCTCGCACCGCCTGCAGTGCGAGCGGCACCACACCCATGTAACGAGGCCCGCGCATCAACAGTACGCGCCAGCATCCTCAAGGAACGGACAAATTTCAACGAGATACGGGTCAGTTCATAAGCATGCACGCGTGAGTCAAAGGTGCAGGACAAACTGCATAAGCGAAGAGTGGCAAAGAACACTTCATGTGCCATACAGGCACGCTAGTCCTTCACAGGCCGACGGCAGAAGAGGCACACGACTCGCCCCGTGAGGCGGTTCATCCACGGCTCACAGACCCCTGTGGTCAGCTCGTGCTGTCTTGTGCTCAGAGCCGCAACCGTGAGCGCAAATGAGGCGAGGACGCACTACCGCGGTTTGTGCCGTCCCAGGCACCTGCGCAGAGGGTGATCATGATGATGGAGTACGGATTCGCTCAAGTGAAGGGGGGATAGAGGGTGGGGCGGCAAAGGGGATGATGCATTGGAGGATTCAACGCCGATACTTTCGCACTAAAAGGGTCGTTGGCAGACGTGAGCTTCCTCGCCACTAAGCGGACAGGGAAGCATGGACGAAGAAGCTGACACGCAGCAAAGCGAGCTTTCGCATACTTCTACATGTTCTTCTCAGGCATGTCAAGTCTAGGGCTGTCGAAGTGGAGATCAATGGCCACTACTGCCGGATGGGATAGTGGCAGTAGACACAGATGACGACCCCTGTGTTCGGATTGTACCGCGGCTGGCAGGCATCTGCTGTGAGCCCCCGAATTCTGAGGGGCCGGCAGGCGAGCAGAGCTTCCTCGGCGCAGCTGAACTCACTTCCGCGGTTGTACCCTCGCGAATCGCCCGGGCACGCAATCGGCATCTGGATAATAGGCATCGAGGGGTTGGCGCCGGCGTAAGGCTTGGTCAGTGAGTTGCGGGATATGAGCTGGTGGCAATGGCGAACAATGGTAACCAACTCGATTCGGAGAGGACTTGGGAAGAAAAGGAGACGGGCCACCTGATCCTCATTGTCCGGCTGACCATGCCACACACAGCACACCATGCATCCCCATGCCTAGGATGCTGTCGCTCGTACGCCCTCCTTGAGCTTGTGCTTGCAGTACAGGCATACCTGACCTGCGGTGGGGTGCGTCCACGCTACGCAGTAGTCTGGCCCATCAGCATAGCCACCTATAGCCCGCTACTCTCCAGCTACTCTCCAGCCTCGGCCACGCAACAGCTGCGGGTTACAAGGATCAACTGAGACTCATTGCCTCGGTTCAGCCCTCGGTGGTCCCCGATACACTGTTGCGGCCAGCCAAGCGGCAGTGGCACGGCGGGAAGTGGCATAGCGACCTCGTGCTTGGTTCGTCAAGTCGTAATCAGCGGGTGTCGTGGAATGGAGAAGGTTGAAAGTCCTCGCAGCCTCGGTGGCAATGCTGCCTTATGTGACTAACCTGTGGGACATGGGAGGTGGGAGTCTGCGAGGCTGGGCTCGCATCGTGCTCGCACTATGTGGCGTTGAGCAGGTATGTGGCGTCGGATAAGGCGCTTGGTGAATTGTGCACACTGCTGTTTATCGTGAAGGCAGGTATCTACCAGCTTGCTCGCGCTCTACTGCTCTAGTAGCTCGGCGAACGGGTTCGAGCTCTCCGTTGTATTGTTGATATGGTATCGATACTGTCTACGCGCCAACTCGTGCCGTCCACAGCCGGAGGACTGGGCCGGCTATCGGCAATTCCGAAGTGGGCTAACATAGTTCGCGGTCACAACTCCGTTTCACTACGCACAATGTCGTTCAAGATCGAGAACCTGTTTGACGTCAAGGGCAAGGTATTTGTCTCCCTCAGCTTCGATCTCACGCCAGGTGGTAGTGGTCACCGGCGGCGGGACCGGCCTGGGCAAGGGTGTGCTTGACTTGTTTCGTCGAGCTTACCGCAGCTATTGCACAAGGCTTCGCCGAGAACGGCGCCAAGGTCTTCATTACCGGCAGACGAAAGGAGGTACTTGACGCGACGGTGAAGGAGATTGGGGCAGAGCAGATCACTGGGTGAGCTCTCGCAGGCGTCGAGTGTTGACCGAAGTATCCAAGGAGACGTCAGCACGAAGGCAGGCTGCATCGCCACGGCCGCCGAGATCGAGAAGCTCACTAAGCGTGTTGATGTGCTCGTCAACAATGCTGGAATCCTCAAGCCGTTCAGGACCGAGGTCAAGACGCACCCGAACAATCGTGGGCTGAGTGCATGGAGCCTGCTGACCGCAGCGGACGATGTCGAGTTGCAGCTCCAAGGCGTGGAGGAGTGAGCAGTCCGAGCGTTGGAGCTAATGGCAGCGAGGACTTCGCGCAGACCAACGCCAGTGAGGTGATGTTCGGCAACATGCTTATAACAGTCAACATTGCCGGCGTGTACTTTATGACTACAGCCCTCATCCCCCTGCTTCGCCAGAGCGATGATGCGAGCGTGATCTGCATTGCCTCAATCGCAGCTTACACGGTCCAGCGTATCACGGGGAGCGTGACATATGGCACATCCAAGGTATGAACACGGGCTGAATAGGCTGACTTTTAGGCCGCCACAGTGCAGATGGGCAAGACGCTTGCTGGCCGTCTTGCGCCGTGCGTGGCTGTAGGAGTATCACTGACGTTAGTCTCAAGATTCGCGTCAACACAATCTGCCCCGGCCTCTTCCCATCCGAGATGTCCGGCCAGGCTGCAGAGGAGGGGTACAAGCTGGATCCTCTAAGCGAGAAGAGCGCCAAGCGCAGCCCAATGCGTGAGTATGACGCTGAGAGGCGCTGATGGCAGGTCGTGCCGGACGGCCTGAGGAGATTGTTGGACCGGTGCTGTTCCTCAGCAGCAAGGCAGGAGGATACATGACCGGAGCCAGCTTTGTGGTGGACGGCGGGCGCGTCTTCGTGAGTGCCAGTTGGAAGGAATGGAGAGGCTGACTGAAGGCTACCGGACTCGACGACGGCATCATGCTTCCCAAGGACTTGTACGTGTGGTCCGAGACTGACAAGCTGTGATCCGAGTCAAGATGCTTCATTGCAGAATGGTAGTTTACAGGTATGCTAAGCTGTGATATCTTCTTCCTCTCTCGCATCCCGATGCTTCAGTTCATCGTCCCTCCCACTCACACTCGCTTCCCGTACTGCGTCTTGAGGGCCCAGCTCGACTGCCACCCCAGCAGCGCCAGGACAGTCATGACTGCCCAAATGAGGTGACCACCCAGCACATGTCGGTCGACGCTGAGTGCGAAGATGGCATTGGCGCCCCCAGGGCCAATGACCCTCGACATGGACGAGAACCCCGCTGCGAGCCCATTGAGAGCTCCAAGCGAGCGACGGTTTGGCGCAGCATCATTGGTCATGATAAGATTGCACGCAAAGGCCATATTGCTGATCGCTCCGAGCAGGAGCACCGCGGCCACGCCGAGCCACATCTCGACCGGCCGTCCGGCCCGGGCGAGGAGGTTGAGGAATGGCAGGAGGAGGAATGTCGGAATGTACAGCGCGATCAGGACACGGAAGAGGCGCGTGTTGCCTACGGTGCGCACGAGGTAGGGAAAGGCAAACAGCTGGACCGCAATTGTGGCGACACCGCGAATCGACAGGGCTGTGCCGATCTGTGCCTCGGTAAACCCAAGCCCACCATCCGCGACGGGCGTGAAGAAGAAGAGTGGCAGGAGCGCCTGATAGCTGATGGCTTCGAGGGAGAGGATCGTGAAGCTCCACATGAGGCGTACGATGTCGGCATCCTTGAGCAGGGCGAGGGCACCGAGGCTCTCTTCTTCCTCCGAGGGGTCGTGCTTCTGTAGTGTTTCGCGCATCCAAACTGCCGCCGCCATGCCCGCGAAGAGCGGGAAGCACGCAGCAACGAAGGAGGGGAGGAAGTAGGGGTAGTCTCGCAGGAGTGCGATACAAGACAGCGAAGGGAACGTCCGCGTAATGTTGGAGAGGTAGCCGCCGATGCTCGAAGCCAGAATCGTACCCAGCGCCAGTGACAGCGGGAAGAAGCTGAACGCCTTTGCTTGATTCGTTTCGTCGGTGAGCTCGCCTATCACACTCTTGAGGACTGCGACGTTACCGTTCGCCAGTCCATTGATGGCGCGAGTGATCACGAGCATGGCAAAGGTGGTGCTAAGTCCGAAGAGCGACGCTGAGATTGCAGAGCAGACACAGCCCTGCTGTCAGTTTGCATAGACACTCGCCTCACGATAAGAAGGACCGGTTTCCTTCCAATCTTGTCGCTCCATTTGCCCCAGTGGAACACGGTCAGTAGCTCTGTGAAGGCGAACACGGACTCGACCTGGCGTCAGCGCCGATACGTCAGCCACGCACAATGCCAGCGTAGAAGCCTGCCTTGCGCGGGTCGTCGACGACGCCAATGTCCATCAGCATCTGGTTGATGAACGGGAAGCAGACGGTGTACGAGATCGGCTCGGCCATGCGCAGGATGAGGGTGATGAGCAGCTGTCCGGCCGGCAACGGCGTCGGCTTGCGCTTGTCGAGCAGCGGGGTGCGCTCGTTGCCATTGCGCTCGGCGTCGACCGTCACCGTCTCGGCGCTACTTGCGCTGTGCTCGCTGGCACTGCCGTACATTGCGAATGGAGCTGCGAGACGGTGGGCTGGGACTAGTTGTCCTCCTCACGTCCGGGCCGGTCTGGCCGTTTGAGGCCCGGTCGGGACTGCGGCGCCGACGGAAGGAGGGCGGTGAGCAAGTGGGCAGTGACGGGGACTATCTCTGAATTGTACTCTTCCTCATCGCAGACGAGGTGTTGGGCGTCGACGACGGGGTTGACACTGCCGAGGAAGCGGGCGTGGATGCTGACCGGGCGGTAAGTACGGGGAGGGCGGATCGTCAAGGATGCGGTTCCGGCGATCTCGGGCCTGGTCTCTTCTCTCTTCCTCATCCACTCGCGCGTGCTGCTGACGATCGTTGATGCTCTTGCTGACGTCCTCACCATACTGATCAGCATGGATGCTAGCCTCCAAGCTCTCCCCGCCATCGTGCGGACTAGTCGGCCGACTCTGACCTTCCCCGTGGCAGGCCCGACATCCGAGGTTCCGGCACCGGTCGACCGGCTGGAATCAGGTGCACGTGACCGGAACCTGGGTGAACGTGATCGCTCCAAGCGACCACGGCCCAGAGCCCCGCGGGCGGCACCTCGTCGCCCCGATGGTCCCCTGCCATTCAGCACGGAGCTCTGGCCTGTTCGCTCCGAACCCCGTGGGTTTGTACCATGTGAGGTAGGGCTCCGGCACCGGTGAGCCGTACGCACTCCACGAACCGGCTGGAGCTCCGAAATACATCTGCAGCTCCCGATATATCAACCCAATGCTTGGCTCGTTCTTGCCACCGCACAATGTCGACACAGGTCCCAATGGAGAAGACGCACGGCGAGCACGTCGAACACTCTGGCCTCCAACCCGAGGCGTCCCGCGATGTCAAGGCTGAGGAGAAACACCTCCCGGCCGCGGCTGATGGGGATCTTGCCGCCGAGTTCTACGCAACCTACCAGGGCAACCAGGAGCTCAATGAAGAGACGAACGCACGGGTGAGGCGCAAGATTGACTTTTACCTCATGCCAATGTAGGTTCTGCTCCGATGTCGTGGCTGACCTCAGCATCTGCGTGATCTATTTCTGCCAGCAGCTCGACAAGTCTGCCCTGTCCTTTGCCAGTGTCTATGACCTCCAAACCGCTGCCAACCTCAAGGGCATGGAGTACTCGTGGCTGGGCTCGATTGTGTACTTTGCCCAGCTCGTGTTCCAACCACTGTCGGTGTATGCGCTCGTCGCCTTTCCCGTCAACATCTGGATCAGCACGTGCTTCTTCTGCTGGGGTGCGTCGCTCTGCATCATGACTGCGTGCAAGAGCTTTGCGGGCCTGGCGGTCATGCGCTTCCTCCTCGGCGCCTTTGAGGCGTCCATCGCGCCCAGCATGCTCATCGTCACCTCCATGTGGTGGACGCGCCGCGAGCAGCCCCTCAGGAACAACATCTGGTACTCCATGAACGGCCTCGCAGCAATCCTCGGCTCGCTCATGTCCTGGGGCCTCGGCCACGCCAAGTCGGGCCTCCACGCCTACCAGCTCATCTTCCTCGTCGCGGGCCTCATCTCGGTCGGATTCTCGATCCCGACCTTCTTCCTCTTCCCCCGCCACCCGGCGCGTGCGCGCTTCCTCTCCGAGGACCAGCGCTACATTGCCCTTGAGCGTGTCAGGCTGAACAACACCGGCACCCAGAACACTCGTAAGCCGTCATCCTTGCCAAGCTGATGGGAGACTTCAAGTGGGCGCACGTCAAGGAGGGTCTCCTCGACCCCAAGACTTACATCTGGCTCGTGATGGTCTTCTGCATTTCGCTTGTCTCGGGTGGCATCTCGACCTTTGGCCGTGAGTCCTCGTCTGCAGCGCCACTGATCGTCAGCTCTCATCCTCAAGGGTTTCGGGCTCTCTACATTCCGCACGATCCTCTTCAACATGATTCCCGGCGCCATCTCGATCGTCTCCAACATTACCGCCGCCCTCATCATCACAAAGACAAAGTACAAGTCGCCTGTGCTTTTCGTCGCATCCCTCTTCCCGCTGGCGGCGGCGGCCGCGCTCTTCCAGCTCCCGCACACGCCAGACCACAAGCAAAAGCTGCTCGCAGTCTACTTTATCCTCCAGGTCTTCCAGTGCATCACGCCGATCGTCTTCTCGTGGTGCCTCGCAAACACGGCCGGCCACACCAAGAAGACCTTTATGACTGGTATCCTGTACATCGGCCTGACTGTCGGCAACGTGAGTGCTCTACCAGACGTGAGCTGATGCCAGATTGTCGGCCCGCAGCTGTACAAGAAGGAGCAGGCGCCAGAGTACAAGGACGGCCTGGCGGCCAACCTAGTCTGCCTCGCGGTGCTGACTGGCCTGATCGTCGCGCAGGCCGCATACATGCAGCTCCTGAACCGGCGCAACGTGCACCGCCGCCGCGCTGCGGGCCGCACGGGCCAGGTGCTCGACTACTCGCTCGAGTCGAGTGCCAACTGGGCCAAGATTCGCGCCGAGCAGGCGCGCAAGGACCAGGAGGAGGGCAAGGTTGAGGAGCACGGCAAGGAGGCGTTCATGGACTTGACGGACAGGCAGAATCTCGACTTTGTGTACAGTCTTTAGGTTATGGGTTAAATGTATCTGGCTGCGTTCTGAGCTTTCTGGAGTGGACGGGCGACTGCCAGGCAGATCGGCGAATAGAAGTGCACATGTACAAATACAGCAAGCAGCAGCGGGAGACTAGACCCCGTTCTCAACCTCCTCCGCCTCCTCGGGCTCGGCATCGTGCCCCTCCTCGGCCTCATGCTCTTCCTCAGCCTCCTCCTCGCCGTCGTGCTCCTCCTCATCCTCCTCGTCCCCATCGTCGATCATCATGCTCGTGTCGCCTCCGTCCGGCGCGCTCTGCCTACGCCGCCCACGGCCAGGTCCGGGGGGCTTGACTTTTGAGGCTTTCACGGCAGCGATGTGTGCGCGGTACGCTGAGGTCAGCGACGAGACACGGGCTTGCGCAGGAGAAATCCAAATGGGCGAGAATCCGACTCACCAGCAAGCTCCTGCTCGAGTAACGGCACGAGCGCATCAGACGGTCCAAAGTCCAGCTCGGTGATGGCCTTGATCACGTCTCCAGCCGTGATCTGTTTGCCTGACCGTGCGATAGCCTGGTCGTGGGAGCTGGGGTCAGTTGGTGCTTTGTTAGGCGGCGTACGCGGCGGCTGTTGTCAGCTTTGGTCACGCTAGAGGCAGGCTAGCCACTTGGTCGAAACAGGGATCAAGTGTCATCTCGCTGACCCTGCTCGAACAGCGAGGGCGACACTGCAGAGCCCTTGATTGACTCACTCAGATAGCTGATGAAGAGTGTCGACGAGCGCATGAGCGCGTGTACGACGTCCTGCTGCATCTTGACATTGTCTGGGATCTGTCGTCAGCCCATGCTCAAGTTCCAGCTCTCTCCTGTCCCGTGCCCTCAAGCTGCAACTCTCCCGTTGCTTGTCGTATGGCTCAGCATACGCTCGCCACTCCACACAGCTGCACATCTTGAAAGTGAAGAGCACTCACAGAACCCTTGGCCAACTTGACCAAACTCGTCTTGGGCAGCTCCAGCTCTGCTATGCTCGCACTGTGCTGCTTCTGCTGCACGCCCGCGGGCGTGAGCGGCGCGTCGGGCGGCGGAGCGCGCGGGACCATGTGCGAACCCTTCGGTGGCATTGTGGTTGTGGAGTGGGAGGTCGGGAGATGAAATTGACGCGTCGCGTTAGAGGTGTGCGGTGGCAAGTTGCTCCGAGAGGGATTCTGCCGATATGCCAGCTGTGTCCAGCCGGGCGCGCTGAGGAGGGTAGCAGCTTGAGTATGTGAGTACCTCTAGCTGCATGCAGATGCAGTGCTCTAGATGCAGTCTCTATGAGGGATAGAGCCATTTTGAGCGGCTAAGCTTCCCCGAACTCCGACCTACGACCACTCGTGTTCCTCCTCCGTAACTATCTATATGCATGCCAGTACATCTACACTCATCCAAAGACCATCAAATACAGGATCCTGTTGTCAGCTGCGTCGTAGCGTACAAAGCTGTACTCACACAATAACATTGACGGCGATCAGCGGTACTGTCGTCAGTTCGGAGACGCACCTTGAACTCACCTCGCAAGACCGTCCGCACGGCGCTGATGAGGTTGATGGCCTTGGTCTTGATGCTCTCGCCGCCCGGGACCGGCGCGTCGTACGAGTCGGGGATGTTGCCGAAGCCCGAGTTGGCTGCTGGGCGGCCACGCGTAGACCAGCCGACTGAGGGGTGAAGCGTTCAGGTGGACGAGGTGAGCGATGACGCGGGCGAGGTGGAGCGTTGAAGCAGGCAAATGTGACCACAGGAGAGGTAGAGAGGTAGAGAAGCAGGAGAGGGAAGTGACGTGATGCAGACGGACGAGAAGCCGAGTGTAACGCGACGATGAAGTAGAGGGTATAGTCGCGCATTGATTAACGACCGTATGACAAGACGTGGTTAGCTTCGAACGACACCAGCTGAGAGTACGCACTGCGAGCGAGGAATCGCTCCTCGTTGAGAATAGCAACTGCGTTCGTGAACAGGAGACCAGCGAGGAAGACGCCGCCGAGGTCCGGAAAGTAGCGGAGCGACATTGCGACGGAACTGAGGGACTATGCTTGGGATGCACGTCCAGAGCGTACCACTGTGCAACCTCGCTTCCTGAAACGTGCCACTGCCTTGACGCTGCAACGCTGGGAAGAAGGCGCGGAGTGAATGTGGAAGTGGAAGGTGTCGAGGCGTTTTGAAAGCAGTGACGTTTTGGTGATCGACGACGTGGAGGAGTTGTTGACACTGTCCACTCCTCCACCCTGTCAAGCCCACACCTTGCATCTGGGATTGGGCGTTTTAACACTGCTCGCCTGCAGTACTGCTGCCTGACTGCATGCGCGATGCTTAGCCTCTACTGCCAGCGCCAGCCAGGTCCCAGCAACCCATGCCTGTCCATTACCACTGTCAAGTTGCTCACTATTGCGTCTGCGCCTGCTCCATCTCAGGATCGTTGAGGCAAAGCTGTGGTTTCCGGGCAACTCGAAGCGCGCCGCCATATCAAGAAGCTGCAGCATTGACTGCATGTCAAGAAGGCTATCACACACTGCCCAGAGTTCGGGCCGTCCTCGACGATGAACGCAATGTTGGCAGCCCTCTACCACAGTCCTGCATGGGCCATGCCCGCGTCTGACACTTCTGCTTGCTCATCGCGATCGTGGAGACGCGTCGCGCGACCACGAAAAGGCCACCCCATGTCAGATACTTAGGACCAGAGTCACTCCGAACTGCCACGTGGCCTTCCTAATCCCCGTCGTAATGAACCTTCCAGCAGATGCTAGCAGATGCCAGAAACGTCGAGGGATGACGTCGGGCTAGGACGCTCTCCGACAGGCTCGTAGCGTCGTGCAACCTGCATCCGGCGCGATACCGCACCCTCATTAAAACAGCTCTTGCGTGCGACCACTTCATTTCTCTCTGCATACACCAGCGATCATGGTCAACAACACAGAGTACTACAAGGTAAGTCCTCGTCGTGTGCTCCATGCCGGCGCGTCTTGCCGCTCGCTCCTGGTGCGATGGCCATCGAACACTCCTCGCTTCGCGACTCGGACTGACTCCAGGTACTCGGCATCCCGAAGGATGCCTCCGAAGCCGACATTAAGAAGGCGTACCGCAAAGAGTCGCTCAAATGGCACCCAGACAAGAACCCCGGCGACAAGCGCGCCGCCGCCGAGGAGAAGTTTAAGAAGGTGGGTAAATCCGCGCTCCAGCCCAGCACTAACATCAGGTCGGCGAAGCATACGAGGTCCTCTCCGACCCGCAAAAGAGGGAGGTCTACGACCAGCTCGGCGAGGAGGGTCTGAAGGGCGGCGGCGCACCTGGCGGCGGCGGCTTCCCGGGAGGTGGTGGCTTTGGCGCCGGTGCCGGCGGCCCGGGCTTCTCCTTCCACGCGACTGACCCGAACGACATTTTCAAGTGAGTCTAATTCGTCGTCTCCACTGACCCCAGTGCGTTCTTCGGCGGCGGCGGCGGCGGAGCAAGCTTTGACTTTGGCGGGGGCGGCGGCGGCGGTGGGCCCCGCATGCGCTCGTCGCGCATGGGCGGTATGCCTGGTGGCCGCAGCGGCATGGGCGGCATGGGCGGTATGCCCGGCATGGGAGGCATGGGCGGCATGCCTGGCGGGATGGGTGGTATGGGCGGCATGCCTGGCGGTGGTATGGGCGGGTACGACGAGCCCGAGCGTCCGCCGCCTGGGGAGGTCACCAAGCCGCTGGCCCTCACGCTCGAGGAGCTGTACAAGGGCGGCACGAAGCGGCTCAAGATTACGCGCCACCTCCGGTCCGGGCGGACGGAGGAGAAGATTCTCGAGGTCGCGTACAAGGCTGG
Organism: Cutaneotrichosporon daszewskae; assembly: GCA_002335585.1. NCBI lineage: Eukaryota > Fungi > Basidiomycota > Tremellomycetes > Trichosporonales > Trichosporonaceae > Cutaneotrichosporon > Cutaneotrichosporon daszewskae. The sequence goes on along the minus strand of BEDX01000002.1, from coordinate 1,545,040 downwards.
CTGGAAGCCTGGGACCAAGATCAAGTTTGCCGGCGCCGGCAACGAGGACGAGTACGGGCAGGGCCAGACTGTCATCTTTGTCGTGGAGGAGAAGCCGAATGCGCGGTTCGAGCGCGACGGCGACGACCTCATCGCAAAAGTCAACATTACCCTGTCGCAGGCGCTGCTTGGCAACGACGGCGGCGGCGCCATCACCAAGACCATCGAGCAGCTCGACGGCCGCAGGATAGAGGTGTCTATTCCCGCTGGCCAGATTGTCCAGCCGGGCTACGAGAGCAGAATCAAGGGCGAGGGCATGCCCGTGTCAAAGGCAAGCAGCGTCAAGAAGGTCGGCGACATGATTGTGCGGTGGAACGTCGTCTTCCCACGCTCTCTCAGTCAGACCCAGAGGGAGAGCCTCCGCCAGGCCCTGGGATAGAGGGCTGGTGTCGAGTGTAGACTTGCGCTTTGCGCAGACATTGTAAAAGAATAGGCATCATCTGAAAGAGAAGTGTAGGACCGCTACTGAATACTAGTGTCGATCCCTCAACATGACGTGTCAGACGGAAACTCTCCGCACTCGGCACATCTAACCTTGCTCAACAGCACAAACAGGCACAATTCATACACAATTATCACTCCTCGTCGCTCTCGTCATCGGCCTCGTCGAGCCACTTGATGAACGGGTCGGCAGACTTGCGCACCTTCTTGCACTGGTCCTTGGGGACATACTTCTTGCTCACGTGCGTGCCCCACTGGCGCACGACGTCCTCGTCGAGCACGTCCGCCTGGTACAACGCCATGAGCGTCTTGGCTGTCGTGCCGTTCGCGAGCAGGTCGTCAAAGTTGGGCGAATTGGCGAGCAGGCGCTCGATGCCGCCCAGGAGCGACTTTTGGTGCTTCTCGGACGTGACAAGCTGGTGTCAGAGAAGCTCTAGCGGGGCAGATTCAAACTCACGACCTGCAGGAGCTGGCAGCGCTTGCCAATCTCGCTAGCAATGTTGTCGGTGAAGAGGTGGTGGCCGATCTCGACGAGACACTTGTGCTTGCCCGAAATGTCGAGCTCGGTAGTCTTGGCCGCAATGTCGGCGTCCTGGGCGTCCTTGTTCTCCTCGAGCCACTGGCCGAACTGGTAGTATGGCGAGTCGACGTCGTCCTCGTCGTCGTCGACTTCGAGGTTCTTGACGCCGTTCGCGAGCGAGTCGGGGTCGGCCAGAATAGGGTCGTTCTTGCCGAGCATGGCGTCAATGTCCGTGCCCGAAGTGGGCACAGCTGGCGTGTGGGACGGGCTGTCGTCGTCCTCGTTGCTGCCGCCGCCGTTCTCCTCAAAGACCTGCGGGCCGCCAACATTCGCCTCGGCAGTCATGCCCTTCTTGCCCTTCTTCTTCTCCTTCTTGGGCGGGTTCTTGAGAATGAAGGTCGTGAGCTTGTGGCGCATGTCGATGCCCGTGTGCGCGCCACACGCCTTGCAGTCGCGGTGGATATCCTCGTTGTTTCCGCGGCCCGTGATCACGAGCTCGGTCTCGGGGTTCTTGCAGCTCGCGCAGAGGACAAACTTGTCGATGAACACGTCGAGCAGCTCACGCAGGCGGTCCGCCTGATGCGCGCCATTGACAATGTACCGGTCGCCGGCCATGGTGGTCTGAGCGCCGAGCTCGATGCCGAAAAACTTGGTAGAGTAGCTGGGCGGGCGGTTCAGCGCGCGCGCAACGTCCTCCATGTTCGGGACCACAGTCTTGATGCCGTTGCCGCGGCCCTCGATCTTGGTCTGGAGGACGGGCATCTTGTAGCGCTACTGTCAGCAGGGTCATATCAGCAGACTCACATAGAACTTGTCGTCCACATCGCGGCGAATGTTAACGGTAGCCATGTTGGGCAGTTAGGTCTTTTGTCAGCGCTGCCATGTGTCCCGCCCACATTTAACGATGCTTCACTCGAAGTATGAGGGTGAAAGGGTTCGGGGGCTGTTTGAATCGGTGCTGCATGAACTCGTGTCGCTGCGTGTCAGTCTCAGTGTGCCATTCGCCACAGTGTGTGCGCAGGGACACACGACGCCCCTTGCCACCGCGTGCGCAGCGGCCACGGCGCTCGCACCGGGGCGAGACGTCCTGCACTCCCTCGCCACTGCACCAGCCCTACTCACGACAACAGGTATCGCACGGGGAAGTGCCACTCCTCAGAACGTGCGTGTGGGACGAGATCTTGACTTTGGAGCCTGGGGCTCGATGGGACAGAGCGGCAGGGGGTGTTGCAGTGAGAAACTGGCTGCGGCAAGTTGGGACTCCTAGTACAGCGACTGGGAGGGGTAGCAAGTCTGGGCGATAGATGGTGTAGTGAGAAGAGTAGAGATGGAGCGAGACAATGGAGCAGAGGAGGCGCCATCTGACAAACCTACACGGACCTGAACATTTGCCTCCGTCGGCCGGACCGCCACGTGGACCACATCCGTGCACTTTCACAGCTATGCATGCTTCTATGGATGAATGAGGGTGGTCTATGTACAAGATGTTTACAGCAGGTTGTCCTGCGTCAAGGTCTAGACGCGCGAGTAGCCGCCACCAGGGCGGAAGCTGCCCTCCTGGCCGTGCAGCTGCTGGATCTGCTGCGACGACATGGGGAGCGACTGGTCGCGGCGCGGGGGTGTGCGCATGCGGAGGCTCGAGTCTGGGCCGGGCGACGGCATGCGCGAGGGGGGAGCGGTCTCCAGGTCGGTGTACTCGCCCCAGAGGTCGAGGGAAGAGTCGGGACGGCGCTGGACAAGATTGCCACCGGTGGCAGAGGAGAACGTCGGAGGAGGAGACTGGTTGCGCTCGGGCGCGTTGGCCTCCTGCTCCATGAGGGTCTCGTAGGGAATGAGCGAGACGCGAGTCGGGTCAGGGGGAATGGGTGACGGATTGCCAGCGTCCGCGGGGCCGTAGATCTGCAGGTCGGCGAGTATCATCTTGATCTGGCAAATCCACTTGTTGCGGCGCTGGACCTTGAGCGCACCCTGCTGCCAGTTGGACTTGTATTTGATGTCGGCCTTGAGGACCATCTTGCCCTGAGCGGGGATATCGTCGACAATGACATCAAAGGTAGGCTGGAAGTCGCGCTTGTTCTCCTTGCAAAACTTGAGCATCATGACACGGAGGGCCTGGAGCTTTTCGAACGTCGTGTCGAACGCGACCTCGAAGACAAAGGTCTCAGAGGTCGGCCCCGAGCGACGAACATTTTCAATGACCTTGGTGGCGAGAATGTTGTGGCCGATCCAGACAAACTTGCCGTCGACGCGCTTGAAGCTGGTGGACAGGAGCTCCATCTTTGCGACAGTGTACGAGTTGCCGTCAATGTCGACACGGTCTCCAACATCGAAGGGGTGCTTGACGAACAGGAAGATGCAGGCGAGCAGGATCTCCTGCATGGTAGTACCGATCATCCAAGAGATGGAGAGGAGGGCCGTACCGGCCGACGCCGTCCAGGCAGCAATGGTAGAGGTGAAGACGGTAGCAATCAGGTATGCGCAGATGGCAAAGACAATAGCAAGGAGGATCTCGTCAAGGCGGCGAACAGCACCGTCGAGGTCGCGCATGGAGGCCTCGAGCGACATGCGCTCGCGGTGGATCTCCATCATGGACTCGTCGATCTCGTCACGGGTAGCGTCGCCGTTGCCGTCGCGGTCGAACACGGTAAAGGCGACTTCGGCAGTCTCGAGGTCGGGGAAGAAGCGCGCAATGTCGGCGATGGTGATGTGGTCGACACCTGGCTGGCGGAAGGAGTAGTACAGGCGACGGCCCAGTGCCTTGCTCTTGTTCGCCGAGGACAGAGCGGCAGTCACCTTGTTGTGGGGCGAGTTTGTCTGCAGGACACTGGAGCCGGCCATCTCAGAAGCAACATTGCCGAACGCAGTGGTTGTGCTCTGCACGACATTCTTGACACCCTTGAGAGCCTTGCGGATTGCCATTCGAGATATCTGGGCCTTGGACGTGGTTGCTGAGGCATTGTCCTTTAGGGTGTCGTTGCGGCCGGGGACATCGTGCGAGTTGATATACAGCCGCGTGAGCATCTTGACTGAAGTCTTCTGCTCAGCGAGGCGGTCGGCATACGTGTCGCGGTGGAACTGGAAGCTGAGAGTGAGCGCGACCGTGCATAACTCTTACGCGATGAGCTGAATTGCAAGTTTCTCCAAGCCGAGGATCACAAAGCACACCACAAA